>MU968501.1:9684961-10299195 GCA_034641835.2 Pinus albicaulis | reverse complement strand
GCCAAGATGCCAAGGGCTCTCCTATCCGTCCCTAAACCAGTGTTGGACAGCTGAATTCACCGCGTAGAGTCGCTAGTTGGCAAGTATGACAATGCAGCATGTATGGACGCCAACCTGTCCAACCCAGCTGAATTCCCTCACCTCCATTGGGAGACCTACATGGAGCACCCATTACACGCTGTGCAAGAGCTCCAACAAATGCATGCACTTAATACCGGCCTGCGTAAGCCGGCCCTTGATGCATTTGAGGACTCTTCCAGTTTTTGGAACTACGGGACCGGCTCTGCAATGCACCCGGTTCCTCCTCAGTCGGATACAGAACAGGTCCCTGTGGCTCAATGAAGAAATTCCAATTCATGCCGAAGACATTCATCGGCTTACAGGGCTGTCTCAAAACGGTGCAGATGTCTCCGCTGCTGGCCAGACATCCTCCAAGCGCGCCCGAAAGTCGGGTGACTCAGACCTGTACACCAAGTATGGCACTCGCCGGGGTGGCAAAGGTGCCAAAATTGATTTAATCAACAAACCAGAAATCCGGTTCGCTTTCTACCTGATCGCTAGCAAGACGATGCGCCACTATACGAAGGGAGAGTGCACCCTAGATACAATTTCCATTGCAGAGCACTGCATCCAGGGCACCAAATTGAATTGGTGCTCTTTCGTGCTGAAAGAACTCTTCGCGGCCTGCGAAGAGAACTACAAGCGTACCACCAGTTTCATTTACGGGTACTTGATCTTAGCTTTCGCCATGTGGAAATGGCACCTTCCTCCTGTCCGGGTGCCGGCGGAGACGACCGTAAGCCAGCCCCTTGCGATGAAATACACCCCCTGGCAGGTGTCCATGGACCCTAGCACCAAACAGGTGAACGCGGAAGCGTTTCGGGCATGGTACAGGATGATGATAGATGTGGTGACCAACCAGCAACGGGTGCCCAGGCACCTGTTGGATGAGTACAGTGAGCAGGTGTGGTTTGGGGTCAGCCACAGGCACACCTTCCTCCGGCCAACTTGCGTATCGGACACCACCTTTCACATGGCGCCCCTCCGGTTCCAGCTGAATGACGACACCTTTCACCGTGAGGTTTCTGCGTGGCCGGGGGTCGTCAAGCACGTCCGCGACGGGATCACTCGCTATAACTTTGAGCGGATGCTGCCGGCACAGCGGCCTGCCGCGACCGGCGTAGCGGAGTCCTCACAGGTTGTGGCGGAACCTCTACAGGATGCAGCTGAGACCGCGCCGGACTTTCCCAAATTGCTGGTCCCCATCGTTCAGCACCTCAATGACCAGGTACGATGACTTAACGTGGCAACCCAAGTTGCTTCAAGTGGTGCCCCTATATTTCCTTCCTTTGCTGAATTTCATATCGGTCGGTCTCGTGCTCCCTCCAATACCACCCCCCTCATTTCTCCCATCCCCACTAACATGTTCACCTCTGCCACCCCTATCATCACACCGATGGGCGAAACAGGCCCAGAACCCGATTCATCAGACACACCTCCATCCAAGAGGGCACGCATTGCTGCCACAGATCCAGTGGTGGATCTGACTGATGATGATCCACCAGCCACTCCACCCACAGCGACTTTGATTCTGGAGGAACCTCTGATCGATCCGTCAGAGTTCCTCAACCTTCGCCTCCCTCACACCACCGCTCCCTCCACCGGCCGACCACCTGCCACCTCCTCCAATCCATCCAATTCATCAGCCACTGTGTCAGATTCTCTGATCCGGGAACTTTTCGGAGGTGACCAAGGGGTGGAAGTCACCTCCAGTACTGCAGCCGTGGTACCACCGGTTGACCCCATGGCCACGCCCCAGGATCCTCCCTCTACTATATCTACCAGGCTAACAAATGGTGGGAATGATTCGGCTGCCCCTCCCCCAGAGCAGACCATGCAGCAAGACCGGCCGGAGTCCGAGATGGCCACCTCAGTGCAGCAGCAGACGCCGGTCCATCCTCCAGAGACTTCAAGCCGACCAGCGGCCAGTGGCCAATCTTCGCAGGAACAGATGCCAGAGCAGGGCGCTCCCAGCACGACCCATGCAGAACCATGGAGTACAGCACAACTGTACCTACTCATTCAGCGGGCGGCCCTAAAGGCCGAACAGATTCACACAGGGCTGGAGCAGCGGTGTACCGAGCAGCATAATCAGATCACGGCGCTTACTGAACAGCGCAATCAGTTGACTCGGGAGAAGACCCACCTACAGGAGCAGGTCAACATTGCTGTTCAGGCGTTATCCAACGTATGGCCCGCTGCAAGGGCTCATTATGCCCCACTTCCTGCCAACATAGCAGAGGACAGTATAGCACTACAGGCTCACCACCTCAGGAATGTTTTCACTGTTGTTTGCAGGGAAAACCAGGAACTCCAAGCAGCGTTAGCCGCATGGCCTACCCTTCCAGAACCACCGAGTGTCCATTCAGAACAGGTAACTGCCAAGCAGACTCAGGCAGTTAGTATGCAGGCAACTCTCCATTCCACTGCGGCCGCAGCTTCCGCCCTTCTGCGAAGTCTGCAGGAGTGCTCACTCGCTCTAACTGTTAAGACGCAGCCTATCGCTGCCCAGCTGCAACAAATTTCCCTTGACATTCAGGCGACCGCGGACCCAGCACGGTTAGATCAGCTCTACGCCCAGTCGGACGAGCTTGAACTTCACAAGCAGCAGACTGAGGCCGAATCGGTAGCGGCCAAACATGTCATCCGGGAAATTCGTCCGCCCATCTGAGCTCGTGCCGACTCCATACAACAGCTGGATGCCAAGGCCGAAGCCCATCTTGCCACGCTGTTCGGGGCTGACCCGACAACTATAGACGAGGCCGCCGCCACTCGAATCTCTGAAGAAGTCGACTTGCTTATGCAGAAATGGCAGCAAGCGGTGGCGGACTTCACCGAGCTGCGAGATACAGCGCTCCTCCGGGTCCCGGAGTTGGGGCCCTTGTTTGAACAACCAAGTGGTGGAGCACAGCAGGAAAGGGCGCAGGGTGAAGGCACAGCAGAACAGAGCACGGGAGCCAGCGGGGCAATGGAAGTAGAGACTGTTATTTGTGATTGACTCGCGAACGAGTCAAGGATTTGTGGTCGAGGCCTGTTGGGGCCCTTGTTTTTGTTTAGTTTTGAAATATTGGCTAATACATTTTGAACTTTGACCCTTTTTGAGTTGTGGGATGAATACACATGGCAACCGCGACCGCGCCGCAACTACCAGGAGTTGCGGAGCTACCAAGGTGGCACGGAAGCACTCGATAGCTGGAGATAGAACAGGGACAAGTGCAGATGAAGGAAACACAGTAGAAGACAGAAAATGGAACACGCAGACATCAGGAGAGAAGCTGGGAGAAGCCGAAGTGAAGACACAGAGGAGCCGATAGTCACGAGAGCGGGTGAATAAATAACAGTCACCCAGCTGAAAAAGAGAGTGTGTTGAGAATGTTGAATGCATGCTGAAGAGGTTGCGAGGATCAAGACAGGGAAAGCCGCACAGAGCAGCTGCGGAGGAATCATGCATGTTCTTCTTATGGCTTCTTATCTTCTCTATTCTACCTTTCTGTCCCGTAATCCATCTGTATCAGATTTGTGAGCTATCAATGAGAATGCTATGTAATCCTGTGTTTGGCCAAGAGATTAATACAATGGAAGGTTGCTGTCACAATAAGATGTTCATGTGCTTGTAATGTGTTTACGCTGGTTTAAAATTTTATTTGCGAATGTCTGAATGCTTATTAAATGATCGTGCGTATAAAGCTTTGTATATGTAATGGATGCACTGTCCTTCTTTAGTTGCGGGTTTGTTCCTTGCCATTGATCTCATCCCCTCCTGCATGTGGTTGCGGCACACCTCGGGTGAGACGCACTGCTCTCCAGAGCAGGGTGAAAATGCCGGCGTGTTCCTAGACTACACCGGACCCCCTTTGTTGGCCACAACTCCTGAACCTGGGTCTTGTCCGCGAGACCTGACTCCTCGCCAACACTAATCAACCTCCATTTCCATTTCTTTGGGTTCTTCTTGATCAATTCCCTTTGAATGTTATTCTTCTGTTAAACCAGCCAGAGAGACTGGTTCCTCTTCTCTAGCAGCAATAACAACTGTTATATCTTCTTCTGAGGATCCAAAGAGTTTCGCCCAGGAGACCTAAACTCTGTTTATTGTATGCATGACCAGTAAGCACACCAATCCATGGTTGGAGAGCACTACCGGCATCCAGCATGAACACCGAGCGGATTGTGCCATGTGCTGCAACTGTTTCAATAGGAAGAAGGGCATGTTTAAGGCATGCACTTAAGCCTGTGGAAATCAAATGTCCGTTAGAATTTCAAAATTATATTTAAATTGAGTTGTGGCTCGACCTTTGCAAGTTATGTATTTCATTACAAAACCTGCAACTTCGTTCCAAGGATATGAAACAGTCTTGCGCTCATATCCTCTGCCCAATTGAACGACACTTTCCTTTGCCTGCAAGAATAATTCAAAAAAATCTGGGAGAGAAAATCTTCGAGAAAACCATTGCTGCCCTTGCCGTCTCAGCCCGCTAACTTTTGCAATTACCTCCTCTGTGACAAGAACTTCCAGTCCTTTGACTCGCAAGTGATTCTCATCCAAATTAAGTGAAAAATCCATTGTGATTCCCTTGTCAAACCCCTGCAATATTTCGAAATAGGTATCCCACCTAGCATTAACAAATATTTTCCATACCTCTGGATTACTGCGGACCGAAGCTGTGTTTTCCGGCTCATGCCGCACAGCCAGTTCGCCCATATTGTGGGGACTTGTAGCATCACTTCTTGGAACAAAAGACCGTTGGGTGAAATGGTGGATACCAAATTCAGAAAAAAAACATGGTGAAAATGAAATGTGGTAACGGTAAATACGGATGGTAATTCTTGGAAACTGAGAAAAATCATAAAAAATATGGTTCGTGCGATGAATAAAATAGGAATTATTTCATATGGAGTGGAAGGGACGTGTTATCGATCCCAATACGCTTTTAATGATTATACAGAGTATTGATTAGGATCTTAGGGTGTACCACACATGGATTTATAATAATGGCTTACATAATCATCATTACGCCATCATTAAATTATGATGACACCCCTCCCAACTTAAAGTTTGCCGTCCGCGACATTAATTTCTTCACATGGGATATTTAATTAAATCGGTAAAAGTAACGTGGACGCATACCTGGTGGCCTACCTGGACGAAGTGACGGTTGGTAGGATGTGTTGGGTGTGGAGCCTGATTATCTTGTTTACTTTGTATCACAACATTTGACCCCTGTACCTTAAATGGGGTGGCAACACCGCCCATAATTAATCGCTGCCGTGGGGGGTCCAGGGGGGGTGGCAGTGACTTTATGGAGCCCCCCCCTGGCAGGGGGTTTCGGGGGAAGCACCCCCGAAGCTAAAAAAAGATGTAAATTTGCCTTGTAAAAGTATAGTAATTTCTAGTCAATTTGGGCCGTTCATTAGGCAGATTATCTGATGGTAGAAGTTATGTTTAGTTTAGGGTGTTTTTCCCTAGAAGGCAACCCCTCGCTTTTATGAGGGTATTGTATTGCGGCTGTGTATTATATGTGTATTCTCTGAGCGAGAAATAGATAGGGAGACTGTGAGAGAGAATAGAGGATATTACAGCGGATCTGCTGTAGGTTTTGTCTCTTCATTTTGCTGGATAATAGAAAGGAAGGATTGGCTGTTCGGGGCGGACGTAGCCCAAACTGGGTGAACCACATATATCTGTGTCTCTCTGTTTTTATGTGTTTTGTGTGCTTGTCTTTCCACATATTTTATGTGTTGCATTGCTCCATAATATTTAATTTTATACCAACTGGTATTAGATCCGAAGGTATATTTGGCTGATAAACTCGCAAGAAAGAAGGGTTCTTGGTTCGAGTGGGAGCAATGGAGGAAGATGGTAGGTTAAGGGTCGAGAAATTTAATGACCAAAACTTCCCACTATGGAAGATGCAGATGGAAGATTATCTATATCAGAAGGATATGTACCTACCATTGAGTGGAAAAATAAAGAAGTCAGCGGCCATGACAAACGTGGAATGGAACATTCTCAATAGAAAGGCACTCAGAATAGTATGGTTGTGCCTTGCGGCATCAGTCGCCTTCAATATTTCGAAGGAAACAAAAACAAAGGTTTTGATGCAGACGTTGGTGAAACTATATGAAAAAATCTTGGCCTCAAACAAGGTATTTCTTATGAAATGATTATTTAATATGAAGATGTCGGAAGGTGGATCTGTTGCAAACCATTTAAATGATTTACCAGTCAGTTAAGTTCTATAGGGGTAAACTTTGATGATGAAGTTAGAGCTCTGTTATTCTTGTGCTCATTACCAGAGAGTTGGAATGGTTTAGTAATGGCCATTAGTAACTCTATCTCTGGGTCTAGTACTTTAAAGTTTTATGATGTTGTCGGTGCTATCCTTAGCGAGGAAATGTGACAGAAAAGCTTCGGTGAGACATCGGGTAATGATTTGAGTGTAGAGTCTATGGGAAGGAGAATGGAAAGAGGAAAGAGCTCGGGATATCGCAATAAATCAAGGAAAGGAAGATCCAAGTCCAGATCGGGGATAGTGTGCTGGAAATGCGGAAAGAAAGGACACCTAAAGAAAGACTGTAGATCTCAGAAGGGAAAAGAAGGAGATGCACAACAAGAAAAAAATCATGAAGCAAATGTGACAGGTGATGTGTTACAAGATTCTTTGATTCTTTCTTTCGAAAATGTTACTGATTCTTGGGTTGTAGATTCAGGGGCTTCATTTCATGCCACACCTGATAAGAAATATCTTCATGACTATGTTCAAGGAGATTTTGTACAAGTTCTTTTGGGTGATGATAAACCGTGTAAAATTGTTGGAATGGGTAAAGTTCTTGTAAAACAATAGAATGGAAACCAATGGTTATTAAAGGAGGTAAGGCATGTTCCAGATCCAAAGAAAAATCTAATTTCAACAGGGTAGTTAGGTAGTGAAGGTTGTGTGACAACTTTCACAGATAAAACTTGGAAGGTTACCAAAGGAGCCCTGGTAATAGCAAAAGGAGAAATGGTTGGTACATTGTATTTATGCAATGGTATTTCTAACTCTGTTAATGCTTTAACTTCCAAAGGAGCAGATGCAGCATTATGGCATCATAGGCTCAGACACATGAGTGAGAAAGGGATGAAGATTCTTCACTCAAGAAATTTGTTGCTGGGTTTGAATAATGTTGATTTGGATTTCTGTGAGGACTGCATTTATGGAAAACATAAGAGAGTCAGATTTCTAAGAGTTGGTAAAGAAAAGAAGAGCGAAAAATTAAAGCTTGTGCATACAGTTGTATGGGGACCTGATTAGGTATCATCTCTTGGTGAATCTCGTTATTATGTTACTTTTATTGATGATGCAACTAGAAAAACATGGATTTATTGTATTCAAAATAAATATGATGTATTTGATACTTTCAAGAAATGGAAAGCTTTGGTTGAGATTGAGACAGGAAAGAAGTTGAAGTGTCTCAGATCAGAAAATGGAGGTGAATATTGTAGGAAAAAGTTTGATAGGTACTGTTCAGAGCATGGAATTCGTAGAGAGAAGATAGTTCCAAGAACACCACAAGAAAATGGTGTGTCAGAAAGGATGAACAGAACAATCATGGAGCGTGCAAGGTGCATGAGATTGCATGCAGGATTTCCTTTACAATTTTGGGAAGATGCTGTAGATACTGCTGTTTATCTAATAAACAGAGGGCCTTCAAGTTCCTTGGATGGTGGTATTCCAGAGGAAGCATGGACATGTAAAAAGGTAAACTACTCTTTTTTAAAGCCTTTTGGTTGTGAGGCCTTTGTCCATATTAATAAAGAAAATAGAACAAAGCTTGAGGCAAAATCAAAGAAATGTACCTTTATTGGATATGGTGTTAATGATTTTGGTTATCGCTTATATGATTATGAAAATCACAAAATCATTAGGAGCAGAGATGTAATATTCAATGAAATTGTCTCGTATAAGAATCAGTTGCATGAAAAGAAACAAGAAAAAGAAAGCAATGAATACACAGTTCTTGATGAGATAACTAAAAAAGTAAAGGTGCCTGAAAATATTAATAATCAACAACCACAACAACAACAACCACCACAATAGCAACAGGAACCTCAAACACCTGAAAGTGGTGTTAGAAGATCTACCAGGATAAGTAGACCCCCTAAACGATACTCTCCTTCATTATATTATTTATTGTTGACTGATTCTGGTGAACCCAAATGTTATGAAGAAGCAATGCAGGTTGAAAGCAGGAAGAATTGGGAGCTAGCCATGGAAGAAGAGATGGAATCCTTAATGCATAACCAAACTTGGGACTTAGTCAGATTACCTGTAGGTAAAACTACATTGCAGAATAAATGGGTTTACAGGCTGAAGGAAGAAGATGGAGGAAAACAAAGGTACAAAGCTAGACTTGTGGTGAAGGGGTTTGCATAGAAGAAAGGTATTGATTTTGATGAAATATTTTCTCCTGTTGTTAAGATGACTTCAATCAGAACTATTTTAAGTCTTTTCTCCTGTTGTTAAGATGACTTCAATCAGAACTATTTTAAGTCTTGTAGCAGCCGAAGATTTACATCTTGAACAGTTAGATGTAAAGACATCATTTCTCCATG
Organism: Pinus albicaulis; assembly: GCA_034641835.2. Lineage (NCBI taxonomy): Eukaryota > Viridiplantae > Streptophyta > Pinopsida > Pinales > Pinaceae > Pinus > Pinus albicaulis. The sequence goes on along the minus strand of MU968501.1, from coordinate 10,290,542 downwards.
GAGATTTGGAGGAAGAGATATACATGCAGCAACCAGAAGGATATGAGGTCAAAGGGAAAGAAAAATTGGTGTGCAAGTTAAAGAAGATCTTGTATGTCTTAAAAAAGGCTCCAAGGTAGTGGTATCTGAAATTTGACAAGTTTATGTCTGAACAAGGTTATACTAAATGTCACTCTGATCATTGTGTTTATCTGAAAAAGAAAAATGATGGCAGCTATATTATATTGTTATTGTATGTAGATGACATGCTTGTTGCAGGGTCTAACATGTAGGAAATAAATGTGCTCAAAAGAAAATTGGCAAATTCATTTGCAATGAAGGATTTGGGAGCTGCAAAACAAACCCTTGGTATGAGAATAACCAGAGATAGGAAAAATCGAAAATTAACACTGTCTCAGAATGAGTACATACAAAAGGTGTTGAAAATATTTAATATGCACAATGCAAAACCAATTAGTACACCTTTTTCTAGCCATTTCAAACTTAGTAAGGAGATGTGCCCAAAGACCCTAGAAGACATGGATTATATGTCTAAAGTTCCATATGCATAAGTAGTTGGAAGCTTAATGTATGAAATGGTCTGCACAAGGCCTGATATTGCACATGCAGTGGGAGTTGTAAGCAGGTACATGAATAATCTAGGAAAAGAACATTAGATGGCAGTAAAATGGATTCTCAGATATTTGAGAGGTACCACAAATCAAGAATTATGCTTTGGTGGTTCAAACATTGCTCTACAGGGATGTGTTGATGCAGATATGGCAGGTGACGGAGATAACAGGAGGAGAACTACAGGATATGTATTTACTGTAGGTGGAATAACTGTCAGTTAGGTTTCAAAAATCTAGTGTTGTTGCACTTTCAACAACAGAAGCAGAGTATGTTGCTGCTACAGAGGCTAGTAAAGAAATGATTTGGTTACAAAGGTTTATGGATGAATTGGGCAAGAAGAATGATATGGGCACGTTATACAGTGATAGCCAAAGTGCGATTCATCTTGCAAAGAACTCAGCATTTCATTCCAGGACTAAACACATACATCTCAAGTACCATTTCATACGGCCAGTATTGGAAGATGGAGAGTTGAAGCTGGAAAAGATACACACTAGACAAAATCCTACAGATATGATAACAAAAGTTGTAACCAGGGAGAAACTAAGAATGTGCTTAGTTTCAATTGGTCTTCAAGGATGATGATGAAGATGAGAAACAACCAGGTCCAAAGAGGAGCCATTGTCCAACAAATGAAGTAGCGGTGGAGTTGCTACAATCAGTCTCCAAGTGGGAGATTGTTGGGTGTGGAGCCTCATTATCTTCTTTACTTTGTATCATAGCATTGGACCCCTGTACCTTAAATGGGGCGGAAATGTTGCCCGTAATTAATCGCTGCCATGGGGGGTCCAAGGGGGGCGGCAGCGACTTTATGCAGCCCCCCCCCCCTGGTTGGGGGTTTCGGGGGTAGTGCCCCTGAAGCTAAAAACATATGTAAAATTGCCTTGTAAAAGTATAGTAATTTCTAGTCAATTTTGGCCATTCATTAGGGGAATGATCTGACGGTAGAAGTTATGTTTAGTTTAGGGTTTTTTGACCTAGAAGGCAACCCCTTGCTTTTATGAGGGTATTGTATTGCGGCTGTGCATTATATGTGTATTCTCTGAGCGGGAAATAGATAGGGAGACTGTGAGAGAGAACAGAGGATATTACAGTGGATTTGCTGTAGGTTTTGTCTCTTCATTTTGCTAGATAATAGAAAGGAAGGATTGGCTGTTCGGGGTGGACGTAGCCCAAACTGGGTGAACCACGTATATCTGTGTCTCTCTGTTTTTATGTGTTTTGTGTGGTTGTCTTTCCAAATATTTTATGTGTTGCATTGCTCCATAATATTTAATTTTCTAACAGGATGGTGGTGCAGTAATGATGCAGATGGAGTAACAGTAATACAAGTAGTAGCATCCGGTGTAACAACATCTGAAGTAGAAAAAATGCGAGTAACAACATCTAGAGTAACAATAGTGCGAGTAACAACATTTGGTGTAACATCATCGATCGAGGAGTAACAACATTGAGTAGCAGCACCCGAGTAATAGCACCGTGAGTGGCAACAACCGAGTAACAACATCATGAGTAGCAACAACCATGTAATAGCATCATGAGTAGCGACAACTGAGTAACAACACCATGAAATAGCAGCAACCCAGTAACAACATAAATCAAGGAGTAACAACATCGAGTAGCAGCACCCAAGTAACAACACCATGAGTAGCAACAACAGAGTAACAACATCATGAGTAGTAGCAACCAAGTAATAGTACCATGAGTAGCAGCAACCAAGTAACAGTACCATCCGGGCATCTGAAAGATCCAAACCAACTTCAAGAGATGTTCTGAGCGTATTGATTTCAAATTCTATTGGAAACAACAGGGATTTCCCATAAACCAACTCGAATGGTGAAAAACTGGTTGTGTTTCGCCATGTTGTTCTGTACGCCCAAAGAGCTTCAGGCAGCTTCTGAGCCCAATCCCGATGATGGCATGCCACAGTTTTTGTCAAGATATTTTCCAATGTCTTGTTTGTGCTTTCCAGTTGTCCATTTGCCTGGGGGTGCTATTGAGACATCACCCTATGCTTGACCCCATATTTCTACATAAGCTTTGCTATCATGTGTGATGTGAATTGTGCTCCTCCATCTCAAACAGTCTCTCTTGGAGTACCGTAACGAGAAAAAATTTATTCAAATAGAAAATCTGAGATCACCTGCTCTGTTGCTTTTGCAACAGCTTTGGCTTCTACCCACTTAGTCATGTAATCAGTACAGACCAAGATGTGGACCTTTTGTTGGTAGGGTGGGTTAAAGGGTCCAACGAAGTCAATAGCCCATTTCTCAAAAGGCTCGAGGACTACCTGTGCCTGCAAGGGCATTTCATCAGCTCTACCAGGCTGCCCCATACGTTGGAAACTATCACACCTCCTGACATAATTCTGTGCATTGTGAAAGATAGAAGGCCAATAATATCCCATTTGTAGCACCTTATGGCCTATTCTTTTGTCTGCAAAATGCCCTCCACAATGGCCATCATGGGAAGCTTTCAATACTTCATAAATATCATCCTCAGACACACAATGACGAATTTTCTTATCCGCTCCTGTATGAAAAAGGTACCCTGCCATCCAAGAATATTGGGCACTGTGATGAATAATTTTTCGTTGTTCCCTGTATGACAAATGAGGAGGCACTTTCCCTATAGCAAGGTAGTTAGCAATATCTGCATACCATGGAGGTTTAGTAGAAACTGCAAAAAGATGTTCATCGGAGAAACTCTCTTCTATAGGTGTTCATTTTTCATTGTTATCCATTCTAGATAGGAAATAAAAAACTACATTATCTTTTCCTAGTTTTTCTACTATTGTAATATCAAATTCTTGAAGCAATAGCAACCACCTTGTAACACGACGAAGGGTAATAGGTTTATTCATAAAATACCTGATTGCTGCATGGTCAGTATGTAAAAAAGTAGGATACCCGGTGATGTAGTGCCGAAACTTATTGACAGCATAAATGACAACCTTGAATTCTTTTTCTGTCACCGTGTAATTTAGTTCAACAGGAATTAAATTCTTGTTGACATAGTAAATTGCGTACGGTTTTTTATCTACCTGCTATCCTAAAACCACTCCTACTGCCCTCTGAGAAGCATCAACATGTATGTGAAATGGTAATGCCCAATAAGGTCCTCGGAGGATTGGAGCTTTAAAAACCAGCCCCTTAATTGTCTTGAAAGTTGTCTCACGGTCTTCAGTCCACAAGAATTCTGCAACTTTTGTTAGCAATTGAAAAAGTGGATGTGCTATTTTAGCAAAATTTTCTGTAAAGCACCTGTAATAACCAGCACAACCAATAAAGCTACGTACCTGTGTGGGTGTTTTGGGTACCGGGAAGTGTAATATTACCTCTAATTTATCAGAATCAACTCAAATTCCAGCAGTTGAGAGAAAATGTCCCAATACTACTTCTTCCCTCATCATATGGAATTTGACTATACTGAGAGATACATGGGTCTGCTTACATATTTTGAGTACTTTCTCTAGATTTTCCAATCCTTCCTCAAATGAGTTTCCATATGGAGTAAAATCATCCATATAGATCTCAACGCTATCATCGACTGAATCAGAAAAGGTTCCCCATGGGAATTTGAAAGTTGTTTTATCCTGATCTTCCGAGGCTATCTGGATTTGGTTATATCCACTGAATCTGTCTAGGAAGGAAAATAAATTCTTCCCAGCTAAGGTATCTAGGACGTGTTTAATGAATGGCAAAGGGAAATGGTCTTTTTGAGTTGCCTTATTTAGTTCCCTATAATCTACGCAGATCCGCCATTTACCACTCTTTTTGGGAACAATCACTAATGGAGATACCCATTGGCTATTTTAGATGGGGTAAATGAATCCTACATCCAATAATTTTTGTAATTCTTCTTTAACAATGTTATTGAGAGCAAGGTTCATTCTCAGTTGGGGCTGTCTTACAAGGTGGAAATATTCCTTAATACAAATATGATGAGTACATAAGTTAGCAGGGATCCCTTTCATGTTGGTATAATCCCCGGAAAAAGCTTCCTGATGATCTTGAAGGACTTTCAAAAGTTGTTTTATCTGTGATTCAGACAGGTTTGGGTTGATATTAAGTGTTTTCCCTGGTTCAATCTCAATTGGAATAATATCATGGGATAAGGTTATAGGAATGTCTTCAATGTCATCTTTTGGTTCAATGCTTTCTTGTGTTTCACAACTCATAGAAGATTCTAGAATCTAACGAGTTGAATCGGAAACATAACTGGAATCATTAATAAAAGCGTTAATGGCATCGTCCTCGGTTTATGTTTCAAATTGAAGGGCCCGCCCGCCCAATAGTGAGGACTGGTCTAACTTCTTCATTTTCAGGTTCAGGCTCTTCTATAGGTAGAGGTATATGACTGGTTAATAATTTTTTAGATGGGCTAGGTTCCGCAAGAAGGTAAAGAACTATCCCATTTGATATGATCATATGCCCAGATTGACACCCTATGTAGGTGTTTGCAGTTGTGAGCCAAGGTCTTCCCAGGATCAATGGGAGACCACCAACTGAAGATCGAGTCTATAATACAAGGAGGTCCATAGGATAATGCCATGAATCTACTGAAATAATCACATCTTCCAATTTCCCTACTGGTTTAATTGTAGACATGTCTACTAGTTCCAGGATAGTAGGGGTTGGTTTAATGTCTCCAAGACCTAATATGTTCATTGTTTCAGAGGTGATAATGTTTATGGTAGCTCCCAAATCTACCAGTACGTTTGGGATTTCAACCCTATTGATCTATACTATGAGAATCGGGTTTCCTGGGTCTCCATATTTTATAGGCATGATCTTTCCACATGATGTTGGATAATCTGCCCATCACATGAATGGTTAATGCATCCTTAGGTTTCTTCCCTGGTTTCTTAGAGCAGTAATCCTTGAGAGTTTTTGCATATATAGGTACATCCCTCATAGCCTATATCAGGGGTATTTTAACAAAGATATTTTACAATTCTCCTAGGAAATCAAATTATGCTTGAGGGGTTGGTTTGTTCAAGGTCGGTCTCTCAGGATATGGAGGAGAAGTTGAATGACCTTGATTAGGAATAGATTGGGGAGGTGTCTGAATCATTATGTTTTGGTCTGATCTATCCCCAACTGTCCTCTGTTCTGGTTCTACATCTTCACTGGCAATCTATTCTATAATAATAGGTGAAGTGGGAGCATTTACTACCCGCCTAGATCGTAGATTTATCTCATTAAGTCCTGCAGTAGAAATGCTATAAGATGGAAGGTTAAGAGTATTTGTTTGATGGACCCCTTTATTATTAGGATTCATATTGGGCTAGATAGGAAGTTGGGGTCTAAGGGCCGGGTTTCCTGAAGGTACATTGGAGGGCAACTGAAGTTGTTGCTGAGGCATAGATTGAGGAAAATGACCAGTAGGAGAGGGGCCATGCTAGTTCTGATTCCATGAAGGATTCGAACTAGTCTGGAGAACCCATTGTTGCCATGGGGGATACTGATATTGAGGCCACATAGCTGAAAAGGTGTAGATTGGGGACCCATATTAAAATTATTAAAATATTGAGATGGGTCCTGAAACATACTTGGATGCATAGCTGGTGGTTGAGGTTTCCATGGATTTTTCTGCCCCATGAAGTACAACTGATCTACCAAATTTTCTTCACTTGCCCCTTGAAAATATGCGTTCAGTCCAGGCAAGGAAGGACACGAGCTGGTTGCATGAGTCTGTTCAGAGATCGCACAAGCTTCCATTGTGTTTAATGGGCATTCCTTAAAAGGATGCTTCTTTCTGCATAATGGGCATAATATAGCCATAGTATTTTCCAACTCCATTTGTTTCTGTTTTGCTTGTAGAGTGTCCATATGGGCGGATAATGTGCTCAGAATATCGGTCCTTAGGTTGTTTAGTATATTTCTAATTTCTGCCTTTGTAACCCCTCCACCAGAATTATTTGATGATTGAATTCCTTGTCCACTCCTTGCAACCCCCCGTGAACACTTAATGCAATAGTCACAGATAGTATCAAAGCCTTCTTTTGAAATATCCCCCTTTCCTACTATGTTCAAAAGTTGCAGGGAATCTTCCCTAAGTGCCTGGAGAAGAATGATCTTTAGAATGTTCTTATCCAGGTCACTATGGCCTGATCTCTGCAATATGTATCTGAATCGCTCCACACAGTCTTCCATGTTTTCGTCCTCCTTCTATGAAAAATTAAATATTTCCTCCTTGATGTCACGGGATTTACAATAATCTTGGTATTTCTCCAAGAAGGCTTCTTTCATCCCTTCCCATGAGGTAATCATGCTCCCTCCGAAACCCATGAACCACCTCAGAGTAGTCCCTTTTAAGGTATCAGGAAATATTTTTAATATCTGAGCATCGACAATATAATCATATCCTCGAAAAACAATGTCAAATTTGAAGAGGAATGTAGCAGGGTCTTCAGAAGAAAGCCCATGGAAACTAGGCAGAGATGTTAAAGGGATGGGTCTCATCAGTGCATCACCTGCAATGGTTTCGATTGGAAAATCAATAGAAGAAATTACAGGTGCCATAAATGCCCCCCAATACTCACTTCGGATTTCAACTGGTTCTGCAGTTGGTACTTGGTGTGATTTGAATGTAGGAGGTTTCACCGCACTCCGCTGGTCCCTTGGTGATGCAAAATCCTTCAGGAATTCTCTCTCCAAATCAGAATTTCTTAATTCTACTGCAGGATTTTTTCAACACTCCCTTGGTCTTGTGGTGATGAAAACCCCTTTGGAGGTTCTTCTTCCCAATTAAAATTGCTCGGTTCTTTTGATCCTCTACTTGCTATTTCTTCCCCTTCTGCTGATGGCAAGGGTGTCTCCTCCACTGATACCCTATTTATTAAGCCTTCCGTCATCGAAAGAATTCCCTTTAGTACCATGGATGGCACTTGTTGCTCTATAGACTGCCTTCAGACTTTGTCTGAACTCTTACCCTGACAACAGCACGAGATGATGCCTCAGATCTAGATTTTTCAATGACCTCCTGAATATATGTCTTCCTTCCCAGATCCTTTCCTTTCTTTGGGGGTCTTCCTCTGCCCCTCTTATTCAGATCCTTGTTCATACAATTTGTGAAGAGGGTTCATCAAAGTAGCAAAAGTGCTCCAGACCTCGAGTAGGACAGATGGCTTCCTCCCCAGGACAAGAGAGTAGGTTCAAACAATCAATAAAATTAAAAGAATAAAATCAAAGTTCAGTGTTAGAAAATTAAATATTACATAGCAATGCAACACATAAAATATGCGGAAAATACAAGCACACAAAACACATAAAACCAGAGAGACACAGATATACGTGGTTCACCCAGTTTGGGCTATGTCCACCCCGAACAGCCAGTCCTTCCTTTCTATTATCCAGCAAAATGAAGAGACAAAACCTACAGCAGACCCGTTGTAATATCCTCTGTTCTCTCTCATAGTCTCCCTATCTATTTCCCGCTCAGAGAATACACACACATTACACAGCTGCAATACAATACCCTCATAAAAACGAGGGGTTTCCTTCTAGGGAAAAATACCCTAAAATAAACATAACTTCTACTGTCAGATCATCTGCCTAATGAACGGTCCAGATTGACTAGAAATTACTATACTTTTACAAGGAAATTTCACATCTATTTTTGGCTTCGGGGGCGCTGCCCCCCAAACCCCCGTCGAGGGACCGCTGGCCCCCGAACCCCCCAGTTGGGTGGATAGGCCCCCCCGCACCCCGCGGGGGGGAAAATTCCCCCCCGCACCCCCCCCCACGCGCAAGGGTGTACATTTTTCCTGAGGTACACATCCAGCTAAAATAAGGATCTCTGAATCAGGAAGAAAATCAGGCTCCACACCCAACAATCTCCCACTTGGAGACTGATTGTAGCAACTCCACCGCTATTTCATTTGCTGGACAATGACTCTTGTTTGGACCTGCCTGTTCCTCATCTTCATCATCATCCTTGAAGACCAATTGAAACTGAGCATATTTTTAGTTTCTCCCTGGTTACAACTTTTGTTAGCATATCTGCAGGATTCTGGCTAGTGTGTATCTTTTCCAGCGTCAACTCTCTGTTTTCCAATACTGACCATATGAAATGGTACTTGAGATGTATGTGTTTAGTCTTGGAATGAAATGTTGAGTTCTTTGAAAGATGAATGGCACTTTGGCTATCATTGTATAATGTGCTCATATCATGCTTCTTACCCAATTCACCCATAAGCCTTTGTAACAAAATCATTTCTTTACTAGCCTCTGTAGCAGCAACATACTCTGGCTCTGTTGTTGAAAGTGCAACAACACTTTGGATTTTTGAAACCCAACTGACAGCTGTTCCACCTACAGTAAATACATATCCTGTAGTGCTCCTCCTGTTATCTCTATCACACCTTATGCTCTGCGCATGCATATATCCTATAGAAATCGAACCACTGGCTTATAATGCTTGGTTGTGGTACCTCTCAAAATATCAGTCCATTTCTGCGCACGTAATGTTCTTTTCTTTGGATTATTCATGCTTGCACTTTAACTCTCCCATTTCATGTGCAATATCAGGCCTTGTGCGGACATTGCATACATTAAACTTAGCTGATGCATATGGAACTTTAGACATATAATCCATGTCTTCTTGGGTCTTTGGGCACATCTTCTCTATTTTGCAGATTTGAAATAGCTATGAGTGTATAGGGTTTTGCATTGACCTCAACAAATCTTTTCAACACCTTTTCTATGTACTCATTCTGAGACAGTGTTAATTTGTGATTTTTCCTGTCTCTAGCTATCCTCATACCAAGGATTTGTTTTGCGGCTCCCAAATCCTTCATTGCAAATGAATTTGCCAATTTTCTTTTGAGCACATTTATTTCCTGCATGTTAGACCCTGCAACAAGCATGTCATCTACATACAATAACAGTATAATATAGCTGCCATCATTTTGCCTTTTCAGATAAACACAATGATCAGAGTGACATCTAGTATAGCCTTGTTCAGACATAAACCTGTCAAATTTTAGATACCACTGCCTTGGGGCCTGTTTTAAGCCATACAAGCTCTTCTTTAACCTGCACACCAATTTTTCTTTCCCTTTTACCTCATATCCTTCTGGTTGCTGCATGTATATCTCTTCCTCCAAATCTCCATGGAGAAATGCTATCTTTACATCTAACTGTTCAAGATGTAAATCTTCCGCTGCTACAAGACTTAAAATAGTTCTGATTGAATTCATTTTAACAACAGGAGAAAATATTTCATCAAAATCAATACCTTTCTTCTGTGCAAACCCCTTCACCACAAGTCTAGATTTGTACCTCTGTTTTCCTCCATCTTCTTCCTTCAGCCTGTAAACCCATTTATTCTGCAATGCAGTTTTACCTACAGGCAACTTGACTAAGTCCCAAGTCTGGTTATGCATTACGGAGTCCATCTCTTCTTCCATGGCTAGCTCCCACTTCTTCCTGCTTTCAACCTGCATTGCTTCTTCATAACATTCAGGTTCACCAGAATCAGTCAGCAATAAATAATATAATGAAGGAGAGTATCGTTCAGGGGGTCTACTTATCCTGGTAGATCTTCTAACACCACTTTCAGGTGTTTGAGGTTCCTGTTGCTGTTGTGGTAGTTGCTGCTACTGTGGTTGTTGATTATTATCATTTTTAGGCACCTTTACTTTTTCAGTTATCTCATCAAGAACCGCGTATTCCTTGCTTTCTTTTTCCTGTTTCTTTTCCTGCAACTAATTCTTATACAAGACCTTTTCATTGAATATTACATCTCTGCTCCTAATGATTTTGTGATTTTCATAATCATATAAGCGATAACCAAAATCATTAGCACCATATCAAATAAAGGTACATTTCTTTGATTTTGCCTCAAGCTTTGTTCTATTTTCTTTATTAATATGGACAAAGGCCTCACAACCAAATGGCTTTAAAAAAGAGTAGTTTACATTTTTACCTGTCCATGCTTCCTCTGGAATACAACCATCCAAGGAACTTGAAGGCTCTCTGTTTATTAGATAAAAAGAAATATCTACAGCATCTGCCCAAAATTGTAAAGGCAATCCTGCATGCAATCTCATGCACCTTGCATGCTCCATGATTGTTCTGTTCATCCTTTCTAACACACCATTTTCTTGTGGTGTTCTTGGAACTGTCTTCTCTCTACGAATTCCATGCTCTGAACAGTACCCATCAAATTCTTTGCTGCAATATTCACCTCCATTGTCTGATCTGAGACACTTGAACTTCTTTCCTATCTTAATCTCAACCAAAGATTTCCATTTCTTGAAAGTATCAAATACATCAGATTTATTTTGAATACAATAAATCCAAGTTTTTCTAATTGCATCATCAATAAACGTAACATAATAGTGAGAGCCACCGAGAGATGATACCTGAGCAGGTCCCCATACATCTGTATGCACAAGCTCCAATTTTTCACTCTTCTTTTCTTTCCCAACTCTGAGAAATCTGACTCTCTTCTGTTTTCCATAAATGCAATTTTCACAGAAATCCAAATCAACATTCTTCAAACATGGCAAAAAATTTCTTGAGTGAAGAATCTTCATCCCCTTTTCACTCATGTGTTCGAGCCTATGATGCCATAATGCTGCATCTTCTCCTTTCGAAGTTAAAGCATTAACAGATTTAGAAATACCACTGCATAAATAAAATGTACCAACCTTTTCACCTTTTGCTATTACCAAGGCTCCTTTTGTGACCTTCCATGCTTTATCTGTGAAATTTGTCACAAAACCTTCACCACCTAACTGCCCTGTTGAAATCAGATTTTTCTTTAGATCTGGAACATGCCTTACCTCCTTTAATAACCATTGGTTTCCATTCTGCTATTTTACAAGAACTTTACCCATTCCAACAATTTTACAGGGTTTATCATCACCCAAACGAACTTGTCCAAAATCTCCTTGAACATAGTCATGAAAAAATTTCTTATCAGGTGTGGCATGGAATGAAGCCCCTGAATCTACAACCCAAGAATCAGTAAAATTTTCGAAAGAAAGAATCAAAGTCTTGTAACACATCACACAGCTCCGGCCTTCCATGATTGTTTTCTTGTTGTGCATCTCCTTCTTTTCCCTTAAGATCTACAACACTATTTCTTGAGGTGTCCTTTCTTTAAAAACAAATACACTATCACGATGCGGACTTGGATGCGCACCATGATTCTTGCCAATATCCCGAGCTCTTTCCTCTTTCCATTCTTCTTTCCCTAAACTCTGCACTCAAAGCATTACCTGATGTCTCATTGGAGCTTTTTTGTCGCATTTCCTCGCTAAGGATAGCACCAACAACATCATCAAACTTTAAAGTACTAGATCCAGAGACAGAGTTACTAATGGCCATTACTAAACCATTCCAACTCTCTGGCAATGAGCACAAGAATAACAAAGCTCTAACTTCATCATCAAAGTTTACCCCTACAGAACTTAACTGACTGGTAACTGTATTAAATTCATTTAAATGGTCTGCAACAGATCCACCTTCCGACATATTCATATTAAATAGTCGTTTCATAAGAAATACCTTGTTTGAGGCTGAGGGTTTTTCATATAGTTTTGCCAACGTCTGCATCAAACCCTCTGTTGTTGTTTCCTTTGAAATATTGAAGGCGACTGACACTGCAAGGCACAACCGTACTGTTCCGAGTGCCTTTATATCGAGAATGTTCCATTCCGCGTCTATCATGACCGCCGACTTCTTTGCTTTTCCATTCAATGGTAGGTACAGATCTTTCTGATACAGATAATCTTCCATCTGCATATTCCACAGTGGGAAGTTTTGGCCATTAAATTTCTCGACCCTAAACTTAGCATCTTCCGCCATTTCTCCCACTCGAACCAGGAACCCTTCTTTCCTGCGAGTTTATCAGCGAAATATACCTTCGGCTCTGATACCGGTTATTAGAAAATTAAATATTACAAAGCAATGCAACACATAAAATATGCGGAAAATACAAGCACACAAAACACACAAAACCAGAGAGACACAGATATACGTGGTTCACCCATTTTGGGCTACATCCACCCTGAACAGCCAGTCCTTCCTTTCTATTATCCAGCAAAATGAAGAGACAAAACCTACAGAAGATCTGCTGTAATATCCTCTGTTCTCTCTCACAGTATCCCTATTTGTTTCCCACTTAGAGAATACACATACATTACACAGTCACAATACAATACCCTCATAAAAGTGAAGGGTTTCCTTCCAGGGAAAAAAACCCTAAACTAAACATAACTTCTACTGTCAGATCATCTGCCTAATGAACGACCCAGATTGACTAGTAATTACTATACTTTTACAAGGAAATTTTACTGTTGGCCCCCAGACCCCCCAGCCGGGGGGGTAGGCCCCCCCAGACCCCGCGGGGGGGACAAGTTCCCCCCGCACCCCCCCACGTGCAAGGGTGTACAATTTTCCTGGGGTATACATCTAGCTAAAACAAGGATCTCTGAATCAGGAAGAAAATCAAGCTCCACACCCAACATTCAGGACTTGAAGTAGGGTAATCGAATACCCTCCTCAGGACAAGAAGTTGGCCCTTTCAGAAAATAATAAAAAAACAGAAAGCTGAAAACTATGCCCAGGACTTAGGGTAGGGTAACAAAATGCCTTCCCCAAGACGAGAGATAAATTCTAAAATAAAAAAGTAAAAATCAGGAAAGAAATCACAGATCACTATGTTCAAGACTCGAAGTAGGGAAATAAATTCCCTCCCCAAGACGAGAGATCGACCCTTAAATCAATTGTAGATCATGTTCTTGCACCTGTTAGCCTTCCCCAACAATGACGCAAAAAATTTTGGTGTCTGGATGTGAACAATATCCAACCCATTTTCCACATAAATTATCAACCTGAGGGCGTTAGTTATTTCAAGACTAACAACACATTATATGTAGGAGAAATCATGTGACCTGTTGTAGGTCACAGGCTTAAATCCATAAACACATAGACTACTGTAACAACAATTAAAATAGATTGCAGAATTAAAAATAAATTCACAACAGTTAAATATTATATTGGAACAACAATAAAAAAACCAAACCAAAACATGAAATCAATGGAAAGAAAGGTAACACAACACCTGATCAGAAGAGTTGGCCCAACTCTTTGATCAGGGTGCGACAACTCACAAATTATAGGTGAAACAACAAGATGTTGTGCATTCAATTAATTGCATAATATACTGTTACAAAATCTGTATGTAATGGGCTTAACCCCGATTCACAGCCTGCAGGCCCTCTTTATACAAATGTTCCAGAAATTTTAGATTCCCTTCAACAATTGAATATTTACAAAAATATACTTTGTTACAACAGCAACCTAGTTGCCCAGATGGATATCATGAAAAAGCTTGAAATAACACTGGTATGAAACAGAGTATGTTGCGCTGTAGCAGCAAGTGAAGATAGCACTAGAAATTATGGGCTATTCCATGACTTCACAGCTGTAACCTTCCCACTTTGGCCGAATCTCTAAAAATATCAGAGTTAATATTGCAAAAAGGTAAAACCTCCATGACAATTACTTCATTAATCAAATATCCCATGAAAGATAAAAGAAAGGGGTTTACCTCATGCGTTTAAGAAAAATAATGGTATAAAGAGATAGAAAGATGGGCTAAAATGGGAGAGAAAAGTATACAAATCCGGTACCCAACACATTGGTGAGCTGATTTAAATCTGGTAACTCTAAAGTAGCAACAAAGGGAAACTGTCGATTAAGGTCGGGTTGAGCATAGCCAGGGTATTATGGAATTTCTTGGGCAACATGACTTTGAGCACTAGCATAAGGAATCTGCTGTTGGTAAACTAGATAGGGGTTATTTTGATAAGAAAACGCTTGAGGATTCTGTTGACCAAAACGTGGGTAGGATACTTTTTGAAATGAAGGTTGTGGAATTTGTGTCTATGACTGCCAAGGGGTCTATCCACCAATATTATAACCCAAATTAGAATAACTTGAATTCAGTTGAGGATAGGTATAACCTAGTTGTGGCTGCGACATCCCATAATATGGTAATCCAGATTGTGAATAAATTATTCCAGGTATAGGTGGTTTTTGTAAACTAGCCGAAAGAGTTGGAGTCTGAGGGCCCAATACTTGAGGGTATTGATGTGGGTGAAACAAGTTGAACCGATTTATATGAGTGTACAACTATTTGTGGTTGGATAGGAAGAGTGGGCTGCCACTGACAAACATTCATTTCAACATTAGGTTGACCAAAAAATGACGGAGTACTGTCAAAGTGGGTGACTATAGTTTACCCCCCAGCACGAGGAGTATAATAAGACATAAAATATTGTTCTCCAAATGAAAGGAGTCCAGTTGAGATGGTACTGGATGGAATAGACCCAGATGGACCAGCTTGATATTTCCCTGATGATGCATATAAAGTATCAAGCTAATCAATACTCACTATAGGTTTAACAGTTAGAATACCAGATGATGACATTGGTGAAGTCCTTGGGTTTGAAGATGCACCAGAGAAAATTCCAGATAGATATTTATAACCTGATGGGACCATAGGGCCACCATGTAAATATGACCCTGGTGAAGTTCTAAACATCGACGGGGTAGTGAGAGTAGGTGTTGATGCAATTAGAACATATGATCCAACCGAAGATGTTGGTTCAGGCATGGTTACTTGACCAAATGTATACCCTTTTGAATCAACGAGAATTTGAATAGGTATAGGATCAACAAAATAAGAGGATGGTGATTGAGGAAAACACTCGTACAGGTAAAGATATTCCCCAAATTGGGTTGGAGTTAAAGGTGTTTCATCTTGTGGGATTTCTTCAATCGAAATTAAACTTGGTGGAAGGATTTTTCCACTAGGCTGAAAGTATATTTCAAGAGGTTGAAAATTTGATATGGGAGACTCAATGGCTACAATAGATTATGGGGTGATCGATACAGGAAAATATTCTAGTCGTTCATCTTCAAGATGCAGATGTTCTGGAAAAAAGAGACAAGATCTGGATCAACTTCCAGTTGAACAATGTTAGGTTTGGGAGGTATGGTCTTAATGATTGGATGGATCGTGACCACGGGTAGTTTTGAGGACTCCATCTCGACAATAGTAGATGAACGAGGATTTGTAGAAACAACCTGTGCCAACTCTACTATATGTGAAGATGATGCTTCACCAGAGGTACTGATGGTACTGGTTTCGGTAGAGAGATGTCGCCTTTGTTGACCAGAAGTGACTTATAGTGGTAAAGTTGGTTTCAATGCAAGTATACACGAACAACGGGGAAAGGGATTTTCTTTTTCCATGATGACTAATTTATTTTATGAAAAAAACAAATAAACAAAATAAAAGGGTAATACTAGGCACAAGGTTTACCAAGAAACTGGGAACTGCAGAATACCTCTTGGTGAACCAAGAAGTATGGGCAGTCAATCTCCCCGAATGTTGTGTTCATTGTATCAAAATTTACAAGGCAGCCAACTCGGTTCACTATTAATGGATAGCAAGCTAAAGTTGTCCTCCCAAATATACCCAATGGTACGTGGAGGCCCAAGTCTGTATTAGTGTTTTCTAATGCGAAATCGCATAGTGAGAGCACCCCTTTATACTTTTCGTACTATAACACTGCCTGATATACCCGAAGGTATGTGGAAGAGCCACGATATACTTACGTACGTGGAGTGAGGTATCACACTCAAAATTTATCGCAGACAATTAACGATAGCTGCTATGTTTTACGACGCTAGAACACGTCTCTAGCCTAGACCTTATAAATGTTATCGTTATGGTTGCAATGTTTTTTTAGGTAAATTGATGCAAATTTTAAGTTGATCTTATTTATCAATTTGCATTTCAAGGTTCACCATGATGATGTGATGGAAATTCATAAAATTCAATCTAAAATGATAAGAAAACTTTTCACTTTTAGCTTTTTCAATGAAAATCTTAGCTACTAAAGGGAAAGAGAAATCAATTTTGAGAGAAAACAACAAAGAGCACAAACTAATATGTAGCTTTAATAATTTGTTCCTATGCAAAACACACAACCCACTATATGCAAATGCAAGTTTTTCTTTTTATTCCCCTTAATGTGAATGCAAAAAGGAAACTATATGCATCAAATCAACAAAAAACAAATGCTTTCTTCTTTGAGAAATGATGAATTTAACAACAATTTCTCTTTTAGGAAAAATGAAGAATGGAACTACAATTTTTCCTACATGAAATTAAGAATTTAACGACAATTTCCTTTACTAAAAAAAGTGGATCTAATATAGAAATAAAAATAATTTGAATTTGATTTGTCAATGGTAAAGAAAAACACTTAAAGAGACATTGAACAAACTTACTTTTCAAAGGAGGAAGATTCAGGTATATTCATTGGTCTCTATGAGGTATCAGAAAATTGAAAACACAACAAACAAAAGGATGAATATGATGGCAATGCCAAATTCAAAGGGAATTTGGTTGGCTTATGGGGCAACACAGTCTCTAAGGGGAGATAGTGTGTTGCAAAGCACCCCTTAGTGGGAGACAATGCTATGCAAACCAATGTGTCTTGAACAAAAGTGCATTGGGAGCAGTAGAGAACAAAATTCAAGCTACGAAACACACTTCTAATGAAATTCTTTGTTTCAAAAGTATAATAATTGAGAGTAGATGCTACTAGGTGGGTAAGTAGAGGTAAACACACCAAGGATGAAGGTAAACTCCCCAACGGAGTCGCCAATTTGTTATGCAGAATTATGAATTACGAATAAAACACATTCCCTAAATATGGTGCTATGCATTTAGAACATCAGATCAAAGAATTTGCAGACACTTTTCCTAAGAGTAAATATACACACAAAAAGATAAAGGAACTTACTTGTGATGCAAGCACTTCCTATTCTCCTTCATTTTCTCTTATTGTAGCTTCCAATCCAACTTTGATTACCAGAATAGTTCCTGCAAGTATGAACACTAAAAAGTAAAGAGATTGCAATATATAAATGGCCATTTACCTTAATAAGTTAAATCAATGAAACATGAAACACATACATCAGCTAAGAATCCATGATATGAAAGATAGAAACATATACAGATACATATGTGGGAAAATGGGCAGTAATCTTTATTAATGGATAGAAGGGGGAGGTTACAACCAGCGATTGATTTGATGTCACCAGCTCCAACATCATCCCAGCCTCATCACAATGAACATTTCTCCAACACCATATCACTCAAATAAAATACTCAATTGAGAATTCAACAACATTTCTTTACCAAATCTCTTCCTTCTCAAGCACTAGGATCTATGCTCAATTTATAGAACAGCTGGAGGTAGTTTCTCAGTCAATGACTTTCTAATAATAGGCAAGACATGTTCCCAAGCTTAGAGGTGTTATATGGACACATGTATTCAAATTTTGACGCATATGGACTCTTCTAGAAGGAATTGGCCATGTGGAGATTCCAGAACAATGAGAATTTCGCTCCCAATTGACCAACACACTCTTGAATGTCAGGAAGTGCTTTGAAAAGCACCTTTGAATGGAGGTAACTACATATGAAAAGAAATTAGTCCCTTGAGAGGCTAATTTGGTGAGCTCATAGGTGATATAACATGTACTTCAAATCTTGGAAACTTTTCAATGGAAGTCAAGGATAATTTGTTCTTGTTCTTTGTCTTAGGGCATGTAGCAATTGAAATGGTAGGGGATGATAGACCCTATTTCACTAGTTCTGGGGATGATGTCCAGTTTAACTAGGTCATTGATAATGGTGCCAAAATTGACCTATAATAACAATAAGTATTCATTCAGGGGTTCTTGACCATCAGGGATTGCATAGTGGAGGCAGGCTGTCTGGAGACTGTAAATTGGCTAAGGAACTTGCCAGCTTTTTGTATGATAGTGTGAGAAAATTAGCTCATGTACTGAGAGCTCCTGGATTGGAGATTTGTATGTGATTGTTTCATGATCCATGATATAATACATAATAGAATATAGTGGGGTTTTTAGCTATAAAATTTCCCTGTGTAAATTATTTGTGTTATGTTTGATTGATCTTTCTTCATGATATTGTGATTGGTGATTGTGTTTTAAATTTATGCAAAGATTAGTAGAAGCGATTATGTATTTAACCGTAACATATTGTTAGATCAGGAGAATCCAGGATATACATGAATTTTTTATTAAATTTCTACACTGATTGATGTTCATATTTTTCTGGTCCTAATATAGACTCATCAAAAACTATTTCAGCCACAAAAGTTTTAGATTTAGTTCTAAACAAGATTTTCTCAAAATCTAGATCAAACTGAATGTTCTCTATTGTAACAAAGTTCCTAGGAAGAGAATTTGATCTTGGTGGAGGACTGCTACTCCCTTGACTTTCTGTCAAACTTTTCTTCCTTATCAATTTCTTAGGGTTATCCAGGATCTTGGGAGGTTTTGGATCTAGATGTGCTCTAGTAGTTATTTTAGGAGCCATATCTACATAGTATTTGACACACAATTTCACTATGTAAATATATTAACAACCTAAACACATTTATTTATGAAAACAACATCTTAAATGCATTGAAATAAATTTTTTTAACCTAGGAAAGAAATTTTCAAACGAAGGTATGTTTGTTCCCTAGTATGGTCACCAAGATGTTATCACTCTGTAATTTTTGAGGTTGCAGAGTAAATCGCAGAGGTAACCTTAGAACCACTTTGGAAACTAGGAATCTATCCCTTCCAGTTTCAGAGAGGAATCTCTCTTTATAATTTTTCTTTTTTGACTGAAGGTATTAGGCTAGGTATTAAGTTCAGGTTTTGGTTTTTTGTGTTCATGGGTTGAAATTGGGAAGATAAGGCATTGGGAAAATGGAGCCATAGGTTTGGATTGATAAAATACAAATTTTACAGGCTAAAATTACAAGGAAACGTAGGAAAATTCACTGGATCCTTTAAAATATGTGGTGTGGATGAGAGGAAAAGATTTAGAAATCCAATTAAAAAAATAGCAGTTAAGAATTCTGATTTTAATCTTCATTAGAAAACATAAAAATGATTCTTAAGCCAGAGACAGAGTGTACATTTAAAAAAATTATTTTCTTTATCTTCTTAGAATAATTTACATTTAAGAAACACATATGATAACATAGAGAAAACAAATTGACAAAGAGATATGCACATCACCAATAAAAATGACACGAGAATCCTGTAATGATTGCACTGTATTACTGAAAATTTGATCAATGGTGGCTTTGTGGGCTGCTTTACAATACTAGTCTTTCTTCAAACAAGTCCCAACATGAATACTTTGAATTATGAAGTATTTATAGAAAATTATTACAAAATATCTTGATAATAGATATAAAGATAAATTCCTAAAATATCTAGAAACTGTTTACAAAATAGTACAAAAATGTAGGAATAGGTGAACTGCTGAAAGTTCTCGCCCTATTGTTGAGGATGAAAATTGATGATTGGGCCTCCAAATCTGTTGCATTGTTTACCTTGTTGTCAGGAGGTGAAAACATTTACTCAAGTAACTCACACAATTTATCCCATCTATATTCGGTTGGGATAGAAAATTTGATTAGTTTTATGTACGCCTCATCAACTTATGTGTAATTCTGAAAAGTGGGTTTGATGATGAATATATGTCTCAGCTCATGACTTATGAAAAAATAGTAATAAATGGCCTCCATGAATGCTTTCCCTGTAATATTCCCCTTTATACCTACAAATCTAGATGTGTCTTGGGCAATCATGTTTAGCTTTTCCTGATAGTGATTCAAATTTATTAATTTTTCTCCTACATCAATTAGCTTTGGCAGTCATTTTCTGTTTAGCACTTGCATCTTCCTGTGAAATCTATGAATGCTGGTATCTAAATTTTGGCACTTATTCTCTAGCTGAAGCGTGAGGTTCCTTTTGGTATGCACCCTCTTCAATTCAAGTATGGTCTCTATCCTGTCTTTGATTGCCAACTATTATAGTTCTTCTCTATTCTTGGAATTCAAGGATTTGATGATGGCTGTTGCTTCCCCAGGCCTCTATCCCAAATTTGTTTTCGTGTGATTTAATACCTTTGTTGACCTCTATATTAACTCTTTTTGCTAAAATAAATTTGAATGGAAGGCCACATCTCTACGATGGCCTCATTTTTTTTTGTCCATATATTCTCTCTAGATTGGGCCAGAGTATGATCCATTACTGATTCACTCCGCAATTGTTCCACTTTTAATGCATGCTGGTGGATTTTCTGCAATTCTGACACATAATATTTATCAATTTTCAGCTTTTGTTCTAAAATTATCTTTAGCTAAGCTTGTAATATGGAAATTTCTTTCTGGTGAAGGTTTATATTATCAATGGATTTTATTGATTCATTTGCAAGATCTATTTTCTATGTTGGTTCAGAAGTCAATGTAGATGCACTTGGAGTTGTGGCCACTGCAATCGAAACTGCCATGAGGGAAACTATGGCCAATTGTGCTTCCTCTTGTTTCTCTTTAACAAGTTTCTCAAGCTTCACCTCCATGTTATAGATCTGATTGTTCTGTTCAATGATTAATTTGAACATGTCCTCTTTCTCCTCCTCCATTTCTCTGACTTCCTTAGTTTGTAGATCCTCTGTGGTAGGAAATTTCAGTTGTTTCCTTAATGATTCTATATCAAAAAATTTTATCTTCACTATCTCTTCTAATGCCTTCACATCACTGGGATTTTATCCCAATTTTATCAACAAGTATTCAAGTGATTGATCTTGGTATCCTTGGATAAGGATAGAATCCTTTCCAACTTGAGATTTTTCTGTGTGTTGTTGACTGATACCTGTAACCTGGAAGATGACATGGAAACATTGGTTAATGTAGAATACATCATCTCAATAGATTGTTTATGCATTTCTATTTGGTGAATTGGATGGATTTTCTTTGCATCAAATGAAAATACATGTTCTTGGTAATCTGTTGGTGTCTTTGGAGTTGCCACTTTTTCCTCAAGGAATGCAATCTGCATTTTACCTTGCTCAGTGTCAAAGGATGAAAGCATCTTGTGCTGTGATGTAGTTTTCTACTTCCAGAACTGTGTATACATTGAGGCTTTAAGCATCTCATTACTTTGCTTGATTTCCTTGTACTTTGCAAAAATATTAGGCTTAGAAGTGTCTTGAGCCAAATTAGTTATTTGTGAAGTTTCTGGAGGATCTTTATATGTTGATGAAGAAGGGGAGCCTACGAAGATATCATCCTCCCTTGTAGACACATGGGGGCCTGCCATAATAATAGTTTCCTTTTCTTTGTTCCCTGGATGAAACATTGGTGCAAAATTGGTTTTTTGATTCTTCTTTTAGATTAGGAACTCCTTGGATCCAATTTCTCTGATTGGGGATTCTTCTCTTATCCTTTTCTCCTGCTTTTCCTGTAGGAGTCTGAGATATGGTTGTGGAAATGGTCTGTTCTTAGGCCTATTGTAGTGTGTCTCCTCCCAATGAGTTTGGTTCATGTACTACTCTATTTCTGGTCGAGGAGTGTGTATGTAGGGTGTCTTTTGCTCCACTCTCAGCTTTGAAATCAGACCAAAAGGGTCATATTACCAAGTAAAGCTCAGCTTGAAGTTCATTTGATTTAACAACAAATCAAATTATTTACCAAATGTTCTGGTATTGCAGACAAAAGGTATAACATGTGTTTTAATCTTAAATTGTGCCTTCTTCTTGGCATCGAAAAAATGCATGTCATCCATATGGATAATGTCTAATGTACTTTAATGAGAAAAGTATCATATGTACAAACTTTGGTGGCTTATAAGGTGGAAATTCACACCCATAGACCTTGATCTCTGTGTAGTTCTGGTATAAATACCAGTCACCTGTATTTACTTGATCACTTAGATTCAATTTTTTTTGAATATCTGCCCCTATCTTGGGCTCCAACTCGCTGTTTAGTAGGCAAGACACTGTGCATAAGAATTTTTCAACATATTCTAAGAAAGAGAATTCTTGGAGTTCCTTCTCACCAAGGATGTCCAATGTATTATTGATTGAGCATTACCCTGCTCATCCATCTTTTTTGAAGTGAATGGAAACCTGTCTGCTTGATGGTAGATGAAAAAATAAACTAACATTGCAGAATATTTGAAAGATCACTCTGTGGGAAAATTAACAAACTGATCATGCATGGAATCTGCAATAAAATGACTGTAATTAAAAATGATAGACTTTTATTCAGTGGTAAAAATGGAGAGGAAGCCAATAATGGCTTCATAAACTCACTGTTCTGAGTGGTAACTGAGGATATATGAAATGATGGTGATAATTTTCTTGGTTACTTCGGGAAACTTCGAAGAAGAATATGGAGGGTTTGATTTAGGAATTTGGGCATCTTTAGGGAGAAAGATCTCAAATATCTTAGCTCTCTGTGGGAAAGTCAAATTTTTGTACATCTCTATGAGAAAGTCTATAGATAATGGCTTGAAATACTCTGAATTATTTTCTTGCAGCGTTTGTGAAATAGCCTCATTTTTAATGGTGAGGAAAACTTCACCATTACAACTTACTATGGCTCTTTGGGATGGAAAATAACTATTTTGGCACCAAGAAATAAGTTCAGGGAATAAATTTGTTTGTGGAAACATGAACTGTGGCAGGGAAGATCCCCATATTCCCAATTCATCTTACTGGTCTAGGAATTTTTGTTTCAACCAACTATGAATTTTGAACAAGTTGAATTCAGAGTTGGTGTTTGCAGTTTTATATTTATGGTCGACAAGGGGAAAGTGGTCTAGGTTGATGGGAGGGGGAAACATCGAGTTTTCTTTGGGATCCTTACCTTTGCTATTGGGGGAGTTTCCCTTTGGGGTCATTATCAAACAATAGATCAGACAGAGGGATGAGTATAAGATTAAATTACATGGATCAGGGAGTCTATCTGGGAGGTGCAAAGGTGGGGTCATTGATGGATATTGAATTATTGTCATGGGAAGATCAACAATCACTATAATAGCTTGGTCGACTGAAGAATTCACCAGATTGCATCAAACAGTTAGGAAAAGAAATTTTACGACCTTTCTATGTTTAAATAGATTAATTTTATTAATTTACCATTGCAATTTTGTCATTAGGAGTGGGGCAGGTCCATTGCACAAGAGAGGGAGGCATTTATGGTTGGTAACAATTTACTGACGGGGAAAGGGAGTGCGAGGTGGTGGTGTTTGATAAGGAGTGAATATAATGGTGGGGGTGAACTTGTGGATGGTGAGTGGAGGAGGCACGCTGAGGTGGGTAGAGTGGTAGTGGGGTCGGGTAGGTAACGTGGCGTGATAGCATTGGCGGATGGATAAACGGTCAATTCAATAAAACTTTTTGGAGGGGGGGGTGCGTATGAAGGCTCCTGCTGACTATGTGCGCGACGACCTTAGTCTTGCTGTGTGCAGACCCCGCTGGCTATGTGCACGGGTAGAACTGAAGTATTATAAGGATGTCATGAATTGTGAATGAATAAAGGATTGTTTGGAATAGTTATGAGTATAAAATTCATAAGTGTTCTGATTTATGATATGTTTTTGTGTGTTATTTCCATTTATTGCACTATCTATGTTTGGATCGGTTGCGTAACTGTATTCTACCTTATATGAATTTTGAATGCCTAGATCTATTATTATCGAACTTGAATGTTATATATTAATATTTTTGAAAGGATTGCAGAGCCTTATTTGTGTGCATGCATGATAATCTGCGTAACCTGGCCTAGATCTGCCTGGTTAAGGTTTTTGGTTAGGGTTTCTATTGCGAAGGTCATACCGCTGTTGTTTTAGATCTGAAGACACCCACATCATTTAAGTCTCTCTTAGGGCGTGGAAACTTGGTTCCAGCAACCCCCCCATACTGCTTCGAGTGAGACTTTGACATGCACAAGTAGGTCACTACTGAAAGGGCCAACAGTAAAAGGGTTTTGTTGGTTAATCTTAACTTCGAACCTGGGTCAGGACCCCTCAAGCCAACAAATGATTCCGTTTTTGAGACTGGGATCATTTTGAGAGAGATTGGGTGATGTGGCAGCCATCAAAGCATGAGCTAGAAGACTGGTTTGAGAATAAAATTCAAGAATTTTCCCTTAAGGAAAAAAAAAGTCAGAAAATGTTTGTTGAAGATTGGAAACATAAGTATATTTTCACAGAGGTTCACGGGATCTTCTTTGTGACCTTTGCGCAAGAATTACAGGAGTGGTTTTCAAGATTAGATGAGGTCCAAGCCTGCTGGAAGGATGATAATATCACTCAATTGACACCTGAGATGATCCAACAGTTAGATCAGACTGATAACTCCATCACCCGGACTATAGATCATTGGGTTGATAACATCCTGGGTGGGTTTGTAACAGAGTTTGCAATGGATTAGTTTGTGTCATATTTTGAAGCTAAAAAGAGGTTCTTTAAGGGACTGCGAGGTAAATTCATACGCTCTCTGCCCTTTCTGATTAAGATGCTATTGTTTGGAAAGGATGTTTTGTGCAACCACACTGAGTGAATGACCCATAGTAAGCTAGAAAGCACTACGCGTAATAGAAAGTATTATCGGGTTAATTAGAGAGGAAAAATATCTGTATACAGCCCTCTGAGAAACTCACTTGACAATGATATAGCAAGCGGTGAGGCTACGCACATTGGAGGTAGCCTTCCTACTACTCCATACTTGAACTTGCATAGGTGTATGATATCTCCTACCCCACCACCACCGCCAG
The DNA here is from genome assembly GCA_034641835.2 of Pinus albicaulis. Lineage (NCBI taxonomy): Eukaryota > Viridiplantae > Streptophyta > Pinopsida > Pinales > Pinaceae > Pinus > Pinus albicaulis. Next base: position 10,265,236 of record MU968501.1, on the reverse strand, counting down.
AAGGAGATATGGCTGCGCATATGGAGCTACCCACCTTCAAGGGTGTGGGAGATGAGGACATGGATAGGGTTTGGTTTGTTGCCAATGTCGTATGGACTGGGTAGAATATTAACACTGATGTTGTAAAAATAGCATAGCTAGCTATGGCCTTTGAAGGTCGGGCGTTAGATTGGTTTATGGGATATTTGACTCAGCACATTGATCCCACTATTGCTCAGATTAAGGACACTTTGAAGCAACAATTCAAAAAGCCAAAATCCTACTCATAGTGTGTAACAGAGTTGAAGGAAATCAAGAAAGAACCAAATGAATTTGTTTGGGAGGTGGATCAACGTCTGAAGCGCACAATTAGCGAGGGAGGATTTATCTATGACTATAAGTAGCATAAGGAATGGTTCATTTCCATGCTCTTGCCACATCTGCGTGGGCCTATGAATCAACAGAAGATTGACTCTCAGGCCAAAGGTCTAGAAGTTTCTATGAAACTGGAAGCAATGCCCAGAGTGGATGATCAATTTGGAACTCTACAAATCCAAAATCAGTTGGAGGCAATGCACTTGGAGATTCAGAACCTACGCAGAGACATGGGAAAGGAAGTTGGTGTAGATGTATGGTGTATACGTTGTAAGGGTTCTGGTCACACCAAATATCAGTGCATTTTTTTCTCATATTACATGCAAGGCGGGAGGGCCAAATCCATTGCATCCCAGGGATGCTGCAGGGCCAAGTGGTAATCCCACACTATGGTGCGTTGATTATAGAGTAGTTGGATCACACGATACAAACCATTGTCCTCGATTATGAAGTTATGTGCCAGAGCTGAAGCAACAATGGTGTAGCTTGTTATCACCAAATTGAACCTGATTGGTTGCTCATCAAACAATTCAATGTAACTATTTCAAACCACTTCTACTGAAGATTAGCCTCTTCAGTTTGAGAGGGCTCTCTCAAGGGGGTTTACGATTTTTGAATAATGATAGTACTAGATTGCTAACTCTAAAGAAATTGTAACTTGTTTTGTAGGATTGTAGGTTGAAAAATACAGGCTTGCAACCATTGGGATTATGGAGTCAACAACCAATAGTTTCAGTGACAGTGGTTCTTCACATGGAAGCTGAGGCAGATAGAGGTTTTTAACAGAGGCAAATCACACACAAAACATAGGAAAACACAGTCATTTCATTACAAAAGGAAGTCAGAGCATAAAATTATGAATTTTGAGTAATTAGAGATGAAATCTACTGCAAGTGATAAAACATAAAGATATAGATCAATAAGACATCAAAAACTCATGAGAATCTCAAGTCTGGAAAGAATAATGTCACTTTGTAATACTGATAATGGTAAAAAACATACAAGCAACAATTTTATGCAAATGTTCTCCCACCCTTTGCTTCTTCCATGTTTTGTCTATAAATAGACATTCTTTGCAATAAGGATGATCTTCCTGGTGGCTAGATCCTCGAATTCTCCAATGACACCTTTCATAACTGAAATCAATAACTTACAATAGAAAACCGACAACTACCTTTTAAGAAAACCAACTCCTAATAGGACTCTATCTCCTATTTATTATATTCCTCTATCTTATCTATGAAACGGTCACATGATGGTTACACAATGAATATCACATGCTCGAGAGACACATGACCAATTTCACCACCACTCTACATATTTAAAGCATCCCTAGATCTTTGGAGTATAACCCTGATTTTTAGGAATGGATGACATTCATCTTCAACGTTGTTTTGACTGATGACCTAGCTGCATGGCACTCCCTTTGAGTCAAAAATATATGCTAATAAGGCCCTTTAACATGCTGGAGGTCTCCAGCTGGAAAAAACTGCTTTTAAGATGTTCAAAATCCTTCAACAATTACTCGCTACGAAAACATGACAGTTTCGTAGCGAGTTTTAGTAGCATGGGAAAAGTGACTTTTCCATCCATCCTCTTCACTTCTTTGTTGTTCCATGATGTTAATCATGTCATGAAACCTTACCACCATGGATCCCTCTCAATAAAAATTTCAAAAACTGACTTTAAATGCAAAAATAAACCTACAGTTTTTTTCGTAGCATATTTCTGGCTTCAAGCCTAAGGTATGCTACGAAACTGTGTAAAAAACTAGAAATTTCCCCTTTCAAAATTGTCTTCAAAAACCAACCTCAAGTTGCAAAATTTTGATTCTCTGCATGTTATAAACCTCCTAAGGCATATTCCATCTCAAATTATTACTCCTGTGGTTTTTATTCCTCATTTACAATCGGTTGGCTAATGGGATCTTCTACCACAATCATTTTCAATCCTTTCTTTTCCATCTCTACATGAATTAGATCCAATTTCTCTTCTAGATCTTTCACTTTGTCCTTTAATGCCTTGTTCTTAGATTTCAAGTGTAAGTTGACCCTTTTGATGTGCTTGACCTCTCCTCTTAGTGGCTGAGTCCACTTTATCAAATTTTATGTATTGTCCAAGGTCTTTGAGGCACTTGTGACTTGATCTTCCTAGATTTTCCTCATTTGTTCAAATTGAACCTTCTCAGCTCTATGCTTCTTTGCGTCTTTCTTCAAAACTGATATCTCTTCACCTTCCACCTTCAACTGCTCCTTAAGGGTTTCAATTTCTTAATTTTCACTAATTTTCTCTTTACCCTTCCTTTTTTTTATAACCAGCTCTTCCTTTGCAGGTAAAGAGATATCTATGATGCTTGGTGGCTGGGAAGTTTCAATGATATTTTCAGTCTCTTTTCTACTTTCCATAACCTTCCTTGCATGTCTGGTTATTGGATTTCTAGGTTGAAACATGACCATCATCATCACCTGCAAATTATAATTTTTTAGCTGTCTTTCCTTTCTTTAGATTTCTTCCTCCATCTTCAACATATTCAACTTGGACAATGGGAGTTTCTTCAATGTCAATTTCACACAAGATGTCTTCTAAGTTTCCTTTAGCCACTGTTTGGCTTCTACTAACTCTCTTGTTGCTTTGTTTGCTAATTGTTGGCTTTTTTTTTGCAGGTGTTGTTTTAGGTGTGTCAATATTCTGCAAAGGCTCTGTATCCATGCTCACTGGTTCTAGTGGGGATGATCTATTCCCTTCTTCAATTTCCTCTACCAATGTTGGTGATGAAATACTTCTAGATTTGGAAACTCTTTTAGGAGTGACAACATCAACTTCAAAACCACTCATGAACAGAAAGGATGTCCAATCTCTGCCTAATATCTTCAACTCTTCTAACACAAAAAACTTAATCAAACCATGGTGAAAGAGAGAAGTTTCATTGCCTTCTGTTTTAACTTGAACCTTGTCTGAAATTTTACCTAGACTTCTGTATAAATAAAAGGGCAAGTCAAGTGACCTCTTACCCACAAAATGCAGAAGAAGCCTAAGGTGGTAGGAGTAGACCATGTGAAACCTTCCTTCACAGGTAAAATACTTCTAAATGATCATCAACAACTTTGAATAGTTGTCCTTCATGAAACTCCTAGGGATAGCATTTTTTAGATCAATTTCACTATGCTCTGGTTTGATGAAGTCTTTGAAATCCTGCATGGTAAACTTGATGCCTTTAAATCACTATTCCCCTCCTCTAGGGATTCCTATTGTTCTTGAAATGTTGTCTGGTGTCACTGTAAGGTTCAACATTCCCACTTTTGAAGTTGTTCCAATGAAACTGTTAGAAAAATCCTTGGAAACCTATAGATGACAACCCTGCAATCTTTGACAGAATTGCAAGAAACCTGTTATTCTGAAAATCTCCATGAACGTTGGGTCTTCATTGAGAAAATTCATGTCCATGGGCTCATACCTATGGTAGTGACCACCTTTGTTTATTTTCTTCCTTGCAGCCATGGGTGCTTTATATCTTCTCAGCCTTGCTTGCTTGATGACACTTGCAACCTTCGAATCTACCAGCAACCTGCTTGGCTCGATGAAGCAGCTCTCCAAAAATCCAATAACATGAAAAGATAAAGCAAATCATGACAAAAAGACTAATTGGGTAAGGTTTTGATGGTTTAAATGGCATCTCATGCATTAATCATGACACATGCATGCTAAAAAGGGTAATGATGACCTCAGACATGACTTTGTACCTTTGAATTAACCCTGACAGACTCGAATGACCTCCACCCTAACTCCTCCAATCATGAACTGACACTTTTCATCGAGTTTTAAAAGACAAACAAGAAAACAGTTTTTCGTAGCGTGATTAGTTAAATCTCTGACAGTTTCGCTACAAAACTATTAGGCAGTTTCGTAGCGAAAAATGCTATTTTGTTGTATAAAACACTACGAAAAGTTGTAAAACTGGCTTAAGTGTCATTTTTAAATTTAAATGCTTGGGAAATGAAAACTAACACCTTATGATGACTGATGGGACATGAAATGACCTAAATGAAGGTGGCCTTGAACCTTAGGATAGGTTAAATATGAAAAAAATTAAATTTTCCTATACCAACTTGAAAGGCTTAAGGAAACCTTTATAAATGAACTGTATGACCATATCAAGTAATGTTTCACATTTTATGAGTGATAACACATGTTTTTATCTTCAGTTGGTCACGATGAGCACCACTGCTGCACATTCGAGCCAATGATGGATAATGCCAACCTCTATGTAGGTTTTAACCCTGAACAGAAATTATCTACACACGAATCTAATTATAATAGAAAATAAACAATAGCGAGATCATAAAACATAAAACAGATAAACACATAGATTTTCCCCTGGATCCCAAATCGGGACTACCAGCTTTATTTTTCATTATATTCCTTTTAGTGTTACAACACATATATATACATGCCGAAGCATACATAAACCCCAATCCATTAACCCTGGATTAGAACATAACCGTAGTTCCCTTGACCGGATCTACAAAATACCAGGGGTCGAAAACCATCGTACCCCAAAACCATGTGCAAACTCATGCACAAAACATGGGTGGGTCTGCCTATGAGTGGGACCACACACCAAAAAAAAATTTGCTGGGGTGCTGCCCCGAACCCTGACAGGTGGGGCTTTTGCCCCCCCCTGTGACCCCCCCACACCCAACATTCTCCCACTTGTTGTTTTCTTTCCAGAGGGGGCCACAGGAGAGCTTAGTCATTTGGTCAATTCTTCAACACACATTTTTTCTCTACACCAAGAGAACTTCTGAGTGCTTACAGACTTCATCAATGCATCTGCAACATTCTTCAAAGTGTCCACCTTTACCAACAACACCCTTTTAGCCTCAACCATATCTCTAACAAAGTGATATTGAACATTAATGTGCTTTGCCTTTGAATGATAAGCAGGGTTCTTAGCCAAGAAAATTTCACTTTGGCTATCACAGTCTATCCTTATAGCTTGTTGTACCAACCCCATATTTGAACATAATCTCTGCAACCAAACTACTTCCTTGCTTGCATGAGTGGTTGCTATGTATTCTGCCTCTGTAGTTGAAAGCGCCACTACAGATTGTCTTTTACTCATCCAACTGACTGCACCTCCAAATAGGCTAAACACATACCCACTTGTAGATCTTCTTTGGTCCAGATCTCCAGCCTAGTCTACATCAATAAAACCATGAATTTCCAACATTATTTCTAATCCTGGTCTTCCTTGGTAGCACAAGCCATAATCACTAGTGCCACGTAAATATCTGAAAACCCGCTTCACTGTTGTCCAATCCTCCTTCCCTGGGTTTGACATAAACCTGCTCAATACTCCCACTGCATGTGCAATGTCTGGTCTAGTACAGACCATTGCATACATCAGGCTACCCACTGCACTTGCATATGGAACACGGGACATATCCTCTTCTTCTTCTTGTGTCTTGGGACACTGTTCAGCAGACAAATTTGCACCTACAGGAATAGGAACACTCATTGGTTTACTATCCTGCATATTGAACCTCTGCAATATAGTCTCGACATACTTCCTCTGGTTTAACCAGAGCTTCCTCTTTGCCCGATCTCTCTTAATTTCCATGCCCAAAATATAGTTTGCAGCACCAAGATCCTTCATGTCGAATTTGGAGAACATCTGGGTCTTCAAATCTTGGATAATTTCTTTGTCATTTCCAATCAACAACATATCATCCACATACAAGACCAAATAAATAACACGGTCACCAATTAATTTAAAATAAACACAGTGATCCTCCTTGCTTCTAGTGAAGCCAAGTCCCCATATATAGGTATAAAATTTTTGATACCACATCTTTGGTGACTGTTTTAATCCATACAGAGACTTCTTCAACCTGCACACCAGTTCTTTCTTACCCTTCACCATAAAGCCTTCAGGTTGCTTCATGTAGATCTCCTCTTCTAGATCCTCGTGAAGAAATGTTGTCTTCAAATCCATCTGTTCTATCTCAAAATCAAATGCAGCAACAAAAGATAAAAGTAATCTAATAGAAGTAACTTTGGCAACAAGAGAAAAAATATCACCAAAATCAATTCCCGACACCTAGGAATAACCTTTTGCTACCAACCAAGCTTTGTATTTCTCCACCTTACCTTCTACATTCATCTTCTTCTTAAACACCCATTTTCTCCCGATGGGCTTCCTTCCAGCCGGCAACTCCACCAAATCCCATGCCTCATTTTTATGCAAGGATGCCATTTCATCAACCATGGCCTCCTTCCAGAGTTTTCCATCCTCTGAATCTACTGCCTCCCTGATAGTTCTGGGATCATCATTAGTTAAAGTTAAGGCAAAAACTGAATAGAAAGCAGATGGACTATACCTTTCTGGTTGCCTTCTTTCCCAAACTGATCTTCTCAAAGCTGGGGTTTGTGGCTCTTCCTCTTCTGAATCTTCTTCTGTTGTAGAGTCTAATTCATACTCCTTTAGCTCAAACTCTATCTTCTCAGGTTCCTTTGGTAGGAATTCATGTGTAACAACATATTTCACCTCTCTAAACACCACATCTCGACTGTACACAACCTTCCTTGTTTCTGGGTTCCAAAGCTTATAACCCTTTAAACCATCCTTATACCCAATAAAGATGCACCTTTCAATTTATTATCCAACTTGGTCCTTTTCTGATTTGGAACATGTACATATGCATCACATCCAAATACCCTTAGATGTGAAAGAGAGGGTTTCTTACCAGTCCATACCTCATGTGGAGTCTTATCCTCCAACGCTGATGAAGGAGATCTGTTAAATAAGTAACATGCATTCTCCACTGTCTCTGCCCAGAATTATTGTCCTAGCTCAGTACCACTGAGCATGCTTCTTGCCTTTTCCAGCAGCATTCTGTTCATTCTTTCTGCAACTCCATTTTGCTGAGGTGTGTATGGAGTAGTCTTCTGCCGTGCTATACCACACTTCTTACATAACTCTTCAAATTCCTTCTTGCAGAACTCCCCACCATTATCTGTCCTTAGTGCCTTTATCTTCTTCTCTGTCTGGTTTTCCACCAGTGCCTTAAATTCTTTAAATTTGTCAAAAAATTCAGATTTCTTCCTCAATAAATATATCCATGTATTCCTTGAGAAGTAATATATGAATGAAACATAGTACACATACTTTCCCAGTGATGGAACTGACACAGGTCCAAACACATCACTGTGCACAAGTTCTAATATCTTGTTCGCCCTCTTAGCACCAGAAGGAAAACTCACCCAATTCTACTTCCCATATACACAATGTTCACAGAAATCAAAATCCAGAGAGAAATTAGACATACCTTCTACCATACCATTTCTATGTAGTATCCGAAGGCCCTTCTCTCCAATATGTCCAAGCCTTTGATGCCATAGCATGGTCTTTTCTCCAGAGATAGCTAGGATTTTCGCTTCACTTTCAGGAACCATAGAACTGTTACACCCATCAATAACAGTGCTACCTTGTAGCTTGTACAGAGTTCCAATCCGAACTCCCCGCATTACTACCAGTGCTCCCTGAACCGTCTTGCAAGCATCTTTCTCGAACACTATTTTTACACCTGCATCATCCATCTTGCTTACAGAAATCAGATTTCTGGCCAATGCAGGAATATGCAGAACACCAGGAGGTGTTATAATCCTTCCACCTTGCAGCTTCAGCTTGAAATTTCCACGTCTGATGATTTGGGCCTTCCTATCATCCCCTAGGAAGACATCACCACCATTATATTTCTCATACTCGCAGAACCACTCCCTATGGGGAGTAAAGTGAAAGGATGCACCTGAGTCAATTAGCCATGACTCATGATCTACATGTGCACTTGAAGAAGAAGCCAAATACACATCCCCACCTTCATCCAAGGTGGTTTTTGCCTCTGCAGAAGGAGCATCATTAGATCCCTTTCCTTTCTCAGGAGATTTAGATCTGCACTCCTTTTTGTAGTGCCCTTCCTTTCCGCATTTCCAGCATACCTTTACAAACTTTCCAGGAGATTTAGATCTCCCTCTAGATTTAGATCTCCTACTCGAAACCTTATTCTTGTTTCTATTTTGGGACCTTCCTTGTACAGATAAGGCATCTCCATTTTGGCCCTCCATATTTCTCCATCTCATTTCCTCCGACAGAAAGGCTGAGACAATGTCATCAAAATTCAAGGTAGTTGTATTACTACCTATTGCAATAACCAGACTGTCCCACGAGTCTGGTAGAGAACACAACAAACTGATGCACTTATCTTCATCTGAGATTTTAATATCAACAGATGAAAAATGACTTACCACAGTATTGAAGGCGTTCAGATGCTCTGTCACCGAGTCTCCATCCTTCATCCTCAGGTTATACAACTTTTTACGTAGGAACAACTTATTCACCAGAGAATTATATTGGTACAAAGTCCCAAGTTTTTCCCACAAATTCTTTATCGTAGCTTCCCTAGATACATTCAACAATACTGAATCTGAGACACACAACCGTATTGTGGTCTTAGCCTTCCGATCCAGTTTCTTCCAGTCTTCATCTGACATTGCCGTTGGTTTAGTGCCTGGATCTACCATGATCCACTAATCTTTATCCACCAGCAGATCCTCCATATCGAGCTTCCATAACTCAAAGCTCTGACCATTAAATTCCTCGATCTCTATCTTCCCACCGCTCGCCATCTTCTTTCACCGCAAGAATCGATCCCGCAGATCTCCCACTGAATAGGGTTTACCTCAGGCCCGAGCAAAAAACCCTCAGTAGCAAAGGCATCCCCTTGAAGCTGAAACAACTCTGATACCAAATGTAGGTTTTAACCCTGAACATAAATTATCTACACAATTTAATCTTATGTAAACAGAAATAAACAATAGCGAGAGCATAAAACATAAAACAGATAAACACAGAGATTTTCCCCTGGATCCCAAATCGGGACTACCAGCTTGATTTTTCATTATATTCCTTTTAGTGTTACAACACATATATATACATGCCGGAGCATACATAAACCCCAATCCATTAACCCTGTATTAGAACATAACTGTAGTTCCCTTGACCGGATCTACAAAATACCAGGGGTCGAAAACCATCGTACCCAAAAAAACCATGTGAAAACTCATGCACAAAACATGGGTGGGTCCGCCTATGAGTGGGACCGCACACCAAATTTTTTTTCTCTGGGGCGCTGCCCCGGACCCCGACAGGGGGGGCGGCTGCCGCCCCCCCTGTGACCCCCCTACTACGCCCGGTGCAATGTACAGTGCGTGGGGCTAGTAGTGGAAAGAATATAACACACTCCCAACACTCTATAGGGTGCAAGCCGACCCATCTTCACCAACATTTCCCTTTGGGCATGGAGGATCCCTAAAAAGAGGAAGGGGAGGGAGAGGTGGAGGCGTAGGTCATGGAAGAGGAAAATTAATCTGCTATAACTGTGGAGACGCTGGACACTATGCGTGCGACTGCTCGAACCATACATGACAGTATTGTAGGTACTGTAGACAATTTTATCATGTAATTAAATACTGTCCTATTTTAATTGCTAGAATGCAGGAAAAGCAACAATAGACACCTATGCAGAACATACAAATGGTTAAAGTTGAGCCGTGCGATGATGATCCAAGTGTAAACATAATTAAATGTCATGGTGCTACCACCTGAGGAGATGAGAGAAGGAAGGCTGATGCAAAGCCATTGATCAGGAAGGCCTCTAACAATAAAGAAGGACTCACCTTGCAGAAGGAAAAGGAGACTTTTATAGAATCCAAGAGGAATTTTGCTGATCTAGGTGCATCCAAATCCAGGTCAAATGTAGAAGCAAAGATCCATGATGAAGTCAAACCTTTCCTACAAGCATCCTTTAAGTTATTGCGTAATCAGAAAGTAGTGGAAAATATTCAGGCCCTGATAGATAGATGCGCGGACAAGGGATTACCTTGAACTGAGACTAAGGCTGTGAACAAGATCTATAAGAAAAAGAAGAGAACTGGTCGGGAGATGCATATGACTGTGTAAATTGGGGAATATGAGATGGATCCGCTCATCTTGGCCTTAGGGTCTGGTGAAAATGTGTTACCTAAGAAGACCTCGCAGAAGATGGGAGAACCAAAGCTAGAATGGTCCATGTTGGTCGCTTTAATTGTTTTAACAATTCAAGCTCCACATAAATTGTCAACCCGAGGAAGTCTATTTATTCCAAAGACAATAACGCACTAGATATGCTCAATTCCAAAAGCAAAAACAATGTTGTATTAAAAAGCCACACAATTATTAATCATACAAATCTAATTATTCACACCCTGTTTAATCAAAGCTGAAGTTACTTATGTTATAGTAGAAGTAATTCCTCTATTGCAGTCAAGAATCCAAATAAAGGGAAATCAATCTGCAGGAAAGGAAACCAATCAACCATAACAGGGAACAGGACCCTATTCCTTTAAATAAGAACTTCGCACTGGCCAGCCTCGACACAATTGTGTAAAGGATAAACTCAAGAGAACAGGACCCTATTCCCATGAACAGGAACCTTCAGCACCTGTCTCCTGTTTCTAATCACACTGCAGGAAAAGAAAGGAAATCAATGGAAACAGGACCCTATTCCTTTGTACAGGAACCTTCAACACCTGCTTCCCAGCATCAATCATACATTCAAACAATCAGAAATAGATCTCTTAACTTCTTAAGATTGAATGTACTAAACACATGCAACGTTAAAGGAAACAGAATGCGCAATAACCTAAAGAACTGTGTAACTGGTGTTTCAGCAAACAGAATTAAAGTAAAGTGCGAATATCATAAAGAAATCAAACAAACTACAGGAACAGTCGGGTGAATCTTGTGAGGAAGACGGGCCCTTTCCTTCTCACAAGATTCCCCAGAGAAGGAATTAAATTGAAGCGCTCAAATGGAACTTTTATTCATCTGTCAAAAGAAATGATACATTACAAATGGAGTATATCTTCTGTCCTCTCAAACACAATGTTCTCCTGTAGTTTTCAAGCTCCCCCTAATGATGATGTCTCCTCTTTTTAAAGAGGAGACATCTCTTACAATTACAGTAGAGCAAATCTATATTTATCCCTAAATCTGTTCTTCTTTCTTAAAACAGGGCTATTATGTTCTTCCATAAAAATATATCGTTACAACAGATACAAAAATAGTACTATCTTTAGAATAATCCGTGTAACCACGTCTTCATGTTGTTGCCATTATTCCAAGAAATACTCTTCCAGAATCGAAAATTACGAATAGTGACGGAATTTGCGTGCCTGCTGGCTGTTTCAGCAACGGAGTCGACTATTTCAGCAACGGAGTCGATTGTTTCAGCACAGCACATAATTTATCTGCGATCTTTTAGACTTATGTTAGCAACAATCTACTTCGATTAATGATGAAATATAAGAGTAATATGGAATTATATGTAAACAGATTAAATATATAATAAAGAAGAGGATTTTATATAACTTTGGATAAAGTGAATGAAAATGATGATGGAATCCTTTTTAAACATGGTTATAAAGGTAAGGTGGTGTCAAAATATATAGTAAAAATGATACATAGTGAGGTCCTAACATCCCCCCCAGCTGAAAGTGTTGCATGTCCTCAGGCAACTCCTAGTCTGAGTCAGAGTCTGAGTACTGACTCTGTGCGTGCAAGTTGCTCAAGCAGTAGCTGGAGAAGGTGGCTTCTGTCGGAGCTCAGAATCCTCGATTGTTCTGCAATTGCTGCCATGCTACAGCTTCATCTCTATCAGCCAATTGATAGTGACACTGGTATTTTTCTGAAGGCATCCATAGAATTGGAAAATGAAAATGGTAACCAATCCAGTTTGCTCCACAATGCCGAATGCATCTGATGTAATTAGGTACCTTGGAAAGTGCAGCTTGAAGATTATCAGGGCTGAAAGGGTGATATTCTTGCCTTTCTTACATGACTGCTGCCAAAACAGAGTGTTGGCATTCAATGCAGCAGCCTCCTTTACTCTGATTAGCTGTAGACACTTTAAAAGTGTTGAAGCCTGCAGTTGTTGTATGTACTTGTGCATTCCTGGCTTTTGCAAGAATTGGTGATATTGTGCTACAAACATGGCCGGACTTAAAGGTTCCGGTCTAATCCAAAGGAGCCTATTCTCCTCATTATGCCTACTTGCAACAAACGCAGTTTTCCAGGTGATCTGATTGACCAGGAATGAAACGAATGCCCTAATTTGTACATCACCTACAATTGGAGTGAGATTGACTCTTCTATTCTCAGGCATGGCCTCGTTATGGAGATAAATTTCACACAAAAAATGTTGGTCACTTTCAGGGGCCTCAGCAAAAGTTTTAACAAATTTTTCCGCAGTAAGTAATTCATGAGGTCTGCCATCCTTTATTGCCTTCAATTGAAAATAAACCAAACGTTCAGAGAGGAAGAGAGAGTAATTCACGGAGGGTTTTCGGGTAGCCATCAATTTTTTCACTAATGAAAACATCAAAACCAACTTTTCCTTTGATTCCTTGACTTCTTTCTTGGAATCCCTGAGCTGTTGCAATGTCTGTTCCCAAATATCCCAGTTGGCATACATGTGATTCTGCCATGCTAACTTATGCTGCTGTAATATTTTATCTTGATCTACAGCTTATTGTTTCTTCCAGTTGTTCATAAGTTCTAATTGGTTCCATGGCAGGGTCTGTGTCCCGGCATTAGAAGTACTGGGTTGGGGCATTGTCTGAGTGGCTGAGCTAACTAACTCAGGGCTATATATCTGTGGTTGGGGCATTGTCTGAGTGGCTGAGCTGACTAGCACAGGGCGAGATATCTTTGGTTTAGTTTCTTTTTCCAGACTTTTTGAGGGCCCTACTAGTTCTTGTGGAGTAGTAGGGCATTCTTCTTTAATTGCAGCTGATGTAGATGCCTCAGATACCTGAATTTTAACTACTTTGTACCCTACCTGTTGGTAAATATTACCACACTCATGGCACATGTATTCTCTGCATGGATCCTTGTTTTGTGCTGATGCTGTGTGTGCTAGCATGTAGAGATTCAATTCTCTATCAAAATCTTCTCGTGCCATGATTAATTCATTCTTATAGGCCTCTAGTTTTGACTTCAAAAACTCATTTTCCTCCAATAAAGATGCCATAGTGTGTGAACCCTGTGTGCTAGTTGATTCTGCTGGGGTTGCCTGCTGATCCGCAGCTGTAGCTGGTTCTTGTGGAGCAGCTACAGCTGGTTTCCCTGTATTATCATGCTTGGTGTATGATTCTTGTACCACAGTGGTTGGTTCTTGTGTTTCAGCCTCTGGGTAAGTGACTGGTTCTTGTGTGGCAGTCACTGTTTGAGCCATAAACGATGTCATGTTATCCCGGGGCACTGGTTCTTGTGTGACAGTGCCACCGGACGAGACGGGTTGGGGAATTTGAAATGGTGGTGAGGATTGAATTTTTAACAGGATAGTGGCGGGGTCAGGGGAAATGGGAGTAACTCCTGTTTCAACAGTCATTTTCATTTTCCTTTTTGGTAGGAAAGCAGAGAAGTCACTGCCTTTCCTTTTCTTTGTAGGAGAAGATTCTTTTCTGGGGGAAGGGATTTTGGAAGAAGTGAAAATTTGGAATGTGGCCCTTGTTCATCGTTTTGAGACAGAGACTGTTGGGGTTCGTCTCTTTCTTTTATGAGTAGGTGGAGATGGGGGTGTTGGAGAGTCATCGTTAGGGATAGGAATAGTGGGAAGGGGTGACTCTACTAAGTGGGACGAACTTGGGGGTAGGTCAACTGGCTCTGAGGATGGAATTACTGGGGAGTCTGGGATATCGTCCAGTTGCCCTTCATAAGGACTCTTAGGAGTTTCTTGGGAACTTCCGGCTTGTTGGGGAATTTCGGCTTGCTGGGGAATTTCGGCCTGCTGGGGAATGAGGAGTGGATTATTCAGAGGGGGGTTTTGCTGAGCAAAACCCCTCTAAATTAATAATTGGCATAAACGATGATGGGTAAGGGATAACAATGGGAATTTAACCCGTCTGCAATAATATGACATGTTTTTGATACAACCAAGCAGATAATAGGGAATATTGACTAATCGACCATGCCTCAAATGATTCATTAAAACGAAGTCGTGTTGGTAGACTACCTGGTAACGTCCTTCACATGTCAAATAATGCTTGATGAATTCAGCTACTGTTGGCCATGGTCGAGGTAGTGAGTGCAGACTTATACCGCGGCCTTTAAGTTCAACCGGTTCATCTGGAAGAAGAAAATCTTGCTATGCATTTAAAATAACCTGTTTCCTACTGAACCAGCGAGCCCCTATAACCGAAAATCCTGAAACTTGTGCTACATCTTCCTCTGTGACTGAAATTCAGACCCCTTGAACCATTGAATAATTCCCCTGAAGATTCTGTGCGAACTCTAAAACTTGCTGCTGATCAAATTCTCCTAACCTTTCGAAGTATGTTGTCCATCCTGCTTGTTGAAAAATTTGGTAGGCCTCCGGGAACAATTGAAGAAGAGTTATCGAACCAGGCTCGTGTCTGATAGCCGACCCTCCCATAGCTACTAGCTTGAGTCACATGCAGAGGCGCAGAGAACAGAAACACAGGCTTTGGTCAAGCTAATTGTTGCAACAGAGGATATGGAGTCTCAATGACGGCGGAAATGGATATGAAGAATGACGGAGGATTGGATGATGTGAAATGATGATTCAGTTTTCGAAATTCCCCCCCTTACGTATGGTGCAATGATGTTTAAGCGTGCGGTGATTGCAATCATTATGAGCGAGATCCTCTCTTTAAAATAATATTTAACTGCATTACATAAAAACCATATACCTTATATTTTTACCTTTGCCTTTAGAATTCGAAGTATAGAGTGCTTCATAATGGCTTGATATTAATGGAAGAATCTGTAGATTTCTCTGAAATGTAGAACAGGAGCATATCAGGATCTGCTCAATACTGAATAATATTCACCCAAAGGATCTGAAGAGTAAAAGTGGAGAACTGAAAAGCTTGTATAGCAGAGGAAAGAAATGATGTTTTAATGATGAAAAGATAAATGACAGGTTGCTGAAACTGGTGTTTCAGCAACTGAAAAATGAATGACATGTTGCTGAAACTGGTGTTTCAGCAAAGGGAAAAATCAGGAAAATGGGATATAATGACTTGGGTTTAAGACAAGTGGGGGAAGTATTTGCTAAGGGATAATTTCAACAGTAAGGAATGGGAAATACTAGTTGAAGGATGATATTTCAGGAATGGTAGAAGTGGGAAAAATGGGAAAAGGGAAATAATGTAGAAATGGGATAAACGGGATATTGCTAAGAAATGGGTTGAAATGAAGGGAACAAGCTTCTGTGATTGAAGCTTCAGATCTTCTTGTGATGAATCTGTCCTCCTTAATGAGTTTTTCCAGAATCTGCAAAATTCAATTGTAACATGCCAACCCTTGACAGGGATTATTAGTTTTAAATCTAATCTAATACTAGAAATATAGTGCAGAAAATTAAATGCTGTGAGGAGCAGAGGACTCCCCTAGAAAAAGATAATGTGTATCAGTCATGCAAGCAGCCTTGAAATCTTCTTTAGAAACAGGGTGCTGGTACAAATGAAGCCTATGACCATTTACTAGTAGAGGTGTTTTAGAATCATCAATTGTTAAAATTCTTACTGTTCCATTAGGAAAAACAACATCTACTTCATATGGTCCAAGCCATCGTGTACGTAGCTTACCTTAAAAATTTTCAAACCGAGAGTCATACAATAAGGCCCAATTACCTTTTTGGAACTGCTTGTGTTTGATAATTTTATCATGCCACTTCATTCTTTGTTGTTGAATCATGGTTGTTTTTTGAATGGCATCTAATCTCTTTTCATCCAATCAAGAAGCTGCTGCAACCTAGCTGTCTGCACATCAGTCAAATCAATATTAACAGCTAAAGCAGTTCTTAGAGTTTTAAATTCAAATTCCACAGGAAATACAACATTTTTACCATAAACCAATTCATAGGGAGAAAAACCTGTAGTGTTTCTCCAAGTAGTTCTATAATCCCATAGTGCTTCAGGGAGCCTTTGAGACCAATCCTTCCGGTTATCCTTCACTGTTTTAGTTAGAATGGCTTCTAATACTTTGATTTTTCTTTCCACCTACTCGTTGGCTTGGGGGTGGTATGGTGTAGTCATTCTATGATGAATATGATATTTCTGAAGGGTAGACTTAAAACCATGAGAATTGAATGGAGGTCCTCCATCTGTAACTAGCTCTCTAGGAATTCCAAATCTAGTGAAGATTTCTTCAAATAAGAAATCTAGGACAACCTCTTCATTGGCTCTAATAAGTGCTTTGGCCTCCACCCATTTAGTCATATAGTCTGTACAGACTAATATATAAGTTCTTTGATTGGATGGAGGATTAATGGGTCCTATGAAATCCAAGGCCCATCTTTCAAATGGTTCAGAAACTACCCGGGGGTTTAATGGCATTTGGTCTCTATGATTGGGTTGACCCATTCTCTGGCAGCTGTCACAAGCCCTTACATATTTCTTTGCATCCTTAAATAATGAGGGCCAATAGTAACCCATCCTCAAAATTTTGTGTGTTGTTCTCTTATCAGCAAAATGCCCTCCACAAGGGCCATCATGACAAGCTTTCAGTATGTCATACACTTCATCTTCCCTAATGCATCTTCGGATTTCCTAATCAAGCCCTGTGTAGAAAAGACACCCACTTATCCAGCTATACCTGGCACTTTGTTGAACAATTCTTCTCTTTTCTCTGTATGACAGGTGTGATGGTAATTTTCCCGCAACCAAATAATTAGCAATATCTGCATACCATGGAGAGTGAGCAGAAACTGCAAACAAATACTCATCAGGAAAAGAATCATCTACTGGAATATCATTGTCAGTTTTTAATCGTGAAAGGAAATCAGCCACCACATTTTCTTTACCAGGCCGATCTACAATTGTGATATCAAATTCCTGCAGTAATAATAGCCATCTGGTAACTCTAGCATTTGTGACAGATTTATTCATTAAATACTTAATAGCCGAGTGGTCAGTGTGCACAAAAGTAGAATAACCAGTGATATAGTGTCGAAATTTATTAATGGCATAAATTACTGCGAGAAAATCCTTTTCGGTAACTATATAATTAAGCTCAGCAGTGGTCATATTCTTACTGATAAAGTAGATAGCATAAGGAAGATGATTCTCCTCTTGTCCCAAGACAGCTCCAATTGCAGTGTCTGAAGCATCAGAAGATATATGAAAAGGGAGGGCCCAATCAGGTCCCCTCAAAATAGGAGCAGTAGATAACTGATGCTTGAGTTCTTCAAAAGCTTTCTGACAAGAATTAGTCCATTTAAATTCAGCATTTTTCATAAGCAACAAAAATAATGGAGAAGCTATCTTAGAAAAATCTTTAATAAATCTTCTGTAGTATCCAGCATGTCCTAGAAAACTTCTCACATCAGTTTGTGTTTTAGGAACAGAAAGATTCTGAATGACCAATATTTTAGATGGATCTACCCGAATACCTTGAGATGAAATAAAATGTCCAAGCACTACTCCTTCACTCATCATCATATGACATTTTTCAGTACTTAGGGAGAGGTGAGCTTGTATACATCGTTTAAGTACCTTCTCAATATTTTGTAATGCATCTTCAAAAGACACACCATAAGGAGTAAAATCATCCATAAATATTTCCATAGAGTCATTCAGCATATCAGAAAATATTCCTATAACAGCCCTCTGAAAAGTTGCTGGTGCATTACATAGCCCAAATGGAAGAACTTTATAAGCAAAAGTTCCCCAAGGGCTAGTGAAAGTGGTCTTGTCCTGGTCTTGGGGTGCAATTCTAATCTGATTATACCCACTGAATCCATCTAGAAAAGAAAAGAATTTCTTCCCTGCCAGACTATCCAATACCCGATCAATGAAAGGTAAAGGAAAGTGATCCTTTTGAGTAGCTTTGTTCAAGGCTCTGTAGTCAACACATACTCTCCATTTCCCGTTTTTCTTAGGGACAATTACCAATGGGGAAACCCATTCACTGTCAGATATGGGGTATATAAATCCCGCATTAAGCAATTTCTGAAGTTCTTCTTTAACAATTTCTCGTAAATTAGGGTTCATTCGTCTTTGGGGTTGACAGACTGGTCGGCATCCTTCTTTAATGTAAATTCGGTGAGTACATAGTTCAGAAGAGATCCCTTTCATATCTGTGTAATCCCATGCAAATGCTTCCTTATTTTCATGCAATAACTTCATTAACTGCTGTGTTTCAGCAACTGTTAGATCAGGATTTATGTTTAATGTCTTGCCAGGTTCAATTTCAACTGTTATGCTTTAGATGAGATGGTGGTTAATGTCTGAGATAAGTCTTCAGATTCAATCTTTTCTTGGGTATCTATTTCAAAAATTGCAGTCAATTGATTGTGTGTTTCAGCAATTACAGAAGAAGGTTCACAAATAAAATTATTAATTATTTCATCCTCTGTATTGTCTTTAAGAGTTAAGGCTTGTCCAATAGTTAGAATGGTCTGAACAACATTATCATCATAATCCATCCACATAGAATCTTCATTATTAATTATGGGTGTAGCATGAGGATAAAGAGTAAGCTATTTGGTTTCATAACCATTAGAAATTGTCATTGAACTAGATCTGCAACTGATAAAGGCATCAGCTGTGGCCAGCCATGGCCTCCCCAGAATTAAAGGATGTCCCCCCAGCTTTGTTTTAGTCTGCAATACAACAAAATCAGCTGGGTAATTCCAGGATTCAACTGAGATAAGTAGATATTCAACAACTCCTTCAGGTTTAATTGTAGAACGGTCAGCCAACTCTAGAATGGTAGGTGTATCTTTGATTGTGTTATTCAGCTGTAACAATTGTGAAGTTTCAAGAGTCATTATGTTTATTGCAGCACCTAAATCTACCAGAACTTGAGGAATCATTGTTTTACCAATTTTAACTGTCACGGTAGGATGGCCGGGATCACCATATTTCACAGGAGGGGTTTTTCCGGACATTAATGCAGATAAGTCACCCATCACATGTACTGTAAGGGGATCTTTAGTTTTCCTACCAGGTTTCTTAACACAAATATCCCTTATTGTTCTGGCATAAATTGGTACATCTCTTAATGTCTGTAAAAGTGGAATTTTAACATAGAAATTTTGCAATTCCCCTAAAAGATTAAAAGCAGGTGTTTCAGGCGTTCTAGTTAAAACCAAACACTCGGGGAATGGTGTTCTGTTATTTCAATACTCTTGTTAGAGGGTGGTTGTGCTTTCTTGTGTTTCTCAGTTTCCTCTTTATCAGAATCAGAAGAAGTTATGTCATCAATAATAGGCTCTACTATTTTCCCGGATCTTAAATGAATATCATTACATTGCATAGTAGGAAATATAGATTGATTCTGAATATCAATGTCTTGCACAACTTTATTATTAGGGTTAGGATTTGGTTGCACAGGTAGCTGGGGTCTCATTTGGTTATTTGGCGAAGCATTTGATGGCAGAGGAAGTGGTTGTTGAAATTGAGGAAATTGATTTGGATACGGGAGTTGTTGGCTTCTCCAATTTGAATTCCAAGGGTTAAAAGAAGATGGTTGCTGTGGGGGCCAAGGAGTCCACATTGCAGGATCAACAAAGGGAGGGTTTGATTGTTGCATGGGTGGGAAATTCATTTGATTAAAGGGTGGGTATTGCATTTGATTAAAGGGAGGGTAATTTGTTTGACCGAAAGCAGAATAATTATTCCAACGATTAAATGGCATACTAGAATTCATACCTTGTCCTTTTGGTTGCCATTGTCTTTTTTGAGTTAGTAAGTAAACTGCTTCAGCTTCTTCTTCCGTTGGCTGCAATGATGCCTTTATTCCTGGTAGAGATGGACATTGTTTTGTTTCATGATCTTTCTCACAAAGGGTGCAGATTGGTATTTTGTCCAATGGGCACTCCCTTAGTGGATGTTTGTCTCTGCACTTTGGGCAAAAGACAGCTAGAGTTGCTTCTGCTTCAGCCTGCTTCTTCTTAACCTGCAAAGTGTCAATTTGTGAAGCAAAAGAACTTAACATCTCAGTTTTAAATTCTTCAAGTAAATTACCTATTTCAGCTCTTGTTGCTCCCCCACTGGCTGATTTCTACACTCTTGAATAGGTGGGATCTCTATTACTTACTCTGTTCCTTGCAGCTCCCCTTGAACACCTCTTACAAAGTTCAACAATCTCATCATATGATTCTTTAGATATATCTCCCTTGCCAAGCATGTTTAACATGTCTAAACAATCATCCCTTAAACCTCTAAGTAATATTGTTTTGCCAATTTCCTTACTTATATTCGGATGATCAGATCTCTGTATATTGTACTGCAGCCTTTCTACATAGTCCTCCAGATTCTCATCCGGCTTTTGTGCCATATTGAATAATTCATCCTTCTTTTCTCTCGTCCGACAGTAGTCTTGATATTTAAGCAGAAATTTCTGTTTCATCTGCTCCCATGTTGTGATTACCTGACTCCCAAGGCTCATAAACCATCTTAAAGCATTTCCTTTTAATGTTGCTGGAAACAGTTTCAACTTTTGAGCATTAGTAACATAATCATAACTTCTGCATAATATATCAAATTCAAAAAGAAATTCATCCGGATCTTCAGAGGATAAACCATGGAAGTTAGGTAGAGCTGACAATGGAATGTTCTTCATAGGAGTTGTTCCTCTAGGGAGATCACTAATAGGAAATCCCAAGGTAGAGAGAGAATTTTCATCCTTTCCTTCTCCTTCAGGATCTACATGTCCCCCACCAAAGAAGTCTTCATTGTTCCCTTCCATTGTCTATTCTCCTACTGCACTTGCTCTATCGTCAAGATTTTCTACTGGCTCCTCAATGTTTTCCACTGGTCGTCCAATACTCTCTATTATTTCCTCAACGTGCTCTGCTAATTTGCTAGCACTTTCTTCTGACTCTCCAGCACTAACTGCTGGTTCTTTAATCACCGGCTCCTCTATATTTTCAGGACCCACAACTTCCTCTGTTTTGTAATCTGATTGAGGGGAGTGCTGAAGTTTTGGTCTTGGAGAACTTAATCTCTGTGATGATTCAGCCTTTGATACAATCTCGTCAATGAAAGTCTTTCTTCCTCCCCTTCCTTTGCCTTTGCCACCTGTGGGGTTAGTTTTCTTCTGGTTTCTGCGTCCTCTCATACAATCTACACATCTAGAAAGAAAATATTAATGCTTTTGAAATCTATAATTTCCTTCCCCGGCAACGACGCCAAAATGTTGGTCGCTTTAATTGTTTTAACAATTCAAGCTCCACATAAATTGTCAACCCGAGGAAGTCTGTTTATTCCAAAGACAATAACGCACTGGATATGCTCAATTCCAAAAGCAAAAACAATGTTGTAGTAAAAAGCCACACAATTATTAATCATACAAATCTAATTATTCACACCCTGTTTAATCAAAGCTGAAGTTACTTATGTTATAGTAGAAGTAATTCCTCTATTGCAGTCAAGAATCCAAATAAAGGGAAATCAATCTGCAGGAAAGGAAACCAATCAACCATAACAGGGAACAGGACCCTATTCCTTTAAATAGGAACTTCAGCACCTGCTACCTAACACTAATCACTCTGTAGAAAGGATAAAATCAAGAGAACAGGACCCTATTCCCATGAACAGGAACCTTCAGCACCTGTCTCCTGTTTCTAATCACACTGCAGGAAAAGAAAGGCAATCAATGGAAACAGGACCCTATTCCTTTGTACAGGAACCTTTAGCACCTACTTCCCAGCATCAATCATACATTCAAACAATCAGAAATAGATCTCTTAACTTCTTAAGATTGAATGTACTAAACACATGCAGCGTTAAAGGAAACAGAATGCACAATAACCTACAGAACTGTGTAACTGGTGTTTCAGCAAACAGAATTAAAGTAAAGTGTGAATATCATAAAGAAATAAAAAAAACTACAGGAACAGTCGGGTGAATCTTGTGAGGAAGGCGAGCCCTTTCCTTCTCACAAGATTCCCCAGAGAAGGAATTAAATTGAAGCGCTCAAACGAAACTTTTATTCATCTGTCAAAAGAAATGATACATTACAAATGGAGTCTAGCTCCTGTCCTCTCAAACACAATGTTCTCCTGTATTTTTCGAGCTCCCCCTAATGATGATGTCTCCTCTTTTTAAAGAGGAGACATCTCTTACAATTACAGTAGAGCAAATCTATATTTATCCCTAAATCTGTTCTTCTTTCTTAAAACAAGGCTATTCTGTTCTTCCATAAAAAGATATCGTTACAACAGATACAAAAAGAGTGCTATCTTCAGAATAATCCGTGTAACCACGTCTTCATGTTGTTGCCATTGTTCCAAGAAATACTCTTCCAGAATCGCAAGTTACGAATAGTGACAGAATTTGCGTGCCTGCTGGCTGTTTCAGCAACGGAGTCGACTGTTTCAGCACATCACATAATTTATCTACGATCTTTTAGACTTATGTTAGCAACAATCTACTTCGATTAATGATGAAATATAAGAGTAATATGGAATTATATGTAAACAGATTAAATATATAATAAAGAAGAGGATTTTATATACCTTTGGATAGAGTGAATGAAAATGATGATGGAATCCTTTTTAAACATGGTTATAAAGGTAAGGTGGTGTCAAAATATATAGTAAAAATGATACATAGTGAGGTCCTAACACTCCACCATTCAACTATGCATGGCAAATCAATAGAAGATCATTCCTCTTGGCAGATTCCCACAGGTTCTGGTAGACATTGCTGGAGTAAAGGTACGCACATATTTTGAAGTGATATAGATTTTGGATGATGAAGACCCCTACACTGTGCTTCTAGGGCTGGATTGGGCCATCGATATGGGAGGCATCATCAATTTAAAGCGTAGGAGCATGATCTTTGAAAATGATGATACTTGGGTAATAGTACCTCTGGATCCGGTAGAAGGAGAAAGATTATAGAAAAAGTGCGCAAAGGATATGATCTTGACCATATCTATAAGATGAATGTGTGGGATGAGGATTGGATCAACCCTACAGATGATGGAATGTTGAATTGGGAAAAGGATAGCTCATGTTTCTCAGACTCAGATGAAGGAATGGTGAATCAGTTGCATGATGTTTCTGTGTTGCACTGCCTCAAGATCACTAAAAGTTTCAGATGCATCTCCTCAGAGGTAAGAGAATTATGCTATTTTGATGGGTCTGATAGTGTTGTATTATTTTTGGAAAAATTGGAAAAGGTTGTCCTAGAAGAATCGAGGTTCTAGGCACTTGATCTGCCCATGCGTGCAACACCAACGCGTTGGTGGGATACGAACAAGGGAGGCTTTAAGGACTGGGAGGAATGCATCAAAAGGATGAATTTTATCTTTGAGCCACCTGCTACCCCACGAACTGAGCTTTTATGTGGTCAGGGTGGCCTGCACAAGCACCTGGCCATGTGGATGGAGGTTTGGAACGAGAAGACCTGGAACGAATGGGTTCATATGTTTGTCCATTCGTTGG
This sequence comes from Pinus albicaulis, assembly GCA_034641835.2. Classification (NCBI taxonomy): domain Eukaryota; kingdom Viridiplantae; phylum Streptophyta; class Pinopsida; order Pinales; family Pinaceae; genus Pinus; species Pinus albicaulis. The sequence continues at coordinate 10,241,363 of MU968501.1, read as the reverse complement.
GACTGATACCTACTACATGGTATTTGGAAACAGAGCTACACCAAAGGAATTTCCATTAGATTACGATGACTAACCATTTTTTATCAACCTTTGGCTTGGTTAGGGGATTGAATGGATTGGACGAAGCCCTGCAGGATATAGAAGCACTTGCCTTTGATGACTCCTGGCCTCAAATAGAATGTGCTGCAACAACATGGGAAGCACAGATTCAATATATTGTCAATTGCAGAAACCTGTCAGTCAAAGATAATGAGTAATATCCAAGAAATATCAACATCCTTGAGTCCGAGAGGGAGTGCGCAGTTGCAGGGCCCTCATTGGGAACAGTAGATGCAACTAAGCCTCTAAAGTTAAAGGAAGTCAACATTGGGACAGAGGAATTGCCCAAGTTGGCCAAAATAGGGGATTATTGGGATGATGACACAATAGCGAAGGTTGTGGAGCTGCTGACAGAGTATCAGGACCTTCTCCCACAAAGTTCTATGAGCGCAAAGGAATTGTAGGATATTTGGGCGTTATTAAAATCACACTGAAACCATATGCACGCCCTGTAAAGGAGCGACCATATTGATTAAATCCAAAGTATAAGAAGAAAGTGAAAGAGGAATTAGAAAATATGGTTGCTGCAAGAATCATTGAGCCTATAAATCAGTTTGATTGGGTGAGCTCAATGGTTATTCAAGAAAAGAAGACTAAGGGAGAGATAAGGATTTGTGTAGATCTGTGCAAGCTGAACAATGCATGTGTGCATGACCCCTTCCCTACTCCATTTTAGATGAGATATCAGAAAATGTGGGAGGACAAGAGGATTATTCTTTTACTGATGGATTTTTAGGGTATCATCATATCATAATTGTGCCAGAGGACCGCAATAAGACCACCTTTGCAACAAAATGGGGGTCTTTCCATTAATACACAATCATGCCTTCCAGATTGAAGAATGCACCTGCTATCTTCTCATGTGTAGTGGTAGCTGTGGTCAAAGAATTAATTTAGAAGTTCTTGGAGGTGTATTTTGATGACTGGACTGTGTTTGGACTAATAAAGAAGCACGTGTGTAACCTACACATGATGCTTGACACTTGTAGGAAGCATCATATTTCTCTTAACTTGAAGAAATGCATATTTTGAATTCTTTTTGGAATCTTGTTGGGCCATATTGTGTGTGAGAAAGGATTGATGTTAGATCCATCCAAGATTTCATTTATCATCAACCTAGAAGTCCCCACTAATGAAAAACAACTGCGCTCCATTCTAGGACACACCGGATATTACAGAAAATTCATTCAGGGCTATGCTTTGATCAATGCGCCTATGGAGAAATTATTGAAGATGGATGTGTCATTTTTTTGGGACGAGGAATGTCAAAAGAGCTTTAAGATGCTGAAGGAAAATATGGTTACTGCACCTATTCTAATATTCCCAAAGTGGTGCAAGGTCTTCCATGTACATGTGGATGGATCTGGTATAGAACTTGGAGCTATTTTAGCACTTCCAGGAGAAGGAAACATTGATCACCCTGTTTATTTTTTTGGTAGGAAGCTCTCCAGTGTAGAGCGCAACTACTCAACCACAAAAAGGGAAGGATTGGCCATGGTCTATGCTTTGCAAAAATATAGGAATTATCTGCTAGGAGGGCACTTCAAGATGTTCACTGACCATTTTTCTTTGAAATACCTAGTCAATAAGCCTGTGCTGGGGGGAATATTTGCAGATGGCTGCTGCTATTTCAGGAATATGATTTTGAAATCATTGTGAAGCCTTGTAGATTGAATGCTGGACCTGATCATCTGTCACACATCGAAAATGGGGAGGACCCAACCAGTCTAGAGGAGGGATTACCTGATGCACAACTCTTTTGTATCAAGGTGGTTGATGAAAACTTTACTGATATTATTCATTTTCTGACCACTGGAAGTGCATCTGCTGAATATTTGGTGTAGCAAAAGAAGGAATTGGTTTTGTGCACAGTTGATTTTATGCTAATTGTTGGGAAATTGTACAAGCTAGGAGCAGATGAAGTATTAAGAAAGTATGTTTTGGAACATGAGAGATAGGACATCTTCGTTGAGGCTCATGGAGGAGTGGAAGGAGGCCACTATGCAGGGAAGGCCACTACGCAGAAGGTTCTGCATGCTGGGTTATGGTGGCCCACATTGCACAATGATGCACATGCATACTGCCAAGCTTGTGATGCATGCTAGAAAACGGGGAAGCCATTACGCAGAGATGAAATTCCCCTGCTGATCCAGGTGGATATTGGTGGCCACCCACATATTCCACTTGGACCCCCACCATTGGTTCTTTCATTTTCTTCACTTTCAGCACAACTTACTATTTTTAACAGGTTTTTGGGTCCTGAACTTCCGGAGCCGTTTTGAGGCCCTAAAAAACGTTTTTTTGGGAAAACTGGGAGAAACATGGGTCTATAGACCAATTTCGATCACTCAAAAGTTGTATTCCTTGGATATATATTTCTAACGAGGTATTGAGCATGCCAAACGGATATTGTATGCCAAAGTTATGTCCCTGGGAAGATTCATGTACCAATCTACCCAAATGGGGCCCACATTTTTGGCACTTCATCTCCTAGGGTTAGGTTTTTGGATGTTTAAGGTTTTCCATTGTTTCTCAACAATAAATAGGCCTTCAAGCCTCATTGTAACACAGTTCAGAGGCTTGTAGCTGCCACATCTCTTCTAAGAGATACGCTACCAGCGCCATAGCTGGGTCATTTTTGTTATGTCTGTAAGCATATTTTTGTTATTTGATATTAATGAAATGAAATATTATTTCCGATACATCTCTATGTTTATGTTTATTTATATGTATTATTGTGTTCTTGCATAAATTCAGATCAGTGGTATCAGAGCGGTATGCTCTTTCTCTGTTTTTCTTTGCATGTCCCCAATAAGGTCAGGGTATAAGGAGTTAGGGCTCGATCTGGTTGAACCCTTGCAAGATCAGCCTCTCAAACCCAGACAACCTCCCATGGCGGAAGGAAAGAGAGACGAGGGAGTAGGAGATCCTATCAAATTATTGCTCAAGGAGGCCCTCGAGAAACATAGGAACGCGATGATGGATAACTTTGCCCAGATTATTCAACGACTGCCCACCGATGACACATCTACATCCAACATCCACTTTGGAGGCACCTCTCCTTTCAAGGTACAAGTAAAATTTTACATTACTGTATTTGAAGGCCAGATAGATGCAGGTGTTGTAGATAGATGGTTGAATTTGTTGGAAGGTTATTTCTCGGTCCATGATTTCTCCGATCGAGAAAATATTATTTTTTCTTTCCTTAAAGCTAACCCCCATGTCAAAGACTGGTGGGAAACCTACATCGAGCAAAAGGACGAGAGGCAACCCTCTCTATTCTCAGAGGCACACACTTGGAATTTGTTCTAAGATGACATCAAGGAACAATATTACCCTATGGTGAGCTATGAGGATAAGTACATCCAATGGACCATGCTACAGCAACAAAGGGATCAAGATGTGCACGAACTGACGAATTTGTTCCATACCCTACACACAAAGATGGGTATTAAAGATTCAGAGAGACATTTGGTGCTCAAGTACCACACCTGTCTGCACATATATATTCATGAGGAAATGGAGTTCCTCGACATTACATCGCTTGGCACTGCATATCACTATGCCACCAAGCTCGAGCAGAAATTTAAGCAGAAGAAGAGAGACTTTGGATCTGCGAATCCGAAGCCAGGGAAAGGCACCCCAGAAATGCAGAACAAGGGGCAAGGCCAAAGAAGGGTGACTCAAAAAAACACAACAAATCCAAAGAAGGACACGAGGAAGTGGTGTGAATTTCATAAAAACCCCACTCACAACACAAACAAGTGTCAAGCCAAATAGTCGTTGGTGGTAGAAATAAAGGCACTCGAATAAAATGCATGTTATGATCCTGAGTCAGAACCATAGAAGGGCTATGAAAAAGGGAAGAAAATCATTGATGCAGATCCCAGTGCCATTGTTGCCACCAACAAGATCCAGGGGGAGGATCCCGAGGATCCAAATGAGGGGGAGTGCCTCTTCCATTCACAAATGTGGGTGAAGGGTTCTCCACTGCAATTCCTTGATGATAGTGAAAGCCAAAAGAACCTTATTTCAGAAGAGGTCGTGAAGCGACTCAACCTACCAACCATAGTACACGTGTAGCCGTATACCATTGGGTGGCTTCACGAAGGAATATATCTCCGCGTCTGCCAGTAGTGCCACCTTCTGTACAACATCAAGCCATTCACGGATGAGGTACTGTGTGATATTGCTCCTCTTGATGTGTCTGATGTATTATTGGGCAAACCATACTTGTGGAGGCGACATGTCTGATGTATTATTGGTAGCATAGATAGAAAAGGGAAATCTCTAATTCATTGGGCAATGGAGTTAAGTGGAAGTTTGTAAAAATTTTGTAAATAGATCAGGGGTATCAGAGGGAAAATCTAACTTGGCCAGTAGATCTACAAAGTTTTTCAGGTGAAATGAAATGGACATTAAAGGTTTAGAATGAAAAGTAGAACTAAGGGAAATTAATAATCCTTAATTATATGTACTTCTCAACAAAGGGACTTAAAACATTATCTGAACATGAAGAGGCATTCCATAGATAGGGCTAACCATAAATTCTATAAAACCACACTTCAACAAGTAACAATTTCAAGACAAACTCTTCAAATGAAATCTAGGAGTCGAGGAACGCTCTATTTCATCCAAATATTTCACTTTCAAGGATAAGAAAACATTCAAGATTGACAAATAACTACATTCATAGAAGAGGGAACTCCTAGACATCTTTGATTACAGCTATAAAGACCTTCAAAACAATTATTTAAGCAAGAACAAAGGGTATGATCAAAACAGACCTCTCTGACAGACTGTAAACAATGGTGCTTTAAAGGGAGACTTCGGAAATAATTTTCAAGTGGCAGCAAGTAAGCAGGGAAAATCATAAATCATTCTTGAGACCAACTGTTTGAAATCTTTCTGGAATAAACAAGCTTAAGGGTTGAAAAGCAGTCAAACTACTCAATAAAACCTTCAGCAAATGAAAAAATAAAGGCAGTGAAGAGTAAATAGGCCTAAGGTGCTTCTAGGAGACATTTCTTAGCCTAAGCTTTTTACTCTATTGCAAGCAAGAAATGATGAAACAGAATGGAAAACAGGAAAAACATTAACATATTAGAATACTTCACCAGCAGCCAAGCTCAGGGATCCAATGACAGAGCTTTCTCCATCAACAAACAAGTCTAGACATCCACAAGTTCCAGAACATCAAATTTCCTTCAACTTCAGCAGAACTATGTATTACTTCAAAGAGTCATCAGATGCCCACTTTACAATGAGTTCCAATGCAATATTTATGCTGAAAATGAGGAGGTGGAATTGATTTAGGGTTCAAAATGTTATTAATTATAGAGTAAATGCATTTCTAGCCTTGAAAACCATGCAAGGCATAACACAAAAATAGGTGCAACTACTTCTCTATTTCAATAACTCTATCTTAACTTCTGATAGAAAGATAGGAGAAAAGATTGACTTTCACGACTTATTCTTATCTTTACAATAACTGTCCTGACAGATTAAAATATCTTCTTTAGCGTAATAACTGTCAATTTTCCCTTTGAGGCAGAAGGTAGGATATAGGTGGCAACTAGATCTTTTGGAGAAATAACTGCCTCCTGTTGATGTATTCGAGGCCTTTTAGCCTAGTTTTCCTTCATTTTAACCAATAAACTGTGTTTTTAGGCCTTTAGTCTTGATCTACCTTTTAATTAATTTTCTTCGTTGTCTTTCTTTGTTTCTATTAAACAACTGCTTTTATTCTGGATCCTTTATCTTTCGACCTTTAGCCTTTAATCACTGATTTTTAAAGAGCTAATCTTTTCAGCTTTATCCCTTTTAATTCTCTAATTAGGCTTTAATCCTCCGTTCTTCCTCATTTCTTTCACTGCTTTCCTTTGACTGCTTTTGTTTATTGTGTGTGAGGATGCTCTCTTTTCGGTGCTGGAGGGCTTATGATCGACTAATTATCATGATTCATCGTCGATCATACCCTAAAGAAGGTCCTCTAAAATCCCCCTGGATCGTCCTCCAGGACTTAACTTGTCCCTTATGGCCTGCGGGAGAAACTAGCTGGCCCTTTCTGCTATTTAAAAAACCCGCAACAAAAAAACAAAGTTAATTTAAAACCTACCAATTTTGCGGATTAAACTGCATTTCAGAGGCTTGAGATGGGTGTTGGAGCATTTTGTAGAGGCAGAGGATGAGCAAGGGAAAAGGGATTCCATAGGCGGAAATGGGTGAAAACAACACAATTTTGAATTTGGTATGGAAATGGAGGATGGTGGTTTTTGCGAAATTGGGGGTGGTTTTTGTGTTGAATATTAGCGGTAAGCAGTTTATGCCCTTTTGGACACGATACCATACACTGTTTTCCATGTGTCCAGGCCAATATTTCCTATTTCGCGTGAAAATGGCTCGTTAAACCTCAGCGGGAGGTTTCGAGCGATTTGCGATGTGAATCGTTGGATCTGGGGAGGCTAGATCAATGGTGGAGGAGGAGCGCAGTGGGGGAAGGTGCGTGGTTGTGAAGAATGGTGGGAGGATAGGTGGCGCGCAATGATTGGACGATGGGAGGAAAGTGGAAGGTGTGTCTAGAGATGACATGGGATATTTCATCGGGTAGCGGAGTGGAAGTTTTAGCAGGTGGGGTTAGCGGGAGCCGTTGGATCAGGGCCCAAGGCCTTTGATCAACGGACGAGATGGCTTGAGGAAAAAAAATGAAGCGGAAAGGTCGTCGGGTGGGTTGGAAGCTTGGGGTTTGCGACGACCATCGGATGAAGACGATTGGGCTCCACGCATTCTGACGCGGGGTGAATGATAATGAGACACAGACCATGGGAAGAAAGAGGAATGCAAGGTGAGAGTGAGCGCGATCATGTGATGACCATCAAATCAGCAAGATCTACGGTGGAGATTTACTCGGGGGATCACATCGGTAGGGGAAAAGAGAATGGGACAAGGGAACGGTGAAGCCTGATGCGATGGAGCGTGGATTGCGATGGTCGTCGGATCTTGGGGGATGGATGGGCCCGATCTCATCAGAAGATCGGCCATTAGTGAAAAAAGAAAACGAAAGCGGGAACTTGGAATCGCCGAAGTGTGACCGCCGATGGGCTTTAGTGCTCAGTCGTGGAGCCAGTCGTATGGCAGAAAAGGGGGCTAAGGCTAAGCCGAAAGGTGCTTAAAACCTTATGCATAAAAAGGGGCAGAAAGGGTTAAAAACAAAGGTTTTAAAGGTTTTTTTGAGGTTTCCAATAGGTTAGAAAAAGGGGTTTAAAACCAAAGAAAAGTGTTTATAATGGTTTAAGGGGGTTTTTCAGAGGAAATGAAGAGTTGATAAAGGGAAAATGGGCTATTTTCAGAGGGAAATGGACTGATAAAAACAAGGATAAGAATGGTAAAATGGGGGATTGAAATGGAGGTGAAAATGGTGGAAATTATGGCTTTGAAGGTAGTTTTATTTTTGAATCAGCAGGGCTTATTTGAAGGATTTCTTGTGGAAATAACAATCAAGATGATTTTTGAGATAAAAGACACCAAGAAGGCTTCAAGAACTAGCAGTTTTCCATGAAGATTTCTTCTTGAAGGCTTAAGAACATATTTAGCCATCATTTGGTATAACATCAATTATAGATGGCTAACACATACCTCATGTGACCACACAGAAAAAATCCACACATGTACTATCTGAGGTTGATAAAGAAACCAAATTTATTGAACGCATCCAGCATATCCGCTCGCGGGTCCATGACATCTTCGACAAATCCAATACCCATTTTCAGCAGAATTTGCCTCATCTCATGGAGGATATCAATGCAATGGGGACCATTGCTTCCTAAGGGGGGGAGGAATGATCTAGGTGGATATTGGTGGCCACCCACCTATTCCACTTGGACCCCCACCATCGGTTCTTTCAGTTTTTCACTTTCAACACAACTTACTATTTTTAGTAGGTTTTCGAGTCCTGAACTTCCGGAGCCGTTTTGAGGCCCTAAACGACGTTTTTTTTGGGAAAATTTTGAGCAATATTTTCTATACACTGATTTTTCTCTCTGAAAAAGTTGTAGTCCTTGGATAGATCTTTTTAACAAGGTATTGAGCGCGTCAAACAAATATAGTATGCCAAAGTTATGTCCCCGGGAAGATTGATGTACCAATTTACCCAAACGGGGCCCAAAGTTTTGGCGCTTCATCTCCTAGGGTTAGTTTTTTGGATGTTTAAGGTTTTCCATTGTTTCTCAACAATAAATAGGCCTTCAATCCTCATTGTAACACATTTCAGAGGCCTATAGCTGCCACATCTCTTGTCAAAGATATGCTACCAACGCCCTAGATAGTTCATTTCCATTATTTGTTGGAATTTGGCTTCTGTGATCCATAATTTGTAAAAAATAACTTTTAGAGATAATCACATATGATCATGAATTGTCGACGCGTTTCAAACTAACCAGTGTGGTTCATCTTTAGGAAAAGATGAGAATTCAAATCAAGGATAAGAAGTTAAAAATATGGAGAGAGGACCCAACTAGTCGTTAAGGTATAACAACTAGTTTGACTGAGAGAAGGAAAAATATAAATAATAAATTAGAATATTTTATTATTATATTATATTTTATTTTAGTTTAATTAGTTAATAATTATAATATATTTAATTTTTTTAATTAAAAGGTATTTTTTTAAGGGAGTATAATTAATAAGGGAAAATTAGGGTTCAAGAAATATTATTTAATATTATATAAATAAAATTATGAAAAAAAGAAGAAGAAAAAATGTCAAAGGTCAAAGGTGATTAAGAATATTAATAATATCCAATTAGTGGGATATATATATATATATATATATATATATATATATTAATCTAATAATGATTCTATGAATAGATAGATAATGTAATATTAAACTATTTATTTTTTATATAAAATTAAATTCAGTTTATCAGTTATAGTGTCTTATTATTATATTTATTATTTTATTATAAAATATATTCGTAATAACGAATCTATTCTTAGTATTTTATAATATAAGAATATTTTTATTAATTTAATACTATTAATTTAATTTATTAAATTTTATAGGTTGAGGGAGCTCTTATTTTTATGTATAAAAATCATAAAAATAATTAAAATAAGAGTGAATTAATGGATTAAAAAAATAAAAATTAAAAAATAATAAAAAAATAAAAAAATATAAAAAAAGGGAAGGGGTGCAGAGGCTAAACCCTAACTGAGGATCAAGGGCCAGGATCCAACATCTACTAACACTCCATCCATCATATCTATTCAGATTAACATGCATTTTCTCGATTTCTAATGTTTCCCTTAACTTACGGTGATGAAAATGGTCAATCCTAGAAATCACCTTAGCTTCTTCGATGAAAATGTGACGTTTCATATTTTCTGCGTGTTCTACCAAGGCAGAGGATCGTAACCTACCATCCTTAATGTTCGCCACGTGCTCATGAATCCTTTGATTGATGGAATAACCACTTTCACCAATGTAAGGAGCCCCACAGGAGCAAGGAATTAGGTAAACACCTTTACCATCCCTAGGGTTTATCAGGTCTTTAACCGACCTTAGAGAACTCCAAATATTATGGAGGGGCTTGAAAGTCAATGAACATTATGTTTCTTAAGGATCGTAGCGATCTTATCAGTAATCCCTTGAATAAAGGGGAGGTGAACCCTATATAACCAATCACTGGAATCTTTTTTATTACTTGGACATTTTTCCACTTTTTGAAAAGCTCTAAGGCCCTCAAACTTGTTATAACCATTCTTAATGAAAACAATTAGGAGATGGGATTTTTCTTCTTGGAGATGGTGTTCATATGAGACTCTTAATGCTCTAGTAGCTAAGGTGTTGAGAACACCTTTATTTTGATCCGAGAAATGATGAGAATCAGCACGAAGATATTGCTCAGTGTGCTTCTTCTTTCTAAAGAACTGACGAGAAAAGGAACCATCATAATTTCTTGAAGTAAGAACATCGAGAAAATGCAGGCTTCCATCAAATTCACATTTCATAGTAAAATTTATGGAGTCAGATTGGCTGTTTAGATGATTGAAGAAATTTTCCAAATTCTCCTTGCCATGAGGCTAGACAACACAAGTGTCATCTACGAACCTTTTCCAAAGTCTGTATTGGAAAAGGGCTGAGGAGAGGGCCTTAAATTCAAAGTCCTCCATGAAAATTTTAGCCACCATAGGGGATAGGGGGGAACCCATGGCCACACCATAGGTTTTATCAAAGAATTCACCTTCGAAAGTGAAGAAGGTCGAGGTGAGACAAATCTCCACGAGATGGGCCATATCAGGATTGATGATTCGATTGATGACATCCATAACCTCATTAATGGGAATACAAGTGTATAATGAAACCACATCAAAACTTACAAGCCTGTCATGAGGATCCAATCTAAGGCCTTTCAACTCATTAATAAAGGAGGACAAGTCTTTGACAAAGGAATCAATTCGACCAACAAGAGGTTTAAGCTTATTGGATAAAAAATTAGCCAGAAGATAAGTCGAACCTCCAATGGTGTTGAAAATGGGGCGAAGTGGGGCTCATTATTTATGGATATTTGGAAGACCATAGATTCTAGGATTGAGAGGGTTACTCTCAATAATAATTTTACAAAGGGAGCTTACCGTGCTACTATAATTTATGGCTAGAGAAACATCTCTTGATACTTTCTTAAGGGGATTTTTTCCTAGTTTCTTGTAGCTCCCGCTATTATAAAGATGATCCAACATTTTTCTACTGTAATCATCTTTGTTTAAGATGACTGTAGCACCTCCCTTATCAGATTTTAGAACAACAATGTCCTGGTTATCGTTCAAGGTTTTTAGGGCCTCAAACTCAGGCTTGCTAAGGTTGCTCTTAAGGGGTCTATCTTTCCTAAAGATCAGTGCAAAATATTGCCTAATGGTGTATTTAGTAGCATCAGGAAAATCTTTAATCCTGAATTCTATATCATAAATATTGTCTTGCAATGGGATTATTTTAGGAGCTAGGGAAAAATTAAGACCTTTCTCCAAAAGATTATACACTTGATGATCAAAGGAAAAATGAGACAGATTAACAACCATCTTACTATATTTTCCATGACGAGCTTAGCTGGATTTTCATGGAAGGCTGACCGTCGTTTGACCATCGTTGTTGGAGTAAATTCGAACCAGAGGAAAATCTACTATGGATTCCTCGCATTTGTTGCTTGAAGCTTCGACCAGTGAGATAGAGGGGATGATGGAAACCTGGGTAGAGAGCGTATCCCTAAGGAGATTGAAAGGGAAAGACATGGGGGAGGAAGACTGAATATCCAATGAAGGGGTGATCCGGATTTCATGCAGGAACGCAACAGAATATAGATATAACCATAGATATAGAGATGCAGCGGAAATAATGCTTCATTTTATTAATAAAAGAATGACTGCAATAAGCTTACAAACATAATGGAAACAAGCTAGGGCGCTGGTAGCGTATCTCTGAGAAGAGATGTGCGTACGCAGGCCTCGGAACTGTGTTACATTGAGGCTCGCAGGCCTATCACAGACATAATGGAAATAAAAGAGCTATGGTACTGGCAGCGTACCCCTGAGAAGAGATGTGGCGGCTACCAGCACTTGAACTGTGTTACAATGCAGACATGATGGAGATGTGGCGAGCTAGGGCACTGGTAGCGCTTATCTTGAAGAGACATGGCTCCGCCCACACAAGCCCCATTTCTGATCGAGGCTCGAGGGCCTATTTAATGTTGAGAAACAATGTAGAATCCGAAACGTCCAAAACCCTAACCGTAGGAGATGAAGCTCCAAAACTGTGGGTCCCGTTTGGGTAAATTGGTGGTTCAACTTCCCAGGGGCGTAACTTTGGCATCCGATCTCCATTTGATGCGCTCAATAGCTCGTTAGAAAGATCTATCCGAGGAGTACAATTTTTGAACGAGCAACATCGGTCCATGGACCCATGTTGCTCTCCGTTTTCCCAAAAAACGTTTTTTAGGGCCTCAAAACGACTCAGGAAGTTTAAGACTAGAAAAGAAAGCGCTAAAAATAGTAAGTTGTCATAGAAACTTACAAAGCGAAATGCTTGATGGTGGGGGTTCAAATGGACAGCAGATTATTTTTATTTCCCACTGGATTATTAATGCCCCAAATGGCTCGGTGTGGGACAGCTTTGCTATAAATAGTAGGCTGTCTGAAAATTTGAAAAGCTGAAAGCATTGATCTCCATGGGTCCAAACTGATATAGGTGGGAGGCCAACGATATCCACTTGGATCAGTCCTCCCTCCTTAGGAATCAATGGTCTCCATTTCGTTAAGTTCCTCCATGGGGGGGGTGGGGAATTTTGTTGAACTTGGTGTTGGATTTAGATGTGCCACCGGTGGGCAACCATTGAAGGATCTGAAAAAAAAAATTGTCCATCATCGCGTTCCTCTGTTTCTCAGGGGCTGCATCCTGAGGCAAGATTTTGATAGGATCTCCTTTTTGCTCCTCATCTTTCTTTCTTCACCGCGAGGAGGTCGTCGGGGTTGCGAGGTTGAACTCCTTATACCACGACGCGTTGGGGACATGAAAAGAAAAATAGAAAGAAGCGGACCCCCTCGTTACCAACGATCGGTTTCATACGAGGCACTTAGCAATCTGAATATAACCATAGATACAGAGATGCAGCGGAAATAATGCTTCATTTTATTAATAAAAGAATGACTAAAATAAGCTTACAAACATAATGGAAACAAGCTAGGGCACTAGTAGCGTATCTCTGAGAAGAGATGTGGCGTACACAGGCCTCTGAACTGTGTTACATTGAGGCTCACAGGCCTATTACAGACATAATGGAAATAAAAGAGCTATGGTACTGGAAGCGTATCCCTGAGAAGAGATGTGGCGGCTACCAGCCCTTGAACTGTGTTACAATGCAGACATGATGGAGATGGGGCGAGCTAGGGCACTGGTAGCGCTTATCCCTGAGAAGAGATGTATCGGCTCCCCGCCCCCTGAACTGTTTTACAATGAGGCTCGAGGGCCTATTTATTGTTGAGAAACAATGTAGAATCCGAAACTTCCAAAACCCTAACCGTAGGAGATGAAGCTCCAAAACTGTGGGTCCCGTTTGGGTAAATTGGTGGTTCAACTTCCCAGGGGCGTAACTTTGGCATCCGATCTCCGTTTGATGCGCTCAATAGCTCGTTAGAAAGATCTATCTGAGGAGTACAATTTTTGAACGAGCAACATCGGTCCATGGACCCATGTTGCTCTTCGTTTTCCCAAAAAACGTCGTTTAGGGCCTCAAAACGTCTCCGGAAGTTGAGCAGCAGTATGGTTGTGCGAAACTTACAAGCGAAATGCGATGGTGGGGGTTCAAATGGACTTGATGGGTGGCCACCAATATCCACCTGGATTATTAATGCCCCAAAACGGCTCCGGGTGTGCAGGACCCGAAAACCTGCTATAAATAATAAGCTGTGCTGAAGCTGGAAAACTGAAAGAATTGATGTTGCGGGTCCAAATGGAATAGGTGGGAGGCCACCGATATCCACCTGGATCAAGGGGGCTCTCTGACAGGAGAAAAAATACTTGCAGAGAGGGACACAATTGAGGAATTAGCATAGATCGAAGAAGGAAACTTATTCAAACCATTCATGGTGCTTATGCTACGATCATGACCCATTGATCTAAATTATGACACGTGGCAAGAATGAATTACAGGAGATGACACAGGGGACTCCCTTATGGAATGACGAGAAGAGCCAAAAATCCAAGATCGAAGAGCAGTGATCTGACCATTATCAACCTTGCTTCAGGAAGAAACCAAGATGTCTTCCGAGGAGGAAGATTTCATAGATAATTTAAGAAACTTCGTTGAATGTCTCTTTTTCCAAAATTATTCGTAGCACAGGGAATAATAATAATAATAATAATAATAATAATATGGTTATTTTTGATATTAATAATGGAAAATATGGCAATGAAGAACATAGATTTAAAAATATTGATAACAATAATAATAATAATAAAGATAATTTTTTGGTCCCATCTAGTAAGATGGTAGTATAATCTTTTGAAGAAAGGTATCAAATTTTCCCTAGCTCCTAAAAAAATCCTGTTGCAAGATATTATTTGTGATATAGAATTTAGGATTAAATATTTTCCTTAGGAAAGCTAGAACCCCTAAGGGAAACCTTAGCAAGCCTGAGTTTGAGGCCTTAAAAACCTTGAACGATAACCAGGACATTGTTGTTCTAAAAGCTGATAAGGGAGGTGCTACAGTCATCTTAAACAAAGATGATTACCGTAGAGAAATGTTGGATCATCTTTACAATAGCGGGAGCTACAAGAGACCAGACAAAAATCCCCTTAAGAAATTTTCAAGAGCCATTGCTCTAGCCATAAAATCTAGTAGCACGGTAAGATCCCTTTGTAAAAATCTTATTGAGAGTAACCCTGTCAATCCTAGAATCTATGGTCTTCCAAAGATCCATAAAGAAGGAGTCCCCCTTCACTCCATTGTCAACACCATTGGAGGTCCAACTTATCTTCTTGCTAAATTTTTAGCCAATAAGCTTAAACCTCTTATTGGCTGAATTGATTCCTTTGTCAAAGATCCATCCTCCTTTATTAATGAGTTGAAAGGCCTTAGATTAGATCCTGATGAAAAACTTGTAAGTTTGATGTGGTTTCATTATACACTCATATTCCCATTAATGAGGCTATGGATGTCATCAATCGAATCACCGATCCTGATACGACCCATCTGGTGGAGATTTTTCTGACCTCAACCTTATTTAGTTTCGAAGGTGAATTCTTTGAGTAAACCTGTGGTGTGACCATGGGTTCCCCCACATCCCCTGTGGTGGCTAATATTTTCATGGAGGACTTTGAATCTAAGGCCCTCTCCTCAACCATTTTCCAACCCAGACTTTGGAAAAGGTTCGTAGATGACACTTGTGTGTCTAGCCTCATGGCAAGGATAATTTGGAAATATATTCAATCATCTGAGCAGCCAATCAGACTCCATAAAGTTTACTATGGAATGTGAAGTTGATGGGAGCCTACCTTTTGTCAACGTTCTTATTTCAAGAAATGATGATGGTTCCTTTTCTCATCAGGTGTTTAGAAAGAAGACGCACACTGAGCAATATCGTCATGTTGGTTCACACCATTTCCTGGATCAAAAGCAAGGTGTTCTCAACACCAGAGCATTAAGAGTCTCAGATGAACACCATCTCGAAGAAGAAAAATTCCACCTCCGGAGTGTTTTCATTAAGAATGGTTATAGCAAGTTTGAGGGCGTTAGAGCTTTTCTAAAAGTGGAAAAAGGTCCAAGTAATAAAAAATATTCCAATTATTGGTTATCTGGGGTTCGCCTCCCCTTTTTTCAAGGGACTACTGATAAGATCGCTAGGATCCTTAAGAAACATAATGTTTCATTGACTTTCAAGCTCCTCCATACTATTCGGAGTTCTCTAAGGTCAGTTAAAGACTCGATAAACCTTAGCGATGGTAAAGGTGTTTACCTAATTCCTTGCTCCTGTGGGGCTCCTTACATTGGTGAAAATGGTTGTTCCATCAATCAAAGGATTCATGAGCACGTGGCAGACCTTAATCATGGTAGGCCATGCTCCTCTGCCTTAGCAGAACATGCAGAAAATATGAAGCATCACATTTGCATCGAAGAATCTAAGGTGATTGCTAGGATTGGCCATTTTCATCACCCTAAGTTAAGGGAATCATTAGAAATCGAGAAAAGGCCTATTAACTCGAATACAGATGATGGATGGAGTGTTAGTAGATGTTGGATCCCGACCCATCATCCTGAACTGGGTTAACCATATATTTATTATATATATATATATATATATATATATATATATATATATATATATATATATATATATATATATATATATATATATTATTTATTTTTTAATTGATTATTATTATTATTAGTTATCCCTTAATTCACTCTTATTTTCATTATTTTTATTATTTTTATACATAAAAATAAGAGCTCCCTAAACCTATAAAATTTAATAAATTAAACTAATAGTATTAGATTAATAAAAATATTCTTATATTGTAAAATACTAAGAATATATCTGTTATTATGAATATCTTTTACAATAAAATAATAAATATAATAATTAGACATACTAACTAATAAACTGAATTTAATTTTATATAAACATTAAATAATTTATATTACATTATATATCTATTCATAGAATCATTACACACAGATATATCCCTCTAATTGGATATTACTAATATTCTTAATCACCTTTGAACTTTGACTTTTTTTTTGCTTAAATAATATTTCTTGAACCTTAATTTTCCCTTATTAATTACACCTCCTTACAAAAATACCTTTTAATTAAAAAAATAAATATATTATAATTATTAACTAATTAAACTAAATTAAAATAAATATAATAGTAAAATATTTTAATTTATTATTTATATTTTTCCTTCTCTCAGTCAAACTAGTTGTTATGCCTTAACGGCTAGTTGGTTCCTCTCTCCATCTTTTTAACTCAGTCTCCTTGATATGATTTCTCATCTTGTCCTGAAGATGAACCACACTGGTTGGTTCAAAACGCGTCGACAATTCATGATAATTTGTGATTATCTCATTTCCATTATGTCTGTAAGCATATTTCTGTTATTTGATATTAATGAAATGAAATATTATTTTTGCTGCATCTCTTTGTTTATGTTTATTTCTGTGTATTATTGCATTCCTACATAAATCTGGATCACTTGCAGACCTTGCAGGCTTTTGATAAATGGGCTATAGATTTGGTTGGACCTATCAATCCTCTTAGGAAGAAGACTGGCGCACGCTACATCATCACTGCCACGAATTATGTAACTAGATGGGAAGAAGCTAAGCCAGTCAAGGATTGTACTGCAGATACTGCTGCACATTTCATTTTTGAAATTTTTTTGACTAGGTTTGGATGCCCGAAGATATTGATGAGTGATAGGGGTACACACTTTGTTAATGAAACCGTTGAACTTCTGACTGCACTACGAAACTATTGTTACAAAACTGTTGTATACATGACTGTTTAGCAGTCAACTTCAAGTTCAGTTTCTATCCAAATGAAAAAGTACAATAACTTCTCTCACTTTCCTCACAAGTGTTATCAGTTGGGAGATACAAGGCTTTCTTTGAAGCCCTATTTTCAGAAAACAGAGTTTTCTTGTTTTACACATGTTTTTCAAAGGCAGTTTCTAGACAACAGGAGATGTATTTCAAAAAACCAAGAGAGGTGTTCATTCAAGACATAATGGCCTACAAAAACCTCCTTCAATTTCTCAAAATACATAATGGATTAGGAGATATAAGCTCTATCTCAAGACCTATTTTTCAGATAACAACAGGAGAAATCTGCAAGAAGTTAAGAAGTTATAAAGGTTGGAATGACTGTGTTTTCAGTTCACATGGCTTTTGATATGATGAAAACAGTTTCATTTTTAGTTTTGGCACATTTGCAAATTTTTATTTTAGAAAATTTTGGACAAAACTACTCACTCAGCAGTTTTGTATCGTAGACAGTGTAAAAAGAGTGAAAAGCGTTACAAAACTGTTGCAACAACTTTTTTCACTCTTTCTCATCAAATTTTGAAGGGAAAAAGTGTGGATTGTGACCTGAAATTCCTAGGGGAGTTGTGTTAAATGATAATGAAGATAATCTTAGAGGAAAAAAACCAAAATTTTCAAGGTAAAAAGGTAAAAAGGCTGCGCTACAAAAAGCGCTACGAAACTGTGTTGTTTTCGTAGCGCGGGTCTATTTCAGCTAATTTGAACAATTTAATGATGGTTTTGGACACCTGGAGCTTAGGGAGGATTCTTGCAGTTGTTATTTCAGTTTCCAACAGCAAAGGAACTCGAAATAATGAGTTCATGGTGGTCATAATGTTTCAAGATGTGCAAGGGACCCTATGCCTAAAAAACATGAGACTGTTTCTATTTTGGTGGAGGTCAGCATCATGGTCATGAAGATTTGAAGTCTACCCTCTGGATTCGACCATGTGTTATTACACTTGGAAAATGATGTAACTTAATTAAGATAAGATGGTTATAGATAGTGTTTAAGAGTTTGAATCCTATTTGTAATAGGATTGTTTAGTAGATTAGCTTTCTTTTTGTAATAAATACCATGTCATATGGTTAGGAAAAGTGTCAACAGTTAGGAATTCGATGTATCTAGCTCAGGATAAGGCTATATTATGTTGTAAATGATCTCTAAAAGATGAAGAAGTCGAAATTCTAGAGGTTGGACATTTTTCAGTAAAAGATTGTGTTTATTGTAAGTGACTGGTTTTCAGCTTAATACAGAGAATCCTACTTAGCCAACTTGAGATTCATAAAGAGTTCTAGTGTGTTCTTGTTCTAATGGCATTTTTTTACTATCCTATAATAGTGGTGTTTTCTTATGTTACTCATAATTCATCTTAGATGCTATGACTTCCTACATAGACAAACTGACTGTGTGTTTTATAGTTTCACATGTGTATCTCTTGACTAGAACTCTGATATTCCTTGACTTCCATGCTAAGTAGATTGTTTGGTTTTAGTGAAGCTATTATGACTCCATAAACCCAATGTGCACTTGCTAATGTGATTTACAACCAATGTCTATCATTTATGTGCTTATTATCCCACATAGAGTTATCCATCTATATTTCTATCAAAAAAATCATTAACCCTTGAGAGAGCCCTCTCAGGTTGAGGAGGATAAGCCTCAATCGAAAGATTGGTTTGAAATAGTTACATGAGATTGATTTGATTGGCAGCCTATCAGGTTTAATTTTGTGATAACATTTTCGTGCGTCTGCCGAGAGTCTGAAGATTATACTTTCCTGAGATTTTGAACTTGAACTTCTGAAGGTAGCAGGAGCTCAGGAAGCTTTTCGAGGCTGCATATACCTTGGCGACTCCACACATCAAATAATAAATTGGAAGGTGACTCCACTGATTAAAGATCAGTAGCTTGATGAAGTTTCAAAATGAGTTCGATTGCAAGAATAAATGCCAGGTATAGCCCTATGAATTGGTCTCACATCCCTGGTTTTCCAAATCCTATGCCAAAGGTTGAATGGTTAACTGATCTTTCTATATTCAAAGATGAAAAGAAATACAATGTTGCTCTTCATTTGGTTAGATTCCATATGCATGTACATAGTCTTAAGGTTCAGTTCCCTAAGGATTGTCTCATGAAGATTTTTATGGCCACTTTAGAAGGAAAATCATGGTCTTGGTATGAAAGCTTGCCAAATGGTTCATTATGTTCTCTTGCTGATTTCCATGTTGCATTTTATGAGATGTATAAAGAGTGTCATCCCTCCTTATTGCTAGTTAAAGACTGTTGTAAACACTCTGTGAGTTTTATTGAATATTTGGAGAATTGTTATGAAGATGATGAGTTCATGGATGAGGAAATTTTAGAGGCCCTTCACGACGATACCTTTCATCATAAAAAAGAAAGGATATCCTCTCTCTTGGGTGAAAATGAAACCCACCAGGAGTTTATTTATGATAATCATGTTACATCCTCTGAGTTTGATGAAAATTTGCAGCAGACTTGTTAGTCTTTTGATCATCGGGAGTATGAGAATCATTTCAAATAGCAAGAGGAAATATTGGAAAATGCTTGCTACAATCATCAGGTACAAGAAAAATTTGATTCTTCATGTCATTTCTTGCATCATCCTACATCAAATGATGATCACACTAATGAAGAAGTAGGTGAACTTTTTTCTTTATCCTTGTCTTCTAATCTGAAATCATTTGAGTTCAAGTCAAAAGTTCAGATTAAATTTGTGGATGAAGTTGATAAGAACCATGAAAAAGATATTGAAGTTTTAGAAGAAAAAATTCAATCTCATAATATTAGTGATCAAGATCAGTATTTTCAAATTATTTTTATGCCATAAAACAAAGAAAGGGTGGTGCCACTTTTCTCCTTTGAGTTTGAGGAATAATACACTGTTTTTGAAAATCATTTTGAAAAACAATTTGAGAGCACACAATTGAAGTCTTATGTGGTTGATCAAAGCATGTATGAGTGGTCCAAAGTTCTAGAATGTCATGATAAGCTTAAAACATATTATGTCTTCTATGATTCTATAGCTTACTATATGGAAAATATTTACAGTTCAGATTTCCAGTTATATTTTCATTTTGAAGATCAGTTACATCTCATGTTTCCTTGGTCATTTTAGTATCATGTTAACTTTTGGTTCAAGCACAGTCAAGATATTCAAGTGTCAGATCAGATCAATGACTGGCTTCATTGGAAGTTTCATGTTCCTTGAGTTACAAATGGAGATTGCAGCTGATAGGGTAGGTACGAGTGTGTGAATAAGCTGGAAGTTGACTGAGCATCTTTTCAGTAGGTACAGATTTGGTTCTTTTGTAGTGATCATCAAGCTTGAGCCCGATGTGAAGGCTATAAGAGTTTGAAGAAGACTTGGTAAAATTTCAAAGTTTTTATTCCAAGAAGATGGATAGCAGCACTGGAACTATTGGTTCTTAGTGTACCACAGGGGTGCACTATCCCAAGTGGAGCCACTGTTATCACCCAAAAATTTTCAAAAAAAACATCATTGTGTTATGTTTGTTTTTGGTCATGGTTCAAATTAGGTTTAGAAGTCAATTTAGGGTTTGGTTAAGAGTATGTTAGATTTTTATAAGCTCAAAGCCCATCCTTAAGTTCAAATAAAGTCTTTTTAAGGTCCATTTATTGTCAAATATCCATAATTTCCATTTGTGAGTCATTTCCTAAAGTCTCATGTCAAAACTGGTCAATTAGCCAAGAAAACTTACTTTCGTAGTGCTGCTAGTTCAAAAAAGTTGATTTCCGCTACGAAACTGCTGAAATTTATGAAGCAAAAAATCTGTTTTCTGGTTTTGAGCAGTCAACTTCCAAGGAGGTTTATGAGAAACTGAAAACGAATTTGGGAAACTTGAAAGAGTGTTTCTTCCTAAAAGACCTAACTACAAAAACCTCTCTCAGTTTCTTCAAATTCATTAGGAGGTGGGAGAAATTGATAAATTAAAATGCGCTATGAAACTGCTGTTACAAAACTATCTTGTACATAACTGTTTAGCAGTCAACTTAAAGTTCAGTTTCTAGCCAAATTCAAAAGTATTTTGGAATTATGAAAGAGGTTTTTCTTCCTCACATCCCCAGCTACAATAAAATCTCTCATGTTTCTCACAAGTGTTATCATCTGGGAGATACAAGGCTTTCTTTGAAGCCCTATTTTCAGAAAACAGAGTTTTCCTGTTTTACACATGTTTTTCAAAGGCAGATTCTAGATAGCAAGAGATGTCTTTCAAAAAACAAAGAGCAGTTTTTAGTAAAGACATAATGGCCTACATAAAACTCCTTCAGTTTCTCAAAATAAGTCATGTGTTAGGAGATATAAGCTCTGTCTCAAGACCTATGTTTCAGATAAAAATAGGAAAAATCTGCAAGAAGTTAAGAAGTTATAAAGGCTGGAATGACTGTGTTTTCAGTTCAAATGGATTTTGATATGATGAAATCAGTTTCATTTTGAGTTTTTGCACATTTCCGAATTTTTCATTTTAGAAAATTTTGGAAAAAACTGCTCACTCAACAGTTTCGTAGCGCAGACAGTGTAAAAAGAGTGAAAAGCGCTACGAAACTACTGCAACAGCTTTTTTCACTCTTTCTCATCAAATTTTGAAGGGAAAAAGTGTGGGTTGTGACCTCAAATTTCTATGGGAGTTGTGTTAAATGATAATGAAGATAATCCTAGAGGAAAGAAACCAAAATTTTGAAGGTAAAACAGTTAAAAAGGTTGTGCTACAAAAAGCGCTACGAAACTGTGTTGTTTTTGTAGCGCAGGTCTATTTCAGCTAATTTGAACAGTTTAATGATGGTTTTGGACACCTGGAGCTTAGGGAGGATTATTGCAGGTGTTATTTTAGTTTCCAACAGCAAAGGAACTTGAAATAATGAGTTCATGGTGGTCAGAATGTTTCTAGATGTGCAAGGGAACCTATGCCCAGAAAACAAGAGTCTGTTTCTATTTTGGTGGAGGTCAGCATCATGGTCATGAAGAGTTGAAGTATATCCTCTTGATTTGACCATGTGTTAGTACACTTGGAAAATGATGTAACTTAATTAAGATAAGGTGGTTATAGATAGTGTTTAAGAGTTTGAATCCTATTTGTAATAGGATTGTTTAGTAGATTAGCTTTCTTTTTGTAATAAATACCATGTCATATGGTTAGGCAAGGTGTCAAAAGTTAGGAATTCGATGTATATAGCTTAGGATAAGGTTATCTTATGTTGTAAATGATCTATAAAAGATGAAGAAGTCGAAATGCTATAGGTTGGACATTTTTTAGAAAAAGACTGTGTTTATTGTAAGTGACTGGTTTTCAGCTTAACACAGAGAATCCTACTTAGACAACTTGAGATTCATAAGAGTTCTAATGTGTTGTTGTTCTAATGGCATCTTTTTACTATCCTATTGTAGTGGTGTTTTCTCATGTTACTCAGAATTCATCTTAGATGCTCTGACTTCCTATATAGACAAACTGACTGCGTGTTTTACAGTTTCACATGTGTATCTCTTGACTAGAACTCTGATATGCCCTGACTTCCATGCTAAGTAGATTGTTTGGTTTTAGTGAAGCTATTATGACTCCATAAGCCCAATGTGCACTTGCTAATGTGATTTACAACCAATATCTATCATTTATCTGCGTATTATCCCACATAGAGTTAGCCACCTATATTTCTATCAAAAAAATCATTAACCCTTGAGAGAGCCCTCTCAGGTTGAGGAGGCTAAACCTCAATCAAAATATTGGTTTGAAACAATTACATGAGATTGATTTGATTGGAAGCATATCAGGTCTGATTTTGTGATAACACACGCGATGAATTATAACATCCCTATCCTATATGCCTAGATAAAAAAAAAGTGATTATGTGTAGAAGAAAGAATTATTAAGAATGGAATAATAATCTCTTATTTACTTTCAGCTTCCAGACTATTCAGTTATTTAACAATCGATATTAGAGAGGGAATTTATTTCTCTATTGGCCTATAGCCATAATTTTTTTTCTTTTATTGAAATAATTAGATGAGCTTGTGGTCAAACTTTTCCAATATTTTTGCATGAAAATTTTCAATTACTATTGACAAAAAAACATAAAAGCACAAATAATTATATCATAAGTCACTACAATTGATATATTGATGGACATCGATTAATAAAATAGGAATGGATTGATCCATAAACTGCATTGGATATTCCTCTCACAATATATCTACAAAGATATAATGAGAATCTAAAATCTATACTATGAGGGTTAATTTTTCTTAGATTTATGGATTTGTTAATTATTGTGTTATGCTTATGCATGCAATATATGAAATGTGGAAAATAGTGAACAAATGCAAATACAATCACTCACAACCATAATAACACAATATATGACCTAGGAAACCCTTAGGGGAGAAAACCCAACTAGAAGGTGAGGTTGATCTACTCTCCTTTTCCCTACATGGAAATGGATGCAAGTACAAATAAGTGAGATTTGTGGCCCGTGGGATACTATGGTACACCAAACCTTGCTTTCTTATCTCTCTCTATCCACTCTAAACTGATTTTCTCGTCTATCAATCGAAATACACTCAAATATAATGGAACCCATTTTCCTCCTAATGGCTCAGTTATAGTGTTATGAAACCAACTCACAAAATATAAGAAAAGAGAGATCAACGGCTTCGAAATCAAATTCTTCGAGGGGGAAACCTCCTTTACATTACATAAATGAACAATTATTGGATGTACAAATGACAAAACCTCTTTTATATATATAGGAGTCCAATGGCTCACAATATAATACTAGCCGAAATAACAATAACAATGTAAGGGCACAACAATAACAATAGTGGGCTTCTATGGGGCACAATAATAACAATATGGGGACTACATGGGCCAACAATAACAATAAGGGGGCTATACTAACAATAACAATAAGGGGATAAACTAGTATTTTCCTTCAAAAAAGTGTTGTCCTTAACGCTTGAGTAGTTCTAGATGCTTCTATATAAAATTCTCATCATCCCATGTCGAATCTTCAACGGGTAAGTTCTTCCACTTGACGAGATAATCTAAAATTGATCAATTGTGTAGATGTCGAGTTCTTATTTTTGTGACTACTTCAGGTTCCAATATGATTTTTCCTTCTTCATCAAGTTCTGGCAATATTGTTTGAACTAGGAGCTTGTCACTTATAACCTTCTTTAAGCACAAAACATGGAAAACTGCGTGCACTCGGGAAGATGCAAGAAGCTCCAATTTGTATGCCAATATAGTACCAATATTTTTCAACAGCTTGTAAGGACCATAATACTTTGGTGATAATTTATTATCCTCCTTATCTTGCTTGAGGGAAATTTGTTTGTATGGTTGTAGCCATAAAAATACTTAGTCGCTTCCATCAAAACTTATTTCGCTGTGATGTTGATATGCCTGTTGTTTCATTCGATTCTACACCAAAGTGAGGTTATCCTTTAAGAGTTGGAGAACTTCTTGTTGATGCTCAATGTGATATTCCACAACATGAACCTTAGAATTTTCTCTTAAAGGTGACGTGATGGACGATGGATAATATCCATAAAGTGCCATAAATGGGGTCATTTTTGTTGCAGTATGGAAGGAAGTGTTATGCAAACATTCAGCCAGAGGTAACCACTTGAAACATTGTGTATGTTTATTAGATACAAAGCAACAAATATATCCTTCCAAAAATTTGTTCACTATATCAGTTTTCCCATCATAATGAGGATGATATGATGAGATATGAGCTAATTGAGTACCTAAACAAGAAAATATTTCTGTCCAAAATTTTCCTGTAAAAATGGGATCTATGTCACGTACAATGATCTATGGGTTTCCATGTAGCTTTTGAATCGTTTCCATAAATGCAGTGGCAACTAGACTAGCTCTAAATGGATGAGATAATGCACAAAAATGTGCATACTTGGTAAGTCCGTCAACTACCACCATGATGACAGTATTTCCTTCGGACTTGGGTAAACCTGTGATAAAATCCATTGAAACCTCCTCCCAACATTGAATTGGAATGGATAAAGGTTGTAATAGGCCTGGGGTCTTAATTGTCTCAACTTTATTTTGTTGGCAAACCAAACGTTCTGCCACAAACTTTTGAAAATCAAATTTAAGGCCATTCCAAAAAAAATCCTTCTTGACCCTCTCATAAGTTTTTAAAAATCCTAAGTGCCCTCCTAAGGGAGAGGTGTGCAATTCCAAAAGAATATTTTGTTTGAGTTGGGAATTCTTACAAAGATATAAGCGACCGTTGTACCATAATGAATCATTTTTCCAGCTAAATGTTTCATATGTACTAGGATCTTCCTACAAATTATGAATGAGTTTCCACACCTCTTCATCATTCTTACATTCATCCCTTGCTTCAGTTATCCACTCAGGTTGGATAATAGAAATGGCACAAATAAATGCTTCCACATCCTCATCCTTTCTTGAGAGTGCATATGCAACAACATTTTGCTTCCATTTTTTGTAGATTATTTCAAAGTCATAACCCAACATCTTTGTGACCCATTTTTGCTACTCTCTTGAAGATAATATTTGTTCCAAAAAGTATTTAAGACTATCATGATCTGTTTTTACCTTGAAGTGTCTTCCCATTAGGTAAGGTTGCCATTATTTTAGTACATGTAGCATTGCCAACATTTCCTTCTCATAAATAGGTTTCTGTTAATAATTTCCTTTGATTGGATGACTTTCAAAAGCAATGGGTTTTCCTTCTCGCATTAAAACCGCACCAATTCCATTTCCTAAGGCATCACATTCCACAATAAAAATTTTTGTGAAGTCTGGAATAGCTAAGACCGGTGCTTGGCACATTGCCTCTTTAATATTTTTAAAGGCCTTAGTTGCTTCTGGAGTCCAAGAAAATGCATCTTTATTTAGTAATGATGTTAGAGGTGCAGATATTCTCCCATAATTCTTAACAAACTTGTGATAATTTATTCTCAGCACACTTATGACCTTTAGTGTATGTGTTATCACAACTATAAAAAATCCCTTTTGCTATTTTTTCTTCCAATTTTTGTGGTGTCAACCTTGTATGTTGTGGAAGTCTAAGAGTAGCAACACTTCCATCTTTATATTTGTGAGTGGTAGGCTTCCTTGTCACCATAATTTTTCTTTCAATTTTTCTTGCCAACCTGAATGCCTTCTCCAATGAATCAGGTTCCCAAAAGCGAACCTCATGTTGGATGCTATCCTTTAAATTCCCTATGAAGACATCAATGTTGTGCTCCTATGGAATATCCTTTACCATTATATTCAATTTTTGGAAGTCCTCATTGTGCTCCACCATTGAACCTTTTTGTTTGAGATATATCAATTGGATAAAGAAGGTGTTCCTCTTTGTATCCTCATAATGTGTTATCATTTCCTCCATAAAAATTAACCAAGCGACAATTTTTTTACGAGAGAAAAGCCATAGATACCATACAAATGTATTGGGTTCTAAATGTAAATCTGCAATGTGTATCTTTTGTGTGTTTTGCATGTTATGGAGATCAAATTATTGCTCCATCTATAGTATCCATGTTATGGGATCCTTGCCATCGAAATCCCTGATATCGACCTTTGGAATATGGTGGGTATTCAATCCAACATTAGATTCTATTAAATCATTATTAAAATATTTTTTGTTCTCATCATGAGTTTCCTTCCATGCCTTCTTTTAGATCATTCTTCATGTCTTCCATGTTGCATTTCAATTTTTCTTATATACCATCGATTTTAGCTTCCATGCCATCCATCTCCCCCCCCTCCTGTTCGGCTCCAAAACCACCTTCTCTCACCCGTTGACCATTATCTCCCTTCCCCAACATTATGTCAACTTTTCCATGCCATCCTGCATGTCATATAGACTGCCCAGTTGTGTAATCAAGTGCTAATGGTTTGTTTCAAATGTTAATGATCCAATTGGAGGCTGAGATCTCACACCATTGTGAGACACTCATAACCATTGCACAAAGGTATCACGATTCATGGTGGATTCTTGTTGCAGTCAGCTATGAAAAAGCCCAAACCCTCATATGGCATGAAATGCATACGGGTTTGTCTTATTTCTGACAAATTTCTAGCATGGATGTTTCAGGATTATGGCCGCAATACATTAGCGGATCTCAAACATTTGAAACACTGTCAAGGAGCTCATGATTGCTTATTTTTTATTCAGTTATATGGTAAAGTTGCTAAATTTGGTTATGGGATTTTTCTCATCATACAACTTTTAAAACAAAAGCTATTTTCTCACTCTTATGGACAATATTGGTCAACATATTGATGCCAGTATTTATGAGAGATTGTTTTTTCTCCAAGTCGTTGATCTCTGAGACAATATTTTAGTTGAACTGCGATCATTCCAATAGTAGACCACATAATGTGGTTTTGTTATTGACAAGTCTGGTTCAATGTCCAGTTATGAGATAGAACCAACCATGGCCAAATTTATATCTCAACACAATTGTAGTTTGGGTTGTGTGGATGAGGCTATCATTCGATTCATCACTACCAACCATAGAACTAGTAGTGATGATTCTTTATCTGTGGTTCTCTTTTACAATACAAAAACAGTTTCTGTAGAAATGCAAGAGATGAAGGAACAAACAAAGGTTTATCCACAAATATTCTGGAGTGCTATTGTTTTTTTATAGCTTCCATTTTTAGCAACTTGTGGAACATATTATCTACACCCAATTTATCTAAACGAGCATGATTCAAACATGCTAGATTTGTCGAGCTGCAAATGTCCAAATGCAGCCAGAAATCAAATTTTTAGTCCACACTGTGCAAATTGATTTTCTCAGCCTTATCAATTGAAATTATTTTATCAGGGAATGTTATTCATGCCTATTTTCATTTGGTGATGGCGAAAATAAATTGGATAATTTTATATGCCTTGAATGGGTGGTTTCAAACTAGAATATTTGTAAGTCGTGGTCTTTGAGAGAGTTTTTTTCACAACATTTCACATGCTCTATTTTTGGATCACTTAACACGAGAGGCTAACCCACTTGAGAAGGAAGTTGGAGATATTATTCCTGGTGGTTCTATAAACTTACATGGGATGTTGGTAATTAAGGTGCCCTAGGCCATTATCAGGAAGCATGTTCACAACTTCAAGATGCATTTTAATGGACATATGATACATCGTTAGCTGCTACTCACCTCTAAGGATTTGATTATTTCAGGGTCTTGTAAAGGTGGGTTTATCATTATGTTGATTTTGGTGCATTACATGAGGCTTTGGCATTTCTTCGGGATGCACAGGAACCTAACACAACAGCCATGTTTCTACTAGCATGTCATGAAATCAAAGTGAAAATTACATCCCAGAAATCTAGACTTGAACATAGAGAAATTGCCAAAATTAGACAACCAAGATTAAAGAAATTCCGACAACTTGGATTTAACTAGTAATTTAAATCAAAGTCAAAGGGAATAAAAATAACAACACCAGATTTAAAGGGATTATCATGGGATTTCATTCACTATTTTTTGCAAAGAGAAAATCAAGGAAAAATCAACAGTTCAAGATTAAAAGAAGGAGATTCAAGAGTCATTCAATATTTCCAGATATCAAGGCACCATATTTCCAAACAGTTCCAAATTTTTGGCAGAATATCCAGAGATTATTTATTTTTAGTTTCTTGTTCAGGATTTTGTTCCTGAAAGTTTGTAACAGTTTAGCAGTTTTTATTTCTATATATTTGATGAATTGTAATAAGAAAAGTGTGGGCTTTTGATGCCAATACCTTTTAGCTCTTTAATAATTCTATTATATAATTCCTTATCAAAGCCTTCTGGCTCAGGTTTATGACAGAATTTGTGTTTCTAGTATGCCTTTCTAGTGTTTCCATAACTTGTTTTTTGTAGATGTTCAAAGTATTATAGAAAAGTTGGGTAAGAATAGATTGAGTTTCAATCTATTTGAAACCCCCTGCAAATTTATAATTGTTTAAAGAGATTAGTATATTTGATTGTTTGTCTGAGTTAGCTCCTCTTTGAACTGGTTATTTTTTGTCCTTCTATCTTCCCTTGAATGTGTTTTGTTAAGCTATAGAATATTTCTAGATGCATCCAATTTTTCCTTGTTAATTAAGTATTTTTTCTCACTCCTTAATTATCAGGAATCCCCTTATATTATTCTTTCAAATTCTTTAAAAAGTTAAGTACTTCTGTTAGATTGGAAGATAACACTTTGAGAAAGGACATTGCAAAGGAGAGATTTATTCATGAATAGGAATTGTGCAATAATTAGCAACCACCCCATTAAATCCTAAATTTGGCCATTTTTCTTCATAGGTTATTGTCCAGTGATAGTGAACAGTGTTAAATAAGGCCTTGTAACTATTAATGGAGCCCCCTCTGGTTCAAGGGTCAACTTGAACCTAAATATTGGTCGAGTTGGTTTCTCAACGTAATTTCTATAGCCAAGTACTGTCTACGAGGGCACATCGACTTCCATTCCATTCTTCACACCATCAATATTAGCTTCCACTCCTTTCTTCAAACCATCCATTTTAGATTTCATTTCATTTTTGGATACTTTTTGTGAGAGCGAAATTTGTTGCACTTGGTATCGTAATTTTGATATATCATATTGCACTTCTTCCTCTTCATGCGTCATGGTAGAGATTTATGAGGGCTTAATGGGTGTGGAATTATTTTTGGGAGGCATTATAGAACTCAATATTGTTATCTATGCTTCAATATTCCCTTGGAATCACTTCAAACTTTTTTTTTAAACAAAAGTTATGAAATTGTTTTTAAAAAATACACACATTATTTCTTTCTTTTAGGAGCTCAATATTGAAACAGTTGTAACTCTGTAATTTCAGATCTCCAATATTTTCACTTATGTATTTTGTATCCCTTTGAGCCTTCTTTCCAATGCCATGGGTCATACCTAATTTGGATTCTCCAAGATAAAGTTATTCCCAATCTCCCGCAATGGCCTAATTATGGGATGGTTTAGCAGAGCGAGCTTTCACAGTGTGCTACGTGTCATTTTTTTGACCTTTGGCTCTGAAATCGATACACAAGAAACTAAATTCTATGCATTTTTGGTAACTTTTTATAGAATTCCAATTTGATATCTGAAACTAAAGTTATGGTGATTTTCCCTTAGCCACTTGTTTGAGATGAAATTCTGGACCCTGCAAAAACCCTAATTTTCTCATATCATATCTTTGAAACTATAATGAACGAAGATCTAAAATTTTTACACAAAGTTACTTTGGATTTCTACTCAAATGGGTTTTTGTTTCAGCTTCTGAACCTTCATAGAAAAAAAATTATAGTGAAAATTCCAAGATGACCTGTTTCGGCAGTGAAACCCTAGAATCCAAAGCTCTGATACCAAATGCTATGAAACCAACTCACAAAATAGAAGAAAAGAGAGATCAACGACTTAGAAATTAGCCTCTTCGAGGGGGAAACCTCCTTTACATTACATAAATGAACAATTCTTGGATGATACAAATGACTAAACCTCCATTATATATATAGGAGTCCAATGGGTCACAATATAATCCTTGTTGACATAAAAATAAAAATGTAAGGGCATGTTGAAGGTTGGAGAGTGACTTCCTCAACATTGGGGATTCCACCCAGTCGGGAGTTTAAAGCAACTCCTTTTCCGTTAAAATGGTGGGTCCGAATGGTGATATAGGGACCAGTTTTCTGTATAAGAAATAATTTATATAATATGGAATAAAATCAGCATGAATGGAGTGATCTATTCTAATGATAACATAAATAAAAGTAAATCTAACTACTTCCCGGGATTGAACTGAATTATGTGATTATGGAATAAGGTTTCATAAGCATGAAATAATATAGATCATCGCATACTAAATGAATATAAGCACATTAAAGAAACTAAATCAATGCAATTGATTTAGTTAATGAATAACATTAATCATATAACAGATCTCTAAGTCACTCATCTAACATCATATTATTCAATACATTTTATCAATAGTAATAAGAATATATGTCATTTCAATGCTTATCAGAAAGAGACAAATATATAGAAACAAGTTTGCTAAAATCTCAGAAACATAAAACGGTCAATACACAGATAACAATACTCGTTGCATTATAGCTTAGTTCTAAAAACATAGCCTCTAAGCTCAGATTTTCAATTAGATACTTATGTTCAAACAATAGTGTAAGTTCCAAAAGCCTCCTTCTCAAAAATTTGGACCTCTTTTTAAATGCACGAAAGGGGTTTAAATACTAATTAATATTACAAAAATAGAAGACTTGTGAAAGAAGTCTTCTAATATTAATCTAAACTATAAACGAAAATCTAGGAAATTAAATTGCATAAGTTATAACAGTCTCATGGTTGTTTCTCGGATCCACACTCTAACTATTCCTTGAGCTGGCATGCTTTGATCATATATTCGAGCTGGGGGGGGGGGGGTGGGGGTGAATTGGCTACCGTCTCATATGGCCCATGAATATTGCATCATTGAGTGCTGGAAGAAGCTGAACTGCAATGTTTGAAAGACACCTCAGCACTCCCAATTGATTGTGAGGCTTGATCAACAAGTACCAGTAAATCTCCATGTTTACCTTTGTCAAGTTTTCTACGTCAAGAGCCTTTCTGTTTGACGTTTCTTTCCAATATTGTTTTAAGAAGATGATTTCTGGCATGGTGTCTTTATGTACTCACAGATGTTGGAAGACATATTTTTAGCTCTGATGATAGCTAATTCAACACTTTTCATTTTCATATCCCAATCTCCAAATATTATACTTTTTATTGATTCTTCAAGACAATGGGAGATTGATTGCTCTTCCCTGTACAGTGTCTTGCCAATCTATATAATTTTACACCTTATCATTAGTTTCTTCATAATAAATCCTCAAATTATAAATCTGAGTGACTAACTGATCACTTGTCTTAATTTTCTCTTGTATCTGTTTGTACTTCTGATAGAAACTATTTTTTGTTTTACCAATAATGCTTCCAGTTATGTTGCTTCTTTCTTCACCTCATTGGGTTCTGACTTCTCCTGGAGCTTTTGAATGTTTTGTTGTAACTGATGAATTTATTAGATCTTTTTCGTTAATTTCATTTTTGAATTTGAGTTTGAGACCTTCAAACTCTTGTTGTAGATTATTAATACTTGATTGCAACTCATGCTCGATGTTTTGTTTTTCATTAAAGAAAATTTTCTCCATTTGAGTGATTTTCTGATCCTTCTCCATAATCAATGACTCAATCTCTACTACCTTATGAATAGTTTTGTTTTCATAAGCACATGCAAACTGAGATAATCTGCTAAGCTCTTTTCCTAGAGCTAACTGAGTTCCTTTCCAGAGGACTTGCATTGATGCCGTATCCATGCAGTTCTGGAGAATATTCCATCTTTCATTTCTTCTTTGACCTAGATACAACAATTTTTTGCTTCAGACTGTAAAATACATCCAATGGAGGTATTTCTTCAATCTTCAGTATTATCTTTGCTGTTGGGAAAGCAGGTATGATCTCCATATCTTGGGGCGATGTATCTCCTTGTTTCTCCTCTGTATCATTGAGCTTTAGTATCTAAGTTTGCTGAAGAACAGTTTCGGAAACCTCTGCAGTAAATGAGATTTCTCGAATTTCTCCTTGATCTTTAGAGTCATCTAGATTAAAAGAAAATTGTTGAACGCTTGGTTCAACTATATGAAATACTAATTTTAGAGTATCTTCAGTAGAGAGAGTTTCTGGAAAAATAACACTCTTACCAGCAAGAGTATTAGTATCAGATAATGCTTTCTCAAAACTTTCTCAGTCTTGATTAAATTTCTCTTCCTGCAGAATGTCCGCAATTTCTAGTTCTGCTACTGGTACTGGAACTTGAACTAGAGGAATCAGAACCAGAATCTATTCTGCTTCTGGCCTGTGGAACATGTAATTTGGCAGATGATAATTCCTCTGGTCTCTATATTCTTTGAATCATATCAAATCTTCTGGACTGAACCTTTCGGTTTCTATTTTTTGAACTCTTGAAAATTTTGGGATTGAATCGAACACATTGTCGAATTTATCAGGCTCGCTTGGAAATGCCTACATCTTAACTTGATTCGTTATTTCTCTAGAAACGCCATATGAATCATAACTTCTGTTGGGTAGCATTGGAAAATTAAAGGGTTTTAATCAATCAATTTCAAGACAAGCATGCTTGAAATTATTGAGAGTGTATGACCCACATGAAACAGGAAAGTTGGCCAAATTGTCTTTTTGGAATCTTTCAGAAATTTAGTCAACCCATTATCTACAGTTTGATAAGAAATTTCCTTACCGAATAATTTTTCTGGTATATATAAGGGTAGGACATGAGGGTATGACTTCCAAAAATCCAGATATATGTGTAAAATTCTTTACCGAACCACCTTCCTATAGACTTAAGACTTTTATTGGCTTCATGGGTGACTCTAGGGATTTTTCTTTCGAAAATGACTTGAAAAAATGGGAGCATTATATCAATACATATTTTTAAAATATGAGAGTTGTATTTTCATTCCCACACAAATTATAATTGTACAAAGATGGGGTTTTTGACTTCTCTGGTCCATTTCCATCCGAATGACGGAAATTCAAAAGAAAAACAGACAACATCTAGGATAAAAGAGCTCATATAAAAAGGAGTGACTGTACTGGATGGGATTATGATTTTCTCTATAGACAGTGATACATCTAATAAAATTATGAGACAAAATATTATCCCAACCAAGAATATAGCCATCAGAGGCTTCTTCTATCAGGGGTGTCCAATCTTCCTTAAACTTGGTTGTATTTGCAGACCCAAAAAGATGACACATCATTGCAACAATTTGCAAGAATGGGATTTTAAGAGAAAACACTGAGTACATACCCTTATCGTCATGTTTATGGTGATTAGGATCATTTATCCATTCCTTGATTACATTTTTGGGATGGTCTTTCTCTCGTATGAATTCTTGAACGAACTCGTTGTCATATCTCTCTAGGAATCTGGCAATTTATACATATCCTTCAAATATGATGGCATGAGAGAACTAATGATTGTTCTGCTTCTGGTAACAAACTGTCTATCTCGAATGTCCACTTGATCCAATACCAATTTCAGTAAATCAGTGTATGCCAACATTTTAAGACGGGCAAAAATTCTGTGAAGAAAAGAGTTAGCTGCGTCGGACCATGAGTCTGAATCTGTGGATGCAGAATCGTCAACTACAACTTTTCTGTCTAGAATTACTTGCAGATTTTCGTTCTCAAACAACTGGTAGATCCCTTCCCAGCTTGGGGAACCAATTTTTGGGTTGCATGTTGTGCCTGAGATTAAGGGATCCATCTCGTTGTTTTCCTCTTGCTAAATAACTAACTGAGGTGAGGTGGCGGATTTCCTTCGTGCTTTAATCATCCTTGACATCCTTTTATGCCTAAGTTTCCAGAATTATCCTGTCGAAAATAAAACCAGAGTGGATAAGCTAAGATCATGTCAAATGTTAATAACTATCGTATCAATTTAACTCACGCATAATGTGAAATCCTTGGTATTAAATATGAAATAATTATAAAAATCAATTAGAAACCTCGAGATCATAAAAACACCTGAATTATCATTAAATTAATAACATGGGTTCGTGTGAGTTTGATAGTTGCTATCTTATTGGGATCTGTAGATCGGCCTTTTCATGATTAGCAAATTTTTGACACTTCAAAGCAATGTGTGAGATGCGAAATTCGATACTGTGATAAATTTTATGTTATATGACAGAATGCGATATCAGGATACGTCATAGGACAAAATCCGATATCGGTAATTGTTACTTGACAGGCTTCGCTGTTTCGCATATTGGCACTTCGTTGTTTCGCATATCGACGCTTTGCTATTTTGGATATTGGTGATTCGCATTTCGGCGATTTAATTCTCGCTCTTGTAGTTTTAGCCTTTGAGGGTTCCTTTGTGCACTTTTTTTATGATTTTTTATGTTTTTAAAGAAAAATAAACTTAGTCTAAAAATTTAATTTTAAGTTTTATTTCTGTTAGTGTCGGTATCTTCACCCCTCCGTCAGTGATCAAATTCTCTTGTTGCATTGCATATTAGGTGTCTCGATCAGTCAGCTGAATTCCATTAGGAGCATGGATCATCTGACGGTAGTGGCTTGTTGTACATTTCCCCCCATGTCTTTTACCAGCTGGCCCATTTCCATTCATCAAGATCATCTGCAGTCACTTTTTGTCTTTAAATTTGTAAGAGTCATTTCTAGGGTTTCAGTTTCATTAGGTCTAGGGTTTCATCAAAAAGGTCTTCAAAATTTCCAATAACGGTCAGCAGGTGCATGAGGAGGTTGAATAAAGTTCCAGTACCAATAAATTTCATAATCACATGCTCATAAATGTATTTGTCCTCAAAACCCTGTTTTGAGGAAAAACATAGTATTTTAGGTTTTTATGTATAAATTTGATGTAATTTCAGTACTCTCATATGTAAATAACTTCAGTGGCAACCTTGGTCACCTTTCTAGGCTTCAGCAGCTCCATCCCTTGCAAGGCAAACAAAAATCAAGTCATTCAGTTCATCAAAGGCACAAATAAAGTAAACTGCCCAAAAAACAGAGTTGAAAAAGTAAGTCATAATGCAAACATTATAAAAGTGGGTTTTATGAATGAAAAATCAAAATCTCTTGTATATAAGTCATTTTCCATGCTCAAAGAGCTCATTTGCATTCAAAGAAGAAATATTGAGCAAAATAAAGTCGTGTTGGAGAAAGGAAGCAAGTTTGAAGCAAAACTGTGCAAATACAAGGGGCACGGCGCATTAGGCCGGCCTCCACAGTGTAAAAAATACACTGGCGCGACGCATATAACAGGTGCGGCGCATTGGGTTTGTGGCGCGGTGCATAGAGCTGCAAGCCATTTTCACCACAAATTCATCCAAATTCTCAATTTGCTTGGTTTCCTTCGGTCCAAAGTAAGTCAACAACTCTTCAAATGCCAATGAAAGTGTGTCTTAAGATGTTTATGATGATTTAGTAAAAAAATTTCAAACCCTACTTCCTTGCAATTTTTTCTCAAGACATGATTTCTTAGGGTTTGTAAATTTATTTTTGTGACCATCACTCCCTCACCTTTTTATTCCCTCACTTCTTTTCTAGTTTCATTAACCCATTTTACTATCCCCCATATCCTTAAATTCATTCACCCCTATCCCCAATTCCAATTATTCCCAAACCCTAATTGCTATCCCAAAAGCCTAAAAATTGTCCCTAAAACCCTTCAATTCCCCAAATTCTACTCAGCAACATTTCCAAAATCCCTCTTGCCCCCTCCCTTCATAGTCCCTCATACATTTTCATACACTTGGCAGCAAAAGATCAAATACACCTAAAATCTCTTCATACTCCTCTAAGGCAACACAAACTTTGGCAAGCATGGAATTTGATCCCTCTTATGACAGAGATGAGGAGACACAAAGTGATTCTCCTACAGAAATGCATGCACCAAGGAGACCTCACAAGGGCGGTAAACATGTACGAGAGGAGCCTACTTCACTTGCCGAGCTGCAGGCCTGCCCTCTTGCTATCACATGCTTCCAACACCAATCCTGTTATCAGTTCTGTGAGATGGTTGCTAGAGTCCAGTACCATCATGAGTTGGCCAGGTTGTTTGTGCTTCATCTACATAATGGCCAAGTCACTCTTGCAGGTGTGACATTCACCTTGACACTGGAGTCTATTTCTCTAGCAACTGGCATTCCAAATGTCGGTGAGCAGTGGAATAAAAGGCATCAAATTGACAGGGAACATTATGAGCCATACATCAAGCCTGGTTATTTGAGACAACTTGGCAGAGTTTTTCCCTTTCGGTACCTGAAAGACTCATATTATCCCTTGATGAAACTCATAATTAAGTATTTCAGCTGTGAGGGACGGTTTTCTCGCCTATATGCTTATCACTTCAGCTTGTTGATGCACTTTACTAGGGTGAGAATGACGAATCTCCCCTACTTCATGTGCCGAAATATTGAAAAGATGACCACCCTAGTGCAAAAGAAAACTCCTCAGCAGCAGTATAACAGTATATATCATTTTTCACTCATCAAAATTGTGGTCACGCATCAGCTTGGTTTGTAGGACATCTCATGGGAGGATTTCATTTCTCATGAGTTCTTCACCGCTCCTAAAGTACCTCCAGCAGCTTTTCATGAGACAGGTGGGCCTTCACATCAGCAGGAGCTTCATGAGACATAAACTGCTAGTGTGCCAATATTTTTCACTTACCAGAAGGGCACTAGAAGGTTGTTTGCAGCAGCAAAGCGAGTATTATCTGTTAGGTAAACATGACTCAGGGTAGAGTCAATGTTGACTAGGGTAAACAAAAGTGGTTTTGGGGCACATGGTTTTTTGCACCCATGGTATTTCATGTAATGGATCCTATAAAAGGCTGTGAATACTTCATTGTAATGTAGGCCTGGAGGTGAGTGGTGAAGGCTCACTTGGCCGGATTGGCCAGGGTTTTGGCCAATGGTTAATGAAATTTCATTGGTTGGGTTTTTCCCCGGATTTGGGGTTTTCCTGGTTAAACATTGTGTTTATGTTTATGTGATTTGTTGCTGGGTTCTTTATGTTTATTTCTCTCAATAAAATTCTTTCTGCTGTAATTTCTAACAATTGGTATCAGAGCCAAATGTTTGGCTTCAGTGGGACGCCTCTATTTTCAAGGGTTTATTTGACTGCAGAATCTATTTGCAGTTCTGGGCACAAGGTAGCTTGGTGGTTGGAGAGATCTGATCACAGATCTGAAAAGAAAGAAAGGTCGATATGATGTTGTTAGTGGTGGATCGAATCACTGAGAACGAAATATTGGAGAAAGGTATCAATTATTTCGTGGATGTTTGAAAGCTGGAGACAGGAATATACCAGATCTGCATATATGTTAGAGACCGTGAGACCCGGGAGGAGGAGCCACAACAAAGCCGTGAGCTCTGGGAGCTAACTGCCGTGAGCTTGAAATAGCGCTGTGGAGGTTGAGTGCTATCTGTTCTTTCATCTGCAAATTCAAAGCTGCTGTTACAAATACAGATTGTATTTCGGACCGAGGGTTCCGACGCTGGAAGAGGACGCAACATGTATTTGCAATTTTTGGTGTAATGAATATGGCGTTGCTAGAAAAGAGGCAGTGCATGTGTGGGTATGCCACAAAGCTTAGATCGGTGTATTCCAAGATCTAGATGTGAGTAAAGCAGAGATCTGTTGGGCAAAGGAAGACTGTGAGCGTTTTTTTAAGTTTAGTCCACTGAGGAGAGATGCACGTCATCTGTGCAATCATCATATGAGGGAAGACGCAGGTCCACTGCTAACCAAGCAGTAGTAACTGATCGAGAGCGGTTGTGGGTTTTTTGCCGCTCAAAATGAAGGCAGAAAACTAAAAAAAGGAGAGGGTAATGCGAAGGTATTGATGTGGACTGGCGCAGTCATAGGTGTGTGAAACCAAAAATGGTGAGTTTCAGCATGAGGAGCATTCAAAGATCCGAGCAGAGAGTAAGAACCGTCAGCGACAACGCCTTGGATATGCTAGCCGAGGAAGGCACTTGTCATGGTGCTAAAGTGGTTGTGCGTTCAAAATTCATGAGATCGGGTATGGTTTTGCAGGAGACACTTAGACCATGCGTGTGGAAAATAAGCAATAATGGTATAGATGCGCATGGAGAAAGCTCTCAAAGCGACTGTGGAAACAGTGCTTGATATTTACGATAGTGCTGCTCTGACATTTTTTTTTTAAGTGCATCGTGGTCCATGAAAGATGAAACTGAGATCTGGACAAAGGCACATCTACATTTACGCTGAAAATCTGGAACATAGACGTCCAACAATGTTGTGGTGATCACTCGAATGGCGAAGATGCTGGATTTTGCAGAACCAGTGGGCTCAGGAAGCACAGGAGATTATTGTTTGGCACAGAGGCACGTGAACGGGCTCAAATGCCAGATGCATAGGAGCAGATGTTGATCAAGGGTGTAGCCCACGAGAGGGGAATTTGCTGAGCATCAGTGAATTGGTAGCTCATCATGGAGATACTGCGCCTAGGAGGACGAGGAGGCCACGAAGCAGCTGATGAGGTCCACGGTGGAAATGCACTAAATACTTATCACATGAGTTTTGGGCACTACGTATGGGTGGTAGTAAGGTCAACGTCCAAGCTAAAGCTGGATGTGCTTGTGCTGTGAAAGGGCGAAGAAGCACATGGAAAGGTGAAATGCAATTGAGGCCTTGTCAAAATGAGAGAGCAGATGTGAGCAGATGTGCAGGTGGATTAATTAAAAAAAATAAAAATTGATGAACCATGTATCTGAAGAGAATTCCTAGAGGACTGGCAGTTACAGAGGCTGGTGACCCATGTAATCCGGTAGATGGATTCTTTTTATATGGACATTGATTTCATATGTACAAAGGCAGTAACAATGAAACAAAAAAAATATTATTATAATGGAGTTAATTTATTACATGTAAATGGGAATACTGCTGTAAGACCTGGTATGGCATGCGTACCCCTCGGTAATCACTGGTAAAGTCTGGGTTAGACCTAGGTGATAGGGGGGATGTCAAGTTAACAATTACCCTGGGTTTAAAAAAAATAAAAATAAAATAATAATAATAATAATAATAATAATAATAATTGAGGGGGGAAGAGCTAGAGTGAGCGGGGTTGTCTCACTTAGCAGGTTTGGCTGGATTTAGTTAAGAAACCCCAAGTCAAGTTTAAGGGGGGAATTGTTAGGTAAACATGACTCGGGGTAGAGTCAATGCTGACTAAGGTAAACAGTAGTGGTTTTGGGGCACATGGTTTTGTGCACCCATGGTTTTGACACATGGTATTGCATGTAATGGAGCCTATAAAAGGCTAGGAATACTTCATTGTAATGTAGGCCTGGAGGTGAGCGGTGAAGGCTCACTTGGACGGATTGGCCAGGGTTTTGGCCAATGGTTAATGAAATTTCATTGGTTGGGTTTTTCCCCGGATTTGGGGTTTTCCCGGTTAAACATTGTGTTTATGTTTATGTGATTTGTTGCTAGGTTCTTTATGTTTATTTCTCTCAATAAACTTCTTTATTATTTCTGCCGTAATTTCTAAAATTATCTCCACCTGGAGTGGAAGGGGTCTCGTTTCCTCCATTAGCAAAGCAGGTATAGGATAATGAGGGGCCTTCAGGAGGGCAGGAGACAGATTTCATTCTTATTCAGGAGGATAACACTGATTTGGGCCCACAAAGCTCAAAGTTCAGGGAGATCATTCAGGAGCAACAGGTGGACATTAATGCTTTGTCCCTCAACCTAGAAAGAGCCAAATGGATAATCAAATACCTTGAGCAAAGAAACAAGAAACTAGAGGACCAAAAAACCATTATGGAGTTGCAAAACATACGAGAAAACCGATAAGCTGCCAAGAGGAGGAAAACCAAGTTGACACCACTTGAACAAGAAATTGAAGATGATCGTGAATCTTGGCTTGAAAGGATAAAAATAAATTTGGAAAAGATGCTGGAGAAGGCCAACAAAGAGAAAAACATGTTGAGGCACATGGCCCACAATTACTAGGCAAGAAACCAGGTGTGCAAAGCAAGAATCAGGAACTTGAAGGCCAAGTTGAAGAAGGTATAAAAGAGGCGAAAAGAGCATGATAGACTTCAGATCTTGGTTGAGGCTTCCTTGGCCCAACACAGCTCTTAAGGGAGGACACTCAGCCCAAATTTCAAAAAATTTGGGACACTTTTTGTAATTTTTGAATTTTTGGCTCAAAAGACAGACTTTTCTACCCAATGCGCCACGCCACCTGGCGCTCGCTTTTGATGGGGGAATCATTTTGATGAAAACTCAAAATTTTTGGATTTTTAATGGAACAATATGCATGCCTACCAATTTCCAAGAAATTTTGACAGGTTTTGAGCCCCCAAAAAGGTCAAAAACACCCCAAAAATGACCTTTCTGCCCCTTTTTTGACACACAGGAATCAGTCTTGGGAGAACTCAGTTTTGGAGGGGAAAATGGAGACCAAATTCAAAAATTCCACTTGTGATGGAAAGTAGACAGGTAGAAATTTCCAACAAGCCCACTTGGAGAAAATTTGGACACCGGGAAGGCCTCCAAAATCAGCTGCAAAAAGGTGCTACGCATAGGGAAATCAGCGCGACGCATTGGAGGAAATTTGCTCAATTTGACCAAAAATACTCTGATTTTCGCCTAGTTTCTTGACAGTTTGACTTTTCTCCTTCTAATTGTCAAACTTATGATGTAATTTAATGTGACTTGATGGATTTTGATGTAATTATGTTGAATTTTCACTCATAGAGGTAGATTCATCCATGAAGAGGTAGTTTACAACTGAATGAATCAGTTCCCTAGTTTTTAGAGGCAAGCTATTCCAATGCCTACTTTTTAGTTCTTAGTTTAGAATTTGTTGGAACAGCTCCTAAACTCATGAGCTCGACCCCTAGAGGCTAGGATGAGTTGTTTTTTACCTATATCTTATGTTTTTTCAGTTATTAGCATGGTTGGATTTTTGTGAAAGCTTGAAGCTTATTGTATACTCATTTCAGCAGTTTGGCTAAGGAATAGACCAGTGGTTTGCAGCACTTTATGGGACTCATGTGGAATCTTGCTTTGGTATTGTGTTTTCTTCTGTAATTTTAAGTCTACATGTGTTTTATGTATGCCATATATCTCTTTATTTCATCTTAAAGTAAATCAAACAAAGATAAAGGTAGAATACATTGAAAGTGCAATGCTCTACCTAGGGTTTGCTTAGTTATCTATGTTTTCAGCTGATTGAAAAGGATCCCTGAGTTCTTCATGCACTTTTCAACTCCTTATATGTCTAAAACCTCTCCATCTCACTCAATTTTAAGTACCAAATCACTTGCCTACCTTTACCCATAGAGATCTCTGCAAAACTGAGCCTCATTCCCTAGACCCAAATCTTCCTTTCCATTTGAGCCAAAAAAACATCATCATATTCAATCAAACACCTCTGTACACATACCTAGCCTAAAATCAGTCATCACATCAGTCATCTCAAGCTTTCATTGGCCATATTTTCTGAGATTGACAAGGAGAGAGCCCTCTACTGACTTGGTAGGGCTAGCTACCAGGTTAAGCGTGGTATGATGTTATCCTAGATCTTACCTTTCTCAGCCTAAGGTAGATTTAGGCCCTAACATAGTGGCGACCATACTGGGGAGATGAAAATTTTGTTGTTTTCTTTATAAACTACAAATGGAGCCTGAAGTTATCCAGGTAGCCTTCGAACTGCTCTTGCTCTGCAAGTGCATAGTAGATGAACGCTGCTTCAGTCAATCTCCGGTTTAGTTTATGAACTGAACATCCAGTTTCCTCAGTAAAATGTAATCAAGTTCAGATCTGATTTTTGATGGTGGACAATGATCAGACACCACAAGGCGGAAATCATTCACCTGGCGACTCTAAATCAGTTTCGAGATCAGATCCAAGGACTCCACTGGAGGATGAACCTGACCAGCAGAAACATGAAAGGACAATATGGAAAGATCAGGTATTCAAGTTGGAATTTCATCCAAGACATTTTGTTCTTTGTCATAAATTATTTCTTCTCTTTTCCCGAGAATGTCAAGAAGGCTTTGCAAAGTATATTGTATTTGAGAAAAGATCCTCGACCTGCATTTGATTCATTCCCTTTGAAGATTGTGAATATCAAATCACTACTACATTTGGCGAAAATTCCGACACTTGGTTCCGACGCTTTTGACCAAATGTCGGAAATTTCCCCAATTTGTTTCCATCCCGCCCGAAACCGTCGCTATACCGGAATGCCTAAACACAGTCTCTAAGTCATTGGGCACTTTGACAAACAAGCTTTCATAGTTTTAGGCAAAGGGCTAGATCGGGACTAGGCCTCCTTACTGCTCTTTGCTGAGGGGAACTGAAATGTCACCATTTGCCTTGGTCAACTTATGACAAATTATTTGAAAGATAATCTCTGTGAGTAGAGAGGTTAGCATCCTTTGAAAAACAACCACCTTTTCTTCTGCCTGTGTAATGACATGATTTTTCAACATTTCTTCAATTTGGTGTTGTTGAAACAGCAGGCTGCTTATGATTAGAATTGTTTCACTAATGATATGTCTCTCCAAGGTTTTAACAATTCATATGATTTGAAAACTTCAAAAGACTTCCTTTACAAG
This sequence comes from Pinus albicaulis, assembly GCA_034641835.2. NCBI lineage: Eukaryota > Viridiplantae > Streptophyta > Pinopsida > Pinales > Pinaceae > Pinus > Pinus albicaulis. The sequence continues at coordinate 10,197,949 of MU968501.1, read as the reverse complement.
ACCAAAACTCTGTTTTTCTTCTAAGTTGCACACTTCAGACTCTAGCCACATTATGAAAATCCTCCACCACTCGGAAAACCGGAGTCAGCATTTCCCTTTGATGAGTAAAAAGAAAACCTGGGCTTTTGCAATCCTTAAAGTCAATAATGGCCAGCACCCTCTACTTGTAGATGAAGGAGGCACTCTAACCCTCTGCTTGTAAATGAAGGACGTTCTTGGCCATGACAAATTACCAGTTTGCTGTGACAGTGGTGTCTTTCTCTTACTGTGATTTTCATGCTGAAAGTAAGCTGCAAGGTCTTGATGAGTAACTCTCTATCTTTCAGATATATCTTAGGCTCATTTTCACATTTGAGAAGCAGCTATTCTTCTAAATGTGCATTCAAGAATTTTCTCCTGAGATGAAGTTATATTTCCTGTCTTTGTAGAATCCATAAAACACTGTGAAACACCTAATAATCAGCTTGAGTCTGTGGTCTATGCAGTGCTGAGACCTAGGGGTGTGTAAGTGGCATGACTTAGAGCTGTGATCAACTTGATTTTCAGAGTGGGAGGTCAGTCATGATTGGTCTGTAGCAAATGGAGGTTTTTTTTCGTTTTGATGGTTGCCAAGGGTAAAATGTCTTAAAGCGCCACTTCCTAACTTAGGGGAGGCTTTTGAAACAGACTTGGATTTTTCCTTTTAGAGCTGATGGGTAGAACAGTAGGGCTGAAGCTAGATAGGATAGTGATAATGAGTTTTGACTTTGACATGGGCGGACTGAAAAGTAGGAGGGCGAAAAATTTTTTTATGAGGGTTTTCTAGATGACAAATTGACATATGGAAATCAACTTCTAGAAAACTTAGCTATGGATCTAGTCATCACTAACATGTGAAAAATGCGTGTCGAAACGGGCCCAAAGTTGGCATGCATGACCCTCAAGTCCTAACTTAGCATGTCATTTGAGGCTAAAATGTCAAGGAAAGTACAAGCAACTTTTCTCCTCTTTTCTGTGCAGACACTTCCCTTTACCTTCTTATTTCTCTTGGGCACCTTTAGTTTGCGCAAGACAGCTGGTCCGACTTTCAGATGAGGAAATTGGGGATGGACTCCGCTAAATCTGTTACAGCCTCTAAAACTGTTTCCAAGTGTTTGTTAGCTCTTTCAAGCCATGCCTCTTTGTTTTCTTCAATTTCCTGCTCAAGGAGTGCAGTGAGAGGAAAGGCTTGGAGATGGGCTTGTTCTTCTGCTTTTTGCTTTTCCAAGGCTCTTTTAAGCCCTATGGTCCTAGGCCTCTTCCGCCTAGGCTGGTCTTCCTCTTCTTCCTCATCAAACTCACCAATGAGTTCTTCTATCCTTGCTTGCGCCTTAGCTGCTTCATTCTTATATTTGATCGTCCGTGCTTCATGAACAGCTGTGTGAACATTCATCTGTTTGTTTTCAATCTCCAAGAAGTGGTTGAAGTTCCTTGCCCTTTGAAGATCTTCCTCTAATGCCTTATGGATTAGGAGATTTTCAAGAAGGCGGGCCTCATTATCACTGTCATCGCTTTGGATAGGGATGACAGCCAATGCACTTCCATGCTTTGTACTTTCTCCAACTTTGCTTTTCCCTTTGAAGGCCAATATTGCGCTTTTCCTCCTTGGCATGCTTGTAGGTGTCCTTTTGGGCGATTTCCTTTTGCTAGGAACAACCTTTGTCACTGTTAGAGTAGCAGCTTTAGACCCTCTCTTCCTTGCTGTGCTGAGCTTTGTTATTTTGGGAGGAGGAGGCACAACTGATTTACCTTTGACATCTTCTTGAGACTGCTGCTCTTTTTGAGGCTTCTGGATGTTTTCCTCTTGCTGTTCACTTGGCTGTCCCTGTTTGCCAACATTAGCTTGCTGTTCTTCATCAATGCCTTGTTCATTTGGTGCTTCAAACTGCTGCCAATCTTCGCCAAAATCCAACTGCTGCTGTGCTTGGATTTCCTGCTCAATTTGTGGCTCAAGAGGTGTCTCAATTTCCTGCCCAAGCTGCTGTTCCTGTCCTTCCATATCAAGTTGCTGTTCTTCATCTTGGACCTGTTGTCCTTCACCTTCTATCTGCTGTTGTTCCTCATCTTCTAACTGCTGCTGCTCATCCCTTTCCTCTTGCTGCTTTTTACTGCCCTCTCCTTCTTCCTGTTGACTTGACTGTCCTGTAGTCATTCTGAGCCTTCTAGGAGTAGGCCTACTGGACAAAGGTACCGGGCGATGGATAGGCTGAGTGGGAGACACATGGACAGGAGGAACAATAGAGAAATCTAGATGACTGATGAATACATCCCATGGAACTTCTTTTTTCTCTAGCTGGTGTAGGAAGATAATCTTGATTAGAGAATGATGGAAAAGGGAAGGTATTTGCAGAGGTGGGGCCTTCTTCTGGACAGTAGATGCCATCTTCTCGATGCTCTTGAATAAAAAGTAAGGGAGGTTTAGTTGCCTACTTCTAGTAAAATGCATCAATAATCGAACATGGTAGGCATAAACTCGGTCAAACCTCCCTTCACAAGTGAAATATTTCATTATGACTTTCATAAGAGGAGCATAGCTGTCAAGAAGATATGAAAAAGGAAAAATAGCAGTGAAGGCATCTCTATGCTCAGGCTTGATGAAAGGCTTGTAATATTCTAAGTCAAGATGAGCCTGTTTGAACCATTTTTCGCCATGATACGGAATCTTGGTGGCTTTGGACACATACCTTGGAGAAATTTTGAAATCAAGACCCGCCACTTGGAAATTTTTTTCTTTGAATCTCAGGGCGCACAAGTGTGTTAATGGCGAAAAACTTTTGACTTCTTCTATCTTCTGGCAGAAATCTAGGCAACCTACTTCATGGAAGTTGAAAAGGACAGACGGATGAGCATTAACCTCTTCTGTAGAGATTGGCTCATATCTTTTGTGCGGACCGCTCCTGCTGTCTTTCCTTGGAGGCATTTTGACCTAAATATGCTTTGGAAGAAACAAACTGCTTCACTGTATGTAAACTGCCCTGTTGGAGTCGAACTGTGTCAATGTACTGCTTTGACAGAGAAACAATGTGATTTCAATGGTTTGCAACAAGTTTCTTATAATACACAACTTCTGCTCTCTTAAAAAGTAGCCTTCTACCTTGAATGTACCTCAGCCAGGCAGATTTCTCAATAGGATACCATATAGTAAAAAGGAGACAGACTGCTGGGTAAATTTCCTGTGCACAGTGTTAAGAAATCACTTTTTCTTGTGAATTTTCAAGAGATCAATCAACACATCTATATCTGTGTCTCCAAGGTAAAATTCAATCATTAAAAACCTGCTCTTCAGAAAGTGGCCTTCCACCTTGAAAATATCTCAGTCAACAACTTCTCAGTAAGAAATAATACAGTGAAATGAAGGGCAGACTGCTTAGGAGGAGTTTGCTGTGAGAAGTGCTTTGCCCATGGTAGACCTTGCAATCATTTAAAACCTGCCTTTCTTAATGTGCCAACATTCAACAAACTTGCATATGGTGCAATCAAATTTCAGTGTAGGTATACAGTCAAATTTACTGTTCTGAACAAGGTGACAGAGTTTGGAAAATGCCTCAAAAAGTTTCAACAAGGCTTGCAAGAGTCTTTACTTTGCAAAATAGGCAAGACCTCCTACCAATGTAACACCTCTGGTTATGTTAGAAAAACCTTTACTTAGGAAGGATACCAACTTATCAATAAGCTTGAAAAAGGCAGTCAACCAATCAAACACGATGAATACTGTCCTTTTGTGAGAAGTGTGAGCAACCTTCCCCTGTAACTTCAACCTATAAATTTCTGCTTGATCAAGAACCCTTTCTCCTACTAAACTTCCCTGTTCTCTATATGTATGTCACTTCATTAAACAAAAACATGCTCATAAAGTTAACCCCGGTGTGAGCATACAGTCAAATTCATAGTTAGAACAGAGGTAATAGGGTTTAAAAAGCTCCAAAAGCTTGAGCAGAGGGTGTAAGAGTTTCCTCTTTTCAAAATAATCAAGGCCTCTTTCAATATAGAATACCAGTCAGCCTTGGAAGAATGTCTTTATGTCCTCTGAAAATCCACTTGACAATGATCTTTTGAAGAACAGAAAAACAGTCACAGAGTATCCAGTGAACAACTGTCCTTTCGGTGGTTGAGTAGGGTAACTTTTCCCTATGGTGTTTTTAAAGAAATGACACACCCTTGCTCTTGATTAATCACAAGGTGAAAACACCAGGCTTTTAACTTAATCACAGTTCCTTTCCCGTGGGCACTTTAATAGTACATTCACTACTCCAGCATAGTCTTTATCAATGGACATTTCACGGAAAGACACAGTTTATAGCTATGATGGCAGGGTTTTAAAAAACTCTGTATGCTGTGGTAACAAGTTTCAAAAGTTTTGAATGCAGTGTTGTGAAAATTTGTAGCAGTTTTAACAGTGAGTAAGCTCTCCTTGGATCAAAACATCAACCCCCTCGTACGCAGCTCACCAATATGTGTATATCAGTCGATTTGAAATTTGCCTTTAATTGTCTTAAAATAGGATTCTGACCAAAACACCCCCAACTGGATAACACTGCTGTTTTTGCCAAAAACTGACTGCTTTGAGGATAACTACTAAGTTTTGAAACAAAAAGAAGGAGTGGCCTGTTTGGATAAGCCTTCTGTTGGTGAACATGAGCTATCCCAAACTTAGAAAAACTCTATTCCTTTTGAACGTAAACACTCAACTTAACTTGTTCAAAACCTTATTTTTTTGGCTCCAAACATCATCAAGCAGTCACAAAATTTAGGGACAAACTGTGTAAATACCTTAAGACATGAAGCAAAACTCTTGTGGAGCGCCGGAGATAGCTCTGGAGGTCTTTAGGCCTGCGCGGCACTCTTCAGGAAAAGAACGGCGCGCACAAAAACAACCCGGGTGGCCTGTCGGGTCGGGGTCGGGCGCCATGTACAGGCGCGTCGCGCATACATTGACCGCCCGTTCAAAGCTTCCGCCAGGCGCGTCACGCGGTTTGCCAGGCACGTCGCGCGGTCACAAATAGTGCAAACTCCTGGAATTTGACCCGGAACCTCTTCGTTGATGCTGTGAAAACCTTGTTTGCCACTTTAAAAATGAAATTTCCTTCTTCGATTTACTCTTATGTTATTTCAAACTCTTCAACGGTCACTTTCATCATTTATTTGAAATGTAAAAAGAGTTTTCCAGTGACCATTTAACACAACGATTTCAAGTTTGAAAAGTAACCTAATGACCTTGCTTTGACAGCTTCTGTCCTTTCTTGTTCCTTCGACCTCTTTCTCCCTGCAGGTGTTCAAATTTGCTGGTCTTCTTTGGATTTGCCATGGACCTTTGATCTAAGAAAAGCACCTCCTTTCAACATACTTTCTTGCTTATATCATATCATTTATGATATCCCTGTCCCTTTAAAAAATGGAAAGCTGTTGTTTGTTTCGAACTATCCACAACACTGACAGTCCATGAAAATAATCTCTTTGCCTATTCATAAACTTGTATGTCTTTTTGGGAACAAAACCTGAAATGCTTCCCATCATTTGTGATGTATATCTGAAAGGGGAACTTTTATGAACCAGGAAGAACAGGTCTCTTGGAAACATAGTTATCATTTCCTTTGATCAGTGCATTGATCTTTTTGTAACAGACTCATTCCAAGGTTCAAATCTGTCCATTGCTTGACCCCTTTGGTGATTTTTTTAACAAGGAAAAACCACTCAAGATCTGTCAAAGAGAATTGAAAGCTGTTTTGTTTTTTAACAGGAGATGGTCTATCTTCTTCCAACTTGTTTGATAATTTCTGTTTCCAGGTGATTTATAAGCTCCTCCTTGGATTGTAAGCACCATATTTTAGCTGCATCCATTCATACTATATTTCTCTGTTTACTTGAAAGGCGCTCCTTTAGACTTCTTGGTGTATGACAGTGAGGTGTTGTTTGGCCTCTTCTCCTAGGGAAACTACCCCCTTTTGTATCAATGGCATACATATTCAAATTGTGTCCTGTCCACCATGATGTATAGTTCGAAAGACATTTCCCTGTGAGTAGGAAAACCAATACATTTTGAAACATAAACACCATCTTTTACCTGTGTACAGACTTTTGCTTTCTTTCTTTGTCTCTTTCCACTGCATCTTTTGACCAATCAGTCTTCAAAAACATTCAATGCTTTGGCCATCTGCTCATGAACGAAGCAGGCCCTTCACTTGGCAAAGTATCTGAAGATTGTTTGATAAACCTGCCTGACAAAGATTTTCCCTGGATGTGATGGTAAGCAAACAACTTGAAAAACATCAATACTGGCACCTCTGCTTGCAATCACTACTGTGCTTCAGAAAAACCCTAGTCAAAGTGTCACTGTCTCACTGTACTGCTCTGAGGGGAACTGAAATGTCATCATTTGCTTTGGTCAACTTATGACAAATTATTTGAAAGATAGTCTCTGTGACTATGGAGGTCAACACCCTTTGAAAAACAAACACCTTTTCTTCTGCCTGTGTGATGACATGATTTGTCAGCATTTCTTCAATTTGGTCTTGTGGAAAAGAAAGTTGCCTATGATTAGAATTGTTTTTACTAATGATATGCCTCTCTAAAGTTTAACAATTCACATGATTTGAAAACTTCAAATGACTTCCTTTACAAGACCAAAACTCTGTTTTCCCTTGAACTTGCATACTTCAGACTCTAGCCCTGTTATGATCATCACTCACACTCAGAAATCCTGGAGTCATTGTTTCACTGTTCAGTAAAAAGCGAAACTGGGTTTTTGCAATCCTTAAAGTCAATACTGGCCAGCGCCCTCTGCTTGTAGATGAAGGAGGCGCCCTAACCCTCTGCTTGTAAATGAAGGAGGTTTTGGGCCATGACAAATTACCAGTTTGCTGTGACAGTGGTGTCTTTCTCTTACTGTGATTTTCATGCTGGAAGGAAACTGCAAGGTCTTTCTGAGTGACTCTCTGTTTTGCAGATATATCTCAGGTTCATGTTACATTTAGAAGCAGCTGTTCTTCTAACTGTAGATTCAAGCAATTTCTTCTGAGATGATGTTATATTTCCAGCCTTTGTAGAATCCATAAAACACTGTGAAACACCTAATAATCAGCTTGAGACTGTGGTTTATGCAGTGCTGAGACCTAGGGGTGTGTAAGTGGCATGACTTAGAGCTGTTGTCAATTTCATTTGCAGAGTGGGAGGTCAGTCATGATTGGTTTGTAGCAGATGAAGGTTTTTTGGCCTTTTGATGGTTGCCAAGGGTAAAATGCCTTAAAGCACCACTTCCTAACATAGGGGAGACTTTTGAAACAGATTTGGATTTTTCCTTTTGGAGCTGATGGGCAGACCAGGAGGGCTGAAGCTAGAAAAAATAGTGATAATGGATTTTAATTTTGACAAGGGCGGACTGAAAAGTAAGAGGGCGAAAAAAGTTTTATGAGGGTTTTCTAGATGACAGATTGACATATGGAATTAAGCTTCTAGAAAACTCAGCTATGGATATAGTCATCACTAACATGTAAAAAATACGGATGGCTAACAAAGCCGATGCGAACCTATATCATATTGTGGTTGATGGTAATATTTTGATTATTTTACTTTATGTAGATTATCTTATACTGACAGGTGATGAGCATCTCATAACTTATTTCAAAGAGGATCTTGCAAGAGAGTTTGAGATGAAGGACATGGGGCTCTTGCATTATTTCCTTGGCTTGGAAATATGGAAAAAATATGGGGAGCTATTTGTATGTCAGGGAAAGTATGCCACGAATATTCTGAGGAAGTTACACATGGAGGGAAGCAAACCCATGGAGACTCCTCTTGCAGAGAACTGGAGGAAGGAGGATGCTACTTTAGGTGAGGTAGTGGATGCTACTATTTACAGGTAGCTTGTGGGTTCACTTATGTATTTGGTGAACACACAACCAGACATATGCTATACAATTAACCATATTAGTCAAGCTATGGTTAAGCCTACCAAGATCTTTTGGAAGGCAGGGAAGCATGTGTTGAGATATCTCTAGGTCATTACAGAGTATGGATTATGGTACAGATGGATAGAGCAGTGAATATTCAAGGCTTCATAGATGCAGATTGGGAAAGTAGTCCATCAAACAGGTAAAGCACATCAGGGGGCATATTCAGCATGGGATCAAAAATATTTTCTTGGTACAATAGGAAGCAGAGATCAGTTTCACTCAGTTAAATTGAGGCAGAGTACATGATAGATAGTGAAGCTGCATGTGAGGCCATATGGATTAGGAAGATACCTTTTGGTTTGTTTGGTCATCATATGGATCTAACGGTGATACATTGTGATAACTGGAGTTGCATAAAAATCTCGGTTAATCCAGTATTCCATGACAGGTCCAAGAATATTTACATCTGATACCACCATGTCAGAGATTGTGTTCAAAGGCACAATATGTTGTTGCAGTACATTCCCATGGAGTATCAGGAGGCAGATATCTTGACAAAGGCACTTGCGAAGAGAAAATTCAAATACCACAGAGGCAAGATTGGGGTAGCAGATAATCCCTTTCTTGTTGACAGGGAGTGTTGAAATTCAACAAGAAAATGCACCACATACTAGTGTGGGATCCCAGGTCACACATGAGTAAGGGATTCTAGTGAAACATTAGTTATAATGTGGGCAACCAATTTTTAAATAAATCGGAAAATAAATTGTAATATTATCTCATAACAACTTATAATAGTTAACTAAGTGTGATAGACTTAGTTATCTCAAGAATTTCAAGTTGAGGGTCAAAGGATAGGCATGTAGAGTGATTCTATTATTTATAAGGTCTAGTTGTAGTTGTAGGACTAGTGTGGTGTGAGTGTGATCAGTTGACTCACATTAATTGAGTTAAAATCAGTTTAACTAGTTCTAATTGAATGATGAGCTAGTGGAAGATCAAGTGAATTAAAAAAGATTTAATTCAAAAGTAGTGATCTACCAAGTAACTAATGATTCACTATTAATAGTTGCATGCATGTCAATTCCGATGACAACCCAGTTGAGACAAAGGTTAAAGGCAAGTAAACTATGAGTTATAGTTTATCGAACTGCCTAGGTGTAGTTATAAAACCACAGGAATCCCATGAGGGATTGCGCAGTAAAGGAAGGTTGGAATTCCTATTTAATATGAATTATTTTGCCTAGGGATTGCATGAGCAAGGCAGACTGAGGGTAGGCAGCAAATTGGCTATGTACTGTCCAATTTTGCCTAGATTAGTGTGAGACAATTGGTAGTGTATGAGGTTGTGGTGAGCACACATGCATTGTATTGTTTCATGATTCCTTGGTTGATTATACAATAAATATGGAGGGTTTTTGAGTAGTTTCTTTCCCCAAGAAAATCTTGTGTTGTGTGATTGATTTACTTCTTTCTCTTGCTTGCATATGATTAAACGATTGTGTTTTATATTCCAAAAAATATTTTAGAAGGACTCAATATCATTTTTTAGTACATTGCATGATCGAATTGAATCCATTGGTGTAATTTCTACATGGTATCAGAGTTGTGTTACATATTTTCTACAATATTTATGAGAGAAATATTCAAAGGATGTGTCGAAATCTAAAGAAAGACCAACCCAATTAATCGATGAGGAAAGGGTCGAGTGTGTCGCACAGGCCGAATAAATGGCTTCATAGTCAAGCTTAATGGGACTGAGCTACATGCGACCACCAAAAGTGTCAAGATTGGATTCATCTCGTACTGTCCAAGGATAATCTAGAATAGTACAAGAAGATAACATATTGATATAGGTAACCGAAGTGGAACTGTTGGGAAGGGAAGGTGGAGGCAGTGAAAAGGTTCCCCATGAGAGAGGAATCCTTAAGCAATCCAACCCCAACATGTTGATATGGGTGTGGGATTTCCATCACGAGAGGGGCACTTCGAGTAACTTGAGAACTAGAGGCAAAGAAAGTGAGTTGATCAATGGCTACTATATCGCATTTATGAGGAAAAGAGTTCATTATAAAATACGTTGAGACAACAACAACCACAACATAGACCCACATACAACCCAGTAGAATATAATAATCTAACGGTCCATGAATGAATTTGACTTCTAGACCAATATTGTGTTATTGCCTAATTCTACTTGGAGAAATTCAAAATGGCACATGACTCATAGCTTCTTCCATTAAAACCCTTTAGAGTGGTCTGTGACTGACTTAGCTATGGAGAACCAATAACCTTCCAACAAGACATTGACATAATATAGGTTGAGGCTCCCTCATCCACAATGGAATGATGGATGTTCTTACGGTTAAAAACAACCTCGATCATGAAAGATAATTGAGCCGGAAGTTGAGGTGTATAGTTCTCATGGTTAAAAAATACTAGCTTAAAATCTGAAGGATCAATACATCCAATTATCGATAGCAAAGACTTCTTTTGGGTGGGGCAATTTTGCAACACCTCAAGAGTTGACATAGTTGAAGGATCCTGAGCTAGATCCTCAACTATGTTACAATTCTGAGTAGCTATTGCACCAGGGTTGAATGTAGATTTATGGATAATGCATTTAGGAGGCTTAATCATTAACTTAGTAATTACGATAGCTGGAGCAGGATATGATGGAGATGGAGTTGAAATAGTAGGTTTACTCGTAGCCCAACCATTTGAAGGATTCATATTACCGATCTTTATTTCGGGTGGGCACCATAACATTATTTCGTTATTTTTTGGCTTGGCAGAAGAAAGCATCAAAACCAAGATAAAGAGAGCAGGATCCCGAGAAACCATATTGGTATCCTAATTTGGAAATAGATATGTCAACACAACAAGTGTAGTAAATGATTTAAGAAATTGATTCACTTCTACTTTTAAAAAAATCTAATGAAAAAAGATAAATTATTCTAATTTTATCTACTTTTAAAAAATCTAATGAAAAAAGATAAATCATGGAAGCTATTTATCCAACTAATAATATGAGAGTCACTAAACACTTATTGTAATTTACATAGTTCTAAGTAGCTAGTATATCTCTAGTTAGACTACCTTTAAACATTATCATATTATAGTGCCATTACATTGATTCCCAGATTGGCTTCCACCATTAAGCATGCCTACGTGTTAATTTAATCAATCTATTCCATACTGATTTTTCTTAGCAATTTATTAATTAAAACTAATAAAAATTGGCATTTTTTATTACCATAAAATTTAATTTTATATATTTTTTATTATAATTATAAATTCTTTATCTACAAAATAATTTATAATTTTATTAATAAAAATAAAATTACAATAAAAAATTAATAAAATTAAATTTATTTACTTAGACTACCTTTAAACATTATCATATTCTAGTGCCATTACATTGATTCCCAGATTGGCTTCCACCATTAAGCATGCCTACGTGTTAATTTAATCAATCTATTCCATACTGATTTTTCTGAGCATAATTGGTAATAAAAGATGCCAATTTTTTATTAATTTTCTAAGATGTCAATTTTATAAAATTTAATTTTATATATTTTTTATTTTAGTTATGAATTCTTTATTTACAAAATAATTTATAATTTTCTAATAAAAATTAAATTACAATAAAAAAATATAAATTAAATTTATTTACTATTTCTTATTATTTATAATTTTAATACTATTTTAATTAAATTAACATTATAATTATATTATCTGATTTAACAGTACATGTTTTTATCTATTTTTAATTAATTAATATAGCATTTCATTCATTATCTTTTAATTTAGTTAATATTAATTTTTATTCTAAAATTTTATTAATTCAACACAATATCAAATAATGGGTTGAGCCAAACCCATCTATAAAAGGGAGGAAATAACCCACAATAAAATATAAAGTGAAATAATTTCACAATAATATAAACGTAAAACCAAGATAACCAATATAGCAATCGTATAAACATAAAGCCACTAAAAATAAAAACCAACCAAAGTACGAATCTCACTACCTCTTTCTGTCCGCGTGCAGTGCCATAATTCACTGTTCAACATCTTCTGATTGTGAAAGTGGTGGTGGCAGCAGTAGACCTTCCACTACTTCCCATTTTGTATCATCTTTTTCTTTTCTCATCATCTCTGACATCTCATTGCTACTTGGCCCATCTCCCCTCCCTACAACAACAATCGACCTTTCATCTTTACACATGAGTTCACTTTTCTCCATGGCCAACGCTTCTTCAATTGTCGATGTGTGGAGAAACTATACACATCCCCTCTCCACACACTTTTTTTCCACGCATCAATCATATGCACACTTGTGTTTACACATTATACTTGTTGAAAAAATGGTAACTAGCTTCAGTCTTCATAATTGTTTATGTACCATGACTTGATGTAACCGATGTATGTGAAAATTATATTTTGCAAAAGAAAAACTATTTCTTGAAGAATCATTTTCTTGCCCTTTGATTATGTTATTATTTTAGGCACCCATTATGTGCCCTAGGGCGTTGACAAGGTCAAAGTCAAGGTCATGATGTAAAGTCCCTTAGAGGGCTCTTAAACAATGTAAAAGAAATTATTTTTAAATGTAAAAAGGACAAGAAACCACCAAGCGATGGGTAGCCTAGCCCACCAACCCAGCTCCACAAGAAGACAGTTACACCATATCAAGAGGATATATATAGAATATTCATTTGACATATAAAAAAACTAATCAATTTCCCATATTTTGAAGTATGAAGCAAGAACACAACAAGGAAAAGGAAAGTGAGGATATCTTGTTTGATCTTTGACATCTTTTCCTTGTGCTAGCAAGCTCGTACATGTGGCAAGGGAGACTATGTTTTATTCAAATTTTTGGCATAATGAAGAGAAGAAATCTGAGTTGCAAAAGGAAGTTTTTGATTGGGTGGTTAGCCCTCACTTGGTGAGTTGTCTTTTTCAAGTTCTAGAAGTCTTCCTTGATAATTATATAAGAAAGAGAAGTTTTGGGTTTTCCCCTATGGAGGGGTTTTTCTCTGACGAAGAGCCTAATTTTCTAGTGTTCTTGTTTGAATTGTGATCTTATTTATTGATATTAGCTTGATGATAATAAACACACTTAATAATAATGATGATGATATAATCAAATGTCACAAGGAATGTCAATGTAATAAGATAAATAGAAAAGGAAACCCTAATACTCATTTCCCTAGTTTACTTAACATGGTATCATAGCTTGGTTCATTCGTTTAAGGGCAAGAATAAAATCATAAATGAATTCAAAATGTCAAAAATAACTTTGATATTTAGGACTAAGCTCTTATAAGTAAATAACCCAAATTTTGGGCACATATAAAAGCCCTAGTCTCTTTGTAATGGTTTCAGGTCAAAAGGAGGAAAGAGTGAAGGACTTATAATCTCTCTTTTGAAGAACCAATAAGAAATTTTGATATCCCATAGGAAGCCGAGTCCATTGACACAAAGATCAAACCTATGGGCTCTATAATTTCCATTTAAAAGAAAACTAGATGATCCAGGGTAAAATCTTGATACCCTTAACCAAGACCTTTTAATTCGGCTGATAAATAGAATTGCATTTAATTAAAGACATTAAAGAACTTAATTGAACACTGTAGCTGTAAATAAGAGGAACATAAATGAACAAGATCAGCAATCATAAGAACACGTTGTTTGATGACGGAGTTCGTCCAGGAGGGACTACATCTCCGGGCCTCGGTGTCAAGATGGTGTAGGCCACTGCATTATGTGTTGTTTGAAAAAGATGTACATGGATGTGCTTTTCTATGACATACAAGGAATAAATTGCCCTCACGCAGGAGTGGCTTGACTTCTTTAAGAGATGTTCCACTGCGGAACTCTCATACATAAAGAAAGACTCCTATCAGTATGACCATAGCTGACATGTAGCAAACAAGAGTATCCCGCCAATCCTGGAAAACAAGGGATCTCAAAATACACATATGAAAAGGAGCATCCCGCCAATCTGGCATAAAAGGGACTCATACATGACACAAATCCATAGCTGAAAAGTACATCAATAACAACACAAAGCAAGATCCCTCAACTCATATATCAACCGGGATCTGCAAGACATAATGCATCTCAACGAGGAATAAATAAAGAAGTACATGGAAATCACATCATATACCTCACGCTGCCATTTGCTGAAGGCTGAGCAGCTCTGCGGCAGAATCTGAAAACACCATCAATCTTGTGGCGTCGAGAAAGTGGAAAACGACTGCTCACATGTAAAAATCTGACACCGGCATAGTCCACTTCCAAAAGTGGCTGGAAAATCAAAAACTCAGATGCATAAACTGAGCACGCCATCAGACTCGTGGCGCTGAGTAGTGCTGAAACGACATATAATTTGTCCCATTTGGACAAAGTCGAAATTTCGCCCTCCTGAAAATTGAGCCTCAATCAGGGTTCCGCCTGCCTCTTTCTGGGCTCATGGTTCCACATGACCTGCAATTAAAAAATAATAATTTTGGAACTGCGTGCGCGCTGCTCCATTCCCCTGGCGCACTGATCTGCAATTAAAAAAATATTAAAACTCGAATTCCATATGCATTCCTTTCTCCTCCATGCCTCCACGCACAGTAAAACACTGAGTTTAAATAAAAATTCGTGGGCGGACTTTACAAACCCACCGTTGGGCGCAAATGGTAAAACTGGGAATTTGTTGAGGAGAGGTCGGGGGGTCAAATCCCGCCCCTCCCAACATAGCACGCATTGTTTTTAAAAACAATATAATATTGGTTTTGGGGGGGTCGGACCCGCATTGGGCGGCCCGCCCCCAACCACCTCCGCCTTTTAAAATTCGTTCAACCATTACGTATTAGAGGTTACAATAGTTTTAACATATATTATATATATATGTGTTGAACGTATATCACATATGTTATATATGGATGTGCCGTTGGTTAAATATGGTGGTTGTGTGTTTTAATTTGGGCCGGCCCACGTGGCCCGGCGGGTTCAATTCCCGCCGGCCCATTTAAATATGGTGCCACATATGCCAGGGGTGGCGGGGGTCACGGCCTCCACCCCCTTTTTTTTTTTAATAATTTTTGTTTTAAATAAAACAACTCGGGCTTTTTTTAAAAATCCGATTTTAGACCGTAGGAGGCAATTTAAACAGGCGACAATTTTGCCCAGAATCTGGCCTGAGCCTGCCGGAATCCGGTGGCCGGAAAAAGTCTAATTTGTGCCTTCCTTAACCTGCCACATCACCAAGTCAACCTGGAACTTTGACCGCTTATAACTTCTTCATATGGACTCGGAATTGAGTGCCGTCTGCGCCGTTGGATTCAGAATTTCGAGACCTACAAATTCAACTTGGTTCGAGAGCAATCCGAACACTTTGATTTTTGAGCCTTGTACTCAAGCCACTTGTACCTGTACCTGATTATTCCACCTGGATCACTAGAATCTTTGTGGCAACATAGAGATATGAATTTTTGAGCATTAATTCCTTGTTGAAACTATTGTAACCTCCAAGAAGGAACCGAGATTCCTTTTTGAAAAAATAAAAGAAAATTATGAGCTCAAATACTTAACTAAAAAAGGGAGCCAATACACCTTAAGTTCTGAGCATAAGACTTAAAAGGAGCTGAGTCTCCTATATTAAGGTTATGTACATAAATAAAAAGGAAGAATTAAAAATTCAGAGCATATGACCCAATGTGAAAGGAGTTAGGGTAAAAATCCGAAGTTTGGTTACACTTTTGTGAGAATCGGGGGTGAAATTTGTTTTTCTCAACAATTTGACCGAAATTTTATAAAAGTTTAGCTGAACTGTTCAAGAGTTCGGCCGAACTTTCAAAATTAGTTCGGCCGAACTCATTCTCCTGTTTACATTGACGGCGTAATGACGGCGTGGGCAAAAAGATTTTTGGTCAGAGATGGGAAAACCAACAATAAAAGTTTGGTCGAACTAATAGTCTGGCCGAACTATTAGTTCGGTCAAACTTTTAAAATAGTTCGGCCAAACTTGTTCTTATAAATATATCGGCCCATAAACTTTAACAGGTTTCGGGCGTATTATCATTATCTGTTTGTTGTTCGCATCTGACCATCTCGCGTGTCTGTCTGTCTCGCGTCTGTGTGTTTGTAGGGGCGACGAGGTGAGGTGTTTCTCTGTTGCACCACGTCTGTCCATCTCACGTCTGTTTGTCTCGCGTCTGTGTGTTTGTAGGGGCGACGAGGTGAGGCGTTGCTCTGTTGCGCCGCGACAACGAGGTGAGGTGTTGCTTTGTTTTGTTTGTAATTTTTTTTTGTTGATTTGATTTTGTTTGATTTTAATTTTAATTTTTCGTAGGGGATTATTTTCTCTATTTGTTCGTGGGGAATTTGGTCTGCGTCCTCCATGACGTCTTCAGCGATCTCCCGGCTTGTCTTCTCGTTGCGGCTTCATCCTCTTGTCTTCTACAAATTTCTAGGTATGATATCCTTATACTAGCCTCTGTAGTTCCTCTGTCTCCATCTCTGTGTCTATTTCCTCTATCTCTATGTCCATGTCTGGCTTACAGATTACAGATTACCAAATTTCAAAAAGAATCAAATTTTCGAAAAAAACATAAAAATTACAAATTACCATGTTTCTAATTTCATCATTCATACCATCACAATTCATCTTCTTTTTTCAAATTCATAATTCATGTAGTCATAATTCTTATTCTATATTCAGATTCATCATTCATAGAATAATTCATATAATAATTCATAAACAAATTTCAGAATTAAAATTCATTATTTCTGAATATTAAATGGTTAAACATTTAACAAGAAATCAGATTTATAGTACATTCCTAATATTAGGTTGTCACTGTCACTATGTTAATGCTCTCCAAACACCTGATATTAGGTTTTCACTATCACTATGTTAATTCTCTCCAAATGAATGATACTAGGTTGTCACTATCACTATGTTAACGCTCTCCAAATGCATGTTACTGTTAGGTGCTTTCAGGCCTCAACCTCTTATAATTTGCAAAGGAAAGTAAAAAAATAATGTTGTTTATGTTTAGGTCTTTGTTTTATAGGGTTTAGGTTTACTTTATATGCTTGTGGTCCTCTCCACCATACTCTTTCCTGCCATTCCCCCTTCCCTTTCTCATGCAACTTTGATTTTTTCATGTTTTTATTGGCAACATTTTTTCGACAAAGGATTTGTTTCATCATCTTGGGAATGGATCCATAAAATTTCAAATTGATTCCATTTGCAAGAAGAATTTCTAATACAGTTCAGGGATTCAAATATTCCAAGTTGGTTTGGAACCTTCCCTAGGTGATTACAGGATCTATGGCCTACTCTAATCCTTATAATATACACAGAATCTAGTGACTAAAATAGATATTAGCGAGGGTCTCATGCACTGTGCAGTTTGAAGTATCACGTGCATGTCTGAGAGTCTGTGACATGATAGAATTGAATCTATGTCAAAAAATTTCATGTTATAATTCTTGACGTATATAATTTTTATGTTTCATTCTTTGTTGAACTGTGTGATGTGTCACTTTGCTTGGAGGGTTCACGCCTTGTGGGCCCTTTGGAGGTTGCAGGTTTGTATAGCATGGATGTTGTGAGCCCTTACGATTTGTATATCATGGATATTGTGGGCCCTGAGAATTGGTTCTCCATTATAGTTTTTGTTCATACATTATAATTAGGTGAGCTACATCCATTTCCCTCATAAATGGCTAACTAGTGTTGTCATTTCTTCCACTGAAAAACAGATTTTTGCAAGCAGAGAAAAAATATCTTCCTCTCAAATACAAATTGAGAAATGACTATTTAGATATCTCTATCTCTGTGTCTAGTTCCTCTATCTCTTTATCTGTGTCCGACTTACAGATTACAAATTACTAAATTTCCAAAGGAATCAAATTTTGGAGAAAAACATAAAAATTATGGATTACCATGTTTCTAATTTCATATTCATACCATCACAATTCATCTTCTTTTTTCAGATTCATAATTCATATAGTCACAATTATTATTCTATATTTAGATTCATAATTCATAAAAAAATTCCAGAATTAAAATTCATTATTTCTGAATATTAAATGGCTAAACATTTAACAAGAAATCAGCTTTATAGTACATAGTAAACTCTAATTTCAATTTTTCATTTCAGATATGTCAGAATAAGGACTAAATTTTTACATCATAAATTTGTGAGCTATATTCATAATCGTAGAGAGTAGTATTTTTTGGTTTAAAAGGAATATTTCTAAAAATGTTTCACTCCAAACTTGCCAAATGAGAATGTTGTTATGCCAAATCCACTCTCCAAATTCCTGATATTAGGTTGTCATTGTCACTATGTTAATGCTCTCCAAACACCTGATATTAGGTTGTCACTATCACTATGTTAATTCTATCCAAATGGCTGATACTAGGTTGTCACTATCACTATGTTAACGCTCTCCAAATAAGTAGATTTTTCTTGAGTTAATTTATTTCAATTAAAAAATACCAATAACCTGTTCATTGGCCTTTTTTATTATTATTATTTTTTAATTTAGAATTTTTTTTTTAATTATTATTATTTTTTTTAATTTAATATTAGTCCACTTAAAATTTGTAGTGCATCGAAAGAGATATACTGTACAACCTTCCTAAATTGAAGGTCTCACTCTTTCATCATTAGCATAACCATTTGTCGCTTGTGTAGCCTTTTATTGTTTCCTAACAAAAAATTTTGTTTTGATAATAGTTATAGATTTTTGTTAGGAAACAATAATTATAAATTCTTTTTGACAAATATATTAATAATGAAGGCTGAACCTAGCTACATTCTTCAACATCTAAGAGACACAATTGTATTGTGATATTTTCCCTTATTTCCAACTTAGTCCATCCTTCTAGAAAAATCCATTTTAATGAAGCAAATATATCCATAGTGATCCACTGATATTTGTTCACCAACAACTATTGCATTTTGGACTTATATATCTCAAAACTATGCTCATTGAATTTATGCATCTATATTTTTAAACTACTCAACTATTTTATTTCACCATAGGAATCAATTCAATATATTTCCCATTTTAATGGGGTCTAACACATTTCGAGAAAAATACATTAGCCATAAAATTTTCCCATTTAAACCAAAAGTAATTTGATACAAAACATGGGTTTTAACCTTATATAGTTAATTGTTTCAAATAGATTCTTAATAAAATGAAACATATTCAATGTAAAACACACACATTAACATACAATTGTGATATTTTCCCTTCTTTCCAACTTATTCCATCCTTCTAGAAAAATCCCTTTTAATGAAGCAAATATATCCATAGTGATCCACTGATATTTTTTCACCAAAAACTATTCCATTTTGGACTTATATATCTCAAAACTATGCTCATTGAATTTATGCATCTATATCTTTAAACTACTCAACTATTTTATTACACCATAGGAATCATTTTGATATATTTCCCATTTTAATGAGGTCTATCACATTTCGAGAAAAACACATTAGCCATAAAAGTTTCCCATTGAAACCAAAAGTGATTTGATACAAAACATAGGTTTTAACCTTATATAGTTAATTGTTTCAAATAGATTCTTAGTAAAATGAAAAATATTCAATGTAAAACACATGCATTAACATATAATTGTGATATTTTCCCTTCTTTCCAACTTAGTGGACATCCTTCTAGAAAAATCCCTTTTAATGAAGTAGATATATCCATAGTGATCCACTAATATTTGATCACTAACAACTATTCCATTTTGAACTTATATATCTCAAAACTATGCTCATTGAATTTATGCATCTATATCTTTAGACTACTCAAATATTTTATTTCACCATAGGAATCAATTCGATATATCTCCCATTTTAATGGGGTCTATCAAATTTTGAGGAAAACACATTAGCCATAAAAGTTTCCCATTGAAACCAAAAGTAATTTGATACAAAACATAGGTTTTAACCTTATATATTTAATTGTTTCAAATAGATTCTTAATAAAATGAAAAATATTCAATGTAAAACACATGCAGTAACATATAATTGTGATATTTTCCCTTCTTTCCAACTTAGTCCATCCTTCTAGAAAAATCCCTTTTAATGAAGTAGATATATCCATAGTGATCCACTGATATTTGTTCACCAACAAATATTCCATTTTGGACTTATATATCTCAAACCTATGCTCATTGAATTTATGCATCTATATCTTTAAACTACTCAACTATTTTATTACACCATAGGAATCATTTTGATATATCTCCCATTTTAATGGGGTCTATCACATTTCGAGAAAAACACATTAGCCATAAAAGTTTCCCATTGAAACCAAAAGTAATTTGATACAAAACATAGGTTTTAACCTTATATAGTAATTGTTTCAAATAGATTCTTAATAAAATGAAAAATATTTAATGTAAAACACATGCATTAACATATAATTTACTTGAGAAACCCAAAAAGAGAAGATCATTTTTTTATTAGTATATTAATTTTTAGACCATCAGACACACACACACACACATATGTATGTATGCATATATGTATATATCCCACGACAATTATAAACTACCAAACCATTACCTTGGATCATATAAAACTTTAGTTCTTTAACTGAAACTGTAGAACCATGGGGTAAACTACCATGCACTATAAAAATGCTAAAAGAAAAAACCATGTGATGAAAACCATCATAAAGGGAGTTTTTTTTTTCCCAAAAATGTTTTCTTGGTGCACTACCCCTAAGCACCTCTGTGTGGGGAATTTTTTTTCTATATGAAACCCTAAAGTGGGGGTCCTTTCCTCCCATTTTATTCCCACCACTATTCTTAGAAAAATATATAGTGCATGGGGATAAACACATAAATAATATAACACATACCAAACATCCAATAAATCTCCTTAATGTGACCATCAATGTTGCAATGGTTAGAATTATTTCTACTACCCTTGCATGGATGTGTAGTGGCTATTTTATTCTTATCCTTCTATTTCCAGTTCTTATTCCCCTCCTTCAAAGCTTCTTGGCGCTATTTTGTCTTCAAACCACTTAAGTACCCTTTATTTTGGCCTGGATGGTTTCTAGATAATGTGTGTATACACATGGCTCGTACATTATCCTTAGCTTGGAAAGAATCACTTGTTTTTGTAGATGGTTATATAGACCCCACATATACTTAAGGAGTACATTTGGGCCCTTGGGAAAGATATCCAATAATATGACCATATTTTTGAACTTAGTACACTCTTATATACCCTTATGCCTATGTAAAGTAGTGTGAGTGATTCCACGGGTCCTCTACACACTTCATAGGGTATAATTGGGACAGGTAGTATTAACTTCTACAAGTTCTATAGGCAGAGTCTGTAAAGAGCCAGGTAGCCTCTGGATCTAATCTTTTATGAAAGGTGACATATCCATTAAATTCCCCTACAATCAATCTCTGGAATATATCTAAATACAAGTTCTTCATTTTAATATCCATAAACCACAACCACTTTAAGGCAAATCGTGTACATGTGTCATTTCTCCCATAAATTCTTAGGCAAAGTTTTTAAAGCATGTGTCTTGTTGGCTTTCTCCCATTAAATTTAAAGAATTTTTTTAGTAAGTGCATAAAATAATTTTGCAAACCATGTAAATGTCATTTCTCCCAGAAACTAGAGGCTTTCTCTCATTAATTCAAGGCAAACTTTAAGGCCTAAAAATTGAACCTAAAGTGGCTGAACTCTCATGGGATTTTGAAATTCCATAGGATTTTAGTATGTGTGTTGAATGTTAACTTCTACAAGTTCTAAAGGCAGAGTCTGTAAAGGGACAAGCAGCCTCTGGATCTCATCTTTTATGAAAGTTGACATATCTAGTAAATGCCCCTACAATCAATCTCTAGAATAGATCTAAATAGAAGTTCTTCATTTTAATATCCATAAACCATGACCACTTTAAGGAAAATCATGTACACATGTCATTTCTCACATACATTTGTCATTTCTCCCATAAATTCTTAGGCAAAGTTTTTAAAGCATGTGTCATGTTGGCTTTCACCCATTAACTTTAAAGCATGTTTTTAGTAAGTGCATAAAATAATTTTGCAAACCATGTAAATGTCATTTCTCCCACAAACTAAAAGCTTCGTCCCATTAATTCAAGGCAAACTTTAAGGCCTAAAAATTGAACCTAAAGTGGCTGAACTCTCATAGAATAGTATCCCCCAAACTCAAGGCTTTTCCCCATCAATTGAAGGAAAAATTTAAGGCCTAAAAACTGAACCTGAAGTGGTTGAACTTCCATAGGATTTTAGTTTGTTGGTTGATTCTTAACTTCTACAAGTTCTAAAGAAAACTGTAAAGGGCTAGGTAGCCTCTAGATCTCAACCTTTCTTAAGGCATGTTATTTCTAGATGTGATTTATGCCATAAATTTTAAGGAAAACTTTCATGCAAACCATGCATGAACCATGTATATACATGTCATAAATCTCCCTTAAACTCTAGGCAATGCAATATTTAACGCATCTCATTTCGAGATGTGAATTCTACCATAAAATTTAAGTCAAACTTTAAGAGAAACCATGCACATGTCATTTATCTCATGCACATGTGTCATTTCTCCCATGCATTTGCAATAAATGTCAATTTACTATATTTTTATTGAATTTTTTTTTTCAGGGATAAAAAAATCCACTAAATATGGTTGAAAATGGAGATTATGCATAGATGTTTCTTGCTATCCCAATCCAGGGAAAGCAATGATTACATATGTGCTTTCCAATATTGCGACTAGTAAAGTCGTCTAAAGGAAAATGAATATACCGGGAAGAACAACAAACAACGAGCCATATTATATTGCATTGATAGAAGGCTTGGGAACAACTATGGAGTATGGATCAAATGGAATTGTAGTTTTCACCAATTCTGAACTTGTGTGCAACCAGATGAATGGTGTGTACCAAGTTAAGAAGGAGAGGCTAAAAGAACTGCATGGAATAACAAACAATATTGTTAGCCAATTTCAATTTTTTAGTATAAGACATTATACAAATGTGAATAAGATGTATGATGATCTATTGTGTGGGGCAATGCCAATTCAAGATTCATCTATCAAAGATGAATTAATAGATGAATTAGAATTATACGGGGCAATGCCAATGCAAGATTCATCTCTCAAAAATGAATTAGTTTTGAGACTCTCTTCTTCAAAAATTCAAGATTCATCTCTCAAAGATGAATTGGTTTTGAGACACTTCTTCAAAAATTCAAGATTCATCTCTCAAAGATGAATTAGTGTTGATACACTCTCCTTAAAAATTTATTGATGGACATTGTAACATATCTTGGATATGTGTGTGTTTTGTGCTTATAAATGCATCTTTTTTAATGACCATGTGTTTTTTTCAATTATATACCAAGTTTGCTCCCACCAAACAATGTAAAGCACAACTTGGTGAACTTCACATTTTTATAAAATTAAAATGCAAGGAATTCAACAAATTTTTGTTTAAATGGAATTCCACGCTTCTTTTTTAATAACCATGTGCTTTTTTCAATTTTATACCAAGTGTGCTCCCACCATGTAAAGCGCTATTTGGTGAACTTAACATTTTTATAATTTTTTTTGCTTAAATTGAGTTTCACACATCAATTAGTGCTTTGAAAGTTTTGTTTTACATAATTTATGTACACTAAATTACATAATTTTTTTGAAATTGATTTTGAATTTATTTTAAATAGTAAATTAAAAAAATAATTGTAAATGTCCACTGTAGATATGTATATCATGGAGGATGAACGACGAAGATCAACAGAATCCCATATCTCTACGAGATAGGGGATCAGGAATCGAGGGATGTTCATAGTATTTAAATATAATCTTAAATCTCCATACATATACATACATGTGTGTACATATGGAATTGAATTTTTATCAATTTTGTGAGTTAAATTAGTTGTTAATAAGTTTCATTTTTTATTTTTTAGGAGCCAAGAGGAGAAGGGTGTCTACTCCATCAATGGAGCATGCCCATGGTTCATGCAATCGTGGTATGGTTCACACAATTTAATCAATGAATATGTACATGTATTTATATGTATGAATGTATTTTTGAATTGATTATAAATTCATATTTGTTTATGAAGCTTCTCTCTCGTCTCGTGAGGTTGGTGGTGGTTCAAATTCCCTTAGAGGGCCATCAGTAAGTGTTGGCGGATTGCGTGAAGGTAGTGACATTTATTCCCCTAGAGGCCAATCAACAGATGGTCGTGTTGGTTCTCAACTAATCAGTGGTCGTGTTGGTTCTCAACAGGGTCGTTCTAGTTCTCAATAGTCTCAAGGTGGGCAAGATGTTAGCCAACCACATCAAGGTGGCCATCAATTTGAATATTTTTTTTCATTCAATTTGTATAAATTTGTTTACATGTGTCTTTTTAATATACAAAATTTTATATATTGATGCAGAGGTTGAAAATGTTGCTCCAAATGTTTCTAAAAAAAGACGTAAGGCAGAATGCTTCATTCAAGAAGAGGGTTGTCTAACAACCATGACTTATCCGGCAGACATTTCCGATATACCTTGGGAAACAAACATGCAGCAATGCTGTTGGGAAAAATACTAAGAGGGGGGGGTGAATCAGTATTTATAGCTCATTGAAAACTTTTACTTTTTCTTTACTGAATTATATACACAACTTTAACTAACCCAACTCACGTATACACACGGATATATTTCTTCCTTTCTGCTACATCTGTAGGAACACTTGTTGGATATTGATAACCTCCTATCATAATTCTCCATACATCTGCTCCAAGACTTTGCAAATATGATATTGTTCGTATCTTCCAGAATAATAAATTACTTCCATTGAACAATGGTTGCCTTATAGAAAATACTCTTTCATGACTTCCCATTGCGGCGCATCTCCTTCAAGTGATCAAGCTTCTTTTGAAGGACCTGCTTTGATACCAATTATTGGGAAAAATGCGGGTCACCCCTGAATCAGTATTTATAACTCACTGAAAATTTTTACTTTTTCTTTACTGAATTCTATACGCAACTTTAAGTAACCCAACTCGCATATACACGTGGATATCTTTAAGAAAACTTGCGTATGTCCAGAGATCTTATTATGCAGATAATTCTTTACTTAGATCAGTGCATCATTCATTCATCAGATTTTAGTAAGAAGAAAGAATAGAATAAATCATCACACATAAGCAACATACATGAACACCAGTATTTAAGGTGGAAACCCAATTCGGGAGAAAACCATGGTTGTTGTCATCTCTGTATTCAATATTTATTATAAAAAAATTGCTTACAATCTTGTACTGGTGCAGACTCATACCAGCACGTAGGCACCCACCTATAGAAGGCTGCAACCTTCTCTCGTTCTCCAACTTCTACTAGAAGGGAGCTCCAACACCCTGATCTCATTTACCAACCACTACTGGAAGGGATCTACTACCCCCTGATTTCGTTTACCAATCACCACTGGAAGGGAGCTACTACCCCCTTATCTTGTTTACTAGTTACAATTGGAAGGGAGCTACAACCCCCTCACTGAAGGCTTCGACCCTCAACACCACCATGGACCATGTTTCATCAATTTTCACATTGGATCCAAAAAATTCAACACAACACAACTTGTAGGCCTCTTTTCATCAAATTTTCAGACTGGACCCACCTCACACATTTAAGCTCAAAGAACATACATCAAAATAAAACTTATAACCCCATCAATTCATTCATTGAATCATCAATCAACCAACCTACCGCTGATCTTTAATCATAATCAACTAGCAACATAATCAGTATTCAAACAACCCAGATCTATATGAAGACATCATTGACAGACAATAATAATATAGCAAAAAGGATCAGAAATTTCCTTCTACATACTTCAGCAAAACCTTAGACTCCATACGCGCTTTTGTTGAAATGAACCTGTGTATATATGCATTTTAACAGAGACAAACATGTGTATAGATGTGCAAACATTACAGAACTGCGCATCTCTTCAGAGTAGATAATCAGCTTAGATCTTACCCTTCACTTCAGAAAACATTCGCTAGATCACAAATATAAACATTTCATAAACAGATCTAGAAAATACATGGTCATTTTAGGTTTAGAGATCCCGATCCATCATTGTATTCATAGGTACAATATTATTTTAGATCTACCAATAAACTGTAACCCATTCCATACAGATATACCTTAGAGTGAAGTATTCATTAAATACCTAGACACATGCACACCTTTTCACTATGATCTTCTTCTCCTTATATAGTTTTAGCCTTTACCAATAACATAAACCAAAACCACAAAAGTGTTGATGGTATACTTGGACATAATCAAATAGACGACACAACACTCAATATTATGGGCTAATACCATTGTAATTCCCCTTGGTATCATATTTTTAGAGCGCAAAAGGCATACATGACTTTTCTTCTTCGTACTTGCGTGTATACGCGACTTTGTTTCATAAAAACTGTGTATATACTAATTCTGGATGTATACGCAGGTTTCCTTCATAAAAGTAGTGTATACATTTCCTCCATACGTAGGTTTCCTTAATCAAACCTGCATATACATTGAGAAATATTTCCTGTTTCATTTCTCTTGCACTTACTGGAATTCCTTTCTCTGTCACATCTGAACTGACTTGTAGAAACATCATTTTTACATCTTTAACACATAGGTTGCTTATCAAAAGGTAACTCGTCAATCAAGTTTCCATCAAGGAAAACTTCATCAAGTAGGTTGCCATCAAGAACAACATATTGCCAACAAATTCACCTTAGAAAGGTGTCAACATCTTCATGCAAAATTGAAGAGAGATCTCGTGGCTTTGACTCTACCTGTTGAGAGTCGACAAAGCTTGGAAATATTGACACACCCTTTAGACGAACTAGTAGATGTGTACCGAAAGCTTGGGCCAACCACTGATACTTTTGTAGAAGTCATGAGAAAAAGAAATGAAACAATGATGGGTCCCAATAAATGAGAGGTTGTTAAACAAAGAGTTACAACAACAATGGCCAAGTCTATGTTTAATTTCAAAGAAGTGTCGAAAAGAAAGATGTTGAAGGTGCAATATTTCAAGCACCCTCATATAACTCACTATTTGTATGATAGACACCTTGTGGCCTATGGAAGACTCCTATGGAATGATGAGGTTCTGCTTTATTTTGAAAAATTATTTTATGCAGAATTATTTTTGCAAATGAAACCCAATTACAATGACCTTCCCTTTGAATTTTTTTGGTCCTGGGAAAGGTCGATTGTGTGACCGTAGGGGCGCTAGGCGTGATGTTGAGTTTCCTCGCCCTAAGTCACCATTGGTTAGTCAATCTTTTTGTGTCAAAAATTTGAGGTTAGAGATGGAAGCCACTTCTCAAATTAGTCGAGAAGCAAGGGATGCCATCATTGACAATGTTCACAGTGGATTGGTTGGAGTCAATGTTTGTCTAAATCGACAAAGAGCACATGAGAATGCACGCCCTAATTTTGTTAATTATACGGATGAAGAGATTGACAACATGAGTGTTGAAGATCTCAAAACATATGCAAAGAATTTTCGCAATGGTTGGCAGGACCTAATTGTTCATGAGAAAGAGGGCATGGGAATAGTATGTGTCAATGGTTAGGGTTAAATTATTTTAACATATGTACAATTTGTAATAAATACATATATACATACATTTGTTTGTATACATTAATCTAACAAAAATGTATCATTATATGTTAACACCATTTGCAGTTGTCATGCTTGATGAATGAAGAAAATGTTAATATCACGGTCGGAGCCTCTGGTTCAAACAATCAAGATGGGTCTCACCATCAATCATACAATCAAGATGGTTCTCAGCATCAAGATATGTTGGAAAATGTTAGTGTTTTTGAAGTGAACATGATGATGTAGAAATATTTTTTATCTATTATTATATATATCAAAACATGATGAGATATTTTTAAAATTAATAATTGTGCACACATGTACATGTACATATATATAATAAAATGTTTTAACAGATTTTGATTCCATCTGATGTTTTTGGGATGGAGGTACCTTATTCTTCCTTGGGAGATGTACCTTCTACTTCTTTAGGAGATGTGCCAAATCCACAATCACAAGTATGGACAATTTTTCACTTTTAAAATATATGTTTTTAAGTTATATATTCCACCTCAAAAAGTTCCATTAAAAAATGAGATATATCTATATCCTGAGTTATTTTAATTTTTTTCAATTTTAGGTTTTTGGGGATTTTCTTTCTGAACCACTCTTAGGAGATCTGCCAAATCCATCAGCACAAGTATTCAATTTTTCACTTAAATATATATATATATATATATATATATATATATATATATATATATATATATATATAAGTTATAAGTTATAAGTTGAAGTTTAAAAATTTTATTATAAATTGAGATCTAGAGATTTTGAGTTATTTTAAATTTTTTGAATTTTAGGTTTCTATAAAGGATTTCTTTTCTCCATGAACTCTAGTGAGGGAGATAGGACCATCCACACCATTTCAACCATTTGAACAAGTTGTCTAATTTTTTTATTAATATTATTGAAAATAAGTTTATATATGCATTTTCATTTGAAATTTTTTAATATATATATATATATATATATTGTACAGTTTATTGTTGGAGATGTTTCTGTGGGGGAATTTGTTGTGGACGAGCAACAAATGGAGAGGGAACCTCATGAAGTATTGCATGATTTTTTTTTACATTTTTTTTTACATGAAGTTCTATATATTCTCACTCAATTTTAAAACATCAAATTTTAATGTTTGTACACATTGTGTACAGGTTCCCCATGCTTTGCAAGATAGCTCAAGGATTATGACTTTGTTGGGAAAGACGCTACATCCATCTGTATTTGATGGATGATGCACATCCACACGTGCAACATTATATTTTCAATAGATTTAGTCTTAAATTTACTTTTTTATGTATGGTCTTATCTAGATGCAGTCATATATAACTCGATACTTGATACTTGTGAGATCTACAAATTTTGGTCATATTTTATGTGAACTACATTTGGTGCATGTGAATATGATATATAATGTTTTTAAAACTTAAGTTCTGGATGGTTGAACTACATTTGGCATGTGAAGTAATGTTACAATGTTATATATAATTTGTTTTGTTTTTAAAACTCAAGTTTTGGATGGTTGAACTACATTTGGCATGTGATTATGATATTATGTTTTGTTTTTAAAATTCAAGTTGTCATTTTCCAAACAAAAAAAAAATCACATGAATATATGTGCATGTAGAAATGATTTTACACATGTTTGAATATATATGTTAAAACGATTGAAGTACAATATATATATATATATATATATATATATATATATAAACAATCATAAGATCCTAGGTCTTGTTAGATGTGTCAAACAATCATAAAATTTTAAAATGCATTCTATAATGTATATATTCAGTACGTGAAACATTTTTCATCAATGCACATAGTAAAACTACTTGAACAATTAATTTCATTCTAGAACATATATATATCCAATACGTGCAACATTTTTCATCAATGCACATAGAAAATCTACTTTCAGTTAATTGCCTAGAACATGTATATATCCAGTACATGCAACATTTTTCATCAATGCACCTAGAAAAACTACTTTCAGTTAATTGCATTCTAGAACATATATATCCAGTACTTGCAACATTTTTCATTAATGCACATAGAAAAGCTACTTTCAATTTTAATTTCATTCTAGAACATATATATGTGTGTGTGTGTGTGTGTGTGTGTGTGTGTCCAATACTTCTAGAACATATATATCCAGTACTTGCAACATTTTTCATCAATGCACCTAGAAAATCTACTTTGAGTGAATTGCATTCTAGAACACACACACACACACACACACACATATATCCAATACATGCAACATTTTTCATCAATGCATGTATAGAAAAGCTACTTTTCGTTGATACTTGTGTGAATGTACCAAAACAATGTACATGTGCAAACACTTGCACAGATAACATAACAAGGAAGCTCAATTTTTATTTGAGTTCTAGAAGTTCTAAAACATGAATCCAAAGAGAAGATATTGTTGGGCAGTTCAATCAACAAAAATTCCAATGGAATTCCATCTTCAATGATCTGTTCATGATCGGATTTTGACATTTTCCATTTCTTAATTTTTCTTTTTTTCTTTGATTGAACCTCTATCAACTTTATGCATGTTGCACACACTAAGTGACTATATTGACAACTTATGACATCAGGTTCATAGTCTTCAAAGTAAACAAAATCCCCATTTTGATTAGTTTGTCTAAAAAAATAACCTTTCAGTATAATAAATACTCTTTCATATGGAAACCTGTGGTCATTATAGTTTTCTAATAATTTCATTTTTCGTTCAGTGCAACGCATCAAATAATACTTCAAATTTTCATCGTTGTCAATAGGTGCAATTACACCAAAAACATTTCCTGCACAATAAAACAAACTTAACAAACTCATGTATTTAAATTTATTTCTAGATCTCTATCATTTGAAAGCAATTCAAATGTTACCTTCTCTAACAAGATCATAAACTCGATCACCATCAGATGATATTGTAGTCTCCTCTAATTACATTTCTTCAAAAATTGCAACAGAAAATTTCCCCTTTGTATTTAGCTCTGCATGTTTCCAATATTTTACATACATTTTGTTTTCACAAATGTCATTGGATTATGTGTTATCTATGCAAACATGACAAAAACAAGAATATTTTCTTTTATCCAATGCAAACACATTTGTGGACAACTTTGTTTTAATTGAATGCAATTTCCGAGTCCCTTTTATTGTTTCAACGTCATTTCCAATTGATCTATCTACATCTTCGATCCAAATATGCCAAAAAAACCTATATATAGAAAATTCAAAGAAGAATTTAAATAATATATTGAAATACCATCAAAGATAATCATTGTGATAAATGTACACTCTTTAAAATTAGATATCCAATAACAATTAAATTTAATGTACCTTTGCACTTCCCTTGATCAGTTAGTCTCATGGCTTAGAGCATTGATGCACCATTGAACAACTTCTTTAGTCCACAAGTCAGTTTGCAGAGGGGTTCATTTCATATCTTCGAAGTGCTCATTTGATGCATGCCCCTGCATCGTCATGTTCTCCTTTTCCATGGCCAGTCTCAAAGAAATTCCAATAATGTTTAATGCAGGTTTTCTTATGAAGACAACACAACCAAAAGAATGATCGTGAAGATTTGAATTGACCTGCGCATCCATCTGACCATATCCAATGTTCATTGAATTTTATTCCATGACTTTTCAAGGAGTCATAAATCTTTCCAAAACAGTGTTGTACAAAATATGTATCATGTGTACGATCATCACTAATATAAAAGTGATATTCTTTAATAACATGTCGATTTTCACTGGTGCTTTCTATATGATCGATGTTTTGTTCAGCATGTCTATATAGATATGGACAAGCATGGAGACTTTGTCAAAATGATAGTATTCACTCTAAATTTCTTTTTGTGGAACAAATGTGTAGTTTTCTGCAAAATCAATTACTGACAAAAAGGTCCCTGGTGGAAAAACTTCACGGGATTTTTTGAATTGCAAGTCTTGCCATCAAGCTCTATGGGAATGCTTGGTGTATTTATAAATTTCTTCCTCAAACTTTCTCAAAAAATCTAAAAATTTCTTCTTCTTGTAATTCAATTCTTTTAGCACTATTTGAACCTTGAATCGATGTATGGATATATTCATATCTCTTCCATTTCACTTTCATGTTGGACAATGATAGATAATTTATATCAGTACGATATTTGTTTCGAAATTTAGTCAAATTTCCACAATAATCGCATTTTTTACCACCAACACATTTCTTTTCGTAAAATAATTCATCGCTTTCTCTTTCACATAGAATTTGAGATATGAAATCACATATAGTGGAAGGATGACGTGAATCTTTCCAAAAATTTCTACCAAAATTAAGGAATGTGTCATAATAGAACTCAAATTTCACATGATAACAAAAACAACAAGTGTCGCATACGGTGATAGGTTTTACATACCATGGTTTTCGTTTAAAAAAAGCACTAATTGAGACATGAATTTTACGATTCTCTTCTTTGAACTTGTTGAACAACTCTATCTAAGTGGTTTCCAAGAAATGTTTTTTCATTTTTTTCGTACTAATTTCGTGCTATTCTTCTTCGCATCACATCCCTTGCATTTGGCGAGTGAGTTTTTCTTCCAATATTCATATATTGTTTTTTAACATTTTCTCCAAGTCTATCTTTGTATGGTTGCCTACAAATAGCTCTCCAACAAGCGAGTTCATCATTTACATCTATTTGCAATAGAAATTTCCGATGTTTGTGCAAAGTTTTTTTTGAGGTTCCTAATGCTCGTGCCATAGATTTTACCAAGTGATTCTCTTTAGTACTTGATGAAACCACTGCCATATCTATTTCTCTATGTACAACTGAAACATTTTTCTGTCTAGATCTTCTAATTGAATTTATAGCACTATTTATATTTTGTATCACATTTTCCTTCATTTTTTATCTTTTGTTGATTTTCAAATACCCAATAAAGTCATATCTTCTTTTAATTTCCTTAATGATAGGAGACCTTTCAACATTTGGGCTTGAACTGTCACATTTTCCTTTATGAAGTACGTATCAAAATGGTGTTTAACACGATATCATATAACATGGTTAGCTCTTTTATCTCCATATGTGCGAGTGTCAACATTTTCTAACATCTCATCATTGACATTGATTTCACTTGTACATATTCGAATGAATAGTACATAATAAGTTTACATATTCAATAAATAACTAAATTAATAAATATGTATAATTTCAATAATACGTGCATGTGTTCAACATATATATATATATATATATATATATATATATATATATATATATATATATATATATATATATATATATATACCTTGTGATTCAATTTATTCACTTGAATTTCTTTCAACATTTTCACCATCTTCAATCATTGGTTCAATATCTCTTTCACTTTCTCTTTCAAAAATTTGTATCTCATCATCAATGTTTTGAGGAATATCTCTCTCTGTTTACATTGCAAAATATTTTTCAAATTAGTTCATCAAATAAAAATTAAGCTTCACAATTTACACTAGGAAAATTTTAAATATCAAATTTATAATATTTACATTTACATACCTTCTTCAACTTCTAGTTGAGGTTGATTTTCCCTTTCAATATTTGAGTGTTCTTCTCTCTTTTTTTACGACATTCTCTCTCGTGTTTTCTACGTTCCTCAGGGTCTCTTGTTCGATCATATTTTCTCTTGCAATTCCTTCGATTTCCCATTATAATTGAGTATGAAGTTCAAAAAAATCATAATGAAAAACACCACAAAATATTTAATTAAAAAACTCATTTTAAAAATTTTGCAAAAAATATACATTAAGAATCAAAACACTTACTTTAAAAAATCCGAGAAAAAAATGTCTTATAAAAATGAAACGAAACTCAAAATATTTCCTTCCAATTCCTGCAAAAAAATTTCATTTAAAAAGTTAGACAAAAACTCATTTTAAAAAATCATTATAAAATATTTACTTCAACCCAAAACATGTACTCTAAAAAAATGTCACTTCAAAAAATACCTTCAAAAAATGTCCATTGAAAATTAATTCCAACTTCTTAAAAAATGCCACTTTAAAAATACTTCAAAAAAGCCTCTAAAAAAATATCACTTTAAAAAGAAACCTCCAAAAAATGTCCTTTGAATATTAAGCCTAAAAAGAGTCCTTTCGAAATTAAGCCTAAAAAGAGTCCTTTGAAAATTAAGCCCAAAACCTCTAAAAACAATGAAAATTAAGCCCAAATCCTCTAAAAACAAAATACCTTAAAAAAAAAGAAGCCCAAAAAAACATCCAAAAAATGTATCACATACCTCCAAGAAATGTCCTTCCAATGTACCTCCAAGAAAAGTCCTTACACTCAAAACAATCCTTTGCAAAAATGTCCTTTGAATGTACCTCCAAGAAAATTCCTTAAACCCAAACAATCCTTTGCAAAAATTTCCTTTGAATGTACCTCCAAGAAAAGTCCTTCAACCCAAAACAATTCTTTGCAAAATCATACCAAGACCTTTGCAAAATTAGACCAAATGTGCGAAATTATGTGAAAATAATGAATGTTTTTACGTCAATTTATATTGCCTCGAAATGTTTTTTTGGAGGGGTTTCGTTGTATTTTCTGGTCGACAGAAAGTCAAGTAAAAGTTCGGCTGAACTTATATAAAAATTTCAGCCGAACTTTTATGTCGTTAGACTTGACGGGTTGTCAACACAAAAAACAATTCGGCCAAACTTTTTTTAAGAGTTCAGTCGAACTAACACGTCTGCAATTACGCAGAGCCAAGCTCTAAATACATATCTTCAACTTTGGACTGATTAAACTCCATGAAACATTCTGAATTAACTGTCGGAACGAAAACAAGCATTTTCAGAATTCAAACTTCTTTCAGGAAATATAACTTTTATGGAATTTCATAAATATTTACTAAATTTAATTAATTTTGTAATAAAATGAGTGCAAACAATTTCTGAAGGTCATTATGATTAAGTGAAATCATAATTATGTATCTTCGAAAATACACTATAAAAAATATTGAAAAAATTATGGTGCATTACATTGGTCCGTCGTCTGTAATGGGTAGTTTTTAGATTTTAATTTATAACTTATATGTTAAGAAATTTCGTGCGTCACGAAACATATTCAAAATATGTAGTTTTTTCATATTGGACCAGTTCAAAAAATTCTAGTAATTATGATATGCATTAGTTGACTTTGTAAATATAACAAAATCGAAGTAGACTCTATCTAGAATGTTGTAACACATTTTGTTTCTCAAAAACACAAAGTTTCAAAGAATACAGTTGTGTGTATTAACATGACTTCTCATGAATCCTTTGATTGTTAAAAAACACACACTCAAAGAAATGCTAAGTTGACATATCAAATATGTATAAAAAAATTCCAAAAAATAAGTAATAGAAAGCTAATAAAATTTTTGACAACTTTTATTTATATTGCAAAATGAAATTCTAAACAGAAAAATTGTTTTGGCTTGCAGAAAGTTGAAGAAAAGAAAAAAATGAAATTTTTTTCTCAAAAAAGGGCGAAAAGTGTAACCCAACTTCACATTTTCACCCAATTATAACTAGTCATAATCACAATCGTATTCCAAAGAATGAAATCTATATTGCTAAAATCTTCATTCTCCAAGGATATTCTTGATTCTTGCAGTGATATAGTAGTATAATCAAATACCTCATAACATATATACTAAATTTAAAAATTTGAATAATCACAAGGAATGTTGACCTTGTGAAACATGTTCTAAGAATTTGAAGTCTAGATAGTATTGCCATACTTGAATTTTTGTTGGTAAAGGAACCTTTTATCTAGACCTAAATATTCATCTTGCAAAAGTAAAGTCGAGGAAGCAATTCTGGAAACATGGAAATATCCTACTGAGTTACTTGAGAAGTTGACTTGGACAGTGAAGTAATAAGATGTCCTTTGGAGTCATATTTTTGGTTGTCAAAGGTATTCATCTTGCATCATAGAAGGAATTCATCATGCGCCATCATCATGAAAGGAGAATTTTTCAGATGAGGATAATCTAGATCCTTTTTCGGAATATTCATTAGAAGGTTCAACTCAACTTGGAAGAAGCAGGTGTCTCGCTGATCATTCCACCCCATGTGGGATACAATTTTTAGAAAATTTGATGGTATAGTGACAGAGTGTAACATGTCAAGATGATTGAAGTGATCTTAATCAAGGAAAGGAAGTTGCCAAAGGAATTATAGATATCCAAAAGGAGAAAAGAGGTATGTATATATTTGATATATTAAGTCATGTGATCATATAGTTGCATAAAACATGGGTAAATGCTCTAACTCATGAGCATGATCAAGGAACTCTTCCTTGGAAAAGATGCATGAAGGAATGGTTCACATTTTACAAGATTAAATAAACATAATATGTCCTCATATGGAATATGAGGTAATTGACAAAAATGAAGGAACTATGAGTTCCTGGGAAGAAATATGTAAAGAAAGAAAGGAGAGATAGTGAAAGGTGAAACTACAGTCACATAAGAAAAGGGGAATTCAACATTCGATGACTATAATAATTGATCATGACATGTCCATAAACAAGGATACCATGATAAGGTCTCTAAATAAAGGAAAACCTTAACACATGAAATCTTGGAGATGTACTTATGAATGTGAAAGATATTGATGTCACAAACAAGCAAGATGTCATGATGAAAGGAAACCATAAAAGGTAACTTTGATTTGATTGTCATTTTTCATATTTCAACAACATCTTGATGGGTTGATATAGAGTTGCTGAAAAGAGGGTTGATATTGAGGGCTTTGAGAAAATAGAAGTATTAAAAATTCAAAGCATATGACTTAGTGTGAAAGGCATTTAGTCATATGACAATCATATTCAATATATATATATCATGGAAAATTTTAGGGGCTAATATTCGCAGGTGGGCTAATTTTCCATGGTTTTTCCAAAAAAAATATTCGCCAATTTCCATTTTTTTATAAAAATGTTTCGCCCAAATTTTACAATATAAAGTTATTTTACATTAAAAATCGCCCACATTATATAGAAAATATATATAATATCATTATAAATTTGAATAATTTTACAAATACATCAATAAACATTTTATAGTTTGCATATTAGGGACTAGTGAGATTCGCCATTTTTTTAAACTTAAAGATAATTTTCCATTCTTAAAATTATCCCTGATATATATATATATATATATATATATATATATATATATATATATATATATTTATGCAATATTCATTCTCCAAGGATATTCATGATTCTTGAAGTGATATAATAGTAGAATCAAATACCCCATAGCATATATACTCAATTTAAAAATTTGAATAATCACAGGGAAAGACAACCTTGTGTGTTAAGTCCCTATAATAATATTGTAGCCCCTTATTATGTTAGTGTAGCCCCCCTTATTGTTATTATTGTACCCCTGTAACCCCCATATTTTTATTATTGTGCCCTTACATTATTATTGTTAGGTCGGCTAGGATTACATTGTGGCCCACTAGGATTACATTATGGCCCCATGGACTCCTATATATAGAAAGGAGGTTTTGTAAATTGTATCATCCAAGAATTGTTCATTTATGTAATGTATTGGAGGTTTCCTCCTTGAAGTGGCTTATTTCTAAGGCGTTGATATCTCTTTTCTTCTATTTTTGGAGCTGGTTACACAACATTTGGTATCAGAGCTTTGGATTCTAGGGTTTCGCTGCTCCAAACAGGTCATCGTGGCATTTTCGCTATAACTTTTTTTCTACAAAGTTTTAGAAGCTGAAAGTTTTAGGGTGCGAAGAAAAAATCTTGAGGAAGCCTGTGTAAAAATTTCAGAGTTTGGTTCGCAATAATTTCGGAGATATCATCTGTGGAAGTCAGGTATTTTTTCAGGCTCCTAAACAGGTCATCGTGGCATTTGCGCTATAAATTTTTTTCTACGAAGGTTCAGAATTTGAAATTCATATGGTGCGAAGCTGAAATCCTGAGGAAATTCGTCAAAAAATTTCAGAACTTGGTTCGCAATATTTTTGGAGATATGATCTGTGGAAGGTAGAGCTTTTTCAGGCTCCTGAATTTCATCTCAAAGAGGTGATCGTGGGAAAAGTTCAATAACTCTCTCTCTGAAGATTGGATTGGAGTGCCGTCAAAAGTGGTCACAATTACACAGCCTGTAGTTTCTTCGCTATCAATTTCAGAGACAAAGGACAAAACAGTGACACGTGGCAAGTCGTACAAGTTCGCTCTACTGAACGAGTCCAGAATTAGGTCATTGTGGGAGATTGGACACAACTTTGTCTTGGAGAATCCAAATCAGGTCAGACCTGTGGCATTTGAAAGAAGCTTCAGAGGGCTACTACAGGGCTGAATTTTAGATATCGAAGATTTTCAATTACAGAGATAATTCAATTTCAATATCGAGCTCCTCAAAGCAAGTAAAAGGTGTGTATTTTTTTTCCGAATTGCATAAGTCTTGTTTGAAGAATCAAGTTGAATTGATTCCAAGGGCATATTGAAGAATTTTTGTCAATAATGGGTTCTATTATGCCTCCAAAAAATAATTCCATACCCATTAAGCCCTCAGAAAGCTATACTATGACGCATGAGGAGGAAGAATTGCAATATGAGATATCAAAATTACGGTACCAAGTGCAACAAATTTCGATCTTACGAAGAGAAACCGAAGATGAAATAGATGGTTTAAAAGCAGAAATGGAGGCTAATTTGGATGGTTTGAAGGATCAAATAATAGCAAATATGGATGATAAATTAGTGGAAGATCACATCGAGCATCAACAACAAGTTCTCCAACTCTCAAAGGATAACCCAACCTTGGTGCATAATCTAATGAAACAACAGGAAGATCAACATGACATCGAAAGAAGTTATGAAGTAGTCATAGAAACAAGAACTCAACAAGCATGATCAATTTCAGAGTATCTCAGCAAGTGGAAGAACTTTCCAGTAGAATATTTCACATTGGAGGATGAGAATTTTATACAGAAGCATCAAGAAATAATCAAGCGTTGAGGACAACACTTGTTTGAAGGAGAGGGGCATGTTAAGTCCCTATATTAATAGTATAACCCCTTATTATGTTAGTGTAGCCCCCCTTATTGTTATTATTGTACCCCTGTAACCCCCATATTGTTATTATTGTGCCCTTACATTATTATTGTTAGGTCGGCTAGGATTACATTGTGGCCCCACTAGGATTATATTGTGGCCCCATGGACTCCTATATATAGAAGGATTTTTTTTTAAATTGTATCATCCAAGAATTGTTCATTTATGTAATGTATTGGAGGTTGCCCCCTCGAAGTGGCTCATTTCTAAGGCGTTTATATCTCTTTTCTTCTCTTTTTGGAGCTGGTTACACAACATTGTGACACATGTTCTAAGCATTCAAAGTCTATATAGTATTGTCATCCTTGAATTTTTGTGGGTAAAGGAACCGTTTATCTAGATGTACATATTCAACTTGCATAAGTAACGAAGTCGAGGAAGCAATTCTGGAAACATGAAAATAACCTACTTAGTTACTTGAGAAGCTGACTTGGACAGTGAAGTAATAAGACAACCTTTTGAGCCATATTTGTGGTTGTGAAAGGTATTCATGTGAAGGACAAATCCATTTTTCAAACCATTCTAGAAACCCTAACTAAAGGTCCATTCGTAGTAATATATTCATCTCTCCTTTATACATTGTGGAAAGTGGTGGGACCTAAGAGCTACAAGCATTAAAAGAATACAACAAGGATACATATTTTTTGTGAATTCCTATAGCAAATAAGTATTGTAGCCATGAGTGATAAAAATTACCACATCATCTTTGTCCTAAAATTCTGAAGCAAACAGAGCAACAGTCTTGTTCAAAGGAACACTTGTAGAAGCAGGTCCTATCAGAAGAAAAATGATATCCCTATTTAAAAACTCATTGGAAGGAAGGAATTTTTTAAATAGGGAAGGAATTTTTTAAATGTTAGTGATTTTCATACTGAATTTGAAAAGTGGTGATGCAACATCAACCCTTTTTTTTAGAGGGCTTATTTTTTACACTTTAAATTTTTTAATGTATTAAGTGTGGATATACTTTTTTTAAATGTTGGTAATTTTCATGCGTATTTTGAAAAGAATTATCATTTTTTAAGGCATATTTTTGACATTTTAAATTTTCTTATATCTTAAATATGGCCAATTTTATTTTAAATGTTGATTATTTAACCATTTTTCAAGTTGTCTTATTCTTCTTCTTGTTTTTCGTCCTAGGATGTTTGTTTTTAAGGGTTTTCAAAACATGTGTTTCTTTTTTCTTTGCAACATTTTCTTACATTGAAATTTTTAAATTTGTTTTCAAATTTTTTTTATAAATAATAACATTAATATTTTTAGGTTAGGATTTTATATATATTTATATATCGTTAATTAATACATTAATACACATAAAATAATTGTTAGTAAAACATAATAATTTTAAACAATAGACAAAAAATATACATTTTACATATAGATATAATTGAAAAAATATGCATTCCAAGACCTTTTAGTTAAAAATGACACGTTAAATAATTTTTTTATTAAAAAACTTGAATAAAAAAAGTTGGAAAAATAACAAAATTTATGAAATTTTATGAATTTTATATCAATATATGATGTCATTGGAAGTTTTTTTCCAAAAAAATAATTCAGATAAAATTTTTAGTCAAAATAAAAAAAAATTTAAAATATACAATAATAAAAATAAAAATAAAAATAAAAAACATAAATCCTCAATGGGGGTGACGAACTTCGAGAACAACTTGATATGTGTGCCATGAAGGTACCCATATGGAGGATGGTAAGGAGAACAACTTCCTTGTACTTCTATTATGTTTTTGGTACGGGGGAGTTAGCGGTGCAACATGTGAAGGTTCATTTTGTCTCTTCAATATTGAAAGTG
Organism: Pinus albicaulis; assembly: GCA_034641835.2. Classification (NCBI taxonomy): domain Eukaryota; kingdom Viridiplantae; phylum Streptophyta; class Pinopsida; order Pinales; family Pinaceae; genus Pinus; species Pinus albicaulis. Next base: position 10,157,405 of record MU968501.1, on the reverse strand, counting down.
GGTGAGGGGAGTTGGTTTATACCATCAACCATGCTCTACGATTATTATTGTGTTGCGTTAATTTGGTGGGAAGATTCTCATGGTTTGAGCTCTAGTAATCTAAGCGGTTTCTTTGGCCTTTGGTTTGTCTGGAAATGGTACTAGATATTTCACTGTTGATGTCTCACTAATACATTTGGGGGAAATTCCGACACTTGGTTCCGACACTTTTGACCAAATGTCGGAAATTTCCCAAATTTTTTTCAATCCTGCCCGAAACTGTCACTATACCGACGTTTAGAGAAAAGTGTCACAATACCGACACTTGGACAAAGTGTCACAATTGCGACATTTGGATGAAGACGTCACAATTGCGACACTATGCCCCAAAGCGTCGCTATTGCGACGGATGCTTCCAAACGTTGCAATTGCGACACAATGTCTAAGTGTCGCAATTGCGACGTTTGGAGGCATCTGTCGCAATAGTGACACTTTGGCCGTCGTCGGTATAATGACACTTATATGCAATAAACGACACTTGTATGCCTTTGCAAAAATGGTCGGCTTACATAGCAGCGCGAGGAGTAGTTCATGAAGGCACCTTTGCGATTTCGCATAATTTGGAGAGAAAATAATAATAATGAGAGAGGCTCCTTTAATTGTGTCTTTGATTTGTGAAGGTATGGATTGTCCAGCCTGCAATTCTATGTTGTCGAGAAAGACTCGCAATCCTATGGAAACAAGACTGTTGTGAAGATGCCTGGTGAAGAAACGGACATCAGGTTCACGACTGTTGATGAACACATCATAGTCCATCGAAGAAGGCACCAAGGAGGGTATTCTCAGTGAATGAGGGATGTTGAAATATTAATTTCAACTACCCTGTCCTCTGGCCGCTTTCTAAATCTGTTTGAATGGCTCTGTCAAACAGCCACTTTCTAAAACTGATGAACAATCAATTTTGGTTTTGAAATCACAGTCCCTGTACACTTAAAAACAGAGCGCTGTATTGTTTTGGAAATAGAGCAATTTAATAGTAAATGCAGGAGATTTTAATTAAGAAGAACGTGGTCCCACAGACCACAGACCAAATCAGCCATCCACGTGGAAGCAGGCGATTTGATCGCGTTATTTTTTGGCCCGTCTGCATTGTGGAATTCCGGACCTGAAACATTATAGGGCGAAATTAATTTGATTTTCGCGTCACATTTTTCCTCCGTACGCAAAGCCAAAAAACAGACCCGAATTTTTATATGGCGTATTCTATGAAATTTTTGTGTCACAAATTAGGGTGACATCAGCAGGCTATTTTGGAACGCGAATTTGTGATTGAAATCGGGTTTATTTTTTTTGAAGTTCGGACGTATGATATAGTTTTATTAATATTTTGTTATAAGTTTTGTTTCACTGCTCGATAGTTATTTAAACCATTGGCTCATATATAACATATGCGCAAATATTTCACTTTGGGCATTTGTAATGTGGGCCCCGAATACTTTAAATAGGTTTGGTTTAATCGTTTTTGTTTTGTTATTATATGTAATAGCATGTGTTTTAAAATAGCCTGAAGGCTAATGTAAAAGGAAAAAGGGCGTATTATGTTATTTTAAAACATATACATTAGACAGTTTAAAAGTTTTGAGGATTGCATAGCAGAGTGTTGTAAAAGTTTTTTGAATAGCACAATAGTGCGTTTCATTTTTTTGAATAGAGACAAAGTGTGTTTCTGAGTGAAACAGTGAAGTCTTTGTGTGCAGTGTGTCATAGCAGCAGTCACCATTTTGTAATTCCTCTGGCAGAGGAAGATTTGTAATAGTTTTTTTTTTTAGTTAATGAATGGAATAGAAATTTTTCAAAGTGTTGAACTCTGTCTCCAGTGAAGAAATTTTTAATATTTTCTCTGTGTTGAAGAGGGGAGTTTTATTCTCCATTTATTGTTCTGGAATTTTCAAATATTCCAACAAGGGATTGTGTGTGCGTTCTGCATAAGAAATTGAGAATGATTGAATAAGGCCCTGTTAAAAGAGCAAGTATAACCACGCTCTGTCTATTAAAGGATGGCAGAATTTGCCTAAAGCTTACTCCCTGCCTAGTTTAAAGTAACAAACTTTTGTTTGTTAAGTGGATGATTGATGGCATAGCTTGATCTCTATGGACAAGGAAGAAACCAGAGTTAATTGGTGTTGAAACTTTAAAGCATAACCTCGAAGCGGAGATGAAACAGAACCGCGATGCATAAACAGTAAAGGTGGTATTCGGTAATGGGTTATGGTTTTCGCACAGGTCCACTAGTGGTAAGCTGCATTGAAATAAAAAAAGCGATACCACAAAGAAAATGCCACGTGTCGCTAAGAGGATTTGCAAAACCGTGAGTTTCGCATTATTTCTGAGCATTAACGCTCAGTGAGAAAAAAAAACGCGAAATTGCTCAGTGATCGTCCGATTAACGCTTGGGGAGTGACGTCATATGGATTGTTGGATCCGCTCGATGTTTAAGCAAGGTGCGTTTATATGAACATGGGCCCAAGCATCCGTTTATATGCCGTGATTTTAATTCAAATTGAAAACATAAAGGTGGTAGGCCTATATCAATGCGTTTACGGAGTTAGCGCCCATATGAAATATATGTGGGGCCAAGTAATATTATATAGGGTTCAGGGTTAATCAAAATCAAGGCTTATGAAGTTGAATGGTATGATTAAATTTCAAGAAATGGTATATGCGTTAGGCCAATATATATATATAGATATATATATATGCATAGTTGAAGGCGAAAGCTTGGTGGACCGTAAGTACAAGGTGAATGTCGGGTTAAATGATATATGTAGATTTACTATATATGTATGGGCTCATAACCATATAGTGAAGGTAAAGCACTCCCGCACAAGCAGCATACCTTGGGTGCATGGTTTTATAACCATTTGTGTAAAAGGGAAATGAAATTGACTATGGTTGAGACCATAGGTTGAGCCTTTGACAAGAAGCTCCCAATAATACTCAGCACTATTTCGATAAAATAAATAAATAAATAGAAATAAAATAAAACAAATATTAAAATAAATAAATAAATAAATTAATTAAATTAAACTAAATAAATTAAAATTAAATAATATTAAATTAATAATTATTATTTTTATTAAAAATAAAATCCAATATTCCATATCGTCACAAACGAACAAAATATTTAGCTCCTTCAATTATTACACATTTTACCCCTCATATAGCACAAAATGATTCACATCTCCTCCTTCTGGCGTTCCCTTGCACCCCCGGTGCAATTGTTTGTTTATAAGATTATATGATACATGTGAGATAAAGGTTTATTATTTATCATATATAAATAATTTTTATCAATATTGTACATTTACACTTTTATGAGGTGATGTTATAAGTAAATTCATAAATATCTCTTTTTAATCCTCATTTTACTCCATGAATATGTTTGGAAATGAAATTTCAATAGATTAATTTTCTCCCAACCTATGTATCATCAATATTGTACATTTACATTCTTAATTATGAGGTGATGTTATAGGTAAATCCATGAATATCTCCTTTTAATCTTCATTTTACTCCATGAATATGTTTGGAAATGAAATTTCAATAGATTAATTGTCTTGCTATTATATGTTTTACGAAGATATGGTAAGGAATTCTCTTTTGTTCTTCTTAGAAATAATTATATATAATTTTTTTTTTTCAAAATAGATTAAAAAAATTATATGAGAAAAATTATTAATTCATCAATATGTGTGTGTGTGTGTTGTGAGGAATAATTTCATAGTTCAAATTAATGGTTCATTATATAATCATGTGATGATCACCAATGATATATCTTAAAAAGCAACTGAAAAGCCATGTGTACAAAATCGATGTATACTCTAGAGAGTGGTTCTCATATCACTATGTAAATTCCTGTATGCTACTTCAACAAAATTATAAGATAAACTGCAATACACATCATATATGCACCATAACAATTGGTGCAGGGTAAAACCCACCTGCCACACCTTTGTACTCGATCCAATTTTCTCTGTCAACTCTTCTAGCTGTGGGAGTTTCCTCCAAGGATCATAATACCCCCAAGGCCTGTTATCACCCTAGTAATTCTCAGGTTGTGGGATGGGGATTTTTGTAGTTAAGAACACCAGGGGTAACCAAGAACCGCTTTGGGAATTCAATATCTAGCCTTCTTGAACTCCAGAGAGGGATCTCTCCGTATGATTTAGCTTTGTTTTAGTAACAAATATTAGGCTAGCTATGATTGTGTATTTGGGTTTGATTTTAAAAGATTGGTGGGAATAAAGAGATTTCAAGGTAAACCAGAAGGATCTACCAGAATATTGGGCAATGGAGTCAACTCTCTAGGCAAGCAGAACTAAGAAATAAGGCTAAGAGATGCAAATGTGCTAAGGGCAAGATAGGTGACCTTCTAAGGCTATGTATAGGCTTGATTTGATGGAGTGGATGGAATCTGAGCAAAAGGGCACTTAAGAATCCTTAAGCTACAGATAAGAAGATTGAAGAAGGGGATCTAACTGGGACCTAGAGCAATTAAGAATTCTATGGTCCAGTTATCAAATAGAAAACATTAAAATGACAACAAGTTTCGAAACAGGGAGCTTATTATCACTAATCCTGTTTAATTTTTCCTTAGTTGATCATTATAGACTAGAAAAACATAATATGAATGAATGTAAACTTTAAATAAATACACTGAAAACAAGGAAAGAAACGAGACTTATCTTTTCACCATGATAATCCTTAGCTATGATGTCTCTGATCTCTTTCCAATTTGCTGCTTTCGCTAATTGACTCACCAACTTCAATATAACCAGCAAATAAGACTATAGTTGTCTTGAGAAATTTTGTTCACACTGAATACTTAAAATTGTGAAGTATTTATACAAAAAACTGTTTACAAAATATCTCAGGAATTGAGATAATGTTTTAATAAAAAATAGGAAAGAAAAATTAAAAAGAGGGACAGCTGCAAAACAGTTTGCAAGTTGTTACCTTTTTACAAGCAAAAATAGAACTGATTATTCTAATTTGAATTGATTGTTGTTGTGTTGTGTGTACTGTTGGCATTAGGTGCATCTTATCGTGGAAAGTGGTTGAAGAACTTTCCTTTCCTCTAACTTTCAATGATGATACTCTTTATTCATCTGATTTGAGTTTTTTTGCTGTGGTAATTAAAAAATAACCAACAATAACTTTATTTTCACTGATACTCTTTCACCTACTGATACACTTTAACCCTGTATTTTTACCATTTGAGGTAACAGTAAAAAATGAATTTCCAAGTGATTTTCCTGTTTTTTATCCATTAAATTCATAGAAGATCTGTGAATTCTTGCCACTTTTCTACAGAGGGGATCTTCATAGTCTTCAATTTTCTGTAAGTTTCATCTGCCTCTGTATACTTGGCAAAGTTAGGCTTGATAGTGAACATATGCCTGATCTCATTATCTAAAAAGATTAGATTTTCAAAATACTGAAGAAGTATTTTTCCTGTTGGTGATCCTTGAGGCAGTGGTTGTCTGGCTTGCTCTTTTGCATGATTTCTAATTTTTAGATCATAATCTTTCTGAGGCATTAACTTGTCATTCAATGCGTGAATATCAGGAAAACCTGCTTCTGACAATGTTTTGTATTTGGCTAAAAATATTGAGATGGATACATTCATGTCTTTACACCAGTCCTCTAGATTACTCATTATGTTTCTTTTGTTCAGGACCTTTTTGATTTGAAGAATGGTTTCTGTTCTATCAAAAATTTTCAATTCTTCCAACTCTTCCCTGTTTTTACTATTTAACAAAGCTATGAGTTGGATTGCTTGGGCTGGTTTATTGTCAATTTCCCTCTTAGTCTTGTCAATCTCTACACTAGCAACTTGAAGTAACTCCCTCTGTTCATAAATTATCTGAATTGAAGGCCATTGAGAATGAATGCCTTCAATAATTTTGGTCCATAAATGATTTTTTATATAGGCCACTTGATCTGTAAGATTTACTTGTGCTTGCATAATCTTTACATGTTCTTGTACTCGATCGGCCCTTTGCTCATGTCCTTTAGAAGTAATCAAGGCATCATTTTTGTAATTTTCTAAATTTTTAATAATGCCTTTCAAACTAAGAATCTCTTTATCTTTAATAGATATGTCCTCCATGGCTTGGATCACGGCTACTTGGTCTTGTAGTGTGCTCATCTGTGAGGATGAAGAAGAAGAGGCAAAGATTTCTTGAGAAGTAATTGGCACTGCAGTTGCTAGGACTCCTTTCGGTGCCAAGTGTTCTGCCAAAGTAGATGGTATAGTAGTGTTTACAGTGGGGATCACTGTAGGAATGACCATTGGTTGTGCTTTTCTTAGTTCTTCATTCTCTTTCATTAGAGCTTCTATTTGACTTTCCATTGTTTTTATCTAATCTGTCATTTGATGTACAAGCTGCTTTAATTCATCATTCTCTGTTTTTTGCTGTAGAATTTCTTTTGCTTGAGAGTTTTCACTCTGAGGTAACTTCAATTGTTTTCTAAGAGCAGCTATATCCTCATTTTTATGTTTAATTAAGACTTTTTCCCCTTCAATGTTGGCTGGGTCACCCCCTGCTTCAATCACTATATCTTCTAGTGCTTTTATTCTTAAATTATTAGCATACAGTGAGGCTTTGTCCAACTTCATTTGATTTTGGAGGTTGAGCACTATTTTCTCAAGCCTAATTGATTTCATAGTTTTACTGACAGTTTTGGAATATAACATTTCAGTATTGCTCCTATGAAATTCAATTTTATCTAATTCATGAATGGCATCTGCATCCACTTCAAAATCTGTTTTGGAATAATCTGCCACTGATTTTGGCTCGGCCACTGTAGGCTTCAAGAATGAAATTACCAATTTATTGGATGAATAATCAAATGTTGAAAGAAGTCTATCTTTGTTTCCAGGCTTTTCCTTAAGAAATCTAGAATAAGCTTGCTTCTTGATCTCTTCATTCTTCTCTTTAATGTGTCTGAACCTGATCTGAATCTCTAACTCTGTATTGTCAGTTTCCTGAGAAGGAGGCAAATCGACAGTAGCCTGGTTTTCCTTCATGACTGTATCTTTTTGTTGTGTTCCAATTTTTACATTTTGAAGCTCTTTTAATGTTTCAGTGACTATTCTTGTTGCTTCTCATCTGTTTCAATATTTACAGCCTTATCATTTTCTTCTTCTGTTAACTTGCTTCTTTTACTATAAGGAATTCTGAATTTTTTGTCCTCAATAGTCTCAGCTATGAAACTATCTCCTTCTCTGTCTCTTTTATGTACATTATCAGTATCTTTGCTTGTAGAAGCCACCTGTGTCTGTTCAATCTGTTTGCCTTTGCCACTGTCTACCTATATTACCTGTACTGCCTGTGAATCATCATCAGATAAGGTGTTTGGCTCCCATTCAATTTTATCTACATATCTTTCAATATGGGGCTTAGGATCATGCAAGTAAACATGAAACTTACATTTTACCCTTATTGTACTCAAAATACCTTGTGGGTCATAATTCCATGTAAAACTACATGGGAACTTATACTTGTTAGAAATGTTGTCATTGATGGCAAAGGAATTGGCACAGAAAGGAGCAACATCTAAACTATCCATAAAGCACAGTGACAAGGCAATAGATTGAAGGACAAACTGAATATCTGGCCAAGATTTGTATATGTTAATGAAGAACTGTGGAATTGTGCTAAGTATGGTTGAGTAAATCAGGAATATATATGAACTGTGTGATCAATTTCATAATGAGCAGAGGATACCTTCGGTACCTGAAGAGGAATGAAATCATTGTTGCAGAGTTAGGGATATGTGTATTATATGTGTATTAACTGATGTAATTTGTGTGTGGAATCCCCTAAAAATGAAACCCTGTTGAGGAATCATGGTGGTAGAAGCGGAACTGTGACAGGATAGAACTCCAAAATGGAAGATTGATATGTTATATATATCATAGCAGAATCAAAGAATGACATTGAATTGTAACGAGTTAATCCCGTCGGAAGAGAACTACATTTGTTCGAAATCTTGCCAAAGATAGACCAGAGTTATAGTGCAAAACCCAGACTAACCCTTTGGAATCATGAATGGAACCTTGAGCGAAGGGCGAAACCACGAAGGAGGAACAGTGAAGGAATTTTATGGTATTCATCGCACTGCTTTCAACGGGCAAGCGATATTCAAGAGGTAGGGAGCGATTCCATAGAACGGGCGACACACGTCCCTGTACGTTTTCACAAAACCACTTTTCACTATGCGCCATCGCGCGTTATAGTTCGACCCAGGATGCCCAACGATATCGTTGAGAGCCGTTGATCTGGAAAGGGGTCATCGGACGGTCGTCATTTTTTGAAGGTGTGCGAAGATTAACACAGGTACAGCGGGCCATCGCACGTTAACGTTCGGCATCGGAGGTCGAGCAATATGAATATACACCGTTGATCTGAAAGCTTGCTAATCTAACGATGATCGGACGCTGGACTTGTGCAAAATTTACTTATGGTACCGTGCGCGTATTGGATTGACTATATATGTGGGCCCGAGGTCAAATGTTTTTCATAAGATTAATTTACTTGGAAGCATTGGATATTTCTATAAAGTCCGAAGGGTTAAACTTTAGATACAAGGCTTGGGAATTTTAAAAGCTGTAAATATATTTATTTATCAATTGATAAATAAAAATTAAAAAGTGATCAAAAGCCCCGTGGGATAAACTAAGAGGAATACCATTAGCGGTTCGTGGTTTTGACTCATGGTTTTAATAAAGGCAAAACTACATAAGGAGAAGAAAAATAGAGAACGGGTGTGCATCGCAAGAGTGGAAAATAAAATTTCTAAAAAGAATATCTGTATGGGCGAACTCTGTTCTTAACTGATAAATCTGAAACTACAATGCACCCATGAAGATAATGATCTGATGATGATGAATCTTTGATTTGAGAAATGAATGAAATCATGAAAAGCTGGTGTGAGGGTACTGAATGAACATATCTGGTGGCCTGCAAAGTATGTCGGGTGGAAACTGGTGGATCCAGTAAGAAAATTGATGAAACATGGTCCGCAGTGGTGCTGAAGGTAGAAGCCTTCAGTGAGGGGGTTGTAGCTCCCTTCCAGTGGTAGCTGGTAAATGAGAGCAGGGGGTATTAGCTCCCTTCCAGGAGAGGCTGGTAAACGAGATAAGGTTGTAGCCTTCTGTAGGTGGGTGCCTGCGTGCTGGTTTAAGTCTGCACCAGCATATATTGTAAGAAGTTTTCTCTATAATAAATATTGAAGACTGAGATTATAGCAGCGGTGGTTTTCTCCCAAATTGGGTTTCCATCTTAAAATCTTGGTGTCATATGTGTTTCACTGCTACATTTGGTGGAAATTCCGACACTTGGTTCCGACGCTTTTGACCAAATGTCGGAAATTTTCCCAAATTTTTTCCATCCCACCCGAAACCGTCGCTATACCGACATCTATAGAAAAGTGTCGCAATACCGACACTTAAAAACGTGTCGCAATTGTGACGTGTAGAGGACGACGTCGCAATTGCGACACCATGGCCCAAAGCGTCGCTATTGAGACAACTCCAAACGTCGCAACTGCGACACAATGTCTAGGTGTCGCCACTGTGACGTTTAAAGGCACCCGTCATAATAGCGACGCCTTTTTCGCTGTCGGTATAACGACACTTCTATGCGCGGTACATAAAAATTCGAAACTTATATGCGTGCTACATAAAAATGATTTTATTGTTTCGTATTCGTCGCAATAGCTACATTAACATCTGATATCACACGCGCATTTGCCCTCCGCTCTTGCAGAATAGAATTTTCCCTCAGCATTCGCGCTCAGCTCTTGCAGAACAACATTTTCCCTCAGCATTCACCCTCAGCATTCGCCCTCAGCTCTTGCAAAATGGTAAGTTCTTACTGCAGGCCCTTCCTCCTATAGTAGGGTTGACTCTATTTGGGTTTTTTTGATCAATTCCATTGGATTGTGTTAGGCTGTAGGGTTCTCTATAGATGTCAAGACCCAATACAAGATTTAAATTTTTCCCAAAGAAACGCTTATTAATTTGGCAGCCATTATTTCTCCCTGCTTTAAAAACCCTACATTTAAATGAAAACAAGCATTGCATTTCAACTACAAAAATCTATTAGTGTTCAATTGTACATGTGTGCTACATTAACGTCTGATGTCACGCGCGCATTCTTTCTCTCGCTCTGTATAATAAGATTCACCTCGCATCGGCCTCAGCTCTTTAACAAAGATCGCCCTCACCTTCTTGCGAACAAAGATTCGCTCTCGCATTCGCCCAGCGTTCTGCAGAACAAAGATTCGATAGGATTCTTCCTCAACTTCTTCGTCACAAAGATTCGCCCCCGCATTCGCTCGCCCCGTTAACAACATTTTCCTTAGCATTCGCCCCGCCGTTCGCCCTCGCCGTTCACCCCGCCCCAGGTAACAAAGATTCGCTCTCGCCTCTGCAAAATGGTAAGTTCTTACCGTGTGCCCTTCCTCCTGGTGTAGGTTTTGAAGGCCTGGGTTTTTTTGGTCAATGCCATTGGATTGTGTTAGGCTGTAGGGTTCTCTCTAGATGTCAAGAATCAAGATTCAATACCCTCTATTATCTTCATCACCCAATACAAGATTTAAATTTTTCCCAAAGAAACGCTTATTAATTTGGCAGCCATTATTTATCCCTACTTTAAAACCCTACATTTAAATGAAAACAAGCATTGCATTTCAACTACAAAAATCTATTAGTGTTCAAATGTACATGTGTGCATCACTTGTGTAGGGTATTCCTTTTCCACTTTCACATTATCCAAGAATGTGTGCAGTATAGTTCATATTTTTGTGATTTAGATTGTCTTGAAAAAGGAAAGGTAAATTATTTCCCATGGAAAAAGAAGGTTTTCCCTTTTTATAGGTTGTTTGGACTTACGTGGAAAAATTTATGGTATGCCTTTCATATTATGTAGTTTAAATTTGAATTACCAGATTATTCTACATGAAAATATAATTACCTATGTGATGTCCTTCATCACTAATTAAAATTATAGGGTTTCAATTTCCTAGACTCTAACTCATCTGATGCTAAATTCTAGGTTCTCATTGGTGGATCACTCTTCCATTGATTTCCTTTCCCTCTAGATCTTGTCATACTTAAAAGTCATCAATGATACATATATTATTTCAGGTATCCCAAAATGCTTTATAGTAGAACATATTGTGAAGTTTTTTTGACACTTGAGGATTCTTTTTAGAACTGCAACGTGGTCTATGCTATCGAGTTATATATCAAGCAACTCGTCCTTAATAACCACACTATGAGGTAGGTTCAACCAGTTTGAACTTGTTGGGACATAGCATATGAAGTTGTGTGATGAGTCCATATCACAGGTCTATTATGGTGAAAAAAGTGAAGACACGTAATGATAGTTATTATGTTAACATTACTAGAAACATTTTCTAAATTATCCATGCTATCAAGATGTCAAAATTCCAGGCATTAGGTGTCAATACTCGTAGCTAATAGATAATAATAATAATATAAAAAATCACAACTTTATTCTTGAAATATGATTGTTACACATTGGTAACCTAGTTCATGAGTTACTATCACCCAAAGATTGCAAAAAAAACTTAAAATATAAATTAAACCAACATGAGAATCCAACTAAGGGTTTCTCGACAAAATCATGCCATAACTTGGCATTTTGAAACCCAAATTTGAATCCATCATAAGTAATACAATGCAAACTCAGATGGATTTTCAATGCATGTTTACATGCTACACTTATTCTCTGTCTAGATATCATTTTTTAAATGGAACCATTAGTCAAGCCCACAGTCCTTTTTATGTGAAAAATTTCAGCTCTATTTGAGCTCTTTTTTGCTCCACCACCTCCATAAAGTTTAAACATATGCAAACATATATCATGATCTTGGAATTCCATTACATATGTATGTGCCAATGTTCCATAATCATGCCGCATCATCAATTTAAGAAATTTCCATTGAATATCAAATTATGGAGTGGGGGAACTTTTTGCTGCAACATTTGGCTCAAAATCAGGGACCATCTCCGTATGAGGTGAATGAGAACTATAGATATCTGAAGAATTAGATTAGTGCCTTTTCCTCTGGCCATGGAGTCATATACATTCATCCATCACAAAAAATTGTCTTTGTTCATTCTCACCTTGAAAGTTGCAAAAATTCATGCCCTAATTGAAACGACACTAAATTTGAAAGATATAATAAAAATGCAAGCTAGAAGAGCCCTATTAATACAAAGGGAAAACCTTCCTACCTACCCTAACTGAGATAAATTTTTATTGAATAGGAAACATGATATTGCCAATGGAGTTGATCCAACAACTTGTTAAATGTATGGGACTAAATCATGCATTTGATTTCCAGGGAAACATGCGCATGAAGAGAAAAAGTGCAGAATTAATGGAAAATCCATACATGCCACTTACAAAAACTACACCGAAAGGTCAAAAAATACTTAAGGCCTTAACTTAATTTGAATCCAAAAATGACAAAACAGGATTAGTGAAAACACGAGAGTGGTGTGGGTGAACAACATAAATAAAAAAGTGAAGATACCTTTCCCCAAGATGCCTTTGTCACCGTTGTATGAAAACATGTTTTCCTTTCCCTTTATACATGCAAGTGAATGCATTATAGGTATGGTGTTTTCCCATAATAGGAGAAGCCTACTTAAATATATCATTTGTGGATTGAATGTTTGGGTGCCTTAATGTGCAATGACATGTTTCCAGGACTGAATTCAATGCAAGGCATATTTGAAACTCTAACTCTATCTTCCGGTGTCTTACTAGAAATTATTTCAGTTTTCATTTTGTGTTTTCAAGTTTTTACATTTATAATTTTATTGCAATGTGGCAGACTGATCAGAGCAGTGCAGGAACAACCCCGAGATGGGATGATCGCGGAAAGAGGCCAGCGAAAGAACATGTAAAGTGCCAGCATTGCTCTATATTTAGGTATTTTAGTTATTTACATAATTGAAATAATATTAATTTTGTTCAAATATGCAGACACCTAGCCATGGTATGCCTGATGATTCCCTCTTTGAGGAAGAGCTTTCTTCATCCCTATCTCCAGTGTTCTTGTTGCAAAAAAAGGCACGAGATGCAAGATCGGAATTTAATACTTTGATAGACGCGCCTCAAACACCTGAAACAGAAGAGAGGATACAACATCTTATGAGGCAGCTAGAAAGATATCAGGTAATAATAAAAAGTCAAAAGGATTTTTTTTTTGTTCTGCATGAGATGAATTGTGATAGTTTGATTTTTAATTTTTACATTGACTAAACTAACAAAAAGTTCTTTTGTATGTAGCGTCTTCTGGCATTTGCTGAACCCGGTGTTGGTGGTAGTGGGACACAAGGGAAAGAGATTTCCCAACAACCCTCTCGTACACCTTCTACTCCTTTAGGTGCTAGCCAAGAAACACACCCTGCCCAAGCAGACACCCAGCCAACCGCTGAACGTGTTGGCAATGATGAGGCTGATATGGCCAACTACATTATTGCGTTTCCCGGAGCTACACGTGTCAGCTCCACAGGGACCATTAATGGCACGTTGTTGGTGAACGATGAAGGTGTCCCTATAAAGCATGTACAACTCCCAGGTAAATTTTAATATTTTAACTATTTCATGTACTTTATCTAAAACATATTTATCATGATTTTTATTTTTAAATTAATGATAATATCTTCTACTTTTTATTTTATTCTGTAGGGAACAATGAGTTCCTACAGATTCTCGGGATGCCTAAGGGGTTGGTAATTTTGCCCAACTACGTATTGTGGTGCACCAATGCATCAACTCGATAAAAGAGCTTCTAGATTATCTAGAAGCCTTTTTGGGGTCGACACATCATGTATCACGGTGGCTCAGCCTAAGAAATATCAAAATATACCAGGGATACCGATAGACGCACCTGCAATTTAACCCTAGATACAGCATCCTTCGTTAGCTGTGAGAGAGTGAGGGAGAGAGTATCTATCCATGACTAAAAGAAAAGGGCAAAGAAAGAAGGAAAATTGCCAACTGGACCCGCAAGGTAAATTACAACTTTAATTCAATTGCTTTAATTTTCTCTATGTATAAAATAAAAGTGTGCTACGTGATATATAACTTCAATATTTTGATGCTAGGTTGCTTTACACCTCAAAGGCAACCATAGCTACGATTGAAAAAAAGGGCCATCACAAGCTAGGCCAGGGTGGCTACTTGAAATTAGCCGTAACAATTGTAATTAAGTAGCCAAACGTCTTATAATTAATTGTATCGCCTTCCAATGTTTTTGTAATCCTATCAAATATGATTAAAAATACACAATCATATGTAATGTAGGGTGATGAATTCGGAATAGAAACTACAGAGGAAGATAAAAATATCACTTTCCATTTCGGCTATCAAGCCGTAGTTGAACGTCGCAGAAGCTTGGGGCAGGTCCCAAGATCCAGAATGTCTGATAAGGTAAAACATTAACCTTTCAATATGCTTGTTTTCTTCCATAAATTTAATGTCTAACAACTTTTTTTAAATTAGGGGAGCAACACTATCGACGAGGCAAATAACCCAGTTGTAGAGCCAAATGTAGATGTTCCTCACGTGCAACCTAATCATTGTAGTGGGGACCAAGCCGACAATGCTACTATCAGTGAGGGCCGTGATGATAATTAATTTCCACTTATAATTTTTTCTAATTATACCTTGATGGTTGTCCTTATAACGTTTTTTGTTTAAATGACAGAGAATGTTTCCCTTGAGGATCTTACCACTAGAGAGGAAGATGGTAAGCAACAGCCTCACCGCTATTAACTGGTGCACCAGTAAATAATCTCATTGCAATTTTTTTTATTATTATTACCAAACTAGTTCAATGATATTTAAAACCTAATGAAATTTAATATTATTTGTTTGTAGGCGTATGCCCCATCACCTGGATGAGACCAATCATCGTGATGCCAACAACTATGCCACGCTACTAACTGTGCAATGTAAATAATCTCATCGTAATTTTTTTTATTAGCACACTGAACTAGTTCAATGATATTTCAAAAATCGATAAATTAAAATTTAATATTATCTCGTTTTTTGTAGGTGATGCCCCGTCACTGGGGATGAAGCGCCAAAATCGTGACAATGCAACTAGGTCAGCGGCCACAACTGGTGCACCAGGTAAATAATCTCATTGCACTTTTTTTTTATTAATATTACCGAACTAGTTCAATGATATTTAAAAACTGACAATTAAAATTTAATATTATCTGTTTTTGTAGGCGATGCCCCGTCACTGGATGAGCCCAGACATCGTGAATACGCAACTAGGTCAGCAGTGCGGGTGGAAAGGCACGAAACAGGAGCAGAGCACGATGATATTGATGATGTAATTAGGAGCTTTAAAAATAGGAAGAAGAAAAAGAAAATTTGGCAATGTAAAATATTGTATTATTATAAGACAAACGTTACCATACTTGGAACGTTTTTTGCGTTATATAAAAAACTCATTTATCATACTATTTTTATGTCAAGCATTAATTGCAATGTTTCCTTGCGTACTTTTTGTTGAATTGTTTTTTTATTAATTATTGAATTTTTTTTTTATGCTCATGAAAGTAAAAAATGAAATATAGATTGGGTATTGGGGAATTGAGAGTGATGTGAGGGGGGGGGCGGGGGGAGGGGCCATGAGAGCTTCCACCTTCACGTGGTTGGCCTTGTATAGTAGAGAATAATTTATTGGAGCGATTTAATCTTGGAGCAAACCTCCCTTGATCCAGCGTAGCAACAAAAAAGTCACTGTTGACTTAGTTGCTACTCTTTCAGATCGTGGGAGGCTTGTTCCAAGTTCATGCGACTCCAATAAATTGTTCTTGAAATGAAGAGAAGCTTATTCAGTTATGTTTTGACATTTTCAACATATGTTCTAACATTATCATAAGAATGCATCTTAGAGTAAAAAAGACTACATCAATTACTTGTATTTATTGTATAGATAATGATGGATTTTGATTGACTTGGCAGTGCAGGTACAAATCCTCTTGCATCATGAGCAATACAACCTGTCAACCAGGGTCATGTCCAGGATATTTTTGCTTGTGCGCTTGACCAGGTTCGTAATGTCACATTTTGTAAGTTCCTTTACAGTTCATAATTCAATATTAAGCTTGTTCATGATTATTATCTAGGGTTTTTGTATGTGTTTTTTCATCTATTTGATTGTAAGCAACTCTGCATGTTTCCTGTTGTTCACTATGATTTCTCCCATTACCACTCCCAGGATGAATCCGACTTTATTGTTACATAGGTTACTTTATTGTTACTATGATTTCTCCATTTACGATTTCATAGGTTACATCATGTAAAGTTGTCAATCTCGTGTTGGTGATGAGCTTTAGTTCTCCAGATTTGGGGCTTTTCTGATATTTTCTCCCTCATGTCATTCCTGCATCACCTCGTTGTTTGAGCATGCCAATTGTCTACCACTTGTACTAATTGGCACATGTCAATCTCTGAGTGGTGCCACATTTCACCTATTTTCAGTGAGAGTTTAGGGTTTCTCTAACATAGCTTCAGAAATCCGATTCAGTGCCTGCTTGAATATTGTCACATAATACTTATGGTTTGGATTGATGAGCATGTTCTGAATGGTTGGTTGATTCATAAGAACCACCATAAATCTCCCTTCCTCTAACACACAGAAAATAAAAATTTCTTTGACAGGAGACAGAGTTTCAATACTTTGAAAACAAACTTCTATTCCCTTCAATAACTCAAAAAAAAACTATTACACTACTTCCTCACCGAGAGGGATTACAAAATTATGACTGCTACAAAACGTAGTGCATAAAACCAACTCAATGTCTGTTCAAAACAAACATACTCTGTCTCTAAGACACTCTGTTGTGTTTTTCCCTTTCGCACTGCTGTGCATACACACTTAAAAAGTTACACTCAGTTTTTCACTTTTTACACACTGCTATGTAATAAAAAATTTACGTACTGTCTATAAAAAAAACTACCAAGCTTTTTCAACCTTTTTATTTTTATATGCCGGAACATATAAAACATATTATAATAAACCCTCTTTTAAAAAAAATAAAATTAAAACTAAATTCTATGGCCCACCTTTCATTTCGCATATGATATATATATAACATATGTTTAAAACATATGTATATATTAAACTATCAAAATATTAAAGAACCCTTTCCGTCGGACTTCAAAAGTCTGAATAGACATCCTAAATCACTATATTTCCAAAGTCGGATGTCATTAATTTGAACCTGAATTTAACCAATGTGCTTCAGAAATTGGTCCGTTTTCGTGCTTTTCGACTCCCTTCAATTTCATAAAGTGATCCAATATAATGCCTCCACGTGTCCTCCTTGAATTTGAACCGTTTGTAAATTTATGTTTGTTTAATTTCTCAAGTCAGACTATGCTAATGTTTGGGTTACTGTTGTGTTTAAAGACAATCCTGTACAGAAATATGGCTGCGGCCGTCTACAAAAAATCTTGCAGGAATTTTAAATGCTGAATTAAATTTCTGGATGGCATGCAAGCAACCTCCAAAAAAAAATGTTGCTGCTGCATCCGTCCTTCTGCTGCAGCAGCTGAAGTTAAAATTCAACAGCACAGGGTTTAATAAGTGAGGGTGTAAAGGTAACTTTTTGTCGATGGTACTGGATTAAGATCATCTATTCATTTTTGTAGGGTCTTATGGTGTTTGGTTTTTTAGTTTTGGGTTGGGTTTATTGAGTCTAAGATAGTTTTTGAGTGAAAAAATCGCTATCAGGTATTAAAAAATTTTGGTTCTTTTGTCAAAATTTATGAGCTTGTTAGGAAATACAAAACTGACAATGGTTGTATCTTAAATTTGTGGAAAATAATTTGAAATGAAACCTTTTTTTTTAGGTTGTTGCAACAAGTGCAAACCCCATTCAAATTACTAGGGGTATTGACAAGACAATAAAGGCCCTTGTTTCGGAACTCAAAATTTTTTCAAAGGAGGTAAACGCTTGCCTTTTGAGTAGGCCGGTTTTCATTGTTGCTGATGGTTTGGTGTATCTAATTGAATTAGTTGCCTAAGGTATTTTTGGTTGCAAACTCCTTTTCATTTTTCATACAGTATTGGCCTTGTGGAATACATTTGATTGTGTGGTTTTGTTAGATCTACAACATTTGTAGTTGTTTAGTCTTATGGCCGAGGTGCACTTTTATTATGGAAATAGTTGATGCAATATTGTCATTTAATCCTTACTGCAGGGTAGCATGTTGAGAAGTTTCTTGAGAAACATTTGGTATTCAAAATGACACTTGATCCTATACAGCATCATGCACTTGACTTCAAAATTCATATTCAAAGTGTGCCAGACAATTCTTGCAAAATTTCAAATATTTATGTTGTTTTAAACCATTATCCTTTTCATGATTTACAGGGGGCATTTGGGTTGTATATATCTCATGTACTCAGATATTATTGTACTAGTCCTGGCTGTTATCCGAGGCACAGCATGTATGTGAGACTCTTCATTGTATTTTTTACTGGCCCTTGATTATGCCAGCTGTACTCTATGGTTCGGTCCCTTGTTTACTGGACACACTATTCTTTTGTACTTTGTCACGGCGGGCATAGGTATGCCTTCCCCGCCGCCTTCAGCACAGGTACCCTCTCATAACAGAGACTTGTTGCACCTGCGAGTCTCGTCTCCTCAGGGTCTAGTCCTTCAGCACACTATCTACCTCATTTTTTCTCTCTCTGACATACCCTTTTGTTGTCTAGTGATTGTCTTCTTACAACGTACTTCGGTCATACGATTTGCTCCTGACACTCGCACGCTGGGGGGCAATCTGTTACACCATTTTTTTGTCATCTAACTCTTCATCATTAGATGGACCCAAGTACACCATGTAAGACCAGTTTTACCCCAAGTAAAACTGCTTTCACTATGTTAATTAGGAAACCCCAAAAGGAATAATTAATTAAACCATAATTTAATTATTATTCCCAGTCATGTTTAACCCAAAAACAAAGAAATTAATGAGATAAACCTATAGTTATCTTATTATTTTCTAGGAATAATTATTTAATAATATTCCTTGTTAAATATGACCAAATCAACCACCATTAATCAAATAAATCATTATTTATTTGATTATATCCCAACCACTTCCTTAAAAAGATAAATAAATCATTTATTTATTTATTTTTCACTAATCAAGGAATTTGACCCAAGTCAAACACCCTTTCCCTCCAACAAATATAATAAAATATTCCATAAAAGGTGGATCTAGATTTGGTTAACATTATTTTAATCATGCACCAAGATCTAGAATGACCCAATATTTTGTTATAAATAGGAGGGTTTTTCCCCATCATTCTTCACCTTTTGTTGCCTACTAGATCACTCTGGATCTATACACTTGGTCTCATTCCTACCATTTTTGCTCCCATTGAGCTCTATCTTCTACATTGGGTTTTCTACATCTACAAAAGAGAGAAAGCTTAGATCTGAAGTGCTGAGGACTACAAAGAACCCATCCCATTGAGGAGATCTGGATACACCTTCTTGTTTCCTCCCAGGTGCCCTGTAATATAAAAATTCATTCAAAAATCGTGTTCTTGTCTTGTCTGTTGGATGCATGGAGCAAACTCTTTACTTCACTGCTTAATATCTTTCCATTTATAGATCTGCTTGTTGCAGCACTTTAACTACTAATTGCAGATCTGAAGATGTTTTGCAGCCATTATTGTTGTTAGGGCTATTAGTTATGCGTAGCTAAAGTGGTTCTTTTTCGTAACACTTCGACGAAGAATTCACTAACAAATGGCCGTACCCACACGGTTTTAAATTACGACCGCCGTCGTTTTTCCTATTCGCATATCCACTACTCGTACCCTAGGGTTTCTTTTTCAGCCTTTTTGTTTTTCCTATTTTCATGTGGTTTTTTCCCCTCATAAAGCCCCAAACATTAAAATTTCTAACTTCCACTCGTGTGTTTCTCGGCCCTATTGCGCAGTGACCGTCATCACCGTTGTACTCGAGACGACATTTTTTTTCTGGAAATCGCCGCCGAGAGTCCTCGGCGTGGCCGGTACTTTTGGCCCGGTGTGCAGACCAAGTTCTCGTGCCCAGAAACCCCAACCGCGACCGAGCGAAAACCGTCAAAAACCGCGACCCTGACTTTTTCTCGCCGTTTTTCGAACTTTTTCCGGGTTTTTCCGAAGCTTCGTCGTGTTTTCCACCTCTCGGTCTCGTCTCGGCTTCGACTTGTTTCTCGATCCGTTTTTGCTCATCTAAGTGGGAACCTAGCCCCTTAGGCTTCGCATCCCTCCACTTTTGGTGGAAGAGTTTCTTATCGTTTGTGTGTGTCCGATTTTTTCGTAGCTCTTGCCTTCCTTTTTTCGCATCTGATACCTCATCCTCGCATCCCTTTATATCAGCTTTCTTTTCCTTTCAAATCACCTCTTGTCGTTTGCTTGACCCCTTTGAAGGCCTCCGCCTTGCCTCCGGTTTTTGCCGATTTCTTCCTTTTTCCGTGCCCACCCTTGCCTCTCGGGCCGGTTGCATCCGCACCTCTTTCCTCGGCGTTTATCCTCCCATCCTCGGTCTCCTTCGACCCTAGATCCGTTGAGCTCTTTTTGTGTGTTTACATAGTTTTTTCCCTTTCTTTTCAAATAGTTTTTAGAGACCCACTTTCTTGCTAGATAGATGCACAAGTAGTCGTTATTTTTCATTATTTCGCATTTTATTCTGCTCTCTCGTAGGTTTATTTTCGCCTACGCAACATTAATTTTTTTCTTGCTCTCAAAACGGAAAGGGTTTAAAAATTAAAAATTAACGCACGCCACACAATCGACCCTATGAAGAAGCGTTCGGTTAACACCGCCGGAAAAGACTCTAAAATCAATTGTCACCGCACCTTATCTCAGCTCTCTTTGACATTACTTGATTCTCGTCCCTTTCTCGCCCTCGTTCTGCCTTCTTCCTCGTCATCATTGCGCCCCAAGGCACCTTTCCCGGAGCTTCCTTGGCCTTCACCCCCGCCCGGCTGATCGACCTCGCTCCGTCCCACCCATCGAGCGCTCCTTCTCGATTCTTTGGGTTCTCCTTTTCCTTCGGTTCTCCCCCGTCACCTCCACCATGTCGGGTCCAGGCCTAACACTAGCGGGAATCCCGACCCAATGCCGTGACTACTACCAGCGTAACCGCCGCCAGAACTACCTCGGCTTCACCCGTGCTCCCCTTTCTCGTTGTGCCCTTGCCCTCCCCGATTTGGACCGGTTGATAAACGACCCTATACACCATGATGCTAGTTGGCCCGTTGCGCGACAAAGCTCCCTTCCGACATCCCAAAGTTTGAAGGCCATGCGTCGGAGAAGATCCTTCAAATCATGTTCCTCCGATCTTTCCACATGTGGTGTTCATCGACTCCATTACCGATGACTCGTTCATCTTCGATCGTTCCAACGCACGCTTACAAAGGAAGCCTCCAAGTGGTATGTTGATCACCCCACTTCCTCCCATACCACCTTTTGCAACTTCGCTTCCGAGCTTTTTATCTTACTTCCGTTCCCTTCCCCTTCGTTATGACACCGGTATCGAACTCTGACTTCCTTCGCTAAACCTCTTCGACCCGCCTTTCTACCCATGTCCAGGAATGGCGAAGAAGACGGAGCCTATGCCAATCTCTCCTCCTTCGACGACCGTGTCTACATGGACCGGTTCCTTTAGATCTCTCTTGTCCCCTATTGGAAAGATGTCGCATCACATTTTCCTCAAACCGAAGAAGATGCCCTCCAAATGGCGTTAAAATATGACCGATCTACGCTCGCATGTGCTATGATCCTACCGTCCTACCTCGATCTCCCCAAACCCGGTGATGCCCATACACCAGGGGCACCTCATGCCGTCGACCGTATCGTTGGATCTATCTCTCATCCATCCGCTCAACCTCTCATGAGCTGGTGCTTCCGGGGAGGGGCACCACTTCTTGCACTTTCCCCTCCCGCAGCACGCATCCAGGATACCGCATGCCTCATCTTTTCGTCTCCAACCTCCCGTTTACCTCAACGTTACCTAACCTAACCATTACCCTTATCCTCACTGCGCGCCAGCCTCCTCCAAAGATATGCGTTTTCGCCTCCTTTGCCTTCTCAACTCCTCGCAAATGCCACTACCGCCCCCTCAAGAGCAAGGTGAATGCACAAACAGGATTCATGGCTACCCAACCACCGACTCGCCGTGGCCTCAACCTTCCCATCTCCGGTTCCTCCAATTGCTCGTATCCTCATGATGAACTCCGATCCTTCCTCGACCGTCGACCTTCACCTTCAAACCCGCCCGCCGCACCCCAAGCCTCCCCGCTTCGCCTCCCTCCGAGCATCCTTCTTCGTGTTCTATAGAGCTCGTCACCTAGTGGCCCTTTACATATCCCTCAACCAAAAGTTGAGGTTCATACCAAGATACCTAAGGCCCACTACGTCGAAACGCCGCTCCCAGCCGAGCCGCCCCCATTCGTATAGCATAGTAGATGATTTGGCGCAATCTCCCCGCCGTCGTTTCCACACCGGAACCTCCAGCCATGCTCCTTCTAAAGAAGGCTCTACTATCCGCCTCGGCGCCGTAGATCCCGTCGACGACCAAATGATTGTTTTCGACGCCACTCAATCGACCATCCTCCTCTCCCTCCTTCCGTCGCCTCCAAATCCCGGCCAAACCGAACGCCAACGTATCTTGCCGTATCATTGATGAGGGGGCATCCACCCGCGTGATGTCCGCTCGCTTGGAAGCAACCGCATCCCCCGAACCGGCCCCTTCCACGATCACTCCTTCGAGCACGGGATTCGTCATGCCTCCCACCATTGGCCTCGTTTCTGCACTGTCCTATCACCCTCGCCGTAAGATCGGCTTTTGCGTTGACGTCGAAGTCATCGACGCCTCGCTAGATTGCTGTACCCTATTAGGCTTAAGCTACACGCATGTTATGTTCCGCCGTCCCATCCGCGGTTTTCCGCAAGATGTCTTTCCCCCATAACGGAAAGATAGCCGACTATTGACCCTCGCCTGGACATACGATGAGCCAAAATCTCGCACCTCACCCGAGACGACCATCTCTTCGTAGGCCAACAAGCAAACCGTTGACTCCTCGACTCGGCTGTCTCCCGCGTTTACAAGGATTCCTCCCCGCTTGGAACTTTTTCCTAGTCTTCCCCTCCTTATCTCTCCGACCCCAGCCTCATCGAATTGCCGAAGGATGCAATCGTCTCGGGTCGCCCCTTGCCAACCCTCGCTCCGGCTAGTCGAGCACCTTTGCCTCCGAAACTCCGGCTCTTAGCCCTTCACCCCATAGCCAGTCATGAGCCCCTTTTATCCCCCCCGGCACGGTTCCTCCGTGGCCTTAACCATTTAGGAGCCGTCCCACCTCGGCCATGCCCTCTCGGTCGATACCGTTCCTAGCTCCCCCACCAGAGTGCACACGGTACCAAGCCATGGCCACCCTCTCTTCCTAACTCGACACTTGGGATTCCCCGTTTGGTACCTTGGATCCTCCGCCCCCCACCTTGCCTCGGTCAACCCAAACCTTATATCGCTTTGACCCCTTGCCCAACCGGTCCCCATGGCTTCTCCCCTGCCAGACGTTCTCAATACTCATCAGAACCACCTCCCCCGTTGCGACCGTCGGGGGTAAGGAAGGGCAAAGCTCGCAAGGGGGCATCAAAGGACAAGGTCGCCCCGACAAACCCCTCGCTCCTCCTCACCTCCAAAGCATACCATCCAGGGTGCTTTTTGTGATGTTGTCGGTCACGGGGCTCTATACCGTCCCGAATTACTTCATCTAAAGCCCAGCTATGGTTAATGTCACGTTCCCCGAGTCCGCGGTCCTTAAGCCTCTGCTCCTTCCACAACCGCGGCCAAGAACCCAAGACTATTCACACCAACCACCTCGTGCTTTGTGTGATCTCCATGGCCATCACACCCATATTTGTCCCCGCCGAGGACTTCCACACCTCTATTGCCGCGGTCCACCAATTCTCGAGGCCAAGCGCAATGAGTACACCTCTCCCATATTTCCGCGCATTCTCGTCGGGCCAGAATTGGATACTGCATATGACTCCGGCTCCCATTAACATTCCCCTCCCCGATGTCGAGATGACTCGAGCCTTCGTCCAACATTTTCTACCTATCATCATCCATGAGACCCTCGGGGACCATTCCATCTGAATCCTCCCCCTCGTTGTTTCGCTTGACCTTTCTTCACGATCATCTTGGGCTCAATATCGGTAGATCCTTTATCTATTTACTCTTCGGTCACCCCTGTGGGATTACGCATGTGAACTTCTTCTCATGATGATGATTCGTGTCGCTTCACCATGTACGTGTCCTTCTTCCACCAATACCCATCTTTATCAACAAGGACGACATTATGGAAGAAATTCCCACCCAGGACTTTATATATTCTCACACTGAACTCATGTGTTCACACCACATCCACCTTGTGGCCATTACATCGAAAACCCAATGCTTGCAAGGGGCACCCACATTTGAGAGACCAAGAGAAGCAATTCTCCATAACTCTCCTAGTGTATCCGGTCGTGTTGACTTTAGTACCATTATTCTTCCACATTTAGAAGAACCTCTAAAGTCCCATATCACTTCCGATCACTCTAGGGATGATACTCCTTATCGTCTCTCCTCTTCCGTCAAGAACCTGCCTCTTAGACATTATTGTTGACCAACCTATAGCTTTTCTACAAGAGCATCACTTCATTATCTCCAAATCCTCTTTTTTGGGATAGTGACACTGTGTATGCCAACTCGGAACTTAAAGTCCATTTGATCCCCATATGCATACTCAAAAGAGATTGGTAATCCTCCATTTCCTTTCTCAAACCGCATAACCATAACGAGAACAAATGGCACACCACATCATTAAAATGTGTTTAGATTCCCCTTTTTCTAAATACATTTTGGCATGACCACACCATGCTCGGGGGCACCCATGCCCCTCAACCATAACCCTCCTCACCCTTCGTTTTTGGAGAGGAGGCCGGCCTTACCAATCGAGTGAAAAATCCCTTCCCCTTCATCCGGCCGTTGAACTTCTCCCCGACACCCAACCTCTAGAACAACAACTTATCATGCTTGAGCGTGCTTCGAAGACCGTCGTGTTGCCTCGCAAACCATGGAAGCGGCCAACAAACACACCAAAGCTCAGCATGACCAAAGTCCACCGTACCTTCAGTCAAGGAGACTGTTTAGCATGCATCAAAGTTCCACGATGTCCTCGTCAGTGGGAAGTCTGACTGATGAGGTATTAGCCCTTACATCATCGCAAGGCGCCGGTAAGGTAAAGGGCATACCTTCTAGAGGATTTCGAAGGCCATCCCCTTCCTAGTCCTCGCAACGCACTCTATCTTAAGAAATATTACCCTTAGCATTTCCCCTCTCGATCTCCCGATCCTCGATTTCAACAACTCGATAATCCGGCCGCAGTCAGCTCTCTGTTTCTTCATCAACGGGTTCTTAAAAAACTTGAGAACCCCAAATCCGGCCACACACGACGGGACGCCCGATCCACCCCGGATCTCTCGTCCGAAATGTTCCTGCATCCCCCC
Organism: Pinus albicaulis; assembly: GCA_034641835.2. Classification (NCBI taxonomy): domain Eukaryota; kingdom Viridiplantae; phylum Streptophyta; class Pinopsida; order Pinales; family Pinaceae; genus Pinus; species Pinus albicaulis. The sequence continues at coordinate 10,131,734 of MU968501.1, read as the reverse complement.
TCCAAACGCTGACCCGCAACTCCGCCATACCCGCACAAACACATCATTTTTGTCGCAGGCTGCATCGGGAAAACGATAACCAAACACCAAACCCAACTCCTGCCTCATAACACAAAGACCAAACCCCCTCATCTCCGAGGCTCTGCCGTCGGCCGGACTGTGTCACACTTTTGCCCTAATACCGCGTCTTGGCCGCACTTTTTGCCCCAAAAGTGTGTGACCCGGCCGTAGAGATGAAGGAGGGGTCAAGCTTCGGGGTTTTGGGCCCTAAACTACAAATGTATCCATCAAAATGCAAGAGCAAGGTTAGGCCTCTCACCTCCAACCCATATTCCCTATCTCCACGTCGTCATCCGCTACGTTCGCCGCAAGATTTTCCAGGGCCTTTCTCCTCTCCACATTCACCACAAAGAACAATAGCAAATGAACATTTTGGAGGGAAAACTGCCTCTATTAAAAGAGAACCCCCGTTTCTTCTTTCGACCGGCCGCGACCACACCGTAGCCCTTATCTTCGACGAACCGTCGCCATCACGGGATGCATCTCACCGAGCTTTCCCAAATGGTTTTTTATTAGTTTTTGGTGATTTGATACTTCACCCGATACGCTTGTCCAAGAAGGGTCACTTCACTGCCTTTAAAATCGAATTTCTCACTTACGACACTTGTACTTTGGGCACCATATCGCTCCTTACTTGTCCATGTTCGTGTCGATTTTCGTCATGAGTGCCCACCTTGTGCCTATGCCTCCATGGTCCCCCATTGGGGCCTTTACCGTAAGAAAGACTATCAAGTCGCCCTTGTTTAGAGCATCCAAGTTGAGTCATCATTGCATTCATGGAGTCTATCCGCGTCCCTTTGTACCCCACTATAGCCCTCCCCATTCTTCTTTGCTTGGTTCCTCTTCTTTGTGTCGCATATCATGACCTTTAGCCCCCACCGTCCCCTATCCCTTCCGATATTGTGTCACCACCGCTGCCATGTCATTCATGCCCTTTATGCTCTGAACAAGGGCCGGCCCATTCGGCCACCTGTCCCTCCCCATTTCATCATCGTCGACAGTGTGCTCACCGTCCGTCGCCCATTGTTTTTCTCTCGTGCCTTAGTTGAGATCTTCATTGCTCCACTCACGGCGATCTCCTTCATCGACATCGGCGCACATTCATTCCGTGAGCAAGGTCTAGAGTGGAAAATTCTTGTCTCCATCTTCCACTCTCGTTCTGGCACCAAAGTCGCCGGGGATCTCTACTTCCTTGACTACTGTTTCTTCCCGCCCTCCTTTCAACATGATCGAGATTCGTATACTTGACGGGGTCCGGGCGGACTCCGTCAGGGCCACTCTTCTGATGATTCCTGTGTGTGTGTGAGATGTCTCTTAACCCCCACGAGGGGGTGGGCTCGCAGGTAGCTCCCCACATGCCCTGGACATCTCTTCTTTGATTTCTTGATGTCAGCTCCATCTTTTGATGATGTTGGCCTTGGCCACTTGCAACACCTCTATGATTTGCATGTATCGGCCGTATTTTGTGAGCCCTTCCCCATTTACAGGGCATTTGGGTTGTATTTATCTCATGTACTCGCATATTATTAGCCAGTCTGTCGTTATCCGCACAACATATATGTGAGACTCTTCATTGTATTTTTATTCCGGCCCTTGATTATGCGCTCGTACTCTATGGTTCGGTCCCTGTTTATCGGACACACTATTCTTTTGTACTCTTTGTCACTTGCCAAGTATAGGTTTGCCTCCCTCCGCCGCCTTTCAAAGACAGGTACCCTCTCATAAAAAGAGACTTGTTGCACCGCGAGTCTCGTCTCCTCGTGTCCAGTCCCCCAAGACACTATCTACCTCACACTTTCTCCGACATCCCCTTTGATTGTCTAGTGATTGCAGTTCGTTAACGTACTTGGCTTTTCACATTTGCCCCCGACACTCGCACGCCTGGGCAACTGCTACACCATTTTTTGGTCATCTAACCTTTACTTGTCAGATGGACCCAAGTACACCATGTAAGACCGCCTTTACCCTAAGTAAAACTCCAAGCCACTAATGTTAAATTAGGAAACCCCAAAAGGAAATATTAAACAAACCTATATTTGTTTGATTTTCCTCATGGAATAATTAATTAAACCATAATTTAATTATTATTCCCAGTCATGTTTAACCCAAAAAAAAAGAAATTAATGAGATAAACCCATAGTTATCTTATTATTTTCTAGGAATAATTATTTAAATCTTATTTAGATAATATTCCTTGTTAAATATGACCAAATCACCCACCATTAATCAAATAAATCATTATTTATTTGATTATCTCCCAACCACTTCCTTAAAAAGATAAATAAATCATTTATTTATTTATTTTTCACTAATCAAGGGATTTGACCCAAGTCAAACACCCTTTCCCTCCAACAAATAATAATAAAATATTCCATAAAGGTGGATCTAGATTTGGTTAACATTATTTTAATCATGCACCAAGATCTAGAATGACCCAATATTTTGTTATAAATAGGAGGGTTCTTCCCCATCACTCCTCACCTTTTGTTGCCTACTAGATCACTCTGGATCTATACACTTGGTCTCATTCCTACCATTTTCTCCCATTGAGCTCTATCTTCTACATTGGGTTTTCTACATCTACAAGAGAGAGAAAGCTTAGATCTGAAGTGCTGAGGACTACAAAGAACCCATCCCATTGAGGAGATCTCGATACACCTTCTTGTTTCCTCCCAGGTGCCCTGTAATATAAAAATTCATTCAAAAATCGTGTTCTTGTCTTGTCTGTTGGATGCATGGAGCAAACTCTTTACTTCATTGCTTAATATCTTTCCATTTATAGATCTGTTTGTTGCAGCACTTTAACTACTAATTGCAGATCTGAAGATGTTTTGCAGCCATTATTGTTGTTAGGGCTATTAGTTATGCATAGCTAAAGTGGTTCTTTTTCGTACGCTTCGACAAAGAATTCATACTAACAAATGGCGACTCCACACGGGTTTTAAATTACGACCGCTGTCGTTTTTCATATTCCTGCATATCCAGCTACTTCAGGCCCTAGGGCTTCTTTTCAGCTTTTTGTTTTTCCTATTTTCATGTGGTTTTTTCCTCATAAAGCCCTCAAACATTAAAATTTCTAACTTCCGTGTGTTTCTGGCCCTATTGCGCAGGTGACCGACATCAGCCGCAGCTGAGACGACATTTTTTTTTTGAAATCTGCCGCCGAGAGTCCCGGAAGTGCAGGTCGCACTTTTTGGCCCAAAAAGTGTGACCTCAAGCCTCAGGTCACAGAAAAAAGCCCCAAAACTGCGACCGGAGCGAAAAACTGGTCAAAAACCGCGACCTGGACTTTTTTCTGTTGTTTTTCTGAAATTTTTCTGGGTTTTTCTGAAGCTTCTGTCAGGGTTTTCAAGCCTCTGTCTCAGCCTGTTTCGACTTGTTTCTGATCTTCTTTTGCTCATATAAGTGGGAACCTAGCCCCCTAGGGCTTCAGTACCCTCCACTTTTGGTGGAAGAGTTTTAGCTGTTTCAGGTGTCTGATTTTTCAGAGTTTCAGCCTTCCCTTTTTCAGATCTGATACCTCATCCTCAGATCCCTTTTATATCAGCTTCTTTTCCTTTCAAATCACCTCTTGTCGTTTTGTTTGGACCCCCTTTGAAGGCCTCCACCTTGCCCCCTCCGGTTTTTGTTGATTTCCTTCCTTTTTCCAGCCACCTTGCCTCTGCCTCTTGGTTGTGATCTGCACCTCTTTCCTGCCGCTTTATCCTCCAGATCCCTGTCCCTTTCGACCCTAGATCTGTTGAGCTCTTTTTGTGTGTTTACATAGTTTTTCCCTTTCTTTTCAGCATAGTTTTGAGAGACCCACTTTCTTGGGTTAGATAGATGCACAAGTAGCTGTTATTTTTCTGTTATTTCAGCATTTTATTCTGTTCTCTGTAGGTTTATTTTCAGCTACGCAACACACTTTTTTCTTGCTCTCAAAACGGAAAGGGTTTAAAAATTAAAATTAACGCACGCCACACACTGACCCTAAGCGAAGAAGCGCCTGGTTAACACCGCCCGGCAAAGACTCTAAAATCAATTGTCACTGCACCTTATCTGCCCTTGACATTACTTGATTCTGTCCCTTTCTGCCCCTGTCGGTTTCCTTCTTCCTGTCATCATTGCGCCCCCAAGGCACCTTTCCCGGAGCCTCCTTGGCCTTCACCCTCAGTCTCCGGTCGATCGACCTGCTCCGTCCCACCGTCGTCAAGCCAGTCCTTCTCTGATTCTTTGGGTTCTTCTTTTCCTTCTGGTTCTCCCCCCTGTCACCTCCACTATGTCGGGTCCAGGGCCTAACACTAGCGGGAATCCCGGCCCTAATGCCGGGACTACTACTAGCAGAACCACCACAGGAACTACCTCGGCTTCACCCGTGCTCCCCTTCTTGGCAGGCCTCAGCCTCCCCGATTTGGACCGGTTGATAAACGACCCTATACACCATGATGCTAGTTGGCCCGCTATGCCGACAAAGCTCCCTTCCGACATCCCAAAGTTTGAAGGCCATGCCGGAGAAGATCCTTCAAATCATGTTCGATCTTTCCACATGTGGTGTTCATCGACCTCCATTACCGATGACTCTGTTCGTCTTCGATTGTTCCAACGCACGCTTACAGGCGAAGCTTCCAAGTGGTATGTTGATCAGCCCACTTCCTCCCATACCACCTTTGTAACTCTTGCCCGAGCTTTTTTATCTTACTTCCAGCTTCCCCTTCGTTATGACACTGGTATCGAACTCTTGACTTCCTTCAAGCAAACCTCTTCGACCCGCCTTTCTACCCATGTCCAGGAATGGCGAAGAAGACGGAGCCTATGCCAATCTCCTCCCTTCGACGACCGTGTCTACATGGACTGGTTCCTTAGATCTCTCTTGTCCCCTATTGGGAAAGATGTCGCATCACATTTTCCTCAAACCGAAGAAGATGCCCTCCAAATGGCGTTAAAATATGACCTGATCTACGCTCAGACAGGTTATGATCCTACTGTCCTACCTGATCTCCCCAAACTCGGTGATGCCCATACACCAGGGGCACCTCATGCCGTCGACCGTATCGTTGGATCTATCTCTCATCCATCCGCTCAACCTCTCATGAGCTATGGTTTTCCTGGGGGAGGGGGCACCACTTCTTGCACTTCTCCCCCTCCCAGTAGCACGCATCCAGGATACGGCATGCCTCATCCTTTTGCCCAACCTCCTGCTTACCTCAACGTTACCCAACCTAACCATTACCCTTATCCTCAGCCTGGTGCGCCAGCTCCTCCAGCATATGCGTTTTCGCCTCCCTTGCCTTCTCAACCCCTGCAACAGCAGTCACCGCCCCCTCAAGAGCAGGTGAATGCACAGCAGGGATTCATGGCTACCCAACCACCTGACGGACAGGTGGCCCCTCAACCTTCCCATTCTGGTTCCTCCAATTACCAGATCCTCATGATGAACTCCGATCCTTCCTCGACCGTCGACCTTCAACTTCAAACTCGGTCTCGCCAGTACCCCAAGCCTCCTGCTCAGTCTGCCTCCGAGCATCCTTCTTCAGGTTCTATAGAGCCTCTTTCGTCACCTAGTGGCCCCTTACATATCCCTCAACCAAAAGTTGAGGTTCATACCAAGATACCTAAGGGCCCACTACGTCGAAACGCTGCTCCCAGTCGAGCTACCCATTCGTATAGCATAGTAGATGATTTGGCGCAATCTCCTGCCGCCATTTCCACACTGGAAATCCTCCAGTCATGCCCTTCCCAAAAGAAGGCTCTACTATCTGTCATGGGCGCTGTAGATCCTGCTGACGACCAAATGATTGTTTTCGACGCCACTCAATCAGACCATCCTCCTCTCCCTCCTTCCGTCGCCTTCCAAATCCCAGTCAAAATCCGGAACGCCAACGTATCCCGGTGTATCATTGATGAGGGGGCATCCACCTGCGTGATGTCCGCTTCGGTTTGGAAGCAACTCGGATCCCCTGAACTGGCCCCTTCCACGATCACCCTTCGAGCATGGGACGTTCATGCCTCCCAGCCCATTGGCCTGTTTCGTAATTGTCCTATCACCCTCGCCGGTAAGACTGTTTGCGTTGACGTCGAAGTCATCGACGCCCCGCTAGATTACAACATTCTATTGGGGCGAAGCTACACGTATGCTATGTCTGCTGTCCCATCCGCGGTTCTCCGCAAGATGTCTTTCCCCCATAACGGGAAGATAGTCACCATTGACCAGTTGACATATCATGAGCCAAAATCTCAAACCTCACCTGAGACGACCATCTCTTCTGTAGCCAACAAGCAAACCGTTGACTCCTTGACCAGTGTCTCCCCCGGCGTTTACAAGGATTCCTCCCTGCTTGGAACTTTTCCTAGTCTTCCCCCTCCTCCTATCTCTGACCCCAGCTCATCGAATGTTTGCATGATGCAATCGTCTCGGGCTGCTCTCAAGCAACCTGCTTCGGCTAGTCAGCAACCTTGCCCTCCGCAACCTGCTCTTAGCCCTTCACCTGCAGCTGGTAGTCATGAGCCCCTTTATCCCCCTGGCACGGTTCCTCCAGGCCTTAGCCATTTAGGAGCCATCCCACCTGGCCATGCCCCCTCTGGTCAGATACCGTTCCTAGCTCCCCCACCAGGAGTGTACACGGTACCAGTCATGGCCAGCCTCTCTCTTCCTAACTTGACACTTGGGATTCCCGTTTGGTACCTTGATCCTCCAGCCCCCACCTTGCCTGGTCAACCCAAACCTTATATCGCTTTGACCCCGGTTCCACCGGTCCCCATGGCTTCTCCCGTTGCATCAGTGCCTCAGTCACTTCAACAGGAACCACCTCCTGTTGCGACCGATTCGGGTAAGAAGGGCAAAGCTCGCAAGGGGGCATCAAAGGACAAGGCTGCCCCGACAAACCCTGCTCCTCCTCAGCCTCCAAAGCATACCATCCAGGGTGCTTTTTGTGATGTTGTCGGTCACGGCTCCCATACCTGTCCTGAATTACTTCATCTAAAGCCCATGGTTAATGTCACGTTCCCTGAGTCCGCGGTCCCAGAAGCCTCTGTTCCTTCCACAACCGCGGCCAAGAACCCCAAGACTATTCACACCAACCACCCCCGTGCTTTGTGTGATCTCCATGGCCATCACACCCATCTTTGTCCCCGCCTCGAGGACTTCCGCACCTCTATTGCCGCGGTCCACCAATTCGAGGCCAAGCGCAATGAGTACACCTCTCCCATATTTGCGCATTCTGCTTCAACAGAACTACCAGATATGACTGCTCCTATTGACATTCCCCCTCCTGATGTCGAGATGACGGAGCCTTCGTCCAACATTTTCTACCTATCATCATCTATGAGACCCTCGGGGACCATTCCATCTGAATCCTCCCCTGTTGTTCCGCTTGACCTTTCTTCAGCGATCATCTTGGGCTCAACATCGGTAGATCCTTTATCTACTTACTCTTCGGTCACCCCTTGTGACGATGCGCATGTGAACCTCTCTTCTCATGATGATGATTCAGGTCGCTTCACCATGTCCGGTGGTCCTTCTTCCACCAGTCACTCCATCTTTTATCACGATGACGACATTATGGAAGAAATTCCCACCCGTGACTTTATATATTCCCCCTTACATCGAACCCATGTGTTCACACCACATCCACCTTGTGGCCATTACATCGAAACCCAATGTTTGGGTAAGGGGGCACCCCCATTTGAGAGACCAAGAGAAGCAATTCTCCATAACTCTCCTAGTGTATCTGGTCGTGTTGACTTTAGTACCATTATTCTTCCACATTTAGAAGAACCTCTAAAGTCCCATATCACTTCCGATCACTCTAGGGATGATACCTCTTATCGTTCCCTCCTCTTCCGTCAGCAACCCAGTCTCTTAGACATTATTTTTGACCAACCTATAGATTTTCTACAAGAGCATCAGTTCATTATCTCCAAATCCTCTTTTTGGGATAGTGACACCAGGTATGCCAACTCGGAAACTTAAAGTCCATTTGATCCCCATATGCAGTACCAAAAGAGATTGGTAATCCTCCATTTCCTTTCTCAAACTGCATAACCATAACGAGAACAAATGGCACACCACATCATTAAAATGTGTTTAGATTCCCCTTTTTCTAAATACATTTTGGCATGACCACACCATGCTCGGGGGCACCCATGCCCTCAACCATAACCCTCCTCACCTCGTTTTTGGAGAAGAGGTTGTCTTACCAATCGAGTGTAAAATCCCTTCCCTTCATCTGGCTGTTGAACTTCTCCCTGACACCCAACCTCTAGAAAAACAACTTATCATGCTTGAGCGTGCTTCTGAAGACCGTCGTGTTGCCTTGCAAACCATGGAAGCGGCCAACAAACACACCAAAGCTCAGCATGACCGAAAAGTCCAGCCTCGTACCTTTCACGAAGGCGACCTTGTTCTAGTATATGACCAGGCCCACGATGTCCTTGGTCATGGGAAGTTCGACTCATTATGGCTAGCCCCTTACATCATCAGTAAGGCGCTCGGTAAAGGGGCATACCTCTTAGAGGATTTCGAAGGCCATCCCCTTCCTAGTCCTCGCAACGCACTCTATCTTAAGAAATATTACCCTTAGCATTTCCCCTCTGATCTCCTGATCTGGATTTCAATAACTGATAATCCGGGCCAGTAACAGTTCCCCTGCTCTCATCAACGGGTTCTCCAAAAAACTTGAGAACCCCAAATCTGGCCAATACACGACGGACGCCCTGACCGCCTGGATCTCTGTCCGAAATGTTCCCAGATCCCTCTCTCTCCAGTTGACCCGCAACTCTGCCATACCTGCACAAACACATCATTTTTGTCAGGGTACAGATCGGGAAAACCATAACCAAACACCAAAACCCAACTCCCAGCCATAACACAGCACCAAACCCCCCTCATCTCCCAGGTCGCAGTTTTCTGCCATTTTCTGGACCAGGTCGCACTTTTTGCCCTAATACCTGCGTCCTGGGTCGCACTTTTTGCCCCAAAAAGTGTGACCCGGCCGTAGAGATGAAGGAGGGGCTGTTTCTGGGGTTTTGGGCCCTAAACTGCAAATGTAATCCATAAAAATGCAAGAGCAAGGTTAGGCCTCTCACCTCCAACTGACAGATCTCGATTCCAATGGTCGGTTTGTCTGCTACGTTCGCCGCAAGATTTAGGGCCTTCTCTCCTCTCCACATTCACCACAACAACAATAGCAAATGAATGATTTTGGAGGGAAAACTGCCTCATTAAAAGAGAACCCCTGTTTCTTCTTTCGACTGCTGCGACCACACCGTAGCCCCATTCGACGAACCGTCAGCACCGCTGGACAGATCTCACCGAGCTCTCAAATGGTTTTTTATTAGTTTTTGGTGATTTGATACTTCACCCGGACACAGTTTGTCCAAGAAGGGTCACTTCACCGTTCCTTAAAATCGAATTTCCTCACTTACGACACTTGTACTTGGGGCACCATATCGCTCCCTTACTTGTCCATGTTCGTGTCGATTTTCGTCATGAGTGCCCACCTTGTACTCATGCTTCCATGGTCCCCCATTGGGGCCTTTACTGTGTGGCAGCACTATCAAGTCGCCCTTGTTTAGAGCATCCAAGTTGAGTCATCATTGCATTCATGGAGTCTATCCTGCGTCCCTTTGTACCCCACTATAGCCCTCCATTCTTCTTTGCTTGGTTCCTCTCTTGTGTCGCATATCATGACCTTTAGCCCCACTGTCCCCTATCCCTTCCGATATTGTGTCAGTCGCTTCCATGTCATTCATGCCCTTTATGCTCTAACAAGGGAAGTCGTCCATTCGCCACTCCATCCTCCCCATTTCCACTATCGTCATTAGTGTCAGTCTGTCCGTCGCTCTATTGTTTTTCTCTCGTGCCTTAGTTGAGGATCTCTCATTGCCTCACCTACGGCGGACCTCCTTCTGTCGACATCAGTGCATTTATTCCAGAAGCAAGGTCTAGAGGGCGGTGTACCTTGGTTCCAGCTTCCACTCTTGTTCGGTGCCTCGGATCAGGCAGGGGGATCTCTCACTTCCCTTTGACTTGATTGTTTCTCCAGCTCCTTTCAGCATGATCGAGATTCGTATACTTGACGGTCCAGTGACCCACAAGGTCTAGAGGGCGGTGTACCTTGGTTCCAGCTTCCACTTTTGTTCGGTGCCTCGGATCAGGCAGGGGGATTTCTTACCTCCCTTTGACTTGATTGCTTCTCCAGCTCCTTTCAGCATGATCGAGATTCGTATATTGGATAGTCCAGTGACCCAGCAGCAGCTCTTGATGATTCCCGGGCGTGTGTGAGATGTCTCAGCCCTCATGAGGGGGTGGCCCTGCAGGTAGCCCCCCACATGCCCGGATGACCTCTTCATTGCAGCCTTTGATGCCGCTCCAGCTTTTGATGATGTTGGCCTTAGCCACTTGCAGCTCCTCTATGATTTGCATGTATCAGTCGGATTTTGTGAGCCCTTCCCCATTTACAGGGGGCATTTGGGTTGTATTTATCTCATGTACTCAGATATTATTGTACTAGTCCTGGATGTTATCCCAGGCACATCATGTATGTGAGACTCTTCATTGTATTCTTATCTGGGCCTTGATTATGCCAGCTGTACTCCCTGGTTCGGTCCCTTGTGTACTGGACACACTATTCTGTTGTACTTTGTCACGGCGGGCATAGGTATGCCTCCCCCGCCGCCTTCAGCACAGGTACCATCTCATAAAAAGAGACTTGTTGCACCTGCGAGTCTCGTCTCCTCAGGGTCTAGTCCTTCAGCACACTATCTACCTCACACTTCTCTCTCTGACATCCCCTTTTGATTGTCTAGTGATTGTGTTCTTACAACGTACTTCGGTCATACGATTTGCTCCTGACACTCGCACGCTGGGGGGCAATCTGTTACACCATTTTTTGGTCATCTAACCTTTTATCATTAGATGGACCCAAGTCCACCATGTAAGACCAGTTTTACCCTAAGTAAAACTGCTTTCACTATGTTAAATGAGGAAACCCCAAAAGGAAATATTAAACAAACCTATATTTGTTTGATTTTCCTCATGGAATAATTAATTAAACCATAATTTAATTATTATTCCCAGTCATGTTTAACCCAAAAACAAAGAAATTAATTAGATAAACCTTTATTTATCTTATTATTTTCAAGGAATAATTATTTAAATCTTATTTAGATAATATTCCTTGTTAAATATGACCAAATCACCCACAAATAATTAAATAAATCATTATTTATTTGATTATCCTTTAACCACTTCCTTAAAAAGATAAATAAATCATTTATTTATTTATTATTGACAAATAAAGGGATTTGACCCAAGTCAAATACTTTTTCCCTCCAACAAATATAATAAAATATTCCATAAAAGGTGGATCTAGATTTGGTTAACATTATTTACAATCATGCACCAAGATCTAGAATGCCCCAATATTTTGTTGTAAATAGGAGGGTTTTTCCTACCATTCTTCACCTTTTGTTGCCTACTAGATCACTCTGGATCTATACACTTGGTCTCATTTTTCCATCATTTGCTCCCATTGAGCTTCATTTTTGCATTGGGTTTTCTACACCTACAAGAGAGAGAAAGCTTAGATCTGAAGTGCTGAGGACTACAAAGAACCCATCCCATTGAGGAGAGCTGGATACACCTTCTTGTTTTCCTCCCAGGTGCCCTGTAATATAAAATTCATTCAAAAATCGTGTTCTTGTCTTGTCTGTTGGATGCATGGAGCAAACTCTTTACTTTTATACTTCTTGCTTAATGTGCTCCAGTATAGATACGATTTGTTGCGGCATTTAACTTCTGTGTGAGATTTTAAGATGTTTGGCAACTCTATTTCAGTTAGGGCTATTAGTTATGCGTAAGTGGTTCTTTTGTACATAGTGAAGAATTCACTAACACCAGCGGTGAATAATTTCGAGCACAACAACCACTTCCAAGACATGATTTAGAAGTAGAACAAATGTGCTTATGAAGCATAGAAAGATATCCTTGATGCATTGTCAATGTTTGGCTAGGGTTAGTTTTGGAGAAAATAACTCCTTATTCCTAGAATAGTGATCTTCAATACAAGTAAATGCCAGAGAAGAGAGATCATCGTGTGACGCAACAAAACTGAAATTGGACCCCAAGGAGAGCTGGTGTGTCTACAATCGCTCTGTCAGCATTTTCCCTTGGTGTACCCCGTTCTTTTCCTCCAGCCTGAGTCTTAATTGACTTCTTCTTTCTTCGGGTTTATTTATCAAATTCGTAGAATTTGATAAATAAATACTATCCACAATGGTTGGACTTTAATTTATATTCACGACTTTATATTATCTCCAAGCCTTATAACCAATGTTTAACTTTCAACACTTTGTATTTATACTCCACGTTTCTTTTTAAATAAATAACTTGTAATGAACTTTCGGCTCTATATTTCACCACCCAACCTTACAACAATCACGCTCCAGACTTATGCTAATTATCCGCCAATCATTTAATTAAACAATTTCATTATACTCCGGCCCCACCTATATATATCAATAACCAATCAAACACTCGTATCATACCTGGCTATCCTCCGCACACCTTAGTTAACCTCCGAGCAAGTTCAACGTGCGACCACCGTCCGATGGCCCTTCTCCAAATCAACGACTCTTGGCAATTTCGCTCGGCTTCCAACGTCGAGCTTTAACGTGCGATGGTGCGGGTTAAACAGTTGTTTTCCGGGGGTCACTTCGCCACGTGTCGCATTCCCTATGGAATCACTCACGAATAGGAAATACCGCCTACTCCGCAAAAGCGGTGCGATATGGGCAACCCGCTTTTGTGATTCCGCTCGTGGTTTTGGTAGAGGGCTTGACCACGGGTGCAAGTCTAGTTCCGCTATCCTTTTGTTTGTTAACTCATGTCCAATCCTCGGGTCAGGTTCCGAAAGCACAACAATTTTGTCTCTTTATTAAGCGGGATTTTAATATGTGTATTATCAAAGAAAACCAACACAAATTTTATAAGAAAATTGTTCAAAAGTCGAGCCCGCCGAACTTCAAACGGCGATAAACCATAATTCAAACCAAATTCGCGTTCCAAAATAGCTTGCTGACGTCGGCCAATTTTGTGACGCGAATTTCTTATCAAATTTGCCCTAATATTTTACGGGTCCGGATTTCCACTGTGCGAGCGGCCCAAACAAAGATCCGCTCCAATCAATTTCTGCCACGTGTCCTCAATAAAAACTTGCCCTGCTCCCGGATGCGGGTGCATTCGATGGCGTTTAAGGTGATGGGACATGGATATGGCGATTTCATATCAATCGCATTAACATTTAACGTTGTTCAATTAAGTTTTCACATCAAATCTGCATTAATTAATTTTTAACACTGTTCAAGATCGGACCTCCACTCCTCTGAGCGATTCTGCACGCTCCAATTTGATCCAGCCTTCGGCTCTCATTATTAATGATCAGAGATTCATTATGACGGGTGTCCTTTGATTGCATTGCAGACGGGTCGACATAAAAAATGGCGTTTAGCCATGGTTTTTCAGACAAGCCGGTTGCTGGATTACACTGTCTGGTAACTGTGACGATAAGGAGAAGTGGCCAGCGGAACTTCTGCCTAGACTTTGTTGCATATTTCCATTTCTCTCGGTTCTGTCTCTGTCTGTCTTCCTCTGTTAATTGGAATTCTGCTTCTTCGTCTCTTGTGCCCACTGCGCCTGAGATTGCACCCATGCCTCGCGTTCGTCATAGGATGCGTTGCCGCAGGGGGAGCACTAGAGGTCAATCCCGGCGCGCTCCCTCCAGCACCTCAACAGAGATGACTTCCGGCCAGTCCAGTGATTATTACTTAGGTCGATATCCAAATACTAGGGGGCGGGTCGGCTTGTAGCATCGGCCACGGGTGGGATTCCCACATCACAGCTTTACTTGCTAGTTCACCTTCTTCCACATTGGCGCCTTGCGCAATTTCCCTTTAATTGCTCTCTCAGCCTTGAATCAGACAGCAGTCTTGTGGTCTTAAGGCCAAACGAGAGAAGAATGCACCGTGCGCGGTGCGAGCTCGGAAAAAGCTGGCCAGCATTCGGGCCTTCAGGAGGGGAGCCGTGGCATGCATGTGGAGGTAGCACCTAGCGATCCTAGACCTTCCGAAGGATGGTGCCGAATCGTGGAGGAACCAGCGGAGGAGTAGTTTGGTTAGTTTGTTTTTCTTACTTAGCAGGCCCACTTAATTGGGCTGCTTTTAGTTTATTTTACTATGTTGGACCTTTAAGTAATATTTTTGAATTCTGTAAATTAAACGTTCAAGACTGGTTTCCCCGTATGAGGGCAGTCTTCTTAATTTTTTGATTTTTTGATGACAAATTTGCCATGAGTATGGCCAGGCAATGTTTTTGACTTCGGTGTAATTTTATTCACAATGTTAATAGATTAAATTTACTTTGAATTCTCACATGATTAGCGTTTTTCTTGATCTGTTCAAGGATTTTGGGTACTTTAATTTGTATTTGGAACAATGGACGTCGGTACTCTATCTGTTGCTTTACTATTCTACATACTGCTATTTCACTTTCTTCTAGATGCCTCGGGCATATTTGGATGCTTTCTCAGATTGTCGATAATCTCCATGTGGACCGTTACTGGGTTTTATATCAAGTCCCTGTATGTGACATGGGGTATTTTTCTATCACTGTCTGGGGTGGGACTTCCACATTTCTGGATGGATATTTGGGTTCCAATCTTCAGATGTGAAAATCTAATGACTTCATGGACTGTTTTACTTCATATAATATATTCAAAACAACGTTTTTTCTCTTGTGAAAAAAAAATGATTAATGTTTATCACTCTGCCTTCAAAACTAACGATGCTGGTCTATGTTGTTGGTTTATTGATATGGTCTGATGGTCTTTTTATATTTTGGACATATCACACTCCTCACATGATTAGCGTTTTTCTCTGTTGCGGGATTTTGGGTACTTTAATTTGTATTTGGAACAATGGACGTCGGTACTCTATCTGTTGCTTTACTATTCTACATACTGCTATTTCACTTTCTTATAGATGCCTCGGGCATATTTGGATGCTTTTTCAGATTGTCGATAATCTCCATGTGGACCGTTACTGGGTTTTATATCAAGTCCCTGTATGTGACATGGGGTATTTTTCTATCACTGTCTGGGGTGGGACTTCCACTTTTCTGGATGTATATTTGGGTTCCAATCTTCAGATGTGAAAATGTAATGATTTCATGGACTGTTTTACTTCATATAATATATTCAAAACATCTTTTTTTCTCTTGTGAAAAAAAAATGATTAATGTTTATCACTCTGCCTTCAAAACTAGCAATGCTGGTCTATGTTGCTGGTTTATTGATATGGTCTGATGGTCTTTTTATATTTTGGACATATCACACTCCTCACATGATTAGCGTTTTTCTCTGTTCAAGGATTTGGGTACTTTAATTTGTATTTGGAACAATGGACGTCGGTACTCTATCTGTTGCTTTACTATTCTACATACTGCTATTTCACTTTCTTATAGATGCCTCGGGCATATTTGGATGCTTTCTCAGATTGTCGATAATCTCCATGTGGACCGTTACTTGGTTTTATATCAAGTCCCTGTATGTGACATGGGGTATTTTTCTATCATTGTCTGGGGTGGGACTTCCACTTTTCTGGATGGATATTTGGGTTCCAATCTTGAGATGTGAAAATGTAATGACTTCATGGACTGTTTTACTTCATATAATATATTCAAAACAACGTTTTTTCTCTTGTGAAAAAAAAAAATGATTAATGTTTATCACTCTGCCTGCAAAACTAGCGATGTTGGTCTATGTTGCTGGTTTATTGATATGGTCTGATGGTCTTTTTATATTTTGGATATATCACACTCCTCACATGATTAGTGTTTTTCTCTGTTGCAGGGTTTTGGGTACTTTAATTTGTATTTGGAACAATGGACATCGGTACTCTATCTGTTGCTTTACTATTCTACATACTGCTATTTCACTTTCTTATAGATGCCTCAGGCATATTTGGATGCTTTCTCAGATTGTCGATAATCTCCATGTGGGCCGTTACTAGGTTTTATATCAAGTCCTTGTATGTGACATGGGGTATTTTTCTATCATTGTCTGGGGTGGGACTTCCACTTTTATGGATGGATATTTGGGTTCCAATCTTCAGATGTGAAAATGTAATGACTTCATGGACTGTTTTACTTCATATAATATATTCAAAATAGCATTTTTTCTCTTCTGAAAAAAAATGATTAATGTTTATCATTCTGCCTTCAAAACTAGCGATGCGGGTCTATGTTGCTGGTTTATTGATATGGTCTGATGGTATTTTTATATTTTGGACATATCACACTCCTCACATGATTATGATTAGCGTTTTTCTCTGTTGCAGGGTTTTGGGTACTTTAATTTGTATTTGGAACAATGGACGTCGGTACTCTATCTGTTGCTTTACTATTCTACTTACTGTTATTTCACCTTCATGGACTGTTTTACTTCATATAATATATTCAAAACAACGTTTCTCATATTTTAAAATTTCAATTTTTTTTTTTTAAATTGAACCCTCCGTCGGTCTACCGACGCCTTGTAGACGTTGGAACTGCAACAACCTAGAAACATTGGAAGAGAGACAGTATGAAAACATCGGACCACATTTCGTCTGCATTGTGACAGATTACAAACGTCGGAAGAGCGACGTTCCAAACGTCGGACCACATATCGTCGACATTGCGACATCTTACAGACGTTGGAAGAGCGACGTCCAAAACGTCGGACCACGTTTAGTCGGAATTGCGACAGTTTACAAGCGTCGGAAGAGCGATGTCCAAAACGTCAGACCACGTTGAGTCAGAATTGTGACGGTTTACAAGCATCGGAAGAGCGACGTTCCAAATGTCGAACCACATTTCATCGGAAGTGCGACAGTTTACAAACGTCGGAGGCGCAACGGTTTGTGAGACGTCGGAAGAGTGACGCTTGTTCGGAACGACAGAAGAAGTGTCGATAGTGCGACACATTTTACGTGCGTCGGAACGGCGACGGCATGACAAACCACGGTTTGTCCGCCCTCGAACTGTCACTCTTGCGATGACTATGTGTCGGAATAGCGATGAATTGGTCATCGGAATTTCCGCCAAATTCTCTAGTGTTTGATGGTTTGTTCTGTTATTTCTGTTCATACTTAATGCTCATCTGATGCAATGATCTAAAGTAAAGTCATAATAAGATATCTGGACATACAGTACTGTAACATATGGTTTTAAGAGAAAGAAAAACAAAGAATAGTTCAGCTCTAAAAGCTGATTCACCCCCCTCCCGGTATTTTTCCAACAATTGGTATCAGCTCCTTCTTGAACAGGCAGCATTAAAAAGATCCGGCCAAGATGAGCAATCAAGATGGAACAGCATCTATGAACTCAAAGCTTTTACTTCATCTCAAAGCTTTTACTTGGGAAATAATTTAATCTTCTGGAAAAAAAGGATGAGATCCTATCTTCAGTCTCTGGGAGCCGATGTATGGGAAATTATTGAACAAGGATATCAATATCCAGCTGCAGTACCAACAGATCCGACAGAAAGAAAGAATTATGAAACAAATGCAAAGGCGGTCAATGCTCTATTAGGAAGTTTAACTGAATCAGAATTTTTCAAAGTCATGCAACTGAATACAACAAAGGCAATATGGGACAAAATCATTCTGAGCTATGAAGGTAATGAAAAGGTAAAAAGTGCTAAACTCCAAACTCTCAGAATTCAATATGAGAATCTAAAAATGGATAATGAGGAGAGCATTGCCAATTTCTTTTTACGTCTTGATGATATTGTAAATCGTATGAGAAATATGGGAGAAACAATAACCGAATCTACTTTGGTTGAGAAATTCTGAAGATCACTAACGACAAAATTTGAGTCAAAAGTTTCTGCTCTTGAATAAAAACAGGATCTTCAAAATCTTACTATGGTGTAACTTCATGGCATACTAACTGCATATGAAATGAGAAGAGGAGGACCATCTGAAGCCAAAGAAGCAGTCTTTAGAGCATCTACAAAAGGTAAGGAAGTAAAAAAATCAGAAGGATCAGGATATATCTCAGAAGAAGATGAGGTAAATTTTGTAAAGAAACTTCAACTTGGCACTGGACGGTTCATAGGTAAGATTCCATTCAAATGTTTTGATTGTGGAAGAGTTGGTCATTATGCTGCTAAGTGTCCTCATAAAGAAACACATAAACAAGGGAAGGAAGTAGCTAAAAGGAATAAGAATTAGTTTAGTACTAGAAAAAGCTACTATACTCATGAAGACAGTGATGGGTTATCTGATAGTGAGGAAGAATGTGAACAAGATATTAGACTTATCATGGCATTTGAAAAAGAATCTAGAGAAGAAAAGGATACTTTTTTGGATGCTCTAGAGGACAATGATTTTCTTGATGAAAACAATCAACTCAAAATATGCTTAGAAGAAAGTAAAATAACCATAGAGACTCTGAAAAATCAGCTTGAAGAAAAGAAGAAACACAATGAGAAATTAGAGTGTGAGGTAGTAAGTCTAAGAAAAAAAACTTGAGAAAGTAAAGACTCTGAACCTTAGATTTTCTAAAGGATCTGAAACTTTAGATGAGATTATCAAGGTACAACGTTCTCCTCTTGTAAAGACAGGTCTTGGATATATCGGAGAATCGTCTTAGGTTTTAGCACCAAATTATCTAAAAGCAGCTACAACTGGTATACAACATGCTGCCACTCAGCAAAGGAATAAAGAATCTTTACAGGTAAAGCATAATAATCTCAATTCAAGGAATACTAACAGGAATATATTTCAAAGAAACACTAATCAACAAGAAAATTCAAGCAGAAGATTTCATGATCGCAGAAATTTCTTCTTCAATGGTCAATGTTTCTCATGTCACAATTTTGGTCATAAAGTTGTTCAATGTGTTGCATATAAAACCATCATGACAAGAGAAGCAAGAAAGAAAAGGATTGATATTGAAACAAAGAAGAATACCTATAACAACTTTTCTCCTCTTCAGAATGAAGTTGAATGTGCTTATTGCAATAACTTTGGCCATGAAGAATCTGAATGCAGGAGCAAAGTTCAGCCAAAAGAATATGTTCCTTCAAGCTCTAAAGTATGGAAAAAGAAGGAATTACAGGTTGAAAATTGTGGCATAGCGTTATTTGCAAAAGGTAAATAAAATCAATGGTACATTGATAGTGGATGCTCAAGACACATGACAGGTGACAAAAACAAACTTCTTGCATATAGTGCTCTAGAAAAAGAAAAGAATGTTACATTTGGAAATGATACTCCTGTAGTCATTAAGGGAAAAGGGTCTGTTTTCTTAAAAGAAAAGGTGAAAGCTAATGATGTCATGTATGTGGATGGATTAAAGCATAATCTGTTAAGTGTAAGTCAAATGTGTGATCAAGGAACTGAAGTTGTCTTTAGTTCAAAAGAATGTGTGGTACGTGATCTTGATACAGGTAAAACAATTATAAAAGGAAAAATAACTCCAGGCAACCTGTATGTATTAAAGAACTGCAAAGAACAATGTTACTTGAGTAAATCTTCAGAAAACTGGCTATGGCATAGAAGGTTGGGGCATCTGAGCTTCTCTCAAATCAACAAATCAAGCAGACTTAAAGCTGTTCGTGATCTTCCCAATATTACTCTACTTGAAAATATCATATGCAAATCTTACCAATTCGGTAAGAAAACTAGAGTACAATTTAATGCCAAGGAAGGATCATCAAGTAAACCTCTTGAACTCATTCATACTGACATATGTGGACCTGTGAGGAAAAAGTCACCACGTGGTGAACAATACTATATCTTATTTATTGATTATTTCTCTAGAATGTGTTGGATTGGGCTGCTTAAACACAAAGATGAAGCATTTGAGAAATTTCAGATCTTCAAAGCACTAGTTGAGAATGAATTAGATCTAAAAATCAAATGTCTCAGATCTAATCGGGGAGGAGAATATACATCAGATGAATTCCTTGAATTTTGTGAGCAACATGGCATAAAAAGACAGTTTTCTGTAGCTGGCACTCCACAACAAAATGGTGTTGAAGAAAGAATGAATAGAACAGTTCAACAAATGGCCAGAGCTATGCTTGATGACTCCGGAACACCTGACACATTTTGGGGAGAAGCAACACATACAGCAGTGAACATTCTCAACAAGGCACATGTTCATGTAAATAGTGATAAAACTCCATATGAACTCTGGTATGGTAATCCTCCCACTGTAAAGCATTTTATAATTTTTGGAAGCAAATGCTTTATCAAAAATAATGATGAAAAACTTGGCAAGTTTGAACCCAGAGTAGATGAAGGAATACTCCTTGGTTACTCCTCTAGGAGTAGAGCATATCAATGTTACAATAAAAGACTTCAGAATATTGTTGAATTTATTGATGTTGTTGTTGATGAGTCTCCTGCAGCTCCAAAAGAAGAAAAACAAACAACAAATGAAGATGATGATGACATATATCCTTATACATCAATTAGGAATGATATAGATAGTGAACCCAATGAAGAACCCGAAGATGATTTATCTGGAAAAGCTCCATCCAGATATGTTCAAAAGAATAATCCAGAATCTCAAATCTTGGGAGAAAAGGGATCAGGTGTACAAACAAGGAGGACTCTTGTGGGATCTTCTAGCAATTTGGCATTTCTGTCCACTATTGAACCTCACAATGTTAGTCAAGCTAGCAAAGATGAATGTTGGATTCAATCCATGAATGAAGAGCTTGATCAAATTGAAAAGAATCACACTTGGGAATTAGTACCAAGACCTCATGACAAAAATCTCATTGGAACAAAATGGATATTCAAAAACAAGTTAAATGAGAATGGGGATGTTATAAGAAATAAAGCTAGACTTGTTTGCAAGGGGTATGCTCAATTAGAAGGTATAGACTTTAAAGAAACTTTTGCTCCTGTAGCCAGACTTGAAGCCATAAGAATGTTTCTTGCTTATTCAAGCTTCCAACAAATCAAATTTTATCAAATGGATGTTAAATCTGCTTTTCTCAATGGTGATCTAAAAGAAGAAGTTTATATAGAACAACCAGAAGGATTCATTTTGGGAAATGATGAAAAACTTGTTTTTAGACTTAAAAAAAGCTCTATATGGTCTCAAGCAAGCTCCAAGGGCATGGTACTATCGTCTTGACAAATATCTTCATCAACAAGGATTTTCAAAGGGGTATGCTGATAGCAACTTATACACAAAAACTGAAAACGATAAACTATTGATTGTGCTTGTATATGTTGATGATATCATTTTTGGAAGTAATAAAGAGTCTATGAGTCAAAAATTTGCTTCTGATATGCAGCAAGAATTTGAAATGTCTTTACTTGGGGAACTTACATTCTTTCTTGGCTTGCAAGTGCAACAAGCAACGGATGGCATATTCTTATCACAAGAAAAATATCTTAAGCAAATCCTGAAAAAGTATGGCATGGAATATTTCAAACCTGTAAGTACACCAATGATAACCGGATGTAATCTCAGTTCTAATGATGATTCCCCCTCTGTGAATCAACCAGAATACAGATCTATGATAGGAAGCCTAATTTATCTCACTGGGACAAGACCAAACATTATGCATGCAGTTGGGATTGTTGGACGATTTCAAGCCAATCCAAAAGAGTCTCACCTTCAGGCTGTAAAAATAATATTCAAATATCTACAAGGAACTCAAGATTTTGGACTATGGTATCCAAAAAATGTTGATCCTACTCTTCATGCATACACTGATGCAGATTGGGCTGGAAGTGTTGATGATTGGAAAAGCACTAGTGGTGGTGCATTTTACATGGGGCCCCAGTTAGTATCTTGGTTCAGCAAGAAGCAAAGTTTCATTTCCCTATCTACAGCAGAAGAAGAATATGTGGTTGAAGCATCATGTTGCACTCAACTTCTCTGGATGATGAAAACCCTACAAGACTTTCAAATCAAATGTTCACCTTCTATCTCCATTATGTGTGATAATACAAGTGCCATCAGTATCTCAAAGAACCCTGTTATGCATTCCAAGACCAAGCACATTCCCATCAAATATCACTTCTTACGTGAACAAGTGCTAGAACAAAAGGTGAAATTGGAGTATGTTTCCTCCAGCAACAACCAAGATATATTTACCAAACCTCTACCCAGGGAAGCGTTCGAATATCTCAGACAGAAGCTAGGAGTAGTCTCTGCCATGCAGAGGATCAGGTCTACTTAAATACAAAATATTAAATTGGTTGAAAGGTGTTGTTGAATGCTCAGGCTAACGGGGAGCATTGGTCATATGAAAAATATGCATTGTTGGCATTTATAAGTCATCTTGTTATATTATGCAGCATGATCTCAGGGGGAGCATGGTATTGTCAAACTCTTTGCCATTGATGTCAAAGGGGGAGGAAAAGCAACAAAGGGCTTCTATAAGGCCATCAAAGGAAGAGTATTTCCATCAATGCCAAAGGGGGAGATTGTTGGAAATGTTTTCATTGATGGCAAAGGAATTGGCACAGACAGGAGCAGCATCTAAACTATCCATAAAGCACAAGTGACAAGGCAATATATTGAAGGAAAAATTGAATATCTGGCCAAGACTTGTATATGTTAATGAAGAACTGTGGAATTGTGCTAAGTATGGTTGAGTAAATCATGAATATATATGAACTGTGTGGTCAATTTCATAATGAGCAGAGGATACCTTCGGTGCCCGGAGAGGAATGAAATCATTGTTGCAGAGTTGGGGATATGTGTATTATATGTGTATTAACTGATGTAATTTGTGTGTGGAATCCCCTGAAAATGAAACCCTGTTGAGGAATCATGGTGGTAGAAGCGGAACTGTGACAGGATAGAACTCCGAAATGGAATATTGATATGTTATATATATCATAGAAGAATCAAAGAATGACATTGAATTGTAACGAGTTAATCCCGTCGGAAGAGAACTACATTTGTTCAAAATCGTGCCAAAGATAGACCAGAGTTATAGTGCAAAACCCAGACTAACCCTTTGGAATCATGAACGAAACCTTGAGCGAAGGGCGGAACCACGAAGGAGGAACAGTGAAGGCAGTTTATGGTATTCATTGCACCACTTTCAACGGGCAAGCGGTATTCAAGAGGTAGGGAGCGATTCCATAGAACGGGCGACACGCGTCCCTATACGTTTTCACAAAACCACTTTTCACCATGTGCCATCGCGCATTATAGTTCGACCTAGGATGCCCAATGATATCGTTGAGCGCCATTGATCTGGGAAGGGGTCATCGGACGGTCGTCGTTTGTTGAAGGTGTGCGAAGATTAACACAGGTATGGCGGGCCATCACACGTTAACGTTCGGCATCAGAGGTCGAGCGATATGAATATAAGTTGTTGATCTGAAAGCTTGCTAATCTAACGGTGATCGGACGCTGGACTTGCGCGAAATTTACTTATGGTACCGTGCGCGTATTGGATGGACTATATATGTGGGCCCGGGGTCAGAGGTTTTTTGTAAGATTAATTTACTTGGAAGCATTGGATATTTCTATAAAGTCTGAAGGGTTAGCCTTTAGATACAAGGCTTGGGAATTTTAAAAGTTGTAAACATATTTATTTATCAATTGATAAATAAAAATTAAAAAGTGATCAAAAGCCCCGTGGGATAAACTAAGAGGAATACCATTAGCGGTTTATGGTTTTGACTCATGGTTTTAATAAAGGCAAAACTATACAAGGAGAAGAAAAATAGAGAACGGGTGTGAATCGCAAGGGTGGAAAATAAAATTTCTAAAAAGAAGATCTGTATGGGAAAACTCTGTTCTTAACTGATAAATCTGAAACTACGATGCACCCATGAAGATAATGATTTGACAATGATGAATCTCTGATTTGAGCAACGAATGAAATCATGAAAAACTGGTGTGAGGGTACTGAATGAACACATCTGGTGGCCTGCAAAGTATGTCGGGTGGACACTGGTGGATCCAGTAAGAAAATTGATGAAACATGGTCCGCAGTGGTGCTGAAGGTCAAAGCCTTCAGTGAGGGGGTTGTAGCTCCCTTCTAGTGGTAGCTGGTAAATGAGAGCAGGGGGTAGTAGCTCCCTTCCAGGAGAGGCTGGTAAACGAGAGAAGGTTGTAGCCTTCTGCAGGTGGGTGCCTGTGTGCTGGTTTAAGTCTACACTAGCATATATTGTAAGAAGTTTTCTCTATAATAAATATTGAAGACTGAGATTACAGCAGCGGTGGTTTTCTCCCAAATTGGGTTTCCACCTTAAAATCACTGGTGTCATATGTGTTTGATGGTTTGTTCTGTTATTTATGTTCATACTTAATGCTCATCTGATGAAATTATCTAAAGTAAAGTCATAATAAGATATTTGGACATACAGTACTGTAACATATGGTTTTAAGAGAAAGAAAAACAAAGAATAGTTCAGCTCTAAAAACTGATTCACCCCCCCCTCTCAGTATTTTTTCCAACAATACTCTTTAAGTTTGACATTTATCTCATTGGCAACTTCTCTGTTATTCACAATGAATGGCCCAATTTGATTTTTCAGCTTAAATTGGGTCTTTTTCCTGGAAGCTATGAAGTTGATTTCATCTACATTCAATAGTTGTCTCAGATATTCTAAAGCAAATATTCTTGTAGTAACAAATCTGCGTAACTTATATGGGGCCAGGGATGAGCCATACAGTCTGATTTCTATATGATTTTTATATAAATACCAATCTCTAGTTTTGTAGCTATCTGATAACTACAGAATTCTTCTTGTCTCATCATTGATCCTAGGGATCTCCTCTTTTTCCAAGAGATACATAGTAGGGGCTATAAATGAGTCATAGAAATCTGTAAAACTATATTCTCTGTTCCATTTCCTTAGAATAGATGACCAAAATACTACTGATAGAACTTTTCCTTCTGCATTCACTTTCTGACATTCAATTGGAAGCTTATCTGTTTGATAATATAGGAAGAGGTGGAGTAGATAACAGGAGTATCTAAAAACTCCTTCTTCTAATAATCTGGATAACTGATAATGCATACTTTCAGCAATAAATCTAGCAAAATTGAACTGAATGGATGGTGATTGACCAGGGCTTAGAGTTGACAGAAAACCTAGGATAGCCACATCAGTGAATTCATCACTGGTGTATCCTAGTATGAAGGAGAGCATTGAGACAATCTGTCTAGTCTCAGCTGGGAAATCAAAGGTGTCAAAAGGAGGATTTAACTTAGGAATATCAACTTGATTTGGACAAAAAGTCTAGTATATTTTGAATCTAGTATTGAAATCCAAGTCAAGATATAGATGGGTTAAATCTTCTACTGATAGGGAAGCAGAATTGGGGTCATGATTCATTTGCAGCATGGAATTTATTGACTCTTCAGTGATGTAAAACATGATCTATTTTTCTTTGTTTACAATACATCTTTGTTCTGGCATATAATAGGCTTGGCATAATCTGATAAAGTTAGGAACAGAATGAGTGAGAGGGACAATATATCTAGGCAGATTGGATTCCCAAATTGGAATATCTTTGTCACCCTTTTCCACTGATTTGCCATAGCACCAATTATAGACATCAAGCAGGTTAAATTCTACATTAGGGTCTAGTATTCTATAGTCCAGATCAACTAAAGGGCTGTTCTCTGGAGAAATGACTGGAAGTTGGATTGCTCTGACCACTTCTGTAGAATCAGCCATGAGTGCAGGAGTTGGTTTGTCGATTTTGAAGGACTTAGGCTGAGGAATATTTACAGAAGACTTCTTTTGAGATTTTGGGCCTCCATTCTTGGGGGTTACCTGTTTCTTGGTCATTTTTAATATGAACGAAGCAAGCTTAAATGGTTTGCTAAGTTCCTTTACGAGAAATAGGGGTTTCTTGGCGAATTTCTACTGAAACTGGGGTTTCTGAGCAGGGTTTTTAGGAAATGCAAGGAATTTAAAGCTCAGAACGTGTATTTAAAATCGATTTCAACTGCAAAACGGACCAGGGTATGGAAAAAACTGCGAGAAAGGGTAATTAGGGATTCCAGGGAAATTTTGACAGAGTTTCCCCTGACAAATGGATACTTTTTTGCAGTAACTTTGGTAATTATTTGAAATCGACAGGAATTTTGAGATCTCAGAGGGCAAGTTCGAAGAAAAGTACCTAGAGAGCCAACGAAATTCGGTTGAAGACGTTGCAGAGGTGCTCAGTCTTTAATTTTTTGAAATGGCTTCGCAGAGGACAATGTAGTACTTTGTAATGGAAATTCAGGGCAATGGGCATTGAAAAATGGTACTGGTAGGTTGAAAATGGCTTTGGAAAGTTTCTCAAGGTTCAAACAACGTGATTTTGAGGAAAAACAGTTCTGCAATGTTTTTACAGGTTTAAAGAAAAAAGGTGAAAATTCGAATGAAAAATATAATTTTAATGTATTAAACGATGGTATAACCATAGTTAAATGACATTAAACTCAGGTTAAACGAGTGAGGTTTAGGGAATACCGCCAGTGGTATTCGCGCGGGTAAATGGTGGTAAGCGAAAATTAGCTTTTCGAACACGATACAACGTGGTGGCGACACGTAAGCGCGGGGTGGTTTGGAAAAACCACCCATTTCGCGCAGCTTTTCCAAAACATCAAACGATTATTTTATGAGCGCAAAAATGTATTAGCGCCGTTGGATCTGGATTCAACGAGCGAACGACCACGATCAAAAGGAAAGGTGCGGGGAAAAGGTAAGTTATCGGGTTCACTTTGGGCCATTGATCTTGGGAGATGAAGGATAGATCGGACGGTCGGAATTTTATGCGATGGGGAGAGATAAATGTATTAAAAAATTTCGCGCAAGTGTATTACCGTAGGATCAAATGGATTCTAGGGATCGGACGGTTAAAAATGAATCCGATGGGAGAAGGTTTGGTTTAGTCATATATACAGAAATGACTTATTCTTACTAGAAAATCAAGTGTTCAGAAGGATTACCAAGGCTTCGAACTATGGTTAGGGTCTGGGATTTAGGCGTAATGTATGCGAGGAAAAGGTAAGGTTAAGGTTCTAACCTTAGGTTAAGGGACTTGGGGCAGAAAATATACAAGGGAAAGGGTCATTTTTATTGAAGTTTAGTTTAGATGAAACTTCGAGTGATTTTTTATTTAAAACATATATAACATATGTTTTAAACTTTTTCTTCATATATTTTATTTATATGGTAAATCAAATCAAGAAAACTTAATTACCACAGGGGCAGGATTAAATATACGGATAAAATTTTAGCCAAAGGGGTTATAAGGGGGGTTTTATTTAAGCATGTGGGAATAAAATACTTTGGCTTAAGTTATAATAAGTGGGTTTTTGGGATTTATTTATAAAAGGAGTTATATAATAGGAAAAGGTCAATTGTAGGGAGTTAATACATAAGTTAGAGTTAATATGACAAGGAGACAATGTATATTCAAAAACACATAAATATAACTAAGAAAGTGAAGATTAAAAAGAAAATTTGCATTATAATAACTTCATCACTCAGACTTGGGATAAAATGTGATTTTGAGGGCTTTATGCTTTGAAATGATGTAGGAAGTTAATCAAATGAGGATTAGAGTATCTTTAAGTAAAAATGAAGTTTTACTTAGGATTTTTCAGGGGAAATGAGTGCATGAATGCTAAATGATGTGATTTAGGGATTAATATAGACATTTCACACTTTCAACTGATCAGTCATAGAGCCTTGGGTCCAGTCCCAACAAAAGTCAAGGAAATGCCTTGAGCCTTTCTGACTGATAGTCTAGAATGTTTCATGACTATGGGAAGGGGAAGTTAGTTATTTTGTAGCCCATGATGAATGATATTTACATTGAGACTTTTCACCTTCTTCTACCTACCCATCTTACCATGCTAACATTTTTTTCTTCCTTTGTAGTAGGTGCATTTAAGCTAGCAACCTTCACAGCATTTATTCTTTCTGAAAGCAAGTAAAACTATCTAATTCTACACTTATTTCATCCATGAATCCAGATTAAACTGTTGGATTCACTTTATTTCTCTACCTAAATACTAAATTTTTAGGATTAAACTGTCTAACAACTCATTATTCTCTATCTATAACAAAGGAAAATGAAACAATGACAAGTTAAGATTGAACTGTTTAACTCATCATGGACTAATGGCATTTATTGACACTCTACCATAGTCAAAAAGTAAACATTATTGGCATTTATGCTTGCTCACTTTCATGTTTTATTCATTTTTTCTTTGGGGTATCTTATTTTTTCTAAGTTCTTTGATTGTTCTTTTAGGAATTTTTTACCCTCTTTTTTATTTTATTTTTTATTTTTTATTTTTACAAAATATGTGAATACAACTTTCAGAAGGCAAAGTATGTACAAATTTACAAAATTACCAATAGTCAAGTCAAAATTATGACTCCTATATTATAGGTTGCTAACAAGGCCTATGCCATGCCTTCTCGCATGCGGAACTTCTTCACTTGATGGTTCTAAACCATACTATAAGTCCCCATGTTCTATGGTCTAATCCCCATCATACCTATCAACATTCAACCGCTCTTTACACACCCTGAATATAATGACTAGCCTACTCTAATTAATATATACCCCAATAAATACAAGCCACTTAGGAATTAAACCCCTAAAACTTGGGCTCACCCATTTTACATATTCTAATTTATATTCGAATGTATCAGTTGCTCGACCCTCTCGTATTTCAATCGTGATGTTTAATGTATGTCGACCTTGTCAATTCGAACTCCTTCACTTGGTTTCAGGCAAACGCACGGCCATTCACATAATTATACAGTCCTCCTTATTATAATCTTCGCCAACCATCAAAGATTTTAACAAATCTCGACTTTGGTCTATAACTCAATGGTCATACATAAACCATTCTTGGCTCCGCAGTAATTTACCTCTCAATCTGACGGTCGATGGAGCATCATGCCGGTTTGGAGGATCCAACGGACACAACAAAATCTCACGTAACTAACACGCCCAAGGGTTAATCTGCGATGAGAACAATTTTATAATTCCGCCCTCAGCCACGTGTCTCATGGAGACATATGTTGCTTCCTTTTCACCAATTCTGCTTACCACCTCCAAACTTGCGCGATATCGCCGATTTTCCAAACGGTGGTTTTACTGTGCACTTTAGTCATGGTTTCGCCTCTTATCTTCCAGGTTCCATCGAGCTTTATTTTATTGTACTCCGCCTCCGCTTCTTTGACTCGCATCTTCCTATACTAGTTTTTTTTTCTTCAATTAAGGACACGCACTCCATGAGGTTCCTTCACACACCGGTTCTATGTACGTGGTAGCACCGATCGAACCTTGAATCGAAGGCTCGAGCACAATTCTCTATTAAACTGTGGGGAGATCCATAATTTGGACCTGTGGACCCTCTCTACCATTGCATTTCCCACTGTATTACATGAGTCTCGACCACAACATTGCCATACCACAGTCCAATGCCACACCGTCCACTATCATGGCGCTTAACACGAGTTATCACGCAACTTTGTTCGTCCGGAAATTCTTACACCGAGTTAAACTAATACCCAATGGGTTCGGGAAAGGCTAGAACCTCTCGCACAGAGGCTAGTAATTCAGGAAAGGACTCGGTTCCTCTTTCAACATACAGGACCCCATTAAACGACAATTATCGAGTATGTATTCCAGACTACTATACAATTGATTATTGGGACACAGAAACCATTCACGCCATAATTAACTCGACAAATGCACAATACCATTGAAATAATTCTACATTTATGCAGTGAAGTACTTACAACTTTGGCTCGACCAAATCTTCGAATTACTTGGCCCTTCTCGTCTACTCTGTCTCTATGACAGTTCTATGCAGCCTATGCGGTTCTCTATGCAAGTCTGCCTTATTATGCCTATAAGGCTTATTTTTATACAAACCTTGAATCGACTCAACTCCTCTAACACTCAAAACTCTTCATATCTCTAACTCTGAGACTAACCCTCTGACAAACAGAGACGGACTCCTAAAAATAGCTTAACTTATGAAACTGACTATCTCTTCAGGTGCCCATTAATCATTCGGGCAGTTACATTTTCTTCTCTAATTAACTAAAAATAAATCAACTATGAATAAATACATGGGGAAATAAAACATGAGACCCCCCTTTACATTTATTTATGGACAAAGGTTGTTTTGAGCCTAATGCCCCTGCATCAACAATTTCCATACAACTAATTTGTTTTAGGATACATGTGGCATTCTAGGGGTAAATTCCATATGATGTGTATATCAATCTATTAGGTGTTAGTAAGTTGTGAGTATCTAAGAAATGATAAGTAATATCCATACATCATGATATTGTAATGTGATTATAAATTGTGTCTATAATTTCCATAAAATGTATAAATGATTTGTTTAAAAAAAATCAACACAATCAACCCTAAACAATGCTCATGATGTGGAATGTCATTGGCGAAACCAAAATGATGGTCACATATCCCATTTCTATGGTAATGGTGATCATATATATGTTGTAGCGACACTTGATGAGTAATTAAATAAATCTCAGAGTGTGACTCATTGTGCCATATTTTTTTAAAGCATGATTTTTTTTCCTAGTTTTTACTAATTTGTTAACATATTTTATTCATTTGGAAAGCTAATTAATGATGCTTTAAGTAATTAGGACCTAATGAGAGATCATCTTCACATCTTCACTGAAATATATTTGGTAATTGTAGTCACTATATGAACCACACATGCATGCTACTTAAGAAAAATTGAAATATAAAACTATAATACACATCTTATATATGCCATAAAAATTGTCATACAACTTATTTACTTCTAGATACATATGAAATACTTCAGGTAAATGCCATATTATGTGTATACCAATATAGTAGGTGTTGGTAAGTTATGAGGATCTAAGAAATGATAGGGTATCCACACATTAGTGCCCTAGTGAATTTTTTGCATAATTTTCTATTTGTTGTCATTTTGTTGCCTGGATTTGTTATAGATTTCAAATAATACAATTATCTACCAATTGTTCTTTATAAAGAAGAAGTACAATAAGTAGTCACCTAAAAGTGAGCCATGTGAAAACATTGGTAACATGAGTAACCTGGTAAGCTGTAAATGAAAAGTGAATAACCTCCACTCACCAATAGGTGGCAGGCAGGGTTGGAATTTGGATTTCTCTTTACCCGTCACACAAATTTTTTTGACGTTTTGGTCATTATTTTTCTAGTCAATGAATGTTACATTTAAAATTTTGCACTTCATTAATGACGTTCTCGTAATAAATTAACCCTTCACCAATACAAGTTTGATTAAAAAAATTGAACGCTCTTCCATTTTCTTTGGATTTTGGAGTGTGATATATCTGTGTCATGGAATTTTAATACCTAAAGTTTCAAGAGAAATAACTCATTCTTTTCAAACTAATATTTCCTCAATATATGCTATGATCTACTAAAAATTACTTCAAAAAGAAAGTAACCTTCCAATATAAAGAAAAAAACATGAACGAGCTTTCCCTAAATTGCAATAAATTTATGTTTATTATTAATATTGCATAATCTGTCTTATAAAATTTGCATAATCGTACTAAGAACAGATCCTCAGTGCATTTTTTATTGTTGTTGTGATTAAAATAATGAGCCAAAGAACGCTAAGGCACTCAGAGAAATCAATCTATGTATTATTTCTCACAAAATCATGTTGAGTAGTGGAGACTAAGCGCTATATTTTTTTTTGTCCTCAATATCTCTATTAATTATGTCTATGTAGTTATAAGAATAGCAAGCCAAATAAATCTCAGGCTTCCAGAGAAATTAGTATCTGTGTGCAAAAATTAATGATTACTGTTGATTAAATGTTATACCATTTGAAATTGCTGAGCGAAATTAATCATGCCATGATGTACCATTTGTCAGTATCTATTTTCTCATGTATGAAAGTTGATGTACCATTGAAAGTTTAATAATTCTATTGAAAGTTTAATAACTATAATATATATATATATATATTAAATTTAATGATTAATAATAATTAAATTAAAATTCTTAAAAGACAAAATAAAAGCCTAATAATCACGAACTATTATGATAATTTAAAATATAGAACTCAAGCTGAACATAGTTACAAAGATACCAAGAAAAGAAGAGTGCATGTGCATGATAACCTATTTCTTGACAACCTATGAATGCCATTCTCAATGAAGACTCAAGACTCAACTGGATTGGATTGTGTATCAAAACAGTAGGAATGAATCAAAGTTTAATGAATGAATAACTTGATCGAGAAAATTTATAGGGAAAGGTAACTTGACTATCAATCTACTAAACCTCACTTACATGATTAAAAAAACACCCCCACCTTCTCATTGGTCCCATCATGGTCCACCTATTGAAAAACAGCCAACAAATATTATTTTTTATATATTTTTGCATGGCCATTGGACAATGATTTACTATGGTTTTCCTACTAAATTCCAATGGGTGATTATTCAAAAATATTGAGAATTAGTTTAGTATCAAGGCATAGCCAAGAGTCTTACTGGATAATTATAGATTACCTCTTCATTGGATGATTGTACATTTTTCATCTACTTTTTCATGTGAGTTTCAGTTGATGCTAGATCTTTGCCTTATATTTTTTTAGTGAAGCTAAGAGTTAACTTTGATCTTACATTAATAACTATACTTGCACGAATATTCATGCTTTTATACTTCCCCACTGTGGTCAATGTTGATGTATGGCCTTGGCCCATTGATCTTACAATTAACTCACTATTCATATTCAATTTTCTCCAATTCAGCCCAATAAAATAAGGAAAACAAAAAATAAAGTCTTGATTTTTCTTTCCAGTGCTCCTACATAATACAATTACTCTTAAAAACCAATTAATATGTAAATTGTCATCATTCATGCTAAAATCAGTTTGAATTTTTTTAATGAATCTGCTTACAATTAATAGATTACATTGCTCACAGAATAAGAGATAATTTAGAACTATGATTTCACAATAATAAATTACCCTAGAAGTTCAAACTTCGAACATACCTTATGAAATTAAAATATGGCAGGTTAATGAGCCAATCTAGTTTCCTCGGAGCCAGTCTTGAGCTCGGCCTAAGTCTGAATGCCTTGAGAGTGCGAGTGTAAGGAACTAGATGCCTAAAGCTTTTATTTTGTGCATGTGTAATTCACTGTTTGACCATCAAGCCAAGCCACCAGCTATATTAACACTACTTCATGTTGGGGCAGATTGGCATTCTAATTTTTTAGTGCTATAGCCGTACTTTTTCACTGCTTCACTAATCACAACCTTGGAATTTTGCGGGGGAACGGGCTTTATTCTTTCTTTGGTGTTTTATGTAAAAGAAAGGATTTGTGAACTTTATGTAGTAGGAAGGGGAAAACTAAATTGATTCTAATTTTAAAATATCAATAATGATAAGTGGTAATTCATTTATTAAATTTTTTATTTTGAGTGAGCCAAAAAAGTAACTTTCCTTACTTTTTGAGTACAGCCTTGCAATTGCGAAGAGGACTAGTGTTGAAAAATTATTGGTAAGTGGAAATTAAAGGGCGTAATAACGTTTTTGAAAAAAATTCAAACGTCAAAATTAAGTCTTCTATCCTTCCTAGCACCTCACAGAAAACGGGAATCCACAAATTCTAGTCGTCAAATACGTGCAAAATGCCTTATGACGGGAAAAATGGAGGACTGGTCCTATGCTGCTACATGAGTTAGGGTTTCATGTGGCAACAGGGAACCTTGTATAGTTTTTCAAGGATAGGAAAGGAGAATCTTGTCAGTTAATCATCACATGAAACTTCATCACCATTTGAAAATTGTGTCCTAATTTGAAACAATAAGGCTACCCAACTATTTCATTATTTAATTTAGATTGTGTAATACAAAAAAATATCCTAGATAACTTCAATAATGTAAGCAATTTTGCAAAACTTTAGTGGAGAGAACCTTCAATTACATTTATTTTGAGGTTCCACTGGCATTTTAAGCCATTTTAGTTAGTCTTTCATGGCTATTCTAGTAAAAATTTTGACCTCTTGTAGAAATTTGTTTGTCACTTGTATTAGAAATGCAAAAATAAAATGCGCACTACATAAAAATGATTTTTTTAAAAACTACATTAATGTCTGATATCACTCACGCATTCACCCTCAGCTCTTGCAGAACATCATTCGCCCTCAGAATTCGCCCTCAGCTCTTGCAAAACAGCATTCGCCCTCAGCTATTGCAAAATGGTAAGTTCTTACTGCAGGCCCTTCCTCCTATAGTAAGGTTGACCCTATTTGGGTTTTTTTGGAGCCTCTGAGAATACAAAGGTTGTGATTGATTACGGGGCACTGCCTATATTTGTGGAACTTCTTACCTCTGGGAATGATAATGTTCGAGAACAAGTAGCACGTTTATTTTAGAGGCATAAAATTATTCTTCCCAACTATCTTTATATGTTTGTAATTTTGGAATTTGATTTAAAAAAATAGTACCCAACTTTGAGTTCAACTGGTGTTCGTGTAAGGCTGTTTGGGCTTTGGGAAATATTGCTGGAGACTCTGCAAAATTTAGGGATCTTGCCCTCATTCATGGAGCTCTGAGGCAGGTGCTTGCCCAGTTGAATGATACTACCAGAATTTCAATGATAAGAAATGCTACATGGGCTCTGTCAAATTTTTGCCATGGTAAATCCCAACCACTATTCGAACAGGTAAGCAGAATACATTTTCTGCCTCTTCTTCTTAGTTCACAGATACTGTGGATTTTTTTATAGATCTTGGTGCTTGGTAGATTTGGACGTAATATGGACCTAGGCGCTTGTTCATTACAATGACTCTGTCATCAAGTTTTAGAAAATGCTCAGAAATTTGGGTTTCACAAGGGGATTACCCTTGCTTGCAATTATCAATTATCAATCACATTCAAAAAAAGTCTTTCGTAGCATTGTTGAGCTCTTTGTAGGTGAATTTCCGAGGCAATTTCACAATATCTAAACTAAATTTGTCTGTCCTTTTCAATACTCTGCACTTGTAACAGAACCAGACAAACAATCTAGTGGCCAATGCAACAAAAACAACACCTCCTGTTGCAATGCCTACAATTCACCCTCTCTACATGCATGAATGACTATGGCACCCTCTTTTGTGAATAGGTACTGGAGTTGAAGGTACTAGTTTCCATTAGGATCGTGGAATTCAACATCCAAAATAGTATCAAATTCCACTGCAATAGTATTCCCCGGCGAGGGCAACAATTCATTGAGACCTATTGGACTCATCACCCCCAAATAGCCTCCAGGGCTACCCAGAGTGTGATCATCTGGAGCAATAAAAAATGCTAATCCATCCCCAATTGAAACAAGAACAGGACCCACATTGGTTACAGAAAACGAGAAACACGTTTTGAAAGAAGAAGAAACTTTTGTATTAGGGTCTAGAAATCTAACTGGTCTATTGTACAATGCCCTACATGCACTTCAAATTGGTACTCCCAACTCCATGCTAAGGCTCACTGTGCCATTCTTCAGATGAGCATCTTAACCTGAAGTTTGATTCCAAAAAACCCAAGTCCCCTGTTCTATGCCCAAGACCTCTGTTACAACGAGTAGAGTTTTGAGCAAAATACTTCACAATAGGAAGCAAAAGAAACATCGCAAAATTGCTCCGCTTTAGACTGATAATTTTCTGTGTGAAAATTCAACTGCGGACAGTGAAAACATAATATCAAACACAACCAATCCACAATGGAATTTTAACATGAGGATTTATAACCACAGAAAACCCTCTCCAAGTTAAAAGAATTCCAGAATGGCTTTAAGATTCTACTAATGAGCACTTACAACACCATAGAAATTACTGTCACAATGAAATCTGTTGGAAGCAAAGCCCTTGTACAGTTTCTACATTTCCACAGTGGAAGCAAGAATCTTGCTATCTCTCATGATCTGGTTTTGTGGTCAAATCCTTTGCTATGGCTTTGTTCTGCTAAACGTGGATCTGTCTTAGCTTTGGCTCTGGTTCTCATTTAAGATCGTGGCTATCTGATCTTGTTGTGGCTTTGACTATACAAACTTGTTCAATAGGAAAATGTTGACTCTGCTATATATAGGAGCTTCAATGGGTGCTCTCAAACACTTTTTTGGGTAGCTTTGTTTTGTCTTTGATTCAAGGTAGAACTATGTTGGCCTTGGTTTTTTAGTCCTTGGAACTTAGTTCTCTCATATTTGCCATCCTATCCCCAGTTTTCTACCGAGAAAGACATAACTTCATGATATCAAAATTGACTATTTTTGGCCATTTATCTTTAGTAATGGTACAACTTTAATTTGGTGCATTCATACAGTATCTGAAGAGCACTCTCAAGCTGTTATTTAGTATTTTAGCATAACTACTATATTTAACTGCCATGCTCTAATATTTATAGTCGATGACGGCAGCGAGGTATTTGGTCACAGGGGGAAGGTGGCAAGTTTTTGAAGGTATAGATCGACTAGATCGTGGATCACACCACCTATTGAATATGGGTAACTTATTATATTCTCCTTCCTATAAGCTATGGAAGTGGGAAAGGGTGCAAAGGCATCTCCCAGAGAGAACCTTCAGTAAATTGCATTCTGACTTAATAAGAATATCCTTTTTGATCCCCAATGAAATGTTTTCCATGGACCTATCAAAAGGATTTTTTTATTAAACCAACCTAATATGTCTTAACTTTGGATCTACCAAGCATTCATAGGGATCAATACCTTGAGATGCAAACATGTTTTAGTGTAAAAGGATATTTCATCTCTTTATGTGCTTGGTAGATCTAGGGTTATTATGGGTCTAAAATGGTTAAGTTAAGATTCTGGAAGCCCTATTCCAAAATAGTGATGTCCATTATTATAAATATTTTATTAATTATTTAAAGTGTAATATTACCAACTTAGATCCATCTTATACCTAGATCTATCAAGTGCTAAGAGGGATCAAAACTCTTGAGGTGAAAAACTGTTTTTTAAGTGAAAAACTTGAGGAAAAGTTTGTAACTCGAGAGATTTGATCCCTCTCGGCGATTCATAGATCCGAGGTTAAGATCGATATAGGTTGGTTTTAGTCAAGCACGGTCATATAAATTTTTTTGAACATCTAATCATTTTGCTCATTTTAAATATGTTAAATATGTCTAAGATTATTTTACTCAATTTAATTTTAAGTTTTCTTAGTCACTTCAATTTATTGAGATGAGAGAGAATGTTAGTAACTTGAATGATGAAAAATAATGAATTAAAAATTTTGAATGAAAAGTGACAATGTAACAATGTTTTATGATAGAAAATATGAATAATAAAAATGTATTCAATTAGAAACAAATTTCATTGTGATCAATCTCAAACTATTTTCTTCTATTGTTCTTATTGTTGTACTTATTAGTTTTGTCATATTTTCATATTGATCATATGAAAATGGCAGTTGAAATCATAGATTGTTCAAATATTTAACTCGAGCTATTATAGTAAACATCACACTTTGTCTCTCTTGCTCTCCAATATTAATAGTAGCTCTCTCTAAAGTCGATCATTGGGGTTTATGGAGTGCTAAAAAGAAATTATTTTTCAATGGAAGTTGTTTTCTATTACCTCATTTGAATACATAGTGATTAACAATGTTGAATGATGGAAAATGGGAATAATAATAATGTATAAAATTACAAATAGTTTATAGTTTCAGGAGGGAAAATGTTCAGGTAAGTGAACATTTTATTTAGGATGAAAATTCATGTATTTCATTTATGGTTGAATTATTGTAACACAGAAGTCAATGCATGCCATCAATAATTTTTATGTGCTTACAATGAAATCAATGCCAACTATTAATCTAATTAATTTTAAATGAATGTACACCATACATATATTTGCTTCAAATTAGAAATCAACATCTACATTGAAATCAATTCATCTAGTGCAAACAATCACATAGGATTAGAAATCAATATCTGTATTGAAATAAATGCATATAGTACAATAAAATAAATAGTATCAAAACTATTTTAGAGTGAAAAGATATTTTATTCCTCTCAGCCCTTGGTATATCTAGTGCTAAGATGGATCTATGATCATTTTAATTAATGAATTTAACTAAAAGGGAAAAAAGGCTTAAATACTTTTTAAATAAATCTAAGTTTATTATTTGTGTATACTACTAAGAATATTATAAAAAATTCTATACAGGTTAGATCTCTACCATCCACCTAATAATTATTGATAATTGGGCCTAAATGTGTCCTTCGGCCCAGTATGGTAGAGATGTTGTAATGTAATGCTAAAAATTTTGACTTGGTGAAATTATAGTAAAATAAAAATTAAAATAAAATAAAATAGTTAATTAATAATTATTAATAATTAAACCAACCTAATTTATCTTAAATTTGGATCTACCAAGTTCTCATATGGATCAAATATCTTGAGATGCAAACCTATTTTAGAGTAAAAGGATATTTGATCCCTTTATGTGCTTGGTAGATATAGGGTTATTTTGGGTGTAGAATGGTTAAATCAAAATTCTGGAAGCTCTATTCCAAAATAGAAATGTAAATTATTATACATATATTATTAACTCTTTAACAATTTAATATTATCAACATAGATCCATCTTATCCATGGATCTATCAAGCACCGAGAGGCATCAAATCTCTCGATGTGCAAAACTCTATTTTGAGTGCAAAACTTGAGGAAAAGTTTCCAACTCGAGAAATTTGATCCCTCTCGGCGCATGGTAAATTCAAGGTTAATATGGATCTATGTTGGTTTTATTCATGCATGGTCATATAAAAAAAATTTAACATATTATTATTCTGACCATTTTAAATATGCTAAATACTTCTAAGATTAATTTAGTCCATTTTATTTTAAATTTTCTTAGTTACTTCAGGTTTTTGAGATGAGAGAGACTGTTAGTAGCTTTAATGATGAAAAATGATGAAATACAATTTTTGAATGCAAAGTGACAATGTAACAATGTTTAATGATCGAAAAAATGAATAACGAGAATTCATTAAATTACAAACAAATTTCATTGTGATCAATCTCAAACTATTTTCTTCTATTATTTATATTGTCACACCTATTAGTTTTTCCATATTTTCATATCAATCATATGAAAATGGCAGTTGAAATGTTATAATGTTCAAATATTTAACTAAAGCTACAATAGGAAACATCATACCTTGTCTCTCTTTCTCTCTAATATTAATAGTAGATCTGTCCAAAGTGAAGCATTGTGATTTCTAGAGTGTTAAAACCCAAATAATTTTCAATGTTAGTTGTTTACTATTACCTCACTTGAATGCATAGTGATTAACAATTTTGAATGATAGAAAATGGGAATAATAATAATGTAACAAATTACAAATAGTTTACAGTTTCATGAAGCAAAAATTTTGGGTAAGTGAAAATTTTATTTAGGATGAAAAATCAAGTATTGTATTTAAGGTTGAGTTACTGTAATACAAAAGTCAATGCATGTCATCAATAATTTTTATGTGCTTACAATCAAATCAATGCTCACTATTAATCCAATTACTTTGAGATGGATGTGCATCATACATCTAGTTGCTTCAAATCAGAAATCAAAATCTACATTAAAATAAATGGATCTAGTGCAAACAATCAGGATTATAAATAAACGTTTATATTTAAATCAATGCATATAGTGAAAGAAATAAAATAGGATTATAAATAAATATTTACATAGAAACCAATGCATTCAGTGTAAGAAATTAAAATGGAGTAGAAATAAACATCTACATTGAAATCAATGCATCTAGTGCAAGTTATCAAATAGGATTAGAAATCAACATCTACACTAAAATCAATGAATCTAGTGCAAGCAATCAAATAGGATTAAAAATAAATAATCACATTGAAATCAATACATATATTTTAGTGAAAAACCAAAATATTCATGACTTTCTAGATCTAACTTTTACGTTTGTATTTTTCTTTGTGTCTCTCTTTCTTCTTCCCTCTATCTCCACCTTCCATGTTTTTGTATATCTCCATTCCTCTCTCCCCCATCTCTCTATCTCCACCTCTCCCTCGCTCTCTTTATCTGTCTCTCCCCCATCTCTCTATCTCCACCTCTCCCTCACTCTCGTTATCTCTTTCTTCTTCCCTCTCTCCCCTGCAATTTATATCTATACCGTCCTATATCTCTCCTTATTTGTTTCTCTATATAACCCCCCTAAACTCTTTTCACATTCTCTCTCTCTCCATCCCTCCCTCCTTTTGATTCTCTCTTCTTCCCTCTTGCCCCCTCCATATCTATCTCTATATTCCTCTACCTCTCCTTCTTTGTCTCTCGATCCCACACCCAAAACATACTCTCTCTCTCTCTCTCTCTCTCTCTCTCTCTCTCCCTCTTCTTCCCTCTTGTTATCACAAAATCAGACCTGATAGGCTGCCAATAAACTTAATCTCATGTAAGTGCTTCAAACTAATCTTTTGGCTGAGGCTTAGCCTCCTCAACCTGAAAGGGCTCTCTCAAGGGTTTATGATTTTTGATAAATATGTAGATGGCTAAATCTATATGGGATAAAGTAGATAAATGATATAAAGTGGTTGTAAATCACATTAGCAAGTGTACATTAGGCTTTATGGAGTCAAAATAGTTTCAGCAAAACAAAAAAAATCTACCTAGCATGGAAGTCAAGGCATATCAAAGTTTAAATCAAGGAATACACATGTAGAACAGTGAAACACACAGTCAGTTTGTCTATGAAGGAAGTCAGAGAATCATTGATGAATTTTGAGTAACAAAAGAAAAAACCACTACAATAGAATATTGAAACTATGCCATCAGAACAAGAACATACAAGAAGTCCTCATGAATCTTGAGTTGTCTAAATAGAAACTCTATATTAAGTTGAAAACAATCACTTCTAATAAGCACAACCTTTTTTCTAACAAATGTCCAACCCCTTCTATTTCAACTCCTTGATCATTTATAGATCATTTAAATCATAATATAAGCTTCTCCATAGCTAGACACATCGAATTACTATCCTTGACACCTATTCTAACCTTAAAACATGGTATTTATTACAAAAACAACTGTAAACCTACTATAGAGTCCTATTACAAATAGAATTAAAACTCTTTTAACTCTACTCAAAACAACTATATCTAAACTTAATTACATAATTTTCCACCTATATTTCCGTAAATTTGAATCCTAATGATGAGCTCCAACCTGTTATGACCATAATGCTGATGATGTTGATCTCCTGCAAACTTGGAAACTGCTCCTCTATTTTTTAGGCTTAGGATTCTTTTAGTTTCTTGAGACACTCTGACAACTATTAACCCATAACTTTGAGGCTATTTGTTGTTAGGAACATGAATAGCATATTTCCAAAATCATCCCCTCGTGCTCGCTGTGTAAAATCAACTTCAGACTTCTCAAAATAGTGAAAACAGACCTGCGCTACGAAAGCGGCAGAGTTTCATAGCGCTTTTTGTACCACAGTCTTTTTATCCATCTTCCTTCAAAAATTTTCTTCTGCTTTGATATTCACTTGACATAGCTTCTTTAGAAGTTTCAAGTCAAAACACATGATCTTCCATCCAAAACTTGATAAATAAAGGGTGAAAAAGCCGCTGCAACAATTTTGTAGCACATTTCACCCTTTTTGCACTGTGTGTGCTACGAAAATGCTGTGTATACAGTTTTAACCAAATTCCCTTAGAATTTGAAACAAAAAGGTGTCACAACTTTATAAAATCACTGCCTTCATCAAAACCATCAGCCATATGGACTAAAAACATAACCTTCATAAAGTTTATTCCTCATTTTCCTTTTGAGTTTGCTTTTAATTTGTCATTCTGCACCATTGTTTTGTAGTTCATCTTGAGACAATTTCAGTTGTAGTTCCAAATAATTCACTTGTGCTCTTAGCCTTCTATTACTGGCTCTCAAATGAGTGTTGATCACCCTGACAAACATTGCTTCTTTAATGGCTAGAACTGTCCAGGTAAAAAACTGCTCTGCACTGCTTGGAATCTTAGACCTAGAAACTCTTTGACCTTCCCAAACAACCTTCATCCTCTTGAAATCTGTTTTTTCAATGCTATGCTTTTTGGCCCTCTTTCTCATCATTTCCATCTCTTGGTTTGTTAGCTTCAATCTTTCTTCAAGTAGTTGACACTCTCTCATGTGTTCCGTTCCCTTCATTGTCTTGGTGGCTGCATGCTCCACTATTGGTGATGAGAGATCAACCACCTTTTCAGAGACTCTCGCTACCTAAATAGATACCTGGACATATTTACTGCCTTCTTGGAGTTTCTTCTCATACCTGGTTAAAAGTTTCCTTGCTTGGAAATAAATTTTTCATTTTCACCCTCAAACTCAAGTTTTTTAGCTAATTTCACTCTTTTCTATTTGTGTTCATCTACTTCAATGAAATCCTCTTGCACAATGGGTAATTCCTCTATATCAATTGCATGAAGCATATCATCCAAGTTGCCTTTCATCATTGGGCTATCCTCTGTACCTGAAAAAACTGCTTTCCCCTTTGATGTTGTTGCTTGGCCTCTTGTCTTTCTCTGGATTTCCTTCTTGCTGGCCACTTTTTTTTGTTTTACTTCTTTGACCCTTTCTAATTTGTGTTTTTCAGGTGATGGAGTTTCTGCAACAAGAACTAGTGTTTTCTCTGTTCTATTTCCAACCTATTTCCTTGGTTTCAACTTTATAAACCTCTTTACTTTAGTAACCACTGGCTGACTGGATTCTTCTACTGGTGGTGAAGGGTTCCCCTTAATTTTAGGGTTTCTAGCTGGGGTTAGGGTTTCCATTTCGAATCCACTCATAAACAATAAGGAATACCAATCCTTATTTATTTTTTGAAGCAAATTCAAAACCAATAACTTTATCAAGCCATGGTGAAACAAAGATGTTTCACAGCCATCAGATTTGTCTTGGACTTTGTCAGTCATTTTGACAAGGCTTCTATGCAAGTAAAATGGTAAATCTAATGATATCACACATGTCAAATGCAACAACAGATTGAAATGATAAGTGTAAACTTTATGGTACCTGCCTTCACATGTAAAGTATCTTTGAATATTGAATAGTAGCTTTGCATAGTTGTCCTTGATACAGTTTCTAGGTATTGCATTATTCAGGTCCATATATACATATTCAAGTTTCATAAATTACTTGCATGGTTCCATGTCAAACCTAAAACCTTTAAACCAAGATTCATGTCCTCTTGGTATCTCTATCATAGAAGCTATGATCTCAGGTGTGACTGACATATTTATCATTCCAATTTTGGTAGTGGTTCCACTGAAGTGTAAGGAAAAATCTTTGGACACCTGAGTGTGGCAACCCTGCAGATTTTCACAAAATTTGAGACATCCAAATTTATTAAAAGCCTCCATCACCATTTGATTCTTGACAAAAAAAATTACATTCTCAAGCTCGTATCTTAGACAATGTCCCCCTCTGTGGACCTTCTTCTCCTCTGTCATGCTTCTTGTAAAAAAAAAAAACTTTTTAGCTTCTCTAGAACCTATAAAACAACCTTTCTTGAGAATGGTGAAGGTTGCCTTTGCATAGAACAACCACAAACTTATCTTTGTTGCTTCAGAGCTCAAACAACATGTGTGAAGGTAAGTGAAACATAGATGACTCAATTAGGTGAAAATTCAAATTTGAGATGTCACCTCATGACTAAATGATGCTTCATTGATATCCTATCATGACTATGATGATTGTAGGACAGGTATTTACATCGAATGTGGTAACTAACTGACTCACCATACCTCTATCCTATCATTCCCCAAATAAATCTAACATATTTTGGTTTATTTGACACGATAGCTAAGAAATTGTGCTTCCATAGCGCTCACAGTGTAATTTTCACTCTTTGCACTACAAAAGTAGCAGTGCTTTCATAGTGCAAAACCCCTTTTTTGAACTAACTATGCTATGAAATGGTGGATTCCTGGCTAATTACAAAAATTTAGCTTGGAAATTACTTGAATGACCTCTAAATGAAAAATGTGAATATTTGACTATGGAATAGACCTATAAAGACCTTATTTGAATTCAAATGATGAACACTAAACCTCTAAAAGCTATGACCTACCCTTAACCAAACTAAAAATGACTTTCAGACATATTGAAGACCATGATAAAAAACATAGTTGGCATACAATGTTTTGAAAAAAAAAAAAATGGGGGTGATAACAGTGGCTTGACTTGGGATAGTGTGCCACTGTCGTACACTAAGAACTAGTAGTTCTAGTGCCACTATCCATTTTTCTTCACCAAAAGAGTAAAAACCTTGAAATCACCAAGCTTCCGCCTCATGCTCTAATGGCCTTCACCTCGAGCTCAAGATTCTTCATTTAGCTTGTCATTATTAGTAGAAAAAACTTATAAAATGGAATATATACAATGACGTGAACAATCCATCAGATTTTAGGAAGAATAATGCTTCAAAAACCTGCCATTGACAGGTCCTCCAGCATATGGT
The DNA here is from genome assembly GCA_034641835.2 of Pinus albicaulis. Lineage (NCBI taxonomy): Eukaryota > Viridiplantae > Streptophyta > Pinopsida > Pinales > Pinaceae > Pinus > Pinus albicaulis. Next base: position 10,087,142 of record MU968501.1, on the reverse strand, counting down.
TTTCCATCCATCTCCTATAGTATGTAAGTATTGTTTACATGTGTAGTGTCCCTTCATAATGAGATAGTTGTGATGACACTTAGAGATGGTGATTTTGATATAATGATATAATATTATGAAAGACTTATATACATGCTTATATGCTATGACCTGGTTTGGGTCACTTGGTTGTTGTGTGCTTATGATAATATCTATGGTTGTGTGCACAAGAATTGATTTTGGTTAAGAGAATATTAGCGATTTTTTCTCTTTTGGTATCCTATTTTGGACATAGGTGTATGACGTGAATGGTGATTCAAAATTGAGACACAGATCCATGGACGATCATGGTTATGTGGAACATATGGTTAATTATGATTTATGGATGATACATGATTTGTATGATTATATGTGCATAATCTCGTACTAAGAACGATGTGGCAGGGGACTTGGTCATTGCCAACAGGGATGCTCAAGTTATAAATGACTGTGGAAGTCATTTCTCCAAAACCAAAATGACTGTGGAATTCATGCACAATATTTGGTAAAATTTGAATAAGTTAATTATGAAATTCATTTGATTTATTTGATCAATGAGATTGTGATGTGTGCATGTCTTGGAAGAAGACCTTACCAACGAACCATCAGATGGGTATAAGCTCACAATCAGTACCTTAAGGTGAAACACGGAGTTTCAAAGCAGAATAGATGAGAAGCCATGGAAATTAGGGCGCAGAGTCCTAAATCCATGAAATATAAAGACGTGGAGTCTTGAATATATAAGGAAATGTTTGGGGCGCGGAGTCCTGAATATTTAAAAAGATCAAGGTGTGGAATCTTGGATCTTTAGAGTAGATTAGGGCGCGGAGTCCTCAATCTACTAAGGCATGAAGATGCATACAATAGGGGTGCGGAATCCCTATTATCCGGAAGAAAAATACCACTCATGGGCAACTCATAGATGAATTTCCTTAATAATCTCTTTCCTAACAATTTTGGAGTGACTTTCTAAAAATAGAAAGTCATGTCTACCATTTCAAGTATGACGTTCCAAAAATAGTAAATCACCTCCAATCAATGGGTAAACAAGTATACTTGAAGGAAAATCACTTAAATTATGATTAATCAATTGTAATAGTTCAATCTCGACTTAATCCTAAATATTATTAATATTATTAATATTATTCTTATCTTTTATGAGACTATGATATTATTATTAAAAAGGAAATTATATCTCCTCAATCACTTCACACCTCTCTCCTTCATGACTCTCATGGCTCTATGTAACTCTCTCTATTTTAAATATTACATTACACTATCTTTTATGCACTCATCAAGGAATGGCATATTCCTCTTACACTCATTAAATATATGTCATAAAATATTCCTCTTACACTCACTTTAATGCATATGTTACACTCTCATTAAATAAGGCATGCATACCTCTCCTTAATGGCATAAGTTACACTCCTCTAAAAGGAATACAATGCATGCATATTAATCCTCCTTTATGACAAGAAATTGTTGCTCCTCCTATATATGAGTCTCATGTATTCTCAATTGGGGGGAGAGGGGGTAAAGCCAAGAGTTGAAGAGACTTGAGGAATATTGTGAGAGGGAGAGATATGGAAAGTATGCAATTATTTCCAAAACAAATCTGAATTATTTACTAATCTACTAAGTATCTATTGAGGTTGAACATGAGTGGTATTTAGAGGAAGTGAAAACTGTCTTCCTTATTTTTCCTTGCATCTCTCTCTCTATTGTTGTATTTTGGTACTGGTTGTGAGCTTTTACAGCTTGGGGGTTCCAGGGGGAGGAGTTCTCCCTGGATATGGTTGGGTGGAAAACCGGATGGTTCAAATGAGTTGGTTAAGGGATCGAAGGTGGATCATATTCTCAATGATTGGAGCTGAATATCTCTTCAGGTATAATTTCCATTGTCCTAAAATTATAGTATAGCTTTAGCATAAAATAAAAAGTAGACATTTAAATTGTTGTAAGCATCTAATTTTGGTTTAGGCTTATGTTATCTAAAATATTATTGATTAGTTAAAAATTAAGACTAGATCAATCTATATGTATGGATGTTTAGATCTCAATATTGGAGTTATTATTGGTATAGTTTATGGTACTAATCTTGGTATTGTAGCATTTGAGAAAAGAAAGCCAAATATTATTTAAGGTAATTTCAATAAATAAATTCCAAAGGACTTGGGTAAGTATTTCACAATTTATGGTTTTGATTCAAGTAATTAGATGCATGTTTTAGAAATGGTTTTAGGATAGTTTGCAAAGTGTTTGACAAAGTCCGTGAATGAGTAATGTTATTTATGCATAAATAAGTGTTAACTTGCAGCTTACATCAGAAGTAAGAAAATGGACATGTACCCAAAACATACCTCGAGGAATTACAGAATCAACCCTTAAAAGAAAATGCAAAAATAATGGCAACTAAAATATGGTTTGGAAGATCAAATGCTTGAGGTAAGTTGGAGATAAATTTCAGTTATGGCTTATCTTTCATACTCTTATCAATCATTCAATGTTTTGTTATTCAAGTTGTTGTAAAAGTACTATCAGAATTTTGACAGAAAGCCTTAATGGCTGTAGCATTTAGGGCTGCCATATGTTTGTTAAATTGTAGCAATTGGTGCAAAAAGCTTATCAATCATGTCAAATGAATTAGCTTGTGGGTGGTAAAATGTTTCAAGAACTCATATGGTGGATTTAGAAATGTGTAATGTGATTTCAATGAGAATATCTTAGTAGCATAACTATGAGTTGTTTTTCCTCATGTAGAGCTGTAGTTGTAAGTTTTCATTCCATATGTTTGACAAAAGTCATAAATGAAACATTAAGGCTATAATATTTTTTTGTTTTCAAGAATCGCATTTCTTGGCATTTTTAATTTGATTCAGCCCAACATCAGGGGGTATCCGTGCCTAATGACCATGTAACCCCTACTTTCATTCCAAAAAAATACTTTTCAGAACCCAGATCGGAAATTTGGGAAATTTTGCAGATTACTGCTGTGAGTTTTGTGTGCCTATTGTTGAGTCTTTGATGAGAAATTAAGATTATTTAGTCCCTGTTTTAAGATGCCAACATTTAAAGTTTCAATTTCTGAATTTTATGAGATAAATATGTCGAAGAATAATCTTAAATTCATTATTACCAAGTGTTTGACAAAATGCTTCAATGAATTTTAATTACATGCTTGCAAAGTGTTTGTCATAAGGGCTCAATAAGTGTAGAGTGCATGTCTGCAAAGTGTTTGTAAAAAGTCTTGAATGGCTGTAGATTTTGTGCATATAAATTATTACTGTAAAATTCTCAGTTATTGTTGTTTTTATGTTACTATAAATTTTAATAAACTATTTAATTGGTGTAGCTTCCTATGTCTGCAAGTTTTTGGTATGAATGTGAAAATGAATTTAATAATTTGCTAAAGTGTGAATAAGACTGTTGTTTCTTGCATTATCTAAAGCTTTCAGGAAAAAAGGGCTTGTTGTTGGAAACAATTTTACAATGACTAATTCTTTAGGATTTTGTGCAAATGAGTATTATTGATTATGTGACATCTACTTCTCTATCTTACTGATGGTGGGTAAGGTGGGACCTTATATATGGTATCAGAGCCAAGTTACAACGCTAGGACCTAATGGGCCAACAGACTTACTTGTAGGTTGATGATGTATGAATGTTGATTTTGCATGCATGTTGAGTTGTTGTATATCTTGACTTGGAAGCATATTGGTTGCATAGAGGATATTATTATCATTATGACATTTAGTGACTCATGAAATATAATAAAATAAAATACCTTATATTCCTTTATATTTTTGTTAAGACATATTATCAACAATATGTTAAAATGCTTAAAGACATGCTGGGAAAGGATGTACTTGAGAAAGTTGGGGTTAAACCCAAGTATGTGAATGAAATGATTTTAAATCAATGAGTGAGATAGGTGGACCGAATGCATGGTTTCATATATTTTTAGTGCATCATTTTCAATGTGATATGGGCTTAGTAGCCATCTTTACTCGCTGAAATCGCATCTACCAAGAAGAATATTGGCTTAAATTGGACTATAGTGTGATGACCTTGGTGTGTATGCTTTGGGAATGAGTAATAAGTGTAAGGTTGAGATTCCATTAACGTGATGATTGAGTTCATCAGGATAATTTTGAATCTTTTCGTACCTACACTAAAGGAAACTTAACTAAAAGCTACCTTGAAAGATGTCACTTTTAACTGTGAATGTAAATTCAAGAGTAATGTATGTGTATTAATTAGATGTGTTAAAATGTGATTTGGGAATACATTCTTAATGAGTAAGAATGAAATTTCTCTGATCTCTTTGACATGATTTTGTGTATTTTGGGTTGACATTAGGCATCAAATAACTTTAAATTACTCAAATACTAGGTTGAGGTATGACCTTCCTAATAAACAAGAGGCTTAAATGATTGGTGCATGATGGGTTGTGGAAGCCATTTTAAGGAACACTTGAATGCTATGCTTTCCTTAAGCTAATGTATGGGTGTGGAATCCATACTAGCATATATCTATGAGGAAATGTATGGGTGTGGAATCCATACTAATATATATCTATGATCTAATGTATGTGTGTGAAAACCATACTAGCATATATCTATGAGAAAATGTATGGGTGAGGAATCCATACTAGTATATATCTATGAGATAAGTAATGAGGTAAGGTATGGGTGTGGAATCCAAAGTAAAATATATCTATGAGCTAAGTAATTCTTCTAGTTAGAATATTTTGATGGAATCTGATATTCATGATTAAGGAGTGATTAAGTGTAATTAAAGTTAAATGGATAGAGATTTGTAACACAAATTTTCTTGAGCTTTAAATCCATTATTTTATTTTTATTACAAATGAAGATACTAATATTGGTATACTAAACACCATTAGGTGGTTTAGAATGTTTGGAATAATTGGTTTTGATATATGGAAGTGTGAACTAGATATCTATCTTCTAGTACTGTAATCCTTTTGTATGTGTTGAATTTAGGTAGAATTAAAATGACTTTCAAATTCTTGAAATGTAGAAAAATATTATTGTGATAAGTTGATGAAATAACTTTTCTATTGGCTTAAGACAAATTAAGTCTAGGAAAGCCATAATAGTCTCTTTAATGATTTTATCAGTTGAATATTAGTTGCATTCTATTTAACCAAATTAATTAGAGAAATTATGAGGATTGAACTCATGTATTTCTCTAACTATTTTTAGTTAGGCGATCGCGTCAAAATTCAAATTATTTATAAATTGTGAAGAGAATAACATGTTTAGAAGGTAAATGTTTTACGTGGTGATAACTTGTTTTATTTGAAATTAAAGAAAAAAAACATGTGATTAATGAAAAGCTTAGTTGAGTTCTTGTTTTACAAGAATATGTGCTTATGATATTCTTTGAGGAAGAAATTGGAGAGTGAGATCACATTTTGATGAATTGGAATTCTTGCATGATTTAGAAGTCTAAGATGAGTGTATTGTATGTGGAATGGAAGAGATTATTGGATTTAGGAATTTTTTTGGGATGTATAGTTGTTTGAGTATTTATTAGTCCTACAAAATGTTGTAATAATTTGAGAGGGTGTTAATTATCCTTAATAAAAAAAAGGGTCTAACTTTAGGCTAGAAATTCCCTTGTGATAGTCTAAATCTTATGTAAATTTAACAAGATTCGTCACATTTTGAGAAATGTATGGTTTTCATAGCTTGTTGTTGTGTGTGTATTAATAGTAAGAAATAATATATGAAATCAAATGATTTGATTAATTACTGAATATAAATCATGACTGATTTCATAGTTGGAAAACAAATTGACATAAAGTTATCAGAATTACCATATTTTCATAATTGTGAGAGTTGTTATTGATTACAAGCCACTTTCAAAAATATATCATTAATATACTTTCAAAATGAAGATATTTTAACTAAGTCATTTCATAATTGATTCTCAAGTTAGAGAAGTGAATAATAATGAAGATTATGCAAACTAAAGGAATGATCTATAATACATAAGTGGGTCAATGAGGACTGTATTTAACTTTAGGTTGTTAATTAAAAAAAAAAATAGAAACACAAACAAAGACAAAAATGGTGCCTTGAACCTCAAATTGTATTTCTGCCTAAAGAGTAAATGTTTAGTAAAAGCTAAAGATAAATCCTAATATTTTGATTTCAAGGATGTCTTATGGAATGAAAAGAGGGAAATTGGATTGAGAAGACATAAATCAAGTGGGATGTAAGAGTGTGTTTTAAATATAACGTCATGTTTTGTTGTGTAAGAGTGGGTTTTATATATAACATCATGTTTTGTTGAATAATTTCACTCACAATTGTATGTGGATTATTTTATGCTTATTGTATGCCAATTTGATTGTGATATGGGATGGACCATCATTGTTGTGTATACAACCAATGTGTGTTCTATTTATAGCTTTTCAAGCTCAACATACTACAGAACCTTGAAGATGACACATGTAGGATTCATATAGACTATGAGAAAGAAAAACATGTAGAATATCAAATTATTATAGATAAATTAAGTATATATCATATCAATTACATACAATATTATTTTATAAGGTACTATAAATTGTATGGTTTGTTTTGATATAGAAATCTTTGGTATTTTATATCAAAACATGTCTAATATGGCATGGATATGTTTTCTACTTGATTAAGAATGGTATGTTTAGTTTTCATGGAGTTGCTTCCAATTTAGAAAACATTAAACTATGGATTGGCATGAAGAAAAAAAAAATATATATATATCAAATATATATACATAAGGTTAACAACTTATTGATAGGAGAATCTAAAAGAACTAAGTATCTTACGACCGTAGGAAAAACTTCGGGCCAAGTTTAGCCCAAGAGGGGGAGTTGTAGTGTCCCTTCTTAGTGAGATAGCTGTGATGACACTTAGAGATGGTGATTTTGATATAATGATATAATATTATGAAAGACTTATATACATGCTTATATGTTATGACCTGGTTTGGGTCACTTGGTTGTTGTGTGCTTAGGATAATATCTATGATTGCGTGCACAAGAATTGATTTTGGTTAAGAGAATATTAGCGATGTTTTCTCTTTTGGTATCCTATTTTGGACATAGGTGCATGACGTGAATGGTGATTCAAAATTGAGACACAGATCCATGGACGATCATGGTTATGTGGAACATATGGTTAATTATGATTTATGGATGATACATGATTTGTATGATTATATGTGCATAATCTCGTACTAAGCATGATGTGTAGGGGACTTGGTCATTGCCAACAGGGATGCTCAAGTTATAAATGAGTGTGGAAGTCATTTCTCCAAAACCAAAATGACTGTGGAAGTCATGCACAATATTTGGTAAAATTTGAATAAGTTAATTATGAAATTCATTTGATTTATTTGATCAATGATATTGTGATGTGTGCAGGTCTTGGAAGAAGACCTTACCAACGAACCATCAGATGGGTATGAGCTCACAATCAGTAACTTAAGGTGAAACACGGAGTTTCAAAGTAGAATAGATGAGAAGCCATGGAAATTAGGGCGTGGAGTCCTAAATCCATGAAATATAAAGACATGGAGTCTTGGATATATGATAAAAGGATTAGGACGCGGAGTCCTAAATCCATGAAATATAAAGACGTGGAGTCTTGAATCTATAATGAAATGTTTGGGGCACGGAGTCCTCAATCTACTAAGGCATGAAGATGCATACAATAGGGGTGCAAAATCCCTATTATCCAGAAGAAAAATACCACTCATGGGCAACTCATAGATGAATTTCCTTAATAATATCTTTCCTAACAATTTTGGAGTGACTTTCTAAAAATAGAAAGTCATGTCTACCATTTCAAGTATGAGTTCCCAAAAATAGTAAATCACCTCCAATCAATGGGTAAACAAGTATACTTGAAGGAAAATCACTTAACTTATGATTAATCAATTGTAATAATTCAATCTCGACTTAATCCTCAATATTATTAATATTATTAATATTATTATTATCTTTTATGAGACTATGATATTATTATTAAAAGGAAATTATATCTCCTCAATCACTTCACACCTCTCTCCTTCATGACTCTCATGGCTCTATGTAACTCTCTATATTTTAAATATTACATTACACTCTCTTTTGTGCACTCATCAAGGAATGGCATATTCCTCTTACACTCATTAAATATATGTCATAAAATATTCTTACACTCATTAAATATGTGTCATAAAATATTCCTCTTACACTCACTTTAATGCATATGTTACACTCTCCTTAAATAAGGCATGCATACCTCTCCTTAAGGGCATAAGTTACACTCCTCTAAATGGAATACAATGCATGCATATTAATCCTCATTTATGACAATAATTTGTTGCTCTTCCTATATATGAGTCTCATGTATTCTCATTTTGGGGGAGAGGGGGTAATGCCAAGAGTGGAACAGACTTGAGGAATATTGTGAGAAGGAGAGATATGGAGAGTATCCAATTACTTCCAAAACAAATCTGAATTTCTTACTAATCTACTAAGTATCTATTGAGGTTGAACATGAGTGGTATTTAGAGGAAGTGAAAACTATCTTCCTTAGTTTTCCTTGCATCACTCTCTCTACTGTTGTATTTTGGTACTGTTTGTGAGCTTTTACATCTCGGGGGTTCCAGGGGGAGGAGTTCTCCCTGGATATGGTTGGGTGGAAAACCAGATGGTTCAAATGAGTTGTTTAAGGGATCAAAGATGGATAATATTCTCAACGATTGGAGCTGAATATCTCTTCAGGTATAATTTCCATTGTCCTAAAATTATAGTATAGCTTAGCATAAAATAAAAAGTAGACATTTAAATTTTTGTAAGCATCTAATTTTTCTTTAGGCTTATCTTATCTAGAATATTATTGATTAGTTAAAAATGAAGACTAGAATAATCTATATGTATGGATGTTTAGATCTCAATATTGGAATTATTATTGGTGTATTTTATGGTAGTAATCTTGGTATTGTAGCGTTTGAGAAAGGAAAGCCAAATATTGTTGAAGGTAATTGCAATAAATAAATTCCAAAGGACTTGGGTAAGTATTTCACGATTTATTTTTTTGTTTCAAGTAATTAGATTCATGTTTTAGAAATGGTTTTAGGATAGTTTGAAAAGTGTTTGACAAAGTCCGTGAATGAGTAATGTTATTTATACATGAATAAGTGCTAGCTTGCAGCTTACATCAGAATTAGGAAAATAGACATGTACCCAAAACATACATGGAGGAATTACAGAATCAACCCTTAAAAGAAAATGCAAAAATAATGGCAACTAAAATATGGTTTGGAAGATCAAATGCTTGAGGTAAGTTGGAGATAAATTTCAGTTATGGCTTATGTTTCATATTCTTATCAATAATTCAATGTTTTTTTAATTCAAGTTGTGGTAATAGTACTATCAGAATTTTGACAAAAAGCCTTAATGGCTGTAGCATTTAGGGTTGCCATATGTTTGTTAAATTGTAGCAATTGGTGCAAAAAGCTTGTCAATCATGTCAAATGAATTAGCTTGTGGGTGGTAAAATGTTTCAAGAACTCATATGGTGGATTTAGAAATGTGTGATGTGATTTCAATGAGAATATCTTAGTAGCATAACTATGAGTTGTTTTTCCTCATGTAGAGCTGTAGTTGTAAGTTTTCATTCCATATGTTTGAAAAAAGTCATAAATGAAACATTAAGGCTATAATATTTTTTTGTTTTCAAGAATCGCATTTCTGGGCATTTTTAATTTGATTCAGCCCAACATCAGGGGGTATCTGTGCCTAAAGGACATGTAACCCCTACTTTCATTCCAAAAAAAATAATTTTCAAAACCTAGATCAGAAATTTGGGCAATTTTGCAGATTGCTGTTGTGAGTTTTGTGCGCCTGTTGTTGAATCTTCGATGAGAAATTAAGATTATTTAGTCCCTGTTTTAAGATGCCAACATTTAAAGTTTCAATTTCTGAATTTTATGAGATAAATATGTCGAAGAATAATCTTAAATTCATTATTACCAAGTGTTTGACAAAATGCTTCAATGCATTTTAATTACATGCTTGCAAAGTTTTTGTCATAAGGGCTCAATGAGTGTAGAGTGCATGTCTGCAAAGTGTTTGTCAAAAGTCTTGAATGGCTGTAGATTTTGTGCATATAAATTATTACTGTAAAATTCTCAGTGATTGTTGTTTTTATGTTACTATAAATTTTAAATAAACTATTTAATGGGTGTAGCTTCCTATGTCTACAAGTTTTTGGTATGAATGTGAAAATGAATTTAATAATTTGCTAAAGTGTGAATAAGACCGTTGTTTCTTGCATTATCTAAAGCTTTTAGGAAAAAAGGGCTTGTTGTTGGAAACAATTTTACAGTGACTAATTCTTTAGGATTTTGTGCAAATGAGTATTATTGATTATGTGACATCTACTTCTCTATCTTACTGATGGTGGGTAAGGTGGGACCTTACACCAGGGAAAGCATCTATCTTGAAAGGACCTTTCCATATGTTTTGAAACTTACCATGTTTGCCTTTCTCTTCAATTCTAGCCTCACATTTTAGCACTTCATCTTGAACTTGAAAACTTTATTCCTTGATATTCTTATCAAATGTCCTCTTGATTCTGTTTTGAGACTACTGATTGTTGTCATAAACCTCATTCCTCTTCTCTTGCAGAGATATCAGCTGATCAATTCTTCTCTAGATTGCATTTGGTTCCTCTTCTATTTCTTCAATGAGCTTCATAACAGGTACCCCTAGTGATGTAGGAAAAATAGCCTCATTGCCATATACCAATTCATATGGTGAAGTTTCGATTGACCTCTTTGTGTATATCCTATCATCCCATAAGGAATAGTTTAGCTTCAAATGGCAAGCCTTCTTATTTTCCTACAACACCTTTTTAATGATCCTTACAATACTCTTGTTAGAGGATTCAGCAAGGCCATTTCCTTGCGGATAATACTTAGTAGAATGTCCGAGAGTAATATGATATTGATGACACAAATTGATCAACTTCTTAGACTTAAATGCCTATGCATTATTAGTTATAATATTCATGGGGCAACCAAACTTAGACAAGATATTATTTTCTAAAAAAGAAATAATCATAGAATCATTTTCTTGCCTAGTTGGGATTGCTTCAATCCATTCGGTGAAGTAATAAGTCCTTGTAAGAATCAAGCAATGTCGACTTGATGATGATGGATGAATATCCACAACAAATTCTAGTCCCCATTATTGGAATAGCGCTTCTACATAGATAGGCATCAAAGGTAAGGGTACAAGTTTCTTCTTACCCTCGAAAATCTAGCATTCATGACAGGTAGTAACCCTTTTGTAGACATCATTAAACATTGTAGGCCAATAATACTCTGCTCTCAGAATTTTGTTCATTGTTGCCTTCCAATAATGATGACCTCCACAATCACCTTTGTGGAACTCCTCAGTCACTTTATCAACCTCCTCTTCGAGTAATCAATTCAGAAAATTTCCGCCAGTATCCTTCCAAAATAGATTTCTGTCAAATATAAAGTATCTCAAAAATTTCAGCTTAACAAACCTTGCTTTGGATTTTGTTAAATTAGTAGGTGCTTTATGGTGTTGTAGGACAAAAAAAACTTCTTTTTACCAATCTGAAGTGATATATTTTTCTTCAATAGGAACTAGTTCCTCCTCATCATCTGAAATTTATGATATTTCTACAATCCAATTTATATCAAGACAATCAAAGTTTGACTATGCCATCAGATTTTCCAAACCTTTCCCCTTGACCAATTTTGTTGATTTAATCTCTATATCATATTCTAGCAACTTGGAAATCCATTGTCCCCTCTTACCATCAGGGTTGGCTTGAGTGAGGATATATTTAACAACAATATGAGAATGCAGAATATAAATTTTGAAATCTTTGATAGCCTTCACAAAATCATAGGCATGATTTTCTAAGATATTATACTTCAGCTAAGAATTGGCTAATTTCCTACTAAAGAAAGAAATCAGATGTTCAATACCTTGTTGTCCTTTTTGTAGCAGAACTCTAGCGATAATATTCTATGATGCAAAGGTAAAAACTAGAAATTCCTTTGAGAAATTAGGACTGACCAATACTAGTGCTTGTGTAAGTGCCCTTTTAATCTCTTCAAATGATTTTCTTGCCTCTGCTGTCCACTTAATATCAACTCCTTTCTTTAGCATCCTTTTTATTTCCTTCCTACTTCTTGGAAACTCCACCTTCTGAATTGCACTGACCCTATTTGGATCAATCTTAATCCCATATTTAGAAATGATATGTCCAATTAATTTACCTCAAGTTAAAGAAAAAATATTTTTGGTGGGATTTCAAGATATGCCAAACCTTCTACATTTCAGCAAAATTCTTTCCAAGTGTTTCAAGTGATATTCTTCCTTCCTTTAGAAGATTGTTATGTCATCAAGATACACAACCACCATATTATCCTTCTCTTCAAAAAATGCAATGTCCATTACCCTCTAAAAGGTAGCTCCTGCATTCATGAGACCAAATGGCATCTTGGCGTACATTAAAGTACCCCATGGTGTAGTAAAGGTTGTTTTTTCTTCATCATCAAGATGCACAAGGAGCTAATTATAACCTAAAAAACCATCAAGCATAAACATTCTCTGAGAACCCCCAATAGTTTAAAAATTTTGATCCATTTTTGGGAGAGGATAATTATACTTCAGGGAGGCTTTATTCAAATTTCTGAAGTCAATGCATATTCTGATTTGTCCACTATTCTTCCTAACTAGAACCAAATTGGCAAGCCAATTTGAAAATCTGATTGGGACAATGATTTTAGCATCGAAGAGCTTTTTTACCTCCTTCTCAATCAAAGGTATAAGAAGTGGGTTGATCCTCCTTAACTTCTGCTTGAAAGGTCTTTCATTTTTGTTGAATAATGGTGGGATCATATTCTTTCAAATCAACATAGTTCCAAGAAAAGACATCTATGAATATTTTCATCATTTCAACATACTTAAACTTCATATTAGCTGAAAGAAATTTTGAAAGCTTAATAATTTTGGGCATAGATATAGTACCAAGGTTACAACTCTCAACTTCTTCATCGTCATCTTGTATCTTAGGGGATTTAAAAACATCATTCTGATCAAAATGTTTTTCTAGAGGTATGAGTTCCTTTGGTATGTAATTATTATTTAGTTGCAAAACTTTAGAATTCCCTTTAGATTTCGCCAACATGTTTTGCTGATATACTTGTACATTTTCAAACTCTTCTTTCAGCTCAATAAATTTTTTCACCTGTTGATCATCCTAAAAAACATGCCAATGATTAATATTATCAACAATGGCTGTCCTGTGGTATATCTCGACCTCATACTTTTCTGCAGAGTGCATAGGAATAATGAAAAGACTTGCACAGACAACAAGAGAATCAACAATGGCCTTTTGTTCTCTAGTTTTGACCATGCAAGAATAAGCTTGAAAGTTTTCTAACATGTCCAAAACCAAATTCCTATATGCTCTCATCCTTTTGTCTTTTGTTTGATAAACACCCTCAACCTATTTAATGACTAATTCTGAATCTCCAAAAACATAAACGTTTTGAGCATTCATTCTTTTCAAAACTTCTAGACCCAAAATCAAGGATTCATATTCAGCCATGTTGTTTGTGCAATCAAAGTTCAGTTTATAGGAAAAGAACTTACTCTTATCACTTCGATTTCTAATCAAATCCTTGCTCCTGCTCCTTCTCTACATGATGATCCATCAAAATGCAATGACCACCAACCTTCTTCCTCCTTATCGCTGACTTGCTGACCTTTTTTTTGCTGATTTTATGATTGCTGAATTTCAGAAATCTAATTTCCTATTGTCTTCTCTTCTTCTGCTTCATGAGTAAATTCATTGAAAATAATAACATAACTGATTTCAGTATCAAGAGCATAAATTGGAAAGTTTTTGGGTTTTTGTTTACTAATCACCATGTAGGCCATTCTTGTCTCTCGATACAATCTTCTTTTCTCCCCAAAGATAGGAATGGTAGCATAAGTAAGATCCATCTGCATCGTACCTTTAATTTTCACTACCCATGACCTTGACAACATCATACTAAACTTCGGTGGAATGTCTGCTACTACAATGTCCATGACTACAGTATTAGCAGGAACTTGCGTCAAACCAACAACAACATCCTTGATTAAACCAATGCATTGAACTATTTTTGAATCGAAACAAAACAAATCTTTATATGGCCTAGTTATTTCTAGCCCCATTATTTTCATGATTACTTTGGGCATAAGATTGTGAAAGGCCCCAGAATCTAGCATAGCATTATGCAATGTCATGTCATGAATGTTAAGGCTTACATAAAAAGGAGGGACTTCCTCATTATGTTCATATTCTAATCTTGGACCCAAATATATGGTTGGATGATCTTCTAATACATTCCAGGTATCATCAGCTCCTGGTTGCGAGTTTAACATTTTAACAAACTTTCTTCTATATTCATCTACCTTGAGAATATCACCAAAGGGACTGATATTTTATCTTAGAAATTTCATTCTCAAGATTGAAAACATAAGCAAATTTTTCAGCTTCTTTGATAGGAGGGACAGCTGGTGCATCTTTATTACCTTTAGCGACCTTAAAAGTATCCTTCTTTCCATCAGGAACCTTAGGTGTATCTTTCTTAGGCTGAGTTTTGTTTGCAATGATAGGCATATTCCTATTTCTGAGATTATATTGTTTCTACATCTCAAAATTACCATGTTGATACCCCTTTAGATAGTCTGATGTTTCCTCTTCGTGATTGTTTTGATCTAATTGATCATGATCTTCTTTAGCTAAGAAAATTATTAACATTTCTTCATCAAAACAATGAATAGACTCCTCAAGAGCTTCAGGTTCATCTTCTCATCAATCAAATTCTGCCGAAAAGGAAGTCTCACTGGAGGATCAGGCTACTGATTTCTATTCTCCCTTGGTCTTTGTTGATTCTAGGGTCTCCTAAACTGAGGGATTCTAATTTGAGTCTCATGTTGTGCAGGAGGAGCAGAGGTATTCCCAAGGGCTAATATATCCATCAACTTTTCCATTGTTTTCATCATTGAATCCAACTTATCTTGAGAGGTAGAGGATGAAGGTTTATCTTCTTCTTTCAATTTAGCCTTACCCATTTCTGAATTTTTAGCTGCTATCAGGTTAACCTCCACCTTCACAGAATCATTTTTCATTTCAACAAGTGTAGGGGATTCTCTTTCTCTCAACAATATGGAAAACTCATAGTCAAAGGCTTCAACATACCTCATTTGGGGTAAGGCTTCTGGTGGTTTCAAAAGAGAAAGAATAGAATCTAACACTTTATTAAATATTTTTGAAAAAATTTGGACATTTTCATCAGTAGCTCTCTTCAAAGTACTATACTCGGTGACGGCTTGTACTGGATTAGTTCTATTTCCCCATTTTCTTAGGAACACATCTTCAAATTAATTCAAATTATGAATACTTCCAGGGGTAAGAGCTTTATACCACTTCCTAACCTCACCAGTAAAACTCTGAGAAAACAACCTCAACTTAAAATCTTCATGATCAACCTCTTCCCTATCTATAAAATCATTAAATTGATCCACATGATCTTCTGCTATAATGTCTTCATCACTTCCCAAGGTTTTAATTCTAGTAGCATATTTACTAGGGAGATCATGTAAGACATCAAGAAGAACAAGAAGTGCATATCTAGCAGGTGCAGCAGGTCGATTTCCAGCCATAGTTAGAGGTACTGTGGTAATTTTAGGAATGGCAGAAAAAGTGGATGACAAACTGCTATGAGGAGAATTTTTTGGTCTTTGTAAGCCACTAACAATTGAGCTCTAGTTTGGAAGAGGTAAACCAACTTTACTTTTCAACAATACTTCAAAAGGATCAAGCTCTTTCAATTTATCTAGAGACCCTCTTTCAAACAACAACTCTGAAGTGACAGCTTCCCAGAATTCTTCTTTGTCTTCTTGTGTTACTAGAGTTGAGGTGTCGATTCCTCTCTTATGCAAGTCTAAGATAATTTCAATTAGCTCCTTTTCATTTTCTGATCTAAACAAAACCTCATGAATTTTATCAACTCTTTTGTATTTAGGACTTCTTGATATTTCAGAGGACAAGGATTTCGAATGAGATGGAGTACCTGATATTTCAGAAATGCCTTGACTACCTGTTGAAACGGTGGTTGGATTGTCCACGATATTAGGTGGATCTGGGTCAATATTAATCCTTGTGTATCTCGTTCTCAAAGCCACCTTTAAATATATAAACTTTGAATGGAGTCACCAAGGTAGATGCAGCCTCGAAAATCCTTTTGAGCTCTTGCTACCTTCAGAAGTTCAGCTTCAAAATCTCGGGAAAGTATAATCTTCGACTCTCAACAGATGCACCAAAATGTTATCACAAAATCAGACATGATAGGTTGCCAATCAAGTAAACTTCATGTAACTATTTTAGACCAATCTTTTTGTTGAGGCTTATCCTCCTCAACCTGAGAGGGCTCTCTCAAGGGTTTATGATTTTTGATAAATATGCAGATGGCTAACTCTATATGGGATAAAGTAGAAAAATGATATAAACTGGTTATAAATCACATTGGCAAGTGTACATTGGGCTTATGGAGTCAAAATAGTTTCAGAAAAACCAAAAAAATCTACCTAGCATGGAAGTCAAGGCATATTAGAGTTCAAATCAAGGAATACACATGTAGAACAGTGAAACACAAAGTTAGTTTTTCTATGAAGGAAGTCATAGCATCATTGATGAATTCTAAGTAACATAAGAAAACACCACTGCACTAGAATATTGAAAATATGCCATTAGAACATGAACATACAAAAACTCCTCATGAATCTTGAGTTGTCTAAGTAGAAACTCTATATTAAGCTGAAAATAGTCACTTCTAATAAACACAATGTTTTTTCTAACAAATGTCCAACCCCTTCTATTTTGACTCCTTGAACTTTTATAGATAATTTATGTCATAAGATAAGCTTCTCCACAGATAGACACATCGAATTCCTATCTTTGACACCTATCCTAACCATAAAACATGGTATTTATTAGAAAAACAGTTATAAACCTAATCCAGAGTCCTATTACAAATAGAATTAGAACTCTTTTAACTATACTCAAAACAAATTTATCTAAACTTGATTACATAATTTTCCACCTATATTTCGATAAAGTCAAATCCTTATGATGAGCTCCAACCTATTATGACCATAATGTTGATGATGTTGATCTCTTGCAAACTAAGAAACTGCTCCTCTATTTTTTGGGCTTAGGATTATTTTAGTTTCTTGAGACACTCTAACCACTATTAACCCATAACTTTGAGGCTATTTTCTGTCAAGAACATGAATGGCATATGTCCAAAATCATCCCCTCATGCCAACTATGTAAAATCAACTTTCAACTTCTCAAAATTGTGAAAACAGACCTGTGCTACGAAAGCAACACAGTTTCGTAGCGCTTTTCATAGTGTAGTCTTTTTATCCATATTCCTTCAAAAAATTTCTTCCTTTCCTTTAGGTTTGCTTTGATATTCACTGTACATAGCTTCTTTAGAATTTTCAAGTCAAAAAACATGATATTCCCTCCAAAACTTGATAAATAAAGGGTGAAAAAGCTGCTACAACAGTTTCGTAGCGCATTTCACCCTTTTCGCATTGTGCACTATGAAACTGCTGTGTAGGCAGTTTTAACCAAATTTCTTCAAAATTTTGAACAAAAAGGTTCCAAAAATTTATAAAATCACTAGCTTCATCAAAAACATTAGCCATATGCACTAAAAACATAACATTCATAAATTTTATTCTTCATTTTCCTTTTGAGTTTGCTTTGAATTTGTCATTTTGCACCTCTGTGTCTTAGTTCATCTTGAGACTGTTTCAGTTGTAGTTCCAAATCCTCCACTTGGCCTCTTAGACTTCTATTACTGACTCTCAAATGAGTTTTGATCACTTTGACAAACTTTGGTTCTTTAATGGCCGGAACTGTCCATGTAAAAAACTGCTTTGAATTGCTTGGAATCTCAGACCTAGAAACTGTTTGACCTTCCCAAACAACCTTCATCCTCTTGAAATCTATTTTTTCAATGAAGTGCTTTCTGGCCCTCTTTCTGATCTCCATCTCTTGGTTTGCTAGCTTCAATCTTTCTTCAAGTAATTGAAACTCTGTCATGTGTTCCTTTCCCTTCATTGTCTTGACGGTTGCATGCTCCACTATTGGTGATGAGAGATTAACCACCTTTTCAGGGACTCTATCTCCTTCAATAATTACTAGGAAATATTTACTACCTTCTTGGAGTTTCTTTACGTGCTTGGTTAAAGGTTTCCTTGCTTGGAAAATAAATGTTGCATTTTCACCCTCAAATTCAAGTTTTTTACCTGATTTCACTCTTTTCTGTTTGTGTTCATCTACTTCAATAAAATCTACTTGCATAATGGGTGATTCTTCTATATCAATTGCATGAAGTATATCATCCAAGTTTCCTTTCATCATTGGGCTGTCCTCTGTACCTAAAGAAACTGCTTTTCCCTTTGATGTTGTTGCTTGAATTCTTGTCTTTCTCTAGATTTCCTGCTCTCTGGCCACTTGTTTTTGTTTTACTTCTTTAGCCCTTTCTAATCTCTATTTTGCAGGTGATGGAGTTTCTGCAACAAGCACTAGTGTTTTCTCTGCTCTATTTTCAACCTTTTTCCTTGGTTTCAAATTTACAAACCTCTTTGTTTTAGTAACCACATGCTGACTGGATTCTGCTACTAGTGGTGAAGGATTCCCCTTAATTTTAGGGTTTCTAGCTGGGGTTAGGATTTCCATTTCAAATCCACTCATAAAGAAAAAGGAAGACCAATCCCTATTTATTTTCTGAAGCAAATTCAAAACCAATAACTTTATCAAACCATGGTGAAACAGAGATGTTTCATAGCCATCAAATTTGGCTTGGACTTTGTCAGCCATTTTGGCAAGGCTTCTATGCAAGTAAAATGATAAATCTAAAGATATCATACCTGTGAAATGCAATAGAAGCTTGAAATGATAAGTGTAAACTTTATGGTACTTGCCTTCACATGTAAAGTATCTTTGAATATTTAATAGCAACATTACATAGTTTTCCTTGATACAGTTTCTAGGCATTGCATTGTTTAGGTCCATATCTACATATTCAGGTTTCATAAATTCCTTCCATGGTTCCATGTCAAACCTAAAACCTTTAAACCAAGATTCTTGTCCTCTTGGTATCTCTGTCACAAAAGCTATGATCTCAAGTGTGACTGGCATATTTATCATTCCAATTTTGGTGGTGGTTCTACTGAAGTGTAAGGCAAACTCTTTGGACACCTGAGTGTGTCAAAGCTACATCTCTTCACAAAATTTGAGACAGCCAGCTTTGCTAAAAGCATCCATCACAATTTGATACTCAATAATAGCATTTACATTCTCAAGCTTGTATGTTAAACATTGTCCCCCTCTGTGGACCTTCTTCCCCTCTGCCATGCTTCTTGTAAAAAAAAAAAACTTGTTAGCTTCTCTAGAACCTGTAAAGCAACCTTGCTTGATTTAATGAACAACCTCGCTTGATTTGATGAAAAACCTCGCTTGGGAATGGTGAAGGTTTCCTTTTCATATAACAACTGCAAACTTATCTTTACTGCTTCATAGCTCAGACAACATGTGTGAAGGTAAATGAAACAGAGATGACTCAATTAGGCAAAAATTTGAATTTGAGATGTCACCTCATGACTAAATGATGCTTCGTTGATATCCTATCTTGACTATGATGACCGTAGGACAGGTAAGTACATCAAATCTGGTAACTAACTAAATCACCATACCTCTATCTTATCATTCCCCAAATGAATCTCACAGATTTCGGCTTATTTGACATGATAACTAAGAAATCGCACTTTCGTAGTGCTCACAGTGTATTTTTTTCACTTTGCACTAGGAAATTAGTAGTTATTTCGTAGTGCAAAACCCATTTTTTGAAGTAACGGCGCTACGAAATGGTGGATTCCTAGCTAATTGCAGAAATTTAGCCCGAAACTTACTTGAACGACATTTAAATGGAAAATGTGAATATTTGATTATGGAATGGACCTATAAAGACCTTATTTGAATTCGGATGATGAACAAAAAACCTCTGAAAGCTATGACCTACCCTTAACCAAACTAAAAATGGATTTCAAATATATTTAAGACCATGATAAAAAACAGAGCTGACATACAATGTTTTAATTTTTTTTCGGGTGATAACTCCTCTCACCCCCCTCCATCTATATATCTATCTACCCTTGTCTCTCCTTCTCACCCCAAAAACATCCACACTCTCTCCATATCTATCTCTCTACCAATATTCCCCTTCTCTCTCTTCTCTTGTCCTTCTCTCCCTCTCTCTCTTCCCTCCTTCTCTCCTCTCTCCCTCACTATCTCTACATCTCCCTTATCACTCCCTCTCCCTCCCTCCCTCTCTCTTATTCTCTCTCTCATTTCCTATTTCTCTTCCTTCTTCTTTATCCCTTTCTCTCCCACCTCCCTTTGTCACCCCCCCCATCACACTCTCTCTCTCCACCCTCCAAATATCTCACTATCTCATTACCTCTCTTGTTATCTCTCTCCACCTATATCCACCCTCCATAGGTTATGCATCCTTATCTATCTTCCCCTTCTTTCCCTATCTCTATCCTCTCCTTCTCTCTCTCTTCCGTCGTCTCCTCTCTCCCTCATTTTGTCTTCATCTCTCCCTTGTCACTCCCTCTCTTTCTCCACCTTATCTCCCAATGTCTTTTTTCCTCCCTCCCTCTCTTTAACCCTTCAAATCGATCTCTTCCCCCCTTCCTCTCTCTCTTCCTTCCTATCTCCCTCTCTATCCCCCCCCCCCCCCCCCACCCCCAGCCATCTCTCTTAAATTTTATCCCATTGTATTGTATCTAAGAAAGCATCTAAATTAAAATATGAAAATGGTTGTAAAGTATTAAACCTATAATTTGGGTCAATAGTTTCAAAGAAAATACAAAAATGTAAAACTTAAAAAAACCATGCACTATATTTCCTCTATCGTTGTTAGTCACATTTCTTTCTCGTTTCTTTGCTTGGATACTTGGTTAAGATTCATCTATCTAGGTTCTTTATAATATTATTTGCATTATATAAATTTCACATATGTATATATAAAAGTATTCTCATTTTTAATTTTATTAAAACCTAAATTTAAACTATATGGGAATATTTTTATAATCTTATTTACATTATATAAATTTCACATATGTATATAAAAAGTATTCTCATTTTTAATTTTATTAAAACCTCCATTTGATCTCCATGGAAATATTTTTTGTAGTCGTGAGAGGATGGAGGGTTTAGATATATCTCAAAAGTAATTATAACCTTTTTGTTTATATATTTAATTAAAAAATACCATTAAATTAAATTAAATTAAAATATTTATAAAATATTTAATTGGGAAATAAGTTATATTTTTTGGGCATGTGGTAATGATAAGGAAGGGTATTGACTCATGGTATTATAATTTACTTTTATCTAAAAAATTGTTCATAATTTTATTAATAATCAATCTCTCTCTCTCTCTCTCTCTCTCTCTCTCTCTCTCTCTCTCTCTCTAACAAAATAAAATTTATTATTTTTATTACTTGGCTCAAACCAATTTATTGCACTAAGAAGTACTAAAGAGAACCGATTTATTGCATTTTTGTTTCTTAAAAGTTATTATTATTGTTAGTTATAATATAGCTAACATTAAAAATGTTGACATACAACCTTTCTTACATTACATATAATACCTACACATTATTTCTAACGCCTGTACATCTAATTATTTTGATCATTTTGAATATGCTAAATATTTATAATATTAATTTAGTCAATTTAATTTTAAATTTTATTAGTTACTTCATACTGTTAGTAACTTGAATGATGAAATAAAAATTTTGAATGCAAAGTGACAATGTAACAATTTTGAATGATAGAAAATATGAATAATAAAAATGTATTCAATTACAAACAAATTTCATTGTGATCAATATCAAACTATTATCTTCTATTGTTCTTATTGTCACACCTATTAGTTTGTCCATCTTTTCATATTGATCATATGAAAATGGAAGCTGAAATCATAGACTGTTCAAATATTTAACTCGGGTTACTATAATAAACATCATACCCTATCTCTCTTGCTCTCCAATATTAATAGTAGCTCTCTCCAAAGTCAATCATTAGAATTTATCAAGCATTAAAAACTTTTCAATGGAATTTGTTTCTATTACCTCGTTTGAATGCATAGTGATTAACAACGTTGAATGATGGAAAATAGGAATAATAAGAATGTATAAAATTACAAATCGTTTACAGTTTTAGGAAGCAAAACTTTCGAGTAAGTGAAAATTTTATTTAGGATGAAAATTCATGCTTAATATATTTATGGTTGAATTATTGTAACACAAAAGTAAATGCATGTTGGATAGATGCATCCAAAACCCTGCTATGCAGATTTGGAGCCACCAACGATAACCTAGCCCCTGCCGCTCCTCTGCACCTATGCTTTGTGCCTGGGCGTTCACCCTACTGCTGTCTGGGCCTCTGCCTAGCACCCCCTTCCATCTACTCTCTGCTCTTTTTCTTTTTTGCTGCTCTCTCTTGGTTCCCTAACTTCCCTAGGATGCTACCGCGTTTCTGACCCTGCGTCCCTCCCTATGAACTTCTCATGGGCTCTGAGGAAGTTCCTACTTTTGTGGCCCAAGCGTATGCATTTTCCAACCTCATTGGCTCTCTGGGCCCTCCCAAAACTCATCCGGCTATCTCTAAATTTGTTAAAAACCTCAATGGACTTTAGGAAGTGGTTCTACACCCAACTCTTCCTCACATGGCGGTGCTTTCGCTTGCAGAGAAGGGTCTGATTGGTCAGTTCATAGGACTATGGCCATCCTCAAAGACGGTCCAAATATGGATTGAAAGAAATTGTTCTGACAAAGTTACGAGAAAAATCTCGATCTGCTTCTATGGCAAAGGTTACTTCACCTTTCATTTTGAAACCAAATAAGACAAAGATTTGATCTTCCGAAATGGGCCTTATTTTATGGATTCTCGTAGTTTATATCTCAATAAATGGACCCCTGAATTCGATCCTAAACTTGATGTCCCAAACATGGTTCCAGTCTGTGTGCGTCTGCCACACCTTCCCTTGCATTGTTGGGGGGATGATTCTTTTAGAGCTATTGGGAATGCGATGGGAAAATTCATCGATAGAAGCGAGCCCAAAGAAAACATGCTTGTCTGCACCAAAATCTGTGTTGAAGTAGACCTGGGAAAAGGTCTCCCTAAAGCTATCAAACTCAAAGTGCATGATTGGATGCACATCCAACAGATAGAATATGAGAAAATCCCCTTCAAATGCAAGGTATGTCACGAATATGGCCATTTTGCTAATTGTTGTCCTAAAAATGTTGAAGTTGAAAACACGGAATCAGAGCAACCTTGGGAAGTTGTCGAGAAAAAGAAACCCAATACCAAACCTCAAGGAGCCCCTCTTCCAAAATCCAATCCCTTGCCCTCTAATTTTGCTCAAACTTCGGAGCCTCTCAGTCAGCCATCTGGACCTTCTGTTCCTTCTCAACCTATGGATCAACCCAACCCCTTCTCTGCCATTTCTCCCCTGGATGATGATCCCCCCCTCTCCCCTCATCCCCCTCTTTTGGAACACCCCCCTTTTCTCCCCCTTCACCCTGATTTCCCCTCTTCCTCCTAAGATACTCCCTCCACCCGCATTACAAGAACCTCTTCTAAAGAGCATGGCGCCTCTTTGGAATTTCATAAAAAGCGGGGACCTGGAAGGCGAACTAATAGGAAATAGAGAAATTAAAATTCTCAAAAAGACATAGCTATGGGCTCTCAAAACCCCATTGAAAACTACATACTGAGATGGAGTAAAAAAGATTCAAGGCAAAAGAGTCAATGAGGAAGAGTAGCCCTTCATTCATCCCCTTTGAAATGATGAAGGTCCTTTCATGGAATAGTAGGGGTCTGGGGCACCCCTGTAAATCAACAGCCCTTAGAGATCTCATTAACTCTGAAAAGCCTAAAATCCTTCTTCTTCAGGAAACAAAACAAAGTAAAGAGGATATGTAGAAAATCATTAGCAAAGAAACACTCTATGAAGGTACTCTTCTTGAATCTAGTGGTGCCTCGGGGGGGCTTGCTTCCCTTTGGGCAGAAAACAAATGACAGCTTAAAGGTAACACTGTCAATTCTCACTGGCTTAAAATTGTTTTGAAAAGCATCAAAGATCAGCAACAGATAATTGTTTACAACATCTACAGCCCAAATCATTACAAAGAAAAAGAGTTATGTTGGGCCTCCTTGAAAGAAGATATGAAGAATGAAGACAATAGCAACATCATTCTGGGGGGTGATTTAAATCTAATTATACACTCGAATGAGAAGAGGGGTGGGATATTTGGTCATGACCCCTTCAGACTTCAGCTAAAAAACATCATGCAAGAATAGGAACTTGTTGACGTAGCGCCCAAAAACCATAGGTATAATTGGAACAATAGGAGACTTGGCAAAGATAACATTATGGAACAACTTGATAAGATTTTGGTTGTTGTCTCTCTACTCTCTCGATTCTCCTCAGCATCAGCCAATGTGCTTGCTTTCACTGCCTCTGATCATTATCCAATTACTCTCTCCTTTAATGAACAACGGCCTCTTGGGCCTATCCCCTTTAGATATAGTCCTCTATGGCAGCTCATCTGGGATGTTTGGACACAACATGTCTAAGGGTCGCCTGGGTTTATATGGGAAACAAAATTGAAAAAAACAAAACAAGCCTTAAAAGAATGGGCCAGGTATCATTACAAGGAACCAGAACAGCGCAAATAGGAAGCTAAAGCAAAATTGTAGGAAGCACATGCCAATATTGAAAAGAAAGAACCAACTCAAGATCAGCTCAAGGAAGAAAAGGAATTATACTGGTAGCTCTATTGAATTAATAGGGAGGAGGAAGAGAAATGGCAGTTGAAATCAAGAAATCAGTGGCTTCACGCCAGTGACAAGAATACTACTTTTTTCCATAAGCAAACTATTGTCCGAAAGGCTAGAAACAATATTGAATCCATTAGAGATGACACAGGCATTCTTGAAATTGAGAAAGAAGCGATAAAACATGCAGCTACAGTGCATTATAAAGACTTTCTCACTGAAAATAAAGAGGTTGAAGACTACTCCAACCTTCCTCAATATCTCCCAACTTTGATCACTGAAGAAGTTAACAACACCCTTAACAGGGAATTTTCTAAAACTAAGGCGAAACAAGATATTTGGACCCTCCACCCAAACAAAGCTCTAGGCCTGGATGGTTTCCCAATCTCCATCTATCAAGCCCATTAGCCACTTATCAAAAAATAATTTATGAAAATGATTCATTGGACTTATTGTAAGAAGAAAATTGGGGGTTATACTAACTCAACTTTCCTCGCCCTCATCTCCAAGGAGAACTGTCCTTCCTCCTTTACCATATTTCGCCCCATATCCCTATGCAAAACATCCTACAAGATTATAACATAAATCCTAGCCACCCGCCTCAAATCCATTATGAATAGTATTATCTCAGAAAATTAGGGAGGATTCTTATCCCATAGACAAATCTCGGACTCTATCCTTCTTGTCCAAGAGGCTATCCACTCTATCTTCTCCCGAAATGAAAAAGGCTTTATCCTGAAATTAGACCTCGCCAACACTTTCGACAGGGTAAGGCATTCCTTCCTCTTCGTTGTTCTCCAAAAAATGGGATTTGATCACAATTTCCTTGACCTGATTAAAGCTTGCATCAATGGCCAATGGATCTCACCCCTCATCAATGGGAGGCCAGGCCCTTCTTTCCAAGATTCTAGAGGTCTGAGAGAGGGTTTCCCCCTCTCTCCTTACTTGTTCATCGTAATGGTAGAATCCTTCAGCAGAGCCTTGGATCATATGAGACGAGTCGGTCTCATAACTGGTATCAAATATGGAAATGGTGTAAAAAATATGAATCATTCTCAGTTCACAGATGACACCTTACTTATGGGAGGAGCTTCTAACACTATAGCTCATCACTTCAAAAATATTTTGGATAAATTGATGATGTTTTCAGGGGGTCTCATCAATCATATCAAAAGCTGCATCTACAGATGGAACACTTCCAATCACACTCTCCATATTATTTCTTCTATCTTCGGCGTCCCTTACAATAAAAACTGGGATCACTTCAACTATCTCGACATGCCAGTTAGTATCCTACCCATAAAGGTAGAAGTCTGGAATATTACTATTGATAAAATGAAAATAAAAGTACATCAATGGGCGTCTTATTGGCTTAATCCCACTGGACACATCGTTCTTCTCAAATCGGGACTATCCTCTGTCCCCCTATATCAGTTCACTCTCCTTCAAGCACCTGCTAGCGCTCTTTCTAAGATGGAAGCCATTTTAAGGCATTTTCTTTGGCAAGGAGGAAAGAATGAAAAAAAAATATAATATTGTAAAGTTGAGCCAAGTTATTCAAGACAAGGAACATGGACCTCTCAGGATTCGGTCTCCCAAGCTCTTGAATCAATCCTTCGGTGCAAAAATTGTTTCGAGATTCATAAATGGCGAACAGTGCTAGTGGAAATTGGTGTTGGAAGTTAAATACCTTACCTCCTCCAGGAATCATCTCTTCTCTCATGAGATCCCCAGTCGACATTGTACCAAAATCTGGTCCTCCTGCAAAAATGTTATCCCTCTTCTAGCTCAGAATCTTTCTAAAGTTCCCGGAGGGGGAAGAAACATCAACATCGGTGCATATAAAATTATGGGAAACTCTCCTATTATTGACAACTTGAACTCTTATAATATCCTTCGCTATTTTAGCAATATGGGATATACCTATTTGAACCAGATTTCAAAATGGGACAGTCATAACCTCATGTGGGCTGCCTGGAAATTTCCTCCTTCCCCCCCTCACCTTGCGGAAGAACTTCAAAACCTTCTAAATTATCTTGAAGGCTCTGCCCCCATAGCTTGAAACAGGATAGATGGCTATAGGTGGGACCCCATAGGTTCGGCCTTCTTTATAAAATTTGCTTATCAGACTCTATGCAAAGATATTTTCCCAACGCCTATCTAGACAAATTGGAAAGAGGCTTGGAAGACTGAAGTAACCCCTAAGATCAAATTCTTCTCCTGGCTGCTCATGAGAGGTAAAATTCTAACTTCAAACAATCTCAAAAAAAGGGGCTTCATTGGTCCCTCAATTTTCCCCAACTGCTACAACAACGAGGAAATGATCCATAATCTGTTTATTTCATGTCCCTTCACCACTCAGTGTTGGACTGCGCTCACTGAATTTGTTCAACTCGATTGGTCCTTGTTTCTCTCTGTTACATATTTGCTTAAAGCCTAGAATACCAACTATCTGTGGACTAATAAGAAGAAGAAAAATCTCTTGGAGGATTTGGAGCACTTTGCCATATGTATATGGAATATTTGGATAGCTAGAAACAACAAGATCTTCAGAGACAAGGCGACCTCTAGTAGCAAGCTATATAACAAAAATTGGAGTCTCACTTTAGAAACCATGTGCTCCAAAAGCAATCACAACTTTGAGTTAATTGACTTGAGTGTGGAAGAGAAGATATTTCTAAAATATTTGCTGTCCAGGATGCCAAAACACATCCCCTCCATCAGGCCTCATTATAGATCAGAAAGCTCCTGGAAAATTCGTTTCAAGGATGAAGAACTCTTGGAATGGATCAAAGCCAGTGGCAAACCCACTCTCCACTTCAATGGCGCCTCCAAATCAAACTCAGGCCTTGCTGGCACCGGGGGAATTATTAGAAACGCTCTTGGCGTTCCCTTGATGGCCTTCGAATGGAGTCTCGGGATTGCCTCCAACAACAGAGCTGAAGCGCTTGCTCTGTTCCAGGGGATACAGCTCCTAAAGAATCTGAATATTGCCAATGTCACGATCCTAAGGGATTCGGCCATAATTATAAAATATATGGTTTCCAACAGGCCTGTTACCAATATTGCCCTCAATCAGATCATCTTCAGGTGTCGTATCCTCCTCAGAGATATGAATCAAGCTTCCTTTCATCATATCCTTCGCTCCCATAACAAAGATGTTGATCATCTAGCTAATCGTGCATGTACTCGATCTCCGAGCCACCTGATTTGTAATGAATCCTCTCATATCGTTCCCCCTCCTTGATCATGATCTTTGTTGCTTGCAGATCTTATACGATCCTCTCTTACAGCTTCAGATTTCTGAAAAAATCAACACTTTTTATAATACACCCATCTCATGATCTTATTACTGCTATCCCTCTTCCTTGTTGGGTGCAACTATTGGGACCTTGTTATAAAATCTTCCACGATCTGCCCTTTATCCCACCTCTCAATCTATACTTTGACAACATTAGTCTTCGTCTACTAGAAGTTTAGCAATTTGTTCTCCACCTCTAGTAGCCTCCAAATCTGCCGCAGTCTTAAGCGATTACTGTTTGGCCACTTCCTTTAACTTTTTTACTCACTATTTTTTATTGCAGGTTTCTTTGGCCTTGCGGCCTTCTTGTCTACTCTGTCTCCATTCTCTTCTGACTTTCTTCATGGCCAGAAGCGAAGATTGTCTGCACTGCGCAGACTTGTAGGCTAAGCTCGATCATATCCATGCCCACTAGCAGAATTTGGATGCAAATATTAAAAATGATGTCCAAGCCCTCGAAGAAAAGCATGTGACCGATGTTAATTTTCTCTTCTCCAGATTTTCTTCCCTTCAAACACAGTTTAATAATCTCTCCAACAAATGCGCTCACATTGAATCAATTAAAATTCTAAAGTATATGATGGACAAGCTCAGTACTCCCAGCACCAGCTCCAACAATCTCAAGAATTCCAGAAATGATCAAAATCTGGAGAACTCTACTGCTCGTCAAATGAGCCACATATATATCAACTAATCTCTTCCTCATTCTTCATTATGACCTTTGAATATGTTATGCTTTTAGTACAGTTTGTCCGTATCTATAGCTTCTCAGTATTTCTGCTTCTTTTGAATTCTAGATCTAAAGGAATTGTAAAGCATCACCGCTATCCTCTACTCCTCAGAGACAGCTTTCTACTTTGTAATCTTGGAGCCTTTGTCTCCCCCCTTTTTTTGAATATAACATAGCAACCAAATTTGTCAAAAAAAAAAAAAACAAAAGTAAATGCATGTCATCAATAATTTTTATGTGCTTACAATTTATCAATTCCCACTATTAATCTTATTACTTTGAAATGAATGTACATCATACATCTAGTTACTTCAAATCAAAAATCAGCATCTACAGTGAAATCAATTCATCTAGTGCAAACATTCAAATGAGATTAGAAATCAACACCTATATTAAAATTAATGCATCTAGTGAAAGCAATCAATAATAGAAAACCTATTTTAGAGTGAAAAGAGATTGCATCCCTCTCATCCCTTCGTATATTTGGTGCTAAGAAGGATCTCTGCTGGTTTTAATGAATGAATTTAACTAGAAGGGAAAAAAGGCACAACTACTTTGTAAATAAATCTAAGTTTTTTATTTGTGTATACTACTAAAAATATTCTAAAATATTCTACACAAGTTAGATCTCTACCATGGTCGAGGTGTATATTGGTGGCCACACACCTATTACACCTAGATCTCCGGTCGATTTCATCAGTTTCCTTGTTTATATCAGCATTCACTACTTTTAACAATTTTTCAAGTCCTAAACTTTCGAAGCAGTTTTGACCCCCTACGCTGTGTTTTATTGAGGTCTGTAGCAAGCCCATAGCCATAAGCAGGTCCTTGTAGAAAATCCTATATTACTTAGAGAGATATTTCCGATGATATATAGTATGCATCAAACGAAGATAATATGACCAAGTTACGAGCCTCGGAATTTGGCTTCACAATAGACCCCAATAGGGCCCCCAAACTCTTGGCGTTCCATCTCTTGGGGTTAGGGATTTTATTTTTTAGGGTTTTCCCATGTTGTTCAATAATAAAAAGGTGCTTGAGCCTAATTGTAATGTAGATCAGATGCATGTAGCCACCACATGTCTTCTCAGAGATAAGCTGCCATCACCCGAGCTAGTTTATTTCCATTATGTCTATAAGCATATTTCAGTTATTTGATATTAATGAAAAGAAGTTTTATTCCTACTACATCTATCTATTTATGTTTATTTATGTATTTTATTACATTTTTCATATCTCTGAATCATACCATCCACCTAATAATTATGGATAATTGGGCCCAAAGGTGTCCTTCATCCTATTACAGTGGAGATGTTGCAATGTGTTGTTAAACATTCTCACTTGGTTAAATTATAGTAAATAAAAATAAAAATAAAATAAAATAGTTAATTATTAGTTATTAATAATTAAACCAACTTGATATATCTTAATTTTGGATCTACCAAGCGCTCATAGGGATAAAATATCTTTCAAACCTATTTTAGAGTAAAAGGAGATTTGATTCCTTTATGTGTTTGGTAGATCTAGGCATATTATGGGTGTAGAATGGTTACTTTAAAATTTTGGAAGCCCTATTCCAAAATAGAGACGTCCGTTATTATAAATATATTATTAATTATTTAAGAATGCAATATTACCATCATAGATTCATCTTATCCGAGGATCGATCAAGCATAGAGAGGGATCAAAGCTCTCAAGGTGGAAAACTCTTTTTTGAGTGCAAAAATTGAGGACAAGTTTATAGCTTGAGAGATTTGACCCCTCTCGGTGCTTGAGAGATCTAGGGTTAAGATGGATCTAGGTTGGTTTCAATCATGCGCGGTCATAAAAAATTTGTTGAACATATAATTATTCAAATCATTTTAAATATGCTAAATATGTCTAAGATTAATTTAGTCAATTTGATTTTAATTTTTCTTAGTTACTTTAGTTTGTTGAGATGAGAGAGACTATTAGTAACTTGAATGACGAAAAATGATGAAATAAAATTTTTGAATGCAAAGTGACAATGTAACAATGTTGAATGATAGAGAATATGAATAATACAAATGTATTCAATTACAAACAAATTTCATTTTGATCAATCTCAAGCTATTTTCTTCTATTTTTCTTATTGTCACACCTATTAGTTTCTCCATCTTTTCATATTGATCATATGAAAATGGAAGTTGAAATCATAGACTTTTCAAATATTTAACTAGAGCTATTGTAGTAAACATCATACCTTGTCTCTCATGCTCTCCAGCATTAATAATGATTGTCTCCAAAGCTAATAATTGTGATATATGGAGTGTTAAAACCCAAATAATTTTCAATTGTAATTGTTTTCTATTACATCGTTTGAATGCTTAGTGATTAATGTTTAGTGATGGAAAATGGAAATAATAAGAATGTAGCAAATTACAAATAGTTTTCAGTTTCTGGAAGCAAAAGAATTGGGTAAGTGAACATTTCATTTAGGATGAAAATTCAAGTATTGTATTTATGGTTGAATTATTGTAAAACATAAGTCAATGCATGTCATCAATAATTTTTATGTGCTTACAATAAAATCAATGCCCACAATTAATCTATTTACTTTGAAATTAATATACATCATACATCTAGTTGCTTCAATTCAGAAATCAACATCTACACTGAAATCAAGGCATCTATTGCAAACAATCAAATAGGATTAAAAATCAACATCTATATTTAAATCAATGCATCCAGTGAAAGCAATCAAATAGGATTATAAATCAATATTTAAATAGAAACCAATGCATCCAATGCAAGCAATCAAATAGGAGTAGAAATCAAAATCTACATTGAAATAAATGTATCTAGTGCAAGCTATCAAATAGGATTAGAAATCAACATCTACATTAAAATCAATGAATCTAGTGCAAGCAATGAAATAGAACTAAAAGTCAACAATCACATTGAAATCAATACATTTATTTTAGTGAAAAACCAAAATATTCACAAATTTCTAGATCTAAATTTTGTGTTATATATTTTTCTCTGTGTCTCTCTTTCTTCTTCCCTCTCTCTCCACCCTCCATGTGTTTGTATATCTCCCTCCCTCCTTGCCCCATCTCTCTCTCTCCACCTATCCCTCCCTCTCTTTATCTCTTTATTTTTCCCTCTCTCCCATGCAATTTATATCTATACCTTCCTCCATCTCTCCTTATTTTTCTCTCTATTTCACCACCCTAAACACATTTCATGCTCTCTCTCTCTCCACATCCACCTCTCTTCCTCCACCCCTCTCTCTATTTATCTCTCCTTCCCTCTCGCCCCCTCCATCTATATCTCCTTCTTTACCTCTCTATATCAACTTGCAAACACACTCTCTCTCTTCATATATCTCTATCTATATATCTATATATCTCCACCTCTTCCTCTCCCTCTCTCTCTTTCTTCTCTTTTTATCTCTTTCTTCCTATTTTCTCTCCATATCTATCTCTCTTCCTCCCTCCATTTCTTCACTCTCTCCCCCCTCTCTCTATATCTTTATCTCCCATGGTCTCTCCTTATTTTTCTGTCTATTCTACCCCCCAAACATAACCTCTCTCTCTCTCTCTCTCTCCTCCATCTATATATCTATCTCTCCTTTTCTCTCCTCCTTTGTCTCTCCTTCTCACCCCCAAAACATACACACTCTCTCCATATATATCTATCTCCCTCTCTCCCCCTTCTCTCTCTTCTCTTCCCCTTCTCTATCTTATCTTCTCCTTCTCTCCCCCCCCTCTCTCTCCTTATATCTCTCTTCCATCCTACTCTCATCTCTTCCTCAGTATCTCTACATGTCTCCCTTATCACTCCCTCTCCCTCTCCACATTTATCTCTCCACGTATTTATTCTTCTCTCCCTCCCTCAACCCCTCCAACTCCATCTCTCCCTCCCTCTCTCTCTCTTCTTCTCTCTCTCATACACTCTCTCTCTTCCTTCCTCTTTCTCCCTTTCTCTCCCACCTCCCTTTGTCTCTCTCCCCCATCACACTCTCTCTTTCCACCTATTATGAGGAATTATGAATTACGGATAAAACACATACCCTAAATGTGGTGTTATTCATTTAGAAAAACAGATCAAAGACTTTGCAGATACTTTTCCTAATAATAAATAGACAAACAGAAATATTGGGAAACTTACTTGGATTCCAAGAACTTCCTATTCTCCTTCTTTCGCTCTTGATGTAGCTTCCAATCCAACTTTGATCATCGGACTAGTTATTGCAAGTATAAACACTAAACAATAAAGAGATTGAAATATACAGATGGTTATTTAATTTAATCAGTTAAATCAATGAAATATGAAACATATAAATCAACTAAGAATCTATAATATGAAAGATAGACACTTATACGGATACATATGTGGGAAAGTATGCAACAATATTTATTAATGGATAGAAGGGGGAGGTTACAACCAGTGATTGATTTGATGTCACCAACTCCAGCATCATCCCAACCTCATCACAATGAACATATCTCCAGTAGCATATCACTCAAATCCTTCAATTGAGATTCCAACAACATTTCTCTGCCAAAATTCTTCCTTCTCAAGCACTAGGATCTGTGCTCAATTTAGAGAATATTTGAAGGTAGTTTCACAATCAATTAATTTCTAATAAAAGGAAATACATGTTTCCCATCTTAGAGGTGTTGAATGGACACATGGATTTGAAGCTTGAAACATGTGGAATCTTCTAGAAGGCACTGGCCATGTGGAGATTCTGGAACAATGAGAATTTCGCTCTCAATTGACCAACGCACACTTGAATATCAGGAAGTGCTTTTCAGAGCTTCCTTGAATGGAGGTAACTGCATATGCAAAGCAGTTAGTCCCTTGAGAGGTTGAGTTTGTGAGCTCACATGTGATATAACATGTACTTCAAATCTTGGAAACCTTGCAATGGAAGCAATAGATTATTTTTTCTTGTTTTTTGTCTTAGGGCATGTAGCAATTGAAATGATAGGGGATGATAGACCCTATTCATTGGTTCTGGGGATGATGTCTAATTTAACCAGGTCATTGGGAATGGTGCCCAAATTGACCTATAACAGATTTCCCCCTAAAGAATGAAGTCAGAATAATAATAACAATATTTTTTGAATGAGATGCTTTTCATTGTGATGGGCTGGAACTGAAGCGGAGTGGACACATCCATCAATATTAGAATACATTACATCATGATATATCCTCTTGATCACGAATTGCTGAGGGAAGGCATTCCCATGCTCAGCATATAAAATATCTAATAACATGTACATAATGCACAAATTCATCTACATTAGAATGCTGCCCAATACAGACATGCCTACAGATATAGGCCCATGTTCAGATGAAGATCTGTATGTAAGGTCACCATACAGATAATGTGTACAAAAATCCTGAAATCATAGCCCAGATGCCTGAAACTAGATTTGGGATCTTCTTACTTCGTTCACTCGATCGTTCAGGTGTAAGTCTAGCCATGTGAATATATAATTTGTAGTCGAACATGGAAAGACATCATTTGATTACCAGCCAATGATGTGAGTTGTTAAGAAACATGAGAGAACCATCATTAATAGCAATGGCCCTCAAGCTACTATAGTATATTTCTTAAGGCATGAATAGATGATTTGATGTCGAACACCAAACAAAAAATTTCGGTCGAAAGTTCGGAAGAGAGGATCTTGTCAATGCTGTAACAAGCCTCACGATACTGGAAGATGATGTTTCTAAGTAAACTTCCGGGATGATGATTTGACATCGACAGGAAGCCATTTTATTGTGAAATGGGAGTTATTTCTTTTATAGACAAAATATGGCTTGATATGAAAATTTTTAGGGATGACTATCATCAGAATGAAGGTTTATGAGTATTGCAGAAGGATGAGTATTCACTGGATAACTTCTCTTGAACATATCAATGACGTTGAGATGAGTTGGCAGCATTGACCCAAAAATGAAGTGAAGGTATGATGAACCATAGGTATGAATAAACTATCAACAAGATTAGCCAACCCAAACAGTCACAGTGATGGAGTGAAGTGTTATGTTCAAGAGCGACCTGCTCCCATAAAAATTTATGTTCACTTTCCCAAATTTTCTCAGCTCATTTTTCGACCAGTACCTCTTTATTTTTTAACAAGCTTGAGGAGCATAACATATGCTTGATCTATAATTCCACCCTTTGGGTGAATAATTTATCGTTATTTAATAATTTAACGAGTCTAGAAATAAATGAAAATCGATTCTTTCCATGATCGACAAGCCCGTCACTATTTTATGTTTTAACGAGCCTAACAACGGTGAAAACCAGATCCTTTTTCATATTTAGAGAGTTTGAAAAAGATGACGAAAGAGAACTCCATACGTACTTTTTCGTAAAGTTGTTGCTCAGACCCGAAAAAAGTGTAAAATAATATCTCAGAGAACCTCTTAGCCATGTTTGACTAAGGAATTCCTCTTTCGTAAATAATTTATCTCTGTCTAGAAAAGGGTTAAACTTATACTGAGCAGATATCAATTCCTTTACTTTTACGAGCTCAAAAATACAAGTGCTCGACAATATTTTCACATTATCGGAGTCTGAAAAGAGCTAAAAGAAGACTCTAGGGGTTCCTTTTTCATTGTTATCAAAGCTCAAAAGAGAGATAAAAGTGCACTTCAAGTCGTTTTTCATTTTTATCAAAGCTCAAAAAATAAGGATAAAATTATGCTTTGTGGTCAAATCATTCTTTAAATAAATATTCACGACAAATCTGCTCATCAATTGAAAAACTGCTCAAAACAACATCATATGGATTAAAAATACATGTTTCATGATAGAAATAGAATAAACCATAGTCACAGTAATATATATGATTTTAAAATAATCAAATGACTAATTAAAAGAGTTTTACTATTCATTTTCACCATTTGAAAGTTACCATTTTCATCCTCATCATGCAGTTGAACTAGTGAGTGTGTGCTGGAAAAGACGTAGTATAACGGAGTCATCATTTAAGGAGTTTGATGAGCACCACAAATGATAAGTTATATCATGCATTGATAGGTCTTCTCCAAGGTTTTCATTGAATTTTTGAATTTCAGAGGGTAATTTTTGTGAAATCATCGGCCACAAAGGAGAATAACTGATGGGACCAACTTGATATTGCACTAAAGATGTGAATAAAGGATCAAGTCCTTCAGTACTCATAAGGGAGGAACCATATAGGATTCCAAATGATGAAATGGGTGAATTAAATGGACAAAACATCAAAGATAAAGAAAAAATAGATGTTGTTGTAGCTGAAATAGATGGTTCAATCTAGGATGTTATCTCAGCCATGGTCAAATGACCTAGTGTTTACCCTATAGAATCTACGGGAACTCGAAGTGAAACAGGATCAACAAATGTAGAGGAAGGTGATTGAGGAAAAGACTTGTACACGTAAATATCATACCGAAAATGAGTTGGAGTTAAAGGTTTATCATCTTGTGATATTTCTTCAATCAAAATTAAACCACGTGGAAGGATTTCACCATCAAGCCCAAAGTATATTTTAGGAGCTTTCCTGCACGATATGGGAGACTCAATGGCTACAATAGTTTGTGGGGTGATGGATAAAGGAACAAATTTCGGTTGTTTGAATTTCGTATGGAGATGTTTTAGAAAAAAAGAGACAAGATATAGATCAACTTCCAGTTGAACAATGTTGGCTTTGGGAGGTAAGGTCTCACTAATTAGATGGATCGTGACCATGGGTAGCTGTGAGGACTCTGTCTCAACAACAGTAGACAAACTAAGATTTGTAGAAACAACTTGTGCCGACTCTGGTATATGTTAAGATGATGCTTCACCAGAGGTACTGATAGAAGTATTTTCGGTAGAGAGATCCCACCTTTGCCGACCAGAAGAGGTTTCTGGTGGTAAAGGTGGTTTCAATGCAAGTCTACGTGAACGACAAGGAAAGTGATTTTCTTCTTCCACGATGAATGATTTATTTTATGACAAAAAACAAATAAAAAAAATAAAACGGTAATGCTAGGCAAAAGGTTTACCAATAAACTGTCAACTGCAGAACACCTCTTGGAAAACCAAGAAGTATAGGCAGATAATCTCCCCGAATGTTGTGTTCGGTGTATCACAATTTACAAGGTGGCCGAATTGGTTCACTATGGATGGATACCAACCTAAATTTGTCCTCCCAAATATACGCAAAGGTACATGGAGGTCCAAGTCCGTATTAGAACCGTCTAATGTGAAATCGCACAGTGAGAGCACCCATTTATACTTTTCATATTAGAACACCGCCCAATATACTTGAAGGTACATGGATGAGCTACAATATACTTGCGTGCGTGGAGTGAGGTATCACACTCAGAATGTATCACACACAATTAACGACAGCTACTATGTTTTACGACGTCGTAACACATCTCTAGCATAGACCTTCTAAATGTTATCATTATGGTTCCAATGTTTTTTTAGGGAAATTGATGTAAATTTTGTGTTGATATTGTTTAGCAATTTTCCTTTCAAGTTTCTCCATGATGATGTGATGTAAATTCCTAAAATTTAAAATAAAATGATAAGAAAACTTTTCACTTTTATGTTTTTCAATGAAAATCTTAGCTACTAAAGGGAAAGAGCAATCTGTTTTGAGAGCAAACAACAAACAGCACAAACTAATATGTACCTTTCCTAATTGTTCCTATGAAAAAGACACAATATACTGTGTGAAAATGAAAATTTTTCTTTTCAGTCCCCTTAATGTGAATGCAAAAAGGAAACTATATGCATTAAAAAAAAAAAACAAATGCTTTCTTCTTTGAGAAACGATGAATTAAACAACAATTTCTCTTTTAGGAAAAATGAAGAATCGCACTACAATTTAACGAAAATTTCCTTTACAAAAACAAACGGATCTAATGCAGAAATAAAATACTTTTAATTTGATTTGTCAATGATAAATAAAAATACTTAAAGATACATTGAACAAACTTACTTTTCAAAGGAGGAAGATTCATGTAAATCCACTAGTCTCTATGAGGCATCAGACAATTGAAAACACAAAAAACAATTCCCCTTAGGGGGAAACACAGTCTCTAAAGGGGGATAGTGCATTGAAAAATTCCCCTAAGTGGGAGACAGTGCTATGCAAAGCACTGTGTCTTGACCAACAATGCATTGGGGGTAGCAGAGAACAAAATTCAAGCTACTAAAACACACTTCTAATGCAATTCTTTGTTTCAAAAGCCTAATAATTGAGAGAAGATGCTACTGGGTGGATAAGTAGAGGCAAAATACACCAAGGATGAAGGAAAAATCCCCAGTGGAGTCACCAATTTGTTATGCAGAATTATGAATTACAGATAAAACACATTCCCTAAATGTGGTGCTATGAATTTAGAACAACAGATCAAAGATTTTGCAGATACTTTTCCTAATAGTAAATAGACACACAGAAAGATTGGGAAACTTACTTGGAGTCCAAGTGCTTCCTATTGTCCTTCTGTCACTCTTGCTATAACTTTGATTGTCAGACTATTTCCTACAAGTATAAACACTAAAAGGAAAAGAGATTGCAATATAAAGATGCCTATTTACTTTAATCAGTTAAATATATGAGACGTGAAACATATACATCTACTAAGAATCCATAATATGAAATATAAATGCTTATACAGATACATATGCGGGAAAGTAAGTAGCAATCTTTATTAATTGATAGAAGGGGGAGGTTACAACTAGTGATTGATTTGATGTCACCAACTCCAGCATCATCGCAGCCTCATCACAATGTACATCTCTCCAGTAACATGTCACTCAAATCAAACCTTCAATTGAGATTCAAACACCATTTCTCTACCAAATTTCATCCTTCTCAATCACTAAGAGTCGTGTTCAATTTATAGAACAACTGAAGGTAGTTTCACAATCAATGGCTTTATAATAATAGGCAAGACATGGTTCCCAGCTTAGAGGTGTTGAATGGACACATGGATTCAAATTTTGACACATGTGGACTCTTCTAGAAGGCACTGGCCATGTGGAGATTCTAGAACAATGAGAATTTCGCTCCCAATTGACCAATGCAATCTTGAATGTTTGGAAGTGCTTTGCAGAGCATCCTTGAATGGAGGTAATTACATATGCAAAGCAGTTAGTCCCTTGAGAGGCTGCATTGGTGAGCTCATAGGTGATATAAAATGTACTTCAAATCTTGGAAACCTTGAAATGGAAGTCATGGATGATTTTTTCTTGTTCTTTGTCTTAGGGCATGTAGCAACTGAAATGATAGGGGATGATAGAACCTATTCATTGGTTCTGGGGATGATGTCCAGTTTAAACAAGTAATTGGGAGTGGTGCCCAAATTGACTTGTAACACCACCCTCCTACTCTCTCTCTATATCCTTCCCACTCTCCTTCTCTCTCTCCCCCTCTCTTGCACTCCATAGGATGTGCATCCATCTCCCTCTTCCCCTTATTTCCCTATCTCTATCCTCTCATTCTCTGTCTCTCTTCCCTTGTCTCCCTCTCTCCCTCATTGTCTTCATCTCTCCTTTTTCATTCCTCTTTCTCTATATCTCCCAATGTCTTTGACTTATTCCCTCCTTATGTTCATCCTCCAAATACATCTCTCTCCCTCCCTCTCTCCTTCTCTCTCCCCCTTCCTCTCTCCCTCTCTCTCCCACAAAATTATCTCTCTCTCTCTCTCTCTCTCTCTCTCTCTCTCTCTCTCTCTCTCTCTCTCTCTTAAATATGATCCCATTGTATTTTATTTAAGAAATTATCTAAATTAAAAAACATAATTGGCTGTAAAATATTAAACCTATACTTTGGTTCAATCGCCTGAAAGAAAATACAATGATATAAAACTTAAAAAATCATGCACTATCTTTCCTCTATCATCGTTAGTCACATTACCTTCTCTCTTCTTTGCTTGGATCTTTCCTTAAGATTCATATACCTTGGTTCTTTATAATATTACTTACATTATACAAATTTCACATATGTATATATAAAAGTATTCTCATTTTTAATTTTATTAAAACCTCCATTTAATCTCTATGAGAATATTTTTATAATATTATTTACATTATATAAATTTCACACATGTATAATTGTGAAATAAGTTATCGTTTTTGGGCATGTGGTAATGATAAGCCATGGTATTGATCCATATTATTATAATAGAATAAATAAAATCTTAAATCCATAACATAATAATCAAAATCCTAAATGGTCCATGGTATTAATAGATCATGGTATTGACCCATGGTATTATGATTTTCTTTTATCTAAAAAATTGTTCATAATTTTATTAACTAAAACAAAATTAAAATATAACAAATTAAATTTTATTATTTTTATTACTTGTCTCAAACCGATTTATTGCACTAAGGACTAAAAATAGCCGTAAGATTGTGTTATATTTTTTAAAGTTTTTATTATTATTAGTTATAATATAGCCTAAATTAAAAATGTTCACATACAATCTTTTTCATTACCTCTAATGCCTACACATGTACCCCATACTTGGTTGTAAAGCATACTAAATTCCTATCTATAATTATAATCATTATAATAATAATATATTTTTCATTATCTAAGAATTTGATCTTTTAATAATATTATAATAATATATCATTATTATTATTTAACTAAATGTTTACTAAATCAGTTTTACTAATTTCTTTATTGAAAGGTATTCTCTAACCCAGCATGGTAGAGATGTTATAATGTAATATAATGTCTTGTAAATATTTAACTCGATAAAAATAAAATAAAATAAAAACACTATGTAAAAATAATTTTTTATGTTATTATTATTAATTTTTGATGGGTAGTTAAGGTAAACTTGACTTGGTCAAGCTATTGGTGGTTTTTGAGCTCTCAATTTACAAGAACCCATGGTATTGACCCATGGTATTCATGTGAAATATATCATATTTATAGGGGTGAATTAAACTAGTCTAGATCTATTTTAATTCTGCAATGACCAAGGTCATAGAGGGATCACATCTCTTTGTATCTCAAGGGATTTGATCCTTCAAAAGATTTGATCCTTCTTAGGCCTGTGGTAGATGAGAAATTAAGATGGCAATGAACATCTCTTTGCATCTCCAGAAATTTGATCCTTCAAAAAAT
Organism: Pinus albicaulis; assembly: GCA_034641835.2. Taxonomy (NCBI): domain Eukaryota; kingdom Viridiplantae; phylum Streptophyta; class Pinopsida; order Pinales; family Pinaceae; genus Pinus; species Pinus albicaulis. The sequence continues at coordinate 10,045,943 of MU968501.1, read as the reverse complement.
TTGATCTTCTTAGACCTGTGGTAGATTAGAAACTAATATGGATCTGCACTCGCTTAAATAAGATGATTATCTTCCAAATATCTTTATTCTCTTAGGTAGTATGACTTGTATCGTGCTTTAAATATTCATGATATAATGTTTTGAAAACAGTTTCCAAATCTATTTATTCTTTTGGATATTAATATTTGTGACATGCTCAAAATATTCATGATATAGAGTTTTGAAAATTCTATAAACCTTCTCAAATCATCATTAATTTTGCAATCATGGATGAAGCTCTTTATTGGGACTTCAAAATTATTTTAGTGGTGAAGCCTTCTTTGGATTAGCTTTGCATACATTGATGGAACTCTAATCTACATTGTCTTGGAAGTATATTGGATCTTTAAGTTATTTGAGTGTGGAAGGCTTCTTGGCAAGAAAATGGGTTTTATAGGCAAATTTTAAGATGACAATGAACATCTTTACGCATCTCCAGAAATTTGATTCTTCAAAAGGTTTGATGTTCTTAGACCTATGGTAGATTAGAAATTAATATGGATCTGCGCTCGCTTAAATACAATGATTATCTTCCAAATATCTTTATTCTCTTAGGTAGTATGACTTGTATCGTGCTTTAAATATTCATGATATAATGTTTTGAAAATAGTTTCCAAATTTATTTATTCTTTTGAAAATTAAGATTTGTGACATGCTCAAAATATTCATGATATAGATTTTTGAAAATTCTATAAACCTTCTCAAATCATCATTAATTTTGCAATCATGGATGAAGCTCTTTATTGGGACTTCAAAATTATTTTAGTGGAGAAGCTTTTTTTGGATTAGCTTTGCATGCACTGATGGAACTCTAATCCTATAGTGTCTTGGAAGTATATTGGGTCTTTTAGTTATTTGAGTGTGGAAGGCTTCTTGGCAAGCAAATGGGTTTGATAAGCAAAATTTAAAGTTCTATATTATGTGGAATATTGTAGGGATAAGATTTGCATTCCCATCCTTATTTCATATGTCCTTCTCAATGGTTTTTTTTAATGAGAGAGTTGGTTTAACATTTTAAGAACATTGTTGTTTTTTTAATTATTATTCATTTTTTTATTCGAAAGAAATTGATTTTATTTTAAATGTTATAAGTTGTTAATTTAGTATTGAAATTGTTTGGGATGTTTATTTATTTATTTCTTTCTTTTAAGAGGATGTTGATTTCATTATTAACAAAATTTTCTCATAAAATATAATGAAAATTTTGATTGAGTCTTGTGGTGTAATTTAATTGGTGATGCTTGTGCACATGATTTGATATATTGACGAGCTTTGTGGTTGAAGCCTTGAGTTCACATGTACTCAGTGTGAAAATAAAGTGTTAAGTAAGAAGAGATCAAGGTTTGAATCTCTTTGTTCACATCTACCTGGTTGTGTAAATGAAGTGTTATGCTTTGGGAGGTTTGAGGTTAAAATCGCCCAATTCACATGTTATATAGAAGACCAATTGTGCTTTGAATAGTGATACTATATTATAATTTCATTTAAATATAAAAGAAAAATACATCTTGAATAAATCTAATAAAAAAAATATATTTAAATTTTAAGAAGAATAAATACATTCTTGATAAATATATTGTTAATTGAAACTCAAAAGATTAATAAATATTAAAAAATTTATGTGATTTTATAAATCAGAAGAATTTTTTTATAATTTAAATTATTTATAATTAAAATTTAAAAAATAAATAAACATTACAAATTTTTATTTAACTTTATAGGAAAAAACATTTCTTATAATTTAAATACATATTAATTTTAAAATATTAATAAATATTGGAAATTTTATATAAGAGAAGAATTTTTTTATAATTTAAATTATCATAATTAAAACCTAAAATAAATAAACATTACAAATTTTTATTTAACTTTATATATTGAAAACATTTCTTATAATTTAAATATACATTAATTTCCAAATTTTAAATTGATTATTTGATTTTTGATATTTTTTTAATAATTAATGTAGTTTACCTCTTATTTTCTCTATTATTTCATTATTTAATTTGTTCTTCACTATCGTTCTCCATCATACTTTTTTGAAGGTGTAAGCTCAAAAATAACCAACTCTGTTGTCTAATGACTTAACCCGACTGGCGGCTGCCATTATTTCGGTTGAATAGTATTGCTGAATCCAGTATTTGTTATAATTAAACTAATTAATACATTATTATATTATTACACTTTGGTTTGAAAGTAATTAGTGATGGTTGTTTCAATGATTCATTTACTATTAGAATTATGATATGTTTCTTATTATAAATGTAATAAAATTATTAATATTTCTTTAATTTGATTTTTAAAATTTTATTTATTTTTATTTAAACTATTAATTATAAATTTTTACTAAAAATAAATATGTTTCTTATATTTAAAAATTATATTTTATTTTTTATTTAAAAAATATTTATTTTTAAAATTCATTTTTATTTAAATATGGACTCTAATAATAAAAAATATTAAATTTGATGGAAATTTAAAATTGCATAAATTAACATGGCTATATTTAAGATAAAATAAATTCATTTTTTTAATCTTCCTATTATTAGTATAGATTTTATAATAATTTTATAATGTTATTTTTTGAATAATTGTTATTTAATTGTTGTTATTCCTTTCAACCTAATTGTTTCATTTGTCATTGCTAGATCAACTATTGGCACATCTATTTCTTGATGTTTTCATATGTTTGTTTGGTTATTTCATTTCTTGCTTAACCACTTCCAGTGAATCATTTTCTAGGTACCTTCTTTCTAGTGAAGAAATTTTTTATGCTCTCCAATACATAATTCCACACTGGATTGATTTGTGGTGTCTCTCCCGAATGGGAACATGACAATCTTATAGAATATGTTCATGGCAAGACAATTGAATTTTGGTGCTTCTATTTTCCAACCACTAATATTTGCTCTGTCAATGAGTTTTTGAGGAGATCAGTGTTTTGCCCCTAGTATTTTTTGGCCAGATACGTGGACCTCTCTAGGTGTTGTTATTGAAGGCGAATGAAAAACTTCTATGAGGCTTCCACCATCAATATGAAATATATTAATCAATATGAAATATATTAATCAAAAGAAGTGTAAAAATTACTTGATATAATAATTAAAAGAATCATAAGCTTATGGCTCTTTTAATTAATATATTTGATGTGGATGGGGAAGTCTTATAGAATTTTTTCCTTGCTCTTGAATAAAAACACTAAAATATGTGCCCAAGTATTTGCCATAAAAATACTAGGAGCTTGGCACCGATCTCATAGACAACTAACAAACAAAGAAAATCCTAGTGGTTTGGGTAGTGGTGTGAAGTGGAAGCACTAAAATTTTCCTTGCAAGGACTATATTTTGTCACACTGTCATGTTATCATTTGGGGATGCCCCACAAATCAAGCCACTATGGAATTATGTATTGGGGAGATGAACAAATTATTTCACTAGAAATGAGTCATTTTACAAAAGTGACATCTCTCTAAAAGCTTGACCCATAGCATGAGTTTGTAGTTGCCATTTTTCGGTTAAAGGAAATTTATGCATCCAATATCGTCGCGAAATAATATTGATACAAGAAGAGTCAAACTCCTGGACTCAAGGAAGAGAGTGGTTAAACACCAATAACTTCTTGCCATTGAAGAAATGCATGAAGTGTCCTTTGAAATAGTGTTCGTTTTATCGAAAAGGCTTTGTTTGTTTCAAAAGGCCCTAATTAATGAGAAGAAGGTATTGGTGTTTAACCTTATCTTTTTCCATGCCCACTGAATTTGATTCCAAATGGGATATTAGATGCAACAATGACTTTCGACCAAAAAAATGGTGCTTGCAAGCTCATGTCATTATCACTTTTGTTTTGCACGTCAAAATTGGAAGGGTCAGTTAAGATATGAGTGATACTTATGTTATTTTAAAATTAAGTGTATAGGTATAAAATTAGATTGATGGTGAAATGGAAAAGAAAATAATTGTGGAAAATTTCAGTAAATATTTAATTTTAAATTGTATTCTTATATCAATATATAGCACTTTAGACTTTTTAAGACATTAGGTGAAAATTTTATTTATGATAATTGGCTAGGTGGGAATCATATCACATTGCTTATACATTAGAAAACAAAGAGGTAGTTTGGATGCATAAAATTAGTACTTATTTATAACAATGAAAAGTCATGGTGTATCTTTGGAGTTGCTAACACTAGAATATTTATTAGTGCAATGTTGATAATTCCAAGCACACACTATGACTTTTTGTTGTTGTGCGGAGAGACTTATCTACAATCCAGTATGAGGGCAATGTGTAATTATGCCGGGTCAAAAAATAATATAAATCATTTTCACTTGTGAGCCAAAACAAAAAAAACAAAAAAAAAACAAAAATTAAATAGCTATATAAATCAACAATTAAAAAATGGATTAATGTTAAATAATATAATTTTATATAACTTTAAACAGACCCATTTTACAGCTCTGAAGGCTACGTGTTAGTAGGAGTTGTCTTTAGTGCGACTTTTTGGAATTTCAGGTGTTGGAATCCGATGAAAAAAATTGAGATAAAATCTTGATTTCTGTTATTTAAACTGGTTTTTTGACTGTATATATGGATTCAGCACCTTAGAAAACCCCTAGGGCACTTCGATTATGCAAGGTTACCCATCAATCTTCTATTTTCAATATATTCCTACCAAAATTTAGAGAAATTAAACCGAAAAAAACTACTGTAAAAACCTTCAAAAAGTCGCACTATAGACTACTCGTGTGTAAGTATGTTCCTCCCTCTTAAAATACAAATAAAATATTCTCTAAATAAAAAAATGTCAACTATAATAAAACAAACAAAAAAAAAATATAATTTCATGTAAGGTAATTAGAAGTAAAATATTAACTTTATAAATATCTCTATATAAAATAAAATGTTAAAACAAAATATTTTAATATCAATTAGAATAAGATATCTCATGAGTTTATAAGTAAAATATATTAAATATATATATATATATATATATATATATAATTTTTTATTCTTCTCTACATCTTTGTAATTAAACTATTATGATCTATTCTTATCCATGCTATAAATGAAGGACTAAGAAATCTCTGTATATGAATGAGCATAATGAAAACGTCTCTGTGAAGATTTAACCAATCGATAACATTGTCAATAAATAATAGTTTAAATATGATTTCTTACATAATTTTGTAAAAATATTTTAAGCATTATTGTAGTAATTAAAAATAAAATTCATTCCTATTCGAGTGAAAATGAGAGTGTTATCAACTTTCCAAGCCAAATACCTATAGTCATAATCATCTTTCTCACTTGTACATAATTTTAACTCCTATGGAAAAACTGTTACAACAATTCATAGTCTGCAAAGGTGATTCATATATTGTATAATAAAAATTAACCCAAAAAAAACAGACACATAATGCAGCGGTAGTGTTTTTTTTTTTTCTTCTTTTTTTCAATTAAAAAAACATAAAAAAAGCGTAACTCCGGACTATAATTAGACTCGACTTGAAACCGGGGTCACTTCTTCTCTTATTCATTCAACTCTACAACGTAGGTCAGATTGTCGATTCTCCTACGAGGGCCAACCTTGACCCTGTTCGCCACGGTGATCCATGAAAATCCAAAGGAGATCTTTCTACTTGTGGCTACTCTCTCCATGAGCCTTATCCTTCTGAAATTGAGTCCAGACTTCATTTTGTTTCAACAAAAAATAATTACTTGTGGTACTCTCTCCATGAGCCCTACACAAATTGATTATGGGCCCATTCGGTCTCGTTTAATATTCCCACTTTCCCTGGTCAATAAAACCTTGTCAGCAAGCGTTCATTTCATCATAATAGCCTTAATGTATAGTCCTTCAACTCATTATATGGGTCTTTTTTTAACAATATAAAGAAACAAAACACACAAAATAAACTTCAACTAAAGTTTCGAAAGCAAGTTGACACATCGTAAATCACCTAAGGCACAAACATAATATAATTCACTCCTTCCTTCCTTCCAACCTTCGTGCTTGCAAGCCTCTCGGTACATGTATATATAAAATTTAAAGGCAAAATATTGTTTACACGTATAGCATAATGTATAGTTATGCTGCCAGAACTAGCCTCTCTAATTTTGACACGGAGCTTGGTTCTAGAAGCGACTATTAACAAGAAAAACATGTCCCATAGAGGAACACATTTAACACATTTACTAACTATAAAGAAACAAACAGCTGTCCTTCCGGGGACACATGAGTAAAACCAATTATGATATATTTATAGAAGTTTTGATGTCATAACAGAACAGGGAGTGGAGTGATGCTCTTACATCAAAACTCTCTAGGAACAAAATGGTTTCATCGAATTTTGTCCATAAGATTTGTAACAGTGCAGCCATGCTTTAGAATCTTTGCTTCATCTATCCAAACTACTTTTTCAACTGGAATGCCTTTCCATTTAACCAAGTATTCATAATAACTTTTTTTCTTATTTTTTTGATGAGTTGTGGGTAACTGCACCTCCCATTGAATCTGCTCTTCTTCATTTTGTGTCTCTTCCCGAGGCTCATGATATGGGTATAGGTGCGCGACATTAGAGAGGGGGGAATTCTTATATCCTAAGGAGATTCAATCTCATAAGAATTTGCTGAAAACTTCCTCAAGATCTTGCACTCTCCAATCTTCTTCAACTTCAGCTTATTGTACTCACGCTTTAGGAACCTTTCCTTCTTGAAATGAGCTAAAATCAGATTTCCAACTTTGAAATATACCTCGCTTCACTTGAGATCAACTACATGCTTATATTTAAGACTGCTTTCCTATAACTGGTCTTTAATTTTCTTGTACATCATTTGCATTGTTGTAGAGAACTCCTCTGAATCAACACTTCAATTTTCTTGTGTCCTAGAGTTTATGAGTTTAGAAATACCTCTCAGATGCATGCCATACACAATTTGAAAAAGTATTTTTCTTGTGCTCATATTAGGAGAATCATCATAGGAAAATTCATCTTGTGGGATAACTTGATCCCATTGTTTATTGTGCTCATGAACCAGACACCTTACTAAATTTCCTAGACTTCTATTAACGACTTCGGTTTTCCCATATGTTTGTGGATGATAGGCTGAGTTATAGGTCAAGGTTTTCCCCAATTTATTCCATAAATTTCTCTAGAAATGTGCAACAAAATTGGTGTGTCGATACGCTACAATGCTCTTAGGTAGTCCATGTAGTATCACTACTTCTCAGAAAAACAAATTTTCAATACGGGAAGCATCATTTTTGTATAGGGTATGAAATGTGTCATTTTATAAAACATGTCCACTACTAAAAAAAATGAACATTACCCCTTTATATTCTTGGTAAACTTAGAACAAAACCCATACCAATGGCTTCCTACAGCCTCTTTAGAAATTATATAACATATGCATTATATATCCAGATTCTCCTGATCCAACAATATTTATCTTCTTGTTAAATACATAATCCTTCCACTGTTAATATTTTGCAGAAATTATAAACTCAATTGCAAACATATGAAGCAATAAAAACAATCTCACATAACACGGTTGTTTAACAAGAAAGGTTGAAGTTAAAAACCCCAACTATCATATATTATGTATCATAGAGATCATGTAATAATATCATACAAAGCTCAGTACATCAAGCTCTCAGTGCAATCAATCGTCACACACTAAAAAGAAGAAATATGCAAATCCATGCACTGATTTCTTGCCACGTGATAGCCTGCCTCCTCTACGCAATCCTTGCTGAAGAAGACATCTGAATGAATTCAAATTGGCCTTGCCTTGACTGCGCAATCCTCATTGGAAACTCCAATCCTCATTGGAAGTTGGTCTCATAACTGGTATCAAATATGGAAATGGTGTAAAAAATATGAATCATTCTCAGTTCACAGATGACACCTTACTTATGGGAGGAGCTTCTAACACTATAGCTCATCACTTCAAAAATATTTTGGATAAATTTATGATGTTTTCAGGGGGTCTCATCAATCATATCAAAAGCTGCATCTACAGATGGAACACTTCCAATCACACTCTCCATATTATTGCTTCTATCTTCGACGTCCCTTACAATAAAAACTGGGATCACTTCAACTATCTCGACATGCCAGTTAGTATCCTACCCATAAAGGCAGAAGTCTGGAATATTACTATTGATAAAATGAAAATAAAAGTACATCAATGAGTGTCTTATTGGCTTAATCCCACTGGACGCATCGTTCTTCTCAAATCGGGACTATCCTCTGTCCCCCTATATCAGTTCACTCTCCTTCAAGCGCCTGCTAGCGTTATTTCTAAGATGGAAGTCATTTTAAGGCATTTTCTTTGGCAAGGAGGAAAGAATGAAAAAAAAATACAATATTGTAAAGTTGAGCCAAGTTATTCAAGACAAGGAACATGGACCTCTCAGGATTCGGTCTCCCAAGCTCTTGAATCAATCCTTCGGTGCAAAAATTGTTTAGAGATTCATAAATGGGGAACAGTCTTGGTGGAAATTGGTGTTGGATGTTAAATACCTTACCTCCTGCAGGAATCATCTCTTCTCTCATGGGATCCCCAGTCGACATTGTACCAAAATCTGGTCCTCCTACAAAAACGCTATCCCTCTTCTAGCTCAGAATCTTTCTAAAGTTCCCGGAGGGGGAAGAAACATCAACATCGGTGCAGATAAAATTATGGGAAACTCTCCTATTATTGACAACTTGAACTCTTATAATATCCTTCGTTATTTTATCAATATGGGATATACCTATTTGAACTAGATTTCAAAATGGTACAGTCATAACCTCATGTGAGCTGGCTGGAAATTTCCTCCTTCCCCCCCTCACCTTGCGGAAGAACTTCAAAACCTTCTAAATTATCTTGAAGGCTCTGCCCCCATAGCTTGAAACAACATAGATGGCTATAGGTGGGACCCCATAGGTTCGGCCTTCTTTATAAAATTTGCTTATCAGACTCTATGCAAAGATCTTTTCCCAATGCCTATCTAGACAAATTGGAAAGAGGCTTGGAAGACTGAAGTAACCCCTAAGATCAAATTCTTCTCTTGACTTCTCATGAGAGGTAAAATTCTAACTTCAGACAATCTCAAATAAATGGGCTTCATTGGTCCCTCAATTTTCCCCAAATTCTACAACAACGAGGAAATGATCCATCATCTATTTATTTCATGTCCCTTCGCCACTCAATGTTGGACTACACTCACTGAATTTGTTCAGCTTGATTGGTCCTCGTTTCTCTCTATTACAGATTTTCTTAAAGCCTGGACTACCAACTATCTGTGGACCAATAAGAAGAAAAAAATTTCTTGGAGGATCTGGAACACTTTGCCATATGTGGCCATGTGGAATATGTGGATAACTAGAAACAACAAAATCTTCAGAGACAAGGTGACCTCTAGTAGCAAGCTATATAACAAAACCTGGAGTCTCACTCTAGAAACCATGTGCTCCAAAAGAAATCATAGCTTTGAGTTAATTGACTTGAGTGTGGAAGAGAAGATATTTCTAAAAGATTTGCTGGCCAGGACGTTAGGACACATCCCCTCCATCAGGCCTCATTATAGATCAGAAAGCTCCTGGAAAATTCGTTTAAAGGATGAGGAAGTCTCGAAATGGATCAAAGCCAGTGGCAGCCCCACTCTCCACTTCGATGGCACCTCCAAAGCAAACCTGGGCCTTGCTAGCACTGGGGGAATTATTAGAAACACTCTTGGCATTCCCTTAATGTTCTTCGAATGGAGTCTCGAGATTGCCTCCAACAACAGAGCTGAAGCACTTGCTCTGTTCCAGGGGATGCAGCTCCTAAAGAATCTAAATATTGCCAATGCCGTGATCCTACGGGATTCGGTCATCATTATAAAATATATGGTTTCCAACAGGCCTGTTACCAATATTTCCCTCAATCAGATCATCTACAGGTGTCGTATCCTCCTCAAAGATATGAATCAAGCTTCATTTCATCATATCCTTCGCTCCCATAACAAAGATGTTAATCATCTAGCTAATCATGCATGTACTCGATCTCCGAGCCACTTGATTTGTAATGAATCCTCTCAAATCATTCCCCCTCCTTGATCATGACCTTTGTTGCTTGCAGATCTTATTCGATCCTCTCTTTAAGCTTCACTGAATTTGCTGACTCAACTTGTACCTATAACCACACCCATCTCATGATCTTATTACTGCTATCCCTCTTCCTTGTTGGGTGCAACTGTTGGGACCTTGTTATAAAATCTGCCACGATCTGCCCTTTACCCCACCTCTCAATCTATACTTTGACAACATTAGTCTTCCTCTACCAGAAGTTTAGCAATTTGTTCTCCGCCTCCAGTAGCCTCCAAATCTGCCGCAGTCTTAAGCGATCACTGTTTGGCCACTTCCTTTTAACTTTTTTGCTCACTATTTTTTACTGCAGGTTTCTTTGGCCTTGCGGCCTTCTCGTCTACTCTGTCTCCATTCTCTTCTGACTTTCTTCATGGCTAGAAGCGAAGATTGTCTGCACTGCGCATACTTGTAGGCTGAGCTTGATCAGATCCATGCCCACTAGCGGAATTTGGATGCAAATATTAAAAATGATGTCCAAGCCCTCGAAGAAAAGCATGCAGCCGATGTTAATTTTCTCTTCTCCAGATTTTCTTCCCTTCAAACACAGTTTGATAATCTCTCCAACAAATGTGCTCACATTGATGAATCAATTAAAATTCTAAAGTATATGATGGACAAGCTCAGTACTCCCAGCACCAGCTCCAACAATCTCAAGAATGCCAGAAATGATGAAAATCTGGAGAACTCTACTGCTCGTCAAATGAGCCACATATATATCAACTAATCTCTTCCTCATTCTTCATTATGACCTTTGAATATGTTATGCTTTTAGTACAATTTGTCCGTATCTATAGCTTCTCAGTATTTTTGCTTCTTTTGAATTCTAGATCTAAAGGAATTGTAAAGCATCACCGCTATCCTCTACTCCTCAGAGACAGCTTTCTACTTTGTAATCTTGGAGCCTTTGTCTCCCCCCTTTTTTTGAATATAACATAGCAACCAAATTTGTCAAAAAAAAAAAAAAAAAGTAAATGCATGTCATCAATAATTTTTATGTGCTTACAATGAATCAATTCCCACTATTAATCTTATTACTTTGAAATGAATGTACATCATACATCTAGTTACTTCAAATCACAAATCAGCATCTACGGTGAAATCAATTCATCTAGTGCAAACATTCAAATGAGATTAGAAATCAACACCTATATTAAAATCAATGCATCTAGTGAAAGCAATCAATAATAGAAAACCTATTTTAGAGTGAAAAGAGATTGTATCCCTCTCATACCTTCGTATATTTTGTGCTAAGATGGATCTCTGTTGGTTTTAATTAATGAATTTAACGAAAAGGGAAAAAAGGCACAACTACTTTGTAAATAAATCTAAGTTTTTTATTTGTGTATACTACTAAAAATATTCTAAAATATTCTACACAAGTTATATCTCTACCATGTTCGAGGTGTGTATTGGTGGCCACACACCTATTACACCTAGATCTCCAGTCGATTTCATCAGTTTCTTTGTTTATATCAGCATTTACTATTTTTAACAATTTTTCAAGTCCTAAACTTTCGAAGCAGTTTTGACCCCCTACGCTGTGTTTTATTGAGGTCTGTAGCAAGCCCATAGCCATAAGCAGGTCCTTGTAGAAAATCCTATAGTACTTAGAGAGATATTTCCGATGATATATCGTATGCATCAAATGAAGATAATATGACCAAGTTACGAGCCTCAGAATTTGGCTGCACAATAGACCCCAATAGGGCCCCCAAACTCTTGGCGTTCCATCTCTTGGGGTTAGGGATTTTATTTTTTAGGGTTTTCCCATGTTGTTCAATAATAAAAAGGTGCTTGAGCCTAATTGCAATGTAGATCAGATGCATGTAGCCACCACATGTCTTCTCAGAGATAAGCTGCCATCACTCGAGCTAGTTTATTTCCATTATGTCTATAAGCATATTTCAGTTATTTGATATTAATGAAAAGAAGTTTTATTCCTAATACATCTATGTATTTATGTTTATTTATGTATTTTATTACATTTTTCATATCTCTGGATCATACCATCCACCTAATAATTATGGATAGTTGGGCCCAAAGGTGTCCTTCATCCTATTACAGTGGAGATGTTGCAATGTGTTGTTAAACATTCTCACTTGGTTAAATTATAGTAAATAAAAATACAAATAAAATAAAATAGTTAATTATTAATTATTAATAATCAAACCAACTTGATATATCTTAATTTTGGATCTACCAAGCGCTCATAGGGATAAAATATCTTTCAAACCTATTTTAGAGTAAAAGGAGATTTGATTCCTTTATGTGTTTGGTAGATCTAGGCTTATTATGGGTGTAGAATGGTTACTTTAAAATTTTGGAAGCCCTATTCCAAAATAGAGATGTCCGTTATTATAAATATATTATTAATGCTTGGCGACGATCTCGTTGTTGTTGTAGAAGAATCTAGAGCTACGGGTCAAGTCTTTTCCCCTTTCAATTCCACATTTCTTGCTTTGATTCCCAAGTTTGACCACCCTTCTTCTTTTGCTGATTTCCGGCCAATCTCCCTCTGCACTTGTGTCTATAAAGTCATAGCGAAAGTTATTGCTTCCAGGCTCAAACCTTTTCTCTCCTCTCATCTTTCTCCGGAATAGTTTGGTTTTCTTAGTGGTCGCCAAATCCACGAAGCTGTAGGTGTTGCTCAAGAATCCCTGCATAGCCTAAAAAAGAGTGGCAGGAAAGGGCTTATAGTCAAATTGGATTTATCTAAAGCTTATGATAGATTCAGTTGGTTGTATTTGAGGCTTTTACTTACTCATCTTGGTTTCAGATTTGACTTTGTCAGATGGATCATGAGCTATGTTTCTTCTTCAGTTATTTCTCTTCTGATTAATGGTGCTGCTACCTCTTTTTTTACTCCTGAACGAGGCCTCAGGCAGGGCTGCCCTCTTTCGCCACTACTTTTCTTGCTGGCAGCCGAAGGCTTAAGCCTCCTAATACATAAGGACAAAATACTGGGCAAAATAAAAGGGATCGAAGTGGCCACAAACCTCTGGATCACGCATTTACTTTTTGTGGACGATATTCTGTTATTTCTCAATGGGTCTATAGAAGACTGTCGTGCCTTAAAGCTTCTGTTGGAGCTTTTTCTTAAAGCAACTGGGCTTCAAATAAACACTGACAAATCAAGTATCACTCCTTCAAGTCTTTCAGTCGATGAGATTAGAAGAATTCGAAGACTGCTGAATTTTGAGTCCGCTCCTTGCAGGAAAATTTCAAATATTTGGGGTTCTTGCTAAAACCAAACTCTTACAGAATCCGGGACTGGAAATGGCTTCTCGCTAAGATTGAAAAAAGGCTAATTCATTGGAGCTTCAGGTTGCTATCGAGGGCAGGTCGCCTGGTTTTAATTAAGTCCATTCTAATGGCTATTCCAGTTTATTGGGCCAGTCTGGCTTGGGTTCCTAAAGGCATTCTGTCCTCCATTGATAAATTATGCAGAACTTTTCTTTGGTCTGGATCAAAATAGGACACGGTCAGCCCTTGGGTGGCTTGGGATAAAATTTCAAAACCAAAGGAGTGGGGAGGTTGGGGAATAAAAAACCTGTTTTCTTTTGCAAAATCCTTGGCTGCCAAATTAGCGTGGTGATTGATATCTACTGATTCCCTCTAGGTTTCGGTCATTAAACGCAAATATATCAGTCAAGGCTCTGTCCTGGATTGGGTTCGGTCCCCAGTCAAATCCTCCAAAAATGTCTCTATTGTTTGGAAAGCAATTGTGGCTTCTGTTCAGCTAATTGAGAGAGGCTTGGCATGGCAGGTCGGCGATGGCACTCAAGTTCGGGTGGGATGTGATCCTTGGGTTGGTTGCTCGCCTAACTTCTCTCTGTCTCTGGAGTTGGTTAATAATATTAATTCAGAAGGTTTTTATTCTTTGAATCAGGTGGCGGATCCCAGGACTACCTCCCTCGTTAAGCAAGGCTGGCTATCTGGCACGGATCTGCATCTAGAAAACAGGTGGATGGACGAATGGAATCGTTATGTCGCTGATCTTTCGCATTCTTCTGTTCGAATTTCAGATTCTGCTAATAAACTGCGCTGGGTGAATGCACAGACATGCATCTACTCCCCAAAGTTTGGATATAAATGGCTTATGACGCAAGAAGGTTGGGGGGACCCTAGCTGGTGGTCCAAATCTATCTGGAAACTAAAACGCCCAGCCAAGACTAGACTTTTTTTCTGGTGCATCCTTCATAACAAGGTACCAACATGGGACTTTCTGCAAAAGAGAGGTAAACAGGGGCCGAGTTGGTGTTCTCTTTGCAAGTCCGATGAAGAAACTCTACAACACCTCTTCCTCTATTGCCCCTTTAACTCTAGCCTTTGGGCAGAATCTTTGCGTCTGACTAATATTCCCTTGAGATGGCATGGAGAGGACCTTTCTCAGGCTTGGAATTCATGGTGGCAGGAGGCTTCAGATGATAAAATCAGGGCCTTCCCTCTTCTTATAGCTTGGGGAACCTGGATTGCACGCAACAAGATGATCTTCAATGAGTCCTCTTTTCCCTTAGCTAGGCTGGTAGCAGAGGGAGCTGCAATTTTTGATAGTATTCCTTCGCCTGCTGTTGTAGGTTCCTCTCGCAATATTCAGCCTGAGACTATTAATGAGTCAGTTCTGTGGGCTTATTTTGATGGGGCTTCTGGTGGCAATGATCTTTGTGGTGTTGGTTTGGTCATTCATCTCTCTGCTAAAAACTCTCTCTGAGCCTCAGTCGGCCTTGAGCAAGGGTCTAATAATTATGCTGAACTTAAAGCTCTCCATTTGCTTCTCTGCTAGCTTATTTCTAAACATATGAGACAGATTCAGATTTTTGGTGATTCTAGAAATGTAGTAAACTGGTTCAATGGGACTCAGCAGTGCAGGAATTTTATTTTACTACCTTTGCTTAAGGAGATTCGTTGTCTTAAATTTTTTTTCTCTGAGATTTCTGTTGTTCACATTTACAGGGAAAGGAACCAGCAAGCAGATAGTTTATCTAAAGAAGGTGCTCAACTCGCTCTGGGGTCCTGGGAAGTAGCTAAAGTGGTGAATGGGACTGTTCATGCTCATGAACAGCCATCTTTTGTGTAATTATGCAGTTTTAATTCTGTTTTGTATATATTTGACTTTTAAAAACTTGAAAACTGCTACTATATTGAGTCCAGAACTGTTTTCCTTATGTAAGGAGGTTCTGGGCTCCCTTTTTGTTCTCTAGTTGTTATACTTTATGGGGCTGGGATAGTTTCTACTGCCAGCTCCTTTTTGGTGATAGTGGAGTTATGGTTTTTGTGCTTCCTCTCTTTCTGCTCTCATCTCTTTTCACCGGGTGATGATGAGCTAAAAGAGATGCATTGATGATTGCTATGGCTATCTTTTGGTTTTTTAGGGCTGCTAACATCTGCATAGGTGTTTAAGTAGCTATGCTTCCACTCCCTTATGCAAAAGGGAATGGCTCTTTTTTAGAAATGCTTTGCATATGTTTTGAAACTATCTATATATAATAGAAAGTTCGTTATTTTTCTGTGGAAAAAAAATATATATTATTAATTATTTAAGAATGCAATATTAACATCATAGATTCATCTTATCCGAGGATCTATCAAGCATAGAGAGGGATCAAAGCTCTCAAGGTGGAAAACTCTTTTTTGAGTGCAAAAATTGAGGACAAGTTTATAGCTTGAGAGATTTGACCCCTCTCGGTGCTTGAGAGATCTAGGGTTAAGATGGATCTAGGTTGGTTTCAATCATGCGCGGTCATAAAAAAAAATTTGAACATATAATTATTCAGATCATTTTAAATATGCCAAATATGTCTAAGATTAATTTAGTCAATTTGATTTTAATTTTTCTTAGTTACTTTAGTTTGTTGAGATGAGAGAGACTATTAGTAACTTGAATGACGAAAAATGATGAAATAAAATTTTTAAATGCAAAGTGACAATGTAACAATGTTTAATGACAGAGAATATGAATATTACAAATGTATTCAATTACAAAAAAAATTCATTTTGATCAATCTCAAACTATTTTCTTCTATTTTTCTTATTGTCACACCTATTAGTTTCTCCATCTTTTCATATTGATCATATGAAAATGGAAGTTGAAATCATAGACTTTTCAAATATTTAACTAGAGCTATTGTAGTAAACATCATACCTTGTCTCTCATGCTCTCCAGCATTAATAACGGTTGTCTCCAAAGCTAATAATTGTGATATATAGAGTGTTAAAACCCAAATAATTTTCAATTGTAATTGTTTTCTATTACATCGTTTGAATGCTTAGTGATTAATGTTTAGTGATGGAAAATGGAAATAATAAGAATGTAGCAAATTACAAATAGTTTGCAGTTTCTGGAAGCAAAAGAATTGGGTAAGTGAACATTTCATTTAGGATGAAAATTCAAGTATTGTATTTATGGTTGAATTATTGTAAAACATAAGTCAATGCATGTCATCAATAATTTTTATGTGCTTACAATAAAATCAATGCCCATGATTAATCTATTTACTTTGAAATTAATATACATCATACATCTAGTTGCTTCAATTCAGAAATCAACATCTACACTGAAATCAATGCATCTATTGCAAATAATCTTGAAAATAGGATTAAAAATCAACATCTATATTTAAATCAATGCATCCAGTGAAAGCAATCAAATAGGATTATAAATCAATATTTACATAGAAACCAGTGCATCCAATGCAAGCAATCAAATAGGAGTTGAAATCAAAATCTACATTGAAATAAATGTATCTAGTGCAAGCTATCAAATAGGATTAGAAATCAACGTCTACATTAAAATCAATGAATCTAGTGCAAGCAATGAAATAGAATTAAAAGTCAACAATCACATTGAAATTAATACATTTATTTTAGTGAAAAACCAAAATATTCACAAATTTCTAGATCTAAATTTTATGTTATATATTTTTCTCTGTGTCTCTCTTTCTTCTTCCCTCTCTCTCCACCCTCCATGTGTTTGTATATCTCCCTCCCTCCTTGCCCCATCTCTCTCTCTCCACCTCTCCCTCCCTCTCTTTATCTCTTTATTTTTCCCTCTCTCCCATGCAATTTATATCTATACCTTCCTCCATCTCTCCTTATTTTTCTCTCTATTTCACCACCCTAAACACATTTCATGCTCTCTCTCTCTCCACATCCATCTCTCTTCCTCCACCCCTCTCTCTATTTATCTCTCCTTCCCTCTCGCCCCCTCCATCTATATCTCCTTCTTTACCTCTCTATATCAACTTGCAAACACACTCTCTCTCTTCATATCTCTCTATCTATATATCTATATATTTCCACCTCTTCCTCTCCCTCTCTTGCTTTCTTCTCTTTCTATCTCTTTCTTCCTATTTTCTCTCCATATCTATCTCTCTTCCTCCCTCCATTTCTTCGCTCTCTCCCCCCTCTCTCTATATCTTTATCTCCCATGGTCTCTCCTTATTTTTCTGTCTATTCTACCCCCAAAACATAACCTCTCTCTCTCTCTCTCTCTCTCTCTCTCTCTCGCTCTCTCTCTCCTCCATCTATATATCTATCTCTCCTTTTCTCTCCTCCTTTGTCTCTCCTTCTTACCCCTAAAACATACACACTCTCTCCATATATAT
This sequence comes from Pinus albicaulis, assembly GCA_034641835.2. Classification (NCBI taxonomy): domain Eukaryota; kingdom Viridiplantae; phylum Streptophyta; class Pinopsida; order Pinales; family Pinaceae; genus Pinus; species Pinus albicaulis. The sequence continues at coordinate 10,028,185 of MU968501.1, read as the reverse complement.
CTATCTCCCTCTCTCCCCCTTCTCTCTCTTCTCTTCCCCTTCTCTATCTTATCTTCTCCTTCTCTCCCCCCCTCTCTCTCCTTATATCTCTCTTCCATCCTACTCTCATCTCTCCCTCAGTATCTCTACATGTATCCCTTATCACTCCCTCTCCCTCTCCACATTTATCTCTCTATGTATTTATTCTTCTCTCCCTCCCTCTACCCCTCCAACTCCATCTCTCCCTCCCTCTCTCTCTCTTCTTCTCTCTCTCATATACTCTCTCTCTTCCTTCCTCTTTCTCCCTTTCTCTCCCACCTCCCTTTGTCTCTCTCCCCCATCACACTCTCTCTTTCCACCTATTATGAGGAATTATGAATTACGGATAAAACACATACCCTAAATGTGGTGCTATTCATTTAGAAAAACAGATCAAAGACTTTGCAGATACTTTTCCTAATAATAAATAGACAAACAGAAAGATTGGGAAACTTACTTGGATTCCAAGAACTTCCTATTCTCCTTCTTTCGCTCTTGATGTAGCTTCCAATCCAACTTTGATCATCGGACTAGTTCTTGCAAGTATAAACACTAAACAATAGAGAGATTGAAATATACAGATGGTTATTTAATTTAATCAGTTAAATCAATGAAACATGAAACATATAAATCAACTAAGAATCTATAATATGAAAGATAGACACTTATAAATATACATATGTGGGAAAGTATGCAACAATATTTATTAATGGATAGAAGGGGGAGGTTACAACCAGTGATTGATTTGATGTCACCAACTCCAGCATCATCCCAACCTCATCACAATGAACATATCTCCAGTAGCATATCACTCAAATCAAACCTTCAATTGAGATTCCAACAACATTTCTTTGCCAAAATTCTTCCTTCTCAAGCACTAGGATCTGTGCTCAATTTAGAGAATAGTTGAAGGTAGTTTCACAATCAATTAATTTCTAATAAAAGGTAAGACATGTTTCCCAGCTTAGAGGTGTCGAATGGACACATGGATTTGAAGCTTGAAACATGTGGAATCTTCTAGAAGGCACTGGCCATGTGGAGATTCTAGAAAAATGAGAATTTCACTCTCAATTGACCAACGCACTCTTGAATATCAGGGAAGTGCTTTTCAGAGCATCCTTGAATGGAGGTAACAACATATGCAAAGCAGTTAGTCCCTTGAGAGGTTGAGTTTGTGAGCTCACATGTGATATAACATGTACTTCAAATCTTGGAAACCTTGCAATGGAAGCAATAGATTATTTGTTCTTGTTTTTTGTCTTAGGGCATGTAGCAATTGAAATGATAGGGGATGATAGACCCTATTCATTGGTTCTGGGGATGATGTCTAGTTTAACCAGGTCATTGGGAATGGTGCCCAAATTGACCTATAACAGATTCCCCCCTAAAGAATGAAGTCAGAATAATAATAACAATATTTTTTGAATGAGATGCTTTTCATTGTGATGGGCTGGAACTGAAGCGGAGTGGACACATCCATCAATATTAGAATACATTACATCATGATATATCCTCTTGATCACGAATTGCTGAGGGAAGGCATTCCCATGCTTAGCACATAAAATATCTAATAACATGTACATAATGCACAAAGTCGTCTACATTAGAATGCTGCCCAATACAGACATGCCTACAGATATAGGCCCATGTTCAGATGATGATTTGTATGTAAGGACACCATACAGATAATGTGTACAAAAATCCTTAAATCATAGCCCAGATGCCTGAAACTAGATTTGGGGTCTTCTTACTTCGTTCACTCGATCGTTCAGGTGTAAGTCTAGCCATGTGAATATATGATTTGTAGTCGAACATGGTAAGACCTCGTTTGATTACCAGCCAATGATGTGAGTTGTTAACAAACATGAGAGAACCACCATTAATAGCAATGGCCTTCAAGCTACTATAGTATATTTCTTAAGGCATGAATAGATGATTTGATGTCGAACACCAAACAAAAAATTTCGGTCGAAAGTCCGGAAGAGAGGATCTTGTCGATGCTGTAACAAGCCTTACGATACTGGAAGATGATGTTTCTAAGTAAACTTCTGGGATGATGATTTGACATCGACAGGAAGCCATTTTATTGTGAAATGGGAGTTACTACTTTTATAGACAAAATATGGCTTGATATGAAAATGTTTAGGGATGACTATCATTAGAATGAAGGTTTATGAGTATTGCAGAAGGATGAGTATTCACTGGATAACTTCTCTTGAACATATCAGTGACATTGAGATGAGTTGGCAGCATTGACCCAAAACTGAAGTGAAGATATGATGAACCATAGGTATGAATAAACTATCAACAAGATTAGCCATCCCAAACAATCACAGTGATGGAGTGAAGTGTTATGTTCAAGAGCGACCTGCTCCCATAAAAAGTTATGTTCACTTTCCCAAAATTTCTCAGCTCATTTTTTGACTAGTACCTCTTTATTTTTTAACAAGCTTGAGGAGCATAACATATGCTTGATCTATAATTCCACCCTTTGGGTGAATAATTTATCGTTATTTAATAATTTAACGAGTCTAGAAATAAATGAAAATCGATTCTTTCCATGATCGACAAGCCCGTTGCTATTTTATGTTTTAACGAGCCTAACAACAGTGACAACCAGATCCTTTTTCATATTTAGAGAGTTTGAAAAAGATGAAGAAAGAGAACTCCATACGTACTTTTTCATAAAGTTGTTGCTCAGACCCGAAAAAAGTGTAAAATAATATCTCAGAGAACCTCTTAGCCATGTTTGACTAAGGAATTCCTCTTTCGTAAATAATTTATCTCTGTCTAGAAAAGGGTTAAACTTATACTGAGCAGATATCAATTCCTTTACTTTTACGAGCTCAAAAATACAAGTGCTCGACAATATTTTCACATTATCGGAGTCTGAAAAGAGCTAAAAGAAGACTCTAGGGGTTCCTTTTTCTTGTTGTCAAAGCTCGAAAAAGAGAGATAAAAGTGCACTTCGAGTCGATTTTTCATTTTTTTTTATCGAAGCACAAAGAAATAAGGATAAAATTGTGCTTTTTACTGGTGAAATCATTCTTTAAATAAATATTCACGAACAATGTGCTCATCGATTGAAAAGCTGCTCCAAACAACATCATATGGATTAAAAATACATGTTTCATGATAGAAATAGAATAAACCATAATCACGATAATATATATGATTTTAAATTAATCCGACTGACTAATTAATAAAGAGAGTTTTATTCATTTTCACCATTTGAAAGTTACCATTTCATCCTCATTGTGCAATTGGACTAGTGAGTGTGCGTTGGAAAATACGTAGTCTAACGAAGTCATCATTTAAGGAGTTTGATGAGCACCACAAATGATAAGTTATAGCATGCGTTGACAGGTCTTCTCAAGTGTTTTCATTGAATTTTGGAATTTCAGAGGGTAATTTATGTGAAATCACTAGCCACAAAGGAGAATAACTGATGGGACCTACTTGATATTGCACTAAAGATGTGAATAAAGGATCAAGTCCTTCAGTACTCATAAGGGAGGAACCATATAGGATTCCAGATGATGACATGGGTGAAGTAAATGGACAAAACATCAAAGATAAAGAAACAATAGATGTTGTTGTAGCTGAAATAGATGGTTCAATCTAGGATGTTATCTCAGCCATGGTCAAATGACCTAGTGTTTACCCTATAGAATCTACGGGAACTCGAAGTGAAACAGGATCAACAAATGTAGAGGAAGGTGATTGAGGAAAAGACTTGTACACATAAATCTCATACCGAAAATGAGTTGGAGTTAAAGGTTTCTCATCTTGTGATATTTCTTCAATCAAAATTAAACCACGTGGAAGGATTTCACCATCAAGCCCAAAGTATATTTTAGGAGGTTGCCTGCACGATATGGGAGACTCAATGGCTACAATAGTTTGTGGCGTGATGGATACAGGATCAAATTTCGGTTGTTTGAATTTCGTATGGAGATGTTCTGGAAAAAAAGAGACAATATCTAGATCAACTTCCAGTTGAACAATGTTGGCTTTGGGAGGTATGGTCTCACTGATTAGATGGATCGTGACCATGGGTAGCTGTGAGGACTCTGTCTCAACAACAGTAGACAAACTAAGATTTTTAGAAACAACTTGTGCCGACTCTGGTATATGTGAAGATGATGCTTCACCAGAGGTATTGATAGAAGTAGTTTCGGTAGAGAGATTCCACCTTTGCCGACCAGAAGAGGTTTCCGGTGGTAAAGGTGGTTTCAATGCAAGTCTACGTGAACGACAGGGAAAGTGATTTTCTTCTTCCACGATGAATGATTTATTTTATGACGAAAAACAAATAAACAAAATAAAAGGGTAATGCTAGGCAAAAGGTTTACCAATAAACTGTCAACTGCAGAACACCTCTTGGAAAACCAAGAAGTATAGGCAGATAATCTCCCCGAATGTTGTGTTTGGTGTATCACAATTTACAAGGTGGCCAAATTGGTTCACTATGGATGGATACCAACCTAAATTTGTCCTCCCAAATATACGCAAAGGTACGTGGAGGTCCAAGTCCGTATTAGAACCGTCTAATGTGAAATCGCACAGTGAGAGCACCCATTTATACTTTTCATATTAGAACACCGCCCAATATACTCGAAGGTACATGGATGAGCTACAATATACTTGCGTGAGTGGAGTGAGGTATCACACTCAGAATGTATCACACACAATTAACGACAAATACTATGTTTTACGACGTCGTAACACATTTCTAGCCTAGACCTTCTAAATGTTATCATTATGGTTCCAATGTTTTTTTAGGGAAATTGATGTAAATTTTGTGTTGATATTGTTTAGCAATTCTCCTTTCAAGTTTCGCCATGATGATGTGATGGAAATTCCTAAAATGTAAAATAAAATGTTAAGAAAACTTTTCACTTTTATGTTTTTCAATGAAAATCTTAGCTACTAAAGGGAAAGAGCAATCTGTTTTGAGAGCAAACAACAAAGAGTACAAACTAATATGTAGCTTTCCTAATTGTTCCTATGAAAAAGACACAATATACTGTGTGAAAAATGAAATTTTTTATTTTCAGTCCCCTTAATGTGAATGCAAAAAGGAAACTATATACATTAAACAAAAAAAACAAATGCTTTCTTCTTTGAGAAACGATGAATTAAACAACAATTTCTCTTTTAGGAAAAATGAAGAATCGCACTACAATTTAACGAAAATTTCCTTTACAAAAACAAACGGATCTAATGCAGAAATAAAATACTTTTAATTTGATTTGTCAATGATAAATAAAAGTACTTAAAGATACATTGAACAAACTTACATTTCAAAGGAGGAAGATTCATGTAAATCCACTAGTCTCTATGAGGCATCAGACAATTGAAAACACAAAAAAAAAAAGGCTGAAAGTGATGGCGATGACAAATTCAAAGGGAATTTGGTTGGCTTAGGGGGAAACACAGTCTCTAAAGGGGGATAGTGCACTGAAAAATTCCCCTAAGTGGGAGACAGTGCTATGCAAAGCACTGTGTCTTGACCAACAATGCATTGGGGGTAGCAGAGAACAAAATTCAAGCTACTAAAACACACTTCTAATGCAATTCTTTGTTTCAAAAGCCTAATAATTGAGAGTAGATGCTACTGGGTGGATAAGTAGAGGCAAAATACACCAAGGATGAAGGAAAAATCCCCAGTGGAGTCACCAATTTGTAATGCAGAATTATGAATTACAGATAAAACACATTCCCTAAATGTGGTGCTATGAATTTAGAACAACAGATCAAAGATTTTGCAGATACTTTTACTGATAGTAAATAGACACACAGAAAGATTGGGAAACTTACTTGGAGTCCAAGTGCTTCCTATTGTCCTTCTGTCACTTTTGCTATAACTTTGATTGTCAGACTATTTCCTACAAGTATAAACACTAAAAAGAAAAGAGATTGCAATATAAAGATGCCTATTTACTTTAATTAGTTAAATATATGAGACGTGAAACATATACATCTACTAAGAATCCATAATATGAAATATAAATGCTTATACAGATACATATGCGGGAAAGTAAGTAGCAATCTTTATTAATTGATAGAAGGGGGAGGTTACAACTAGTGATTGATTTGATGTCACCAACTCCAGCATCATCGTAGCCTCATCACAATGAACATCTCTCCAGTAACATGTCACTCAAATCAAACCTTCAATTGAGATTCCAACAACATTTCTCTACCAAATTTCATCCTTCTCAATCACTAAGAGTTGTGTTCAATTTATAGAACAGCTGAAGGTGGTTTCACAATCAATGGCTTTATAATAATAGGCAAGACATGGTTCCCAGCTCAGAGGTGTTGAATGGACACATGGATTCAAAGTTTGACACATGTGGACTCTTCTAGAAGGCACTGGCCATGTGGAGATTCTAGAACAATGAGAATTTCGCTCCCAATTGACCAACACAATCTTGAATGCTTGGAAGTGCTTTGCAGAGCATCCTTGAATGGAGGTAATTGCATATGCAAAGCAGTTAGTCCCTTGAGAGGCTACATTGGTGAGCTCATAGGTGATATAAAATTTACTTCAAATCTTGGAAACCTTGAAATGGAAGTCATGGATGATTTTTTCTTGTTCTTTGTCTTAGGGCATGTAGCAACTGAAATGATAGGGGATGATAGAACCTATTCATTGGTTCTGGGGATGATGTCCAGTTTAAACAAGTAATTGGGAGTGGTGCCCAAATTGAGTTGTAACACCACCCTCCTACTCTCTCTCTATATCCTTCCCACTCTCCTTCTCTCTCTCCCCCTCTCTTGCACTCCATAGGATGTGCATCCATCTCCCTCTTCCCCTTATTTCCCTATCTCTATCCTCTCATTCTCTGTCTCTCTTTCCTCATCTCCTCTCTCCCTCATTCTGTCTTCATCTCTCCTTTTTCATTCCTCTTTCTCCACCTATATCTCCCAATGTCTTTGATTTATTCCCTCCCTATATTTCATCCTCCAAATACATCTCTCTCTCCCTCCCTCTCTCCTTCTCTCTCCCCCTTCCTCTCTCCCTCTCTCTCCCACAAAATTATCTCTCTCTCTCTCTCTCTCTCTCTCTCTCTCTCTCTCTCTCTCTCTCTCTATTAAATATGATCCCATTGTATTTTATTTAAGAAAGTATCTAAATTAAAAAACATAATTGGCTGTAAAATATTAAACCTATACTTTGGTTCAATCATGTGAAAGAAAATACAATGATATAAAACTTAAAAAATCATGCACTATCTTTCCTCTATCATCACATTACCTTCTCTCTTCTTTGCTTGGATCTTTCGTTAAGATTCATCTACCTTGGTTCTTTATAATATTACTTACATTATACAAATTTCACATATGTATATATAAAAGTATTCTCATTTTTAATTTTATTAAAACCTCCATTTAATCTCTATGAGAATATTTTTATAATATTATTTACATTATATAAATTTCACAGATGTATAATTGTGAAATAAGTTATCGTTTTTGGGCATGTGGTAATGATAAGCCATGGTATTGATCCATATTATTATAATAGAATAAATAAAATCTTAAATCCATAACATAATAATCAAAATCCTAAATGGTCCATGGTATTAATAGATCATGGTATTGACCCATGGTATTATGATTTTCTTTTATCTAAAAAATTGTTCATAATTTTATTAACTAAAACAAAATTAAAATATAACAAATTAAATTTTATTATTTTTATTACTTGTCTCAAACAGATTTATTGCACTAAGGACTAAAAATAGTCGTAAGATTGTGTTATATTTTTTAAAGTTTTTATTATTATTAGTTATAATATAGCCTAAATTAAAAATGTTCACATACAATCTTTTTCATTACATCTAATGCCTACACATGTACCCCATACTTGGTTGTAAAGCATACTAAATTCCTATCTATAATTATAATCATTATAATAATAATATATTTTTCATTATCTAAGAATTTGATCTTTTGATAATATTATAATAATATATCATTATTATTATTTAACTAAATTTTTACTAAATCGGTTTTCCTCTTTCATTAATATTTGAATAATTTCTTTATTGAAAGGTATTCTCTAACTCAGCATGGTAGAGATGTTATAATGTAAAATAATGTCTTGTAAATATTTAACTCGATAAAAATAAAATAAAATAAAAACGCTATGTAAAAATAATTTTTTTATGTTATTATTATTAATTTTTGAAGGGTAGTTAAGGTAAACTTGACTTGGTCAAGCTATTGGTGGTTTTTGAGCTCTCAATTTACAAGAACCCATGGTATTGACCCATGGTATTCATGTGAAATATATCATATTTATAGGGGTGAATTAAACTAGTTTAGATCTATTTTAATTGTGCAATGACCAAGGTCATAGAGGGATCACATCTCTTTGTATCTCAAGGGATTTGATCCTTCAAAAGATTTGATCCTTCTTAGGCCTGTGGTAGATGAGAAATTAAGATGGCAATGAACATCTCTTTGCATCTCCAGAAATTTGATCCTTCAAAAAATTTGATCTTCTTAGACCTGTGGTAGATTAGAAACTAATATGGATCTGCACTCACTTAAATAAGATGATTATATTCGAAATATCTTTATTCTCTTAGGTAGTATGACTTGTATCGTGCTTTAAATATTCATGATATAATGTTTTGAAAACAGTTTCCAAATCTATTTATTCTTTTGGATATTAATATTTGTGACATGCTCAAAATATTCAGGATATAGAGTTTTGAAAATTCTATAAACCTTCTCAAATCATCATTAATTTTGCAATCATGGATGAAGCTCTTTATTGGGACTTCAAAATTATTTTAGTGGTGAAGCCTTCTTTGGATTAGCTTTGCATGCATTGATGGAACTCTAATCTACACTGTCTTGGAAGTATATTGGATCTTTAAGTTATTTGAGTGTGGAAGGCTTCTTGGCAAGAAAATGGGTTTTATAGGAAAATTTTAAGATGGCGATGAACATCTTTACGCATCTCCAGAAATTTGATTCTTCAAAAACTTTGATCTTCTTAGACCTGTGGTAGATTAGAAATACGATGATTATCTTCCAAATCTCTTTATTCTCTTAGGTAGTATGACTTGTATCGTGCTTTAAATATTCATGATATAATGTTTTGAAAACAGTTTCCAAATTTATTTATTCTTTTGAAAAGTAAGATTTGTGACATGCTCAAAATATTGCAATTAATAAACCTTCTTAAATCATCATTAATTTTGCAATCATGGATGAAGCTCTTTATTGGGACTTCAAAATTATTTTAGTGGAGAAGCTTTCTTTGGATTAGCTTTGCATGCACTGATGGAACTTTAATCCTATAGTGTCTTGGAAGTATATTGGGTCTTTTAGTTATTTGAGTGTGGAACTCTTCTTGGCAAGCAAATGGGTTTGATAGGCAAAATTTAAAGTTCTATATTATGTGGAATATTGTAGGGATAAGATTTGCATTCCCATCCTTATTTCATATGTCTTTCTCAGTTAGTTATATATAATTGATTTTACGGCTCACATTATAATGGTTTTTTTAATGAGAGAGTTGGTTTAACATTTTAAGAACATTATTGTTTTTTTAATTATTATTCATTTTTTTATTCGAAAGAAATTGATTTTATTTTAAATGTTATAAGTTGTTAATTTAGTATTGACATTGTTTGGGATGTTTATTTATTTCTTTCTTTCTTTTAAGAGGATGTTGATTTCATTATTAACAAAATTTTCTCATAAAATATAATGAAAATTTTGATTGAGTCTTGTGGTGCAGTTTAATTGGTGATGCTTGTGCACATGATTTGATATATTGACGAGCTTTGTGTGAAGCCTTGAGTTCACATGTACTCATTGTGAAAATAAAGTGTTAAGTAAGAGGAGATCAAGGTTCGAATCTGTTTGTTCACATCTACCTGGTTGTCTAAATGAAGTGTTATGCTTTGGGAGGTTTGAGGTTAAAATCGCCCAATTCACATGTTATATAGAAGACCAATTGTGCTTTGAATAGTGATACTATATTATAATTTCCTCATCTTGAATGAATTTAATAAAAAATATATATATATTTAAATTTTAAGAAGAATAAATACATTCTTGATAAATATATTGTTAATTGAAACTCAAAAGATTAATAAATATTAAAAAATTTATGTGATTTTATAAATGAGAAGAATTTTTTATAATTAAAATTATTTATAATTAAAATTTAAAAAATAAATAAACATTACAAATTTTATTTAACTTTATAGGAAAAAACATTTCTTATAATTTAAATACATATTAATTTTAAAATATTAATAAATATTGGAAATTTTATATAAGAGAAGAATTTTTTTATAATTTAAATTATTTATGTAATTAAAACCTAAAAGATAAATAAACATTACAAATTTTATTTAACTTTATATGAGAAAACATTTCTTATAATTTAAATATATATTAATTTCCAAATTTTCTGAAAATTAGTTATTTGATTTTTGATATTCCCCGCAACATAATGGACGTTAGCTGCGAAATCATTAATGCGAAGTTTACCTCTTCATTTCTCTATTATTTCATTATTTCGTTTGTTGCTTCACTATCGTTCTCCATGTACCTTTTTTGAAGGTGTAAACAAAAATGACAACTCTGTTGTCTAATGGCTTGCCCGACTGGCGGCTGCCATTATTTCTGTTGAATAGTATTGCTGAATCCAGTATTTGTTATAATTAAACTAATTAACTTACATTATTATATTATTACATTGGTTGAAAGTAATTAGTGATGGTTGGTTCAATGATTCATTTTACTATTAAATTATGATATGTTTTCTTATTACAAATAATAACAATAAAATTATTAATATTTCTTTAATTTGATTTTTAAAATTTTATTTATTTTTATTTAAACTATTAATTATAAATTTTTACTAAAAATAAATATGTTTCTTATATTTAAAAACTATATTTTATTTTTTAATTAAAAAATATTTATTTTTAAAATTCATTTTTATTTAAATATGGACTCTAATAATAAAAACTATTAAATTTGATGGAAACTTAAAATTGCATAGATTAACATGGCTATATTTAAGATAAAATAAATTCATTTTTTTAATCCTCCTATTATTAGTATAGATTTTATAATAATTTTATAATGTTATTTTTTGAATAATTGTTATTTAATTGTTGTTATTCCTTTCAACCTAATTGTTTCATTTGTCATTGCTAGATCAACTATTGGCACATCTATTTCTTGATGTTTTCATATGTTTGTTTGGGTATTTCATTTCTTGCTTAACCACTTCCAGTGAATAATTTTCTAGGTACCTTCTTTCTAGTGAAGCAATTTTTTATGCTTTCCAATACATAATTCCACACTGGATTGATTTGTGGTGTCTCTCCCGAATGGGAACATGACAATCTTATAGAATATGTTCATGGCAAGACAATTGAATTTTGGTGCTTCTATTTTCCAACCACTAATATTTGCTCTGTCAATGAGTTTTTGAGGAGATCAGTGTTTTGCCCCTAGTATTTTTTGGCCAGATACGTGGACCTCTCTAGGTGTTGTTATTCAAGGCGAATGAAAAACTTCTATGAGACTTCCACCATCAATATGAAATATATTAATCAAAAGAAGTGTAAAAATTACTTGATATAATAATTAAAAGAATCATAAGCTTATGGCTCTTTTAATTAATATATTTGATGTGGATGGGGAAGTCTTATAGAATTTTTTCCTTGCTCTTGAATAAAAACACTAAAAGATGTGCCCAAGTATTTGCCATAAAAATACTAGGAGCTTGGCACCGATCTCATAGACAACTAACAAACAAAGAAAATCCTAGTGGTTTGGGTAGTGGTGTGAAGTGGAAGCACTAAAATTTTCCTTGCAAGGACTATATTTTGTCACATTGTCATGTTATCATTTGGGGATGCCCCACAAATCAAGCCACTGTGGAATTATGTATTGGGGAGATGAACAAATGATTTCACTAGAAATGAGTCATTTTACAAAAGTGATATCTCTCTAAGAGCTTGACCCATAGCATGAGTTTGTAGTTGCCATTTTTCGGTTAAAGGAAATTTATGCATCCAATATCGTCGCGAAATAATATTGATACAAGAAGAGTCAAACTCCTGGACTCAAGGAAGAGAGGGGTTAAACACCAATAACTTCTTGCCATTGAAGAAATGCATGAAGTGTCCTTTGAAATAGTGTTCGTTTTATCAAAAAGGCTTTGTTTGTTTCAAAAGGCCCTAATTAATGAGAAGAAGGTATTGGTGTTTAACCTTATCTTTTTCCATGCCCACTAAATTTGATTCCAAATGGGATATTAGATGCAACAATGACCTTCGACCAAAAAAATGGTGCTTACAAGCTCATGTCATTATCACTTTTGTTTTGGACGTCAAAATTGGAAGGGTCAGTTAAGATATGAGTGATACTTATGTTATTTTAAAATTAAGTGTATAGGTATAAAATTAGATTGATGGTGAAATGGAAAAGAAAATAATTGTGGAAAATTTCAGTAAATATTTAATTTTAAATTGTATTCTTATATCAATTTATAGCACTTTAGACTTTTTAAGACATTAGGTGAAAATTTTATTTATGATAATTGGCTAGGTGGGAATCATATCACATTGCTTATACATTAGAAAACAAAGAGGTAGTTTGGATGCATAAAATTAGTACTTATTTATAACAATGAAAAGTCATGGTGTATCTTTGGAGTTGCTAACACTAGAATATTTATTAGTGCAATGTTAATAATTCCAAGCACACACTATGACTTTTTGTTGTTGTGCGGAGAGACTTATCTACAATCCAGTATGAGGGCAATGTGTAAGTATGCCGGGTCAAAAAATAATATAAATCATTTTCACTTGTGAGCCAAAACAAAAAAAAAAAAAAATTAAATAGCTATATAAATCAAAAATTAAAAAATGGATTAATGTTAAATAATATAATTTAATATAACTTTAAACAGACCCATTTTACAGCTCTGAAGGCTACGTGTTAGTAGGAGTTGCCTTTAGTGAGACTTTTTGGAATTTCAGGTGCTGGAATCCGGTGAAAAAAGTTGAGATAAAATCTTGATTTCTGTTATTTAAACTGGTTTTTTTATTATATATATGGATTCAGCACCTTAGAAAACCCCTAGGGCACTTCGATTATGCAAGGTTACCCATCAATCTTCTATTTTCAATAAATTCCTACCAAAATTTAGAGAAATTAAACCGAAAAAAACTACTGTAAAAACCTTCAAAAAGTCGCACTATAGACTACTCGTGTGTAAGTATGTTCCTCCCTCTTAAAATACAAATAAAATATTCTCTAAATAAAAAAGTGTCAACTATAATAAAACGAAGAAAAAAAATATAATTTCATGTAAGGTAATTAGAAGTAAAATATTAACTTTATAAATATCTCTATATAAAATAAAATGTTAAAACAAAATATTTTAATGTCAATTAGAATAAGATATCTCATGAGTTTATAAGTAAAATATATTAAATATATATATATATATATATATATATATAATTTTTTATTCTTCTCTACATCTTTGTAATTAAACTATTATGATCTATTCTTATCCATGCTATAAATGAAGGACTAAGAAATCTCTGTATATGAATGAGCATAATGAAAACGTCTCTGTGAAGATTTAACCAATCGATAACATTGTCAATAAATAATAGTTTAAATATGATTTCTTACATAATTTTGTAAAAATATTTTAAGCATTATTGTAGTAATTAAAAATAAAATTCATTCCTATTCGAGTGAAAATGAGAGTGTTATCAACTTTCCAAGCCAAATACCTATAGTCATAATCATCTTTCTCACTTGTACATAATTTTAACTCCTATGGAAAAACTGTTACAACAATTCATAGTCTGCAAAGGTGATTCATATATTGTATAATAAAAATTAACCCAAAAAAAACAGACACATAATGCAGCGGTAGTGTTTTTTTTTTTTCTTCTTTTTTTCAATTAAAAAAACATAAAAAAAGCGTAACTCCGGACTATAATTAGACTCGACTTGAAACCGGGGTCACTTCTTCTCTTATTCATTCAACTCTACAACGTAGGTCAGATTGTCGATTCTCCTACGAGGGCCAACCTTGACCCTGTTCGCCACGGTGATCCATGAAAATCCAAAGGAGATCTTTCTACTTGTGGCTACTCTCTCCATGAGCCTTATCCTTCTGAAATTGAGTCCAGACTTCATTTTGTTTCAACAAAAAATAATTACTTGTGGTACTCTCTCCATGAGCCCTACACAAATTGATTATGGGCCCATTCGGTCTCGTTTAATATTCCCACTTTCCCTGGTCAATAAAACCTTGTCAGCAAGCGTTCATTTCATCATAATAGCCTTAATGTATAGTCCTTCAACTCATTATATGGGTCTTTTTTTAACAATATAAAGAAACAAAACACACAAAATAAACTTCAACTAAAGTTTCGAAAGCAAGTTGACACATCGTAAATCACCTAAGGCACAAACATAATATAATTCACTCCTTCCTTCCTTCCAACCTTCGTGCTTGCAAGCCTCTCGGTACATGTATATATAAAATTTAAAGGCAAAATATTGTTTACACGTATAGCATAATGTATAGTTATGCTGCCAGAACTAGCCTCTCTAATTTTGACACGGAGCTTGGTTCTAGAAGCGACTATTAACAAGAAAAACATGTCCCATAGAGGAACACATTTAACACATTTACTAACTATAAAGAAACAAACAGCTGTCCTTCCGGGGACACATGAGTAAAACCAACTATGATATATTTATAGAAGTTTTGATGTCATAACAGAACAGGGAGTGGAGTGATGCTCCTACATCAAAACTCTCTAGGAACAAAATGGTTTCATCGAATTTTGTCCATAAGATTTGTAACAGTGCAGCCATGCTTTAGAATCTTTGCTTCATCTATCCAAACTACTTTTTCAACTGGAATGCCTTTCCATTTAACCAAGTATTCATAATAACTTTTTTTCTTATTTTTTTGATGAGTTGTGGGTAACTGCACCTCCCATTGAATCTGCTCTTCTTCATTTTGTGTCTCTTCCCGAGGCTCATGATATGGGTATAGGTGCGCGACATTAGAGAGGGGGGAATTCTTATATCCTAAGGAGATTCAATCTCGTAAGCATTTGCTGAAAACTTCCTCAAGATCTTGCACTCTCCAATCTTCTTCAACTTCAGCTTATTGTACTCACACTTTAGGAACCTTTCCTTCTTGAAATGAGCTAAAATCAGATTTCCAACTTTGAAATATACCTCGCTTCACTTGAGATCAACTACATGCTTATATTTAAGACTGCTTTCCTGTAACTGGTCTTTAATTTTCTTGTACATCATTTGCATTGTTGTAGAGAACTCCTCTGAATCAACACTTCGATTTTCTTGTGTCCTAGAGTTTATGAGTTTAGAAATACCTCTCAGATGCATGCCATACACAATTTGAAAAAGTATTTTTCCCGTGCTCGTATTAGGAGAATCATCATAGGAAAATTCATCTTGTGGGATAACTTGATCCCATTGTTTATTGTGCTCATGAACCAGACACCTTACTAAATTTCCTAGACTTCTATTAACCACTTCGGTTTTCCCATATGATTGTGGATGATAGGCTGAGTTATAGGTCAAGGTTTTCCCCAATTTATTCCATAAATTTCTCTAGAAATGTGCAACAAAATTGGTGTGTCGGTACGCTACAATGCTCTTAGGTACTCCATGTAGTATCACTACTTCTCAAAAAAACAAATTTTCAATACGGGAAGCATCATTTTTTTGTATAGGGTATGAAATGTGTCATTTTATAAAACATGTCCACTACTAAAAAAAATGAACATTACCCCTTTATATTCTTGGTAAACTTAGAACAAAACCCATACCAATGGCTTCCTACAGCCTCTGTAGAAATTATATAACATATGCATTATATATCCAGATTCTCCTAATCCAACAATATTTATCTTCTTGTTAAATACAGAATCCTTCCACTGTTAATATTTTGCAGAAATTATAAACTCAATTGCAAACATATGAAGCAATAAAAACAGTCTCACATAACACGGTTGTTTAACAAGAAAGTTGAAGTTAAAAACCCCAACTATCATATATTATGTATCATGGAGATCATGTAATAATATCATACAAAGCTCAGTACATCAAGCTTTCAGTGCAATCAATCGTCACACACTAACAAGAAGAAATATGCAAATCCATGTACTGATTTCTTGCCACGTGATAGCCTGCCTCCTCTACGCAATCCTTGCTGAAGAAGACATCTGAATGAATTCGAATTGGCCTTGCCTTGACTGCGCAATACTCATTTGAAACTCCAATGTGTGAGTGATGCAATCAATGCATCACTATAGTCACAATGGATAGTCCATCTCACCCTTTCACCTACCTCTCCACTAAGTCTCCACTGGAACTAACACGCACTGTAGTTAACTGTTTTATTTGTTCAGTTGATTAATGAATTATTATTTGTGAATTAATTAACTAATTAATTCACTCCATTGTCACTAGTGTATCATTCAGTTCGACTAGATACAACTATTTCAATTGAGTTTAACTCATTTTAACTAAGTTAAACTGAATAACAACTCCATGAAGTACTGTTCCAACTCTGTCATAACTTTGCCACTTCAGTTCTAACTAAGACCTCCATGCATGAACCACCAGTAAACCCTAGAAATTGCATAATTCCTTCAGCCCACTAATTTTCCAAATATGTACACTGAAATACAGTGCTCCAAGTGAATAAGTTGACGTTTATTGTCTGATTATTATTAAGGGCTAATAATAATCGACATGCATCTATTTTTATATTGACGATCTATAAATATACTTCGCCCAATATTATAAAAATAGAAGTTCATCTATCTTTCCAACTTGACCAACCATCCACAAATAGAATCCCACAACTTCTTAAATATGATCACCATATCTAAAAATAGACATAGTCTAAAAAATAGACCTGCGCCTAAAAATAGCCCGCGGGCCCACTTAGTGAAGGCAACTGATTTTCACTAAGCTCCATCACCTTGTTGAATCTCAACACTCCCTTTTAACAAGATAGGGATTATACTTCACCCCGATCATGCCTCTGTGGTATTCAAATTTTCTCCTAGTGAGTGCCTTCATCAGAATATCTGCATCCTAATCTTCCATAGGAATGTACTGAAGCAACATGATCTTCTGCTGCACACAATATCTGATATGATGATACTGGATATCAATATGTTTAGATCTATCGTGAAACATAGGATTAATCGAGAGTTTAATACAACTCTAGTTATCATAATGTACCACTGTAGGATCTATATGTGAACCGAACAAATCGACAAGGCTCTTTCTCATCTAGATAGCCTCACATGCAGCTTGACTTGCTTGCATGTATTTTTCTTCTCCTAAACTGAGTACCACAGATCATTGTTTCCTGGTGTACAAAGAAACTGTTGTGGATCCAATATTGAAAATCCCTCCTAATGTGTTGTTTTGTCTGTTGGGCTGCCTGACAGTATACATTAGTGAAGCCATGCAACTTCACCTCATCCGACTGTCTATACCATAAGCCATACTCAGATGTGCCCCTGAGGTACCTCGGGACATGCTTATCTGTCTTCCAAAAGAGCTTGCTAGGCTTAACCATCGCTTGTGAAAGTTGGTTCCCCGCATAGCATATGTCTAGTCTTATATTAACTAAATACATGAGCGAACTCACCAACTGTCGATAAACAGTGGCATCCACTACTTCTTCCGATGTAGCATCCTCTTTCCTCCAATTTCTTGGTAGAGGAGTGTCGATAGGATTGCAGCCTTGCATGTGAAACTTCTCTAGTATCTCCCGAGCATACTTGCCTTGAGACATAAATAGTTCACCTTCCCATTGCCATATTTCCAATCCAAGGAAATAATGAAAGAGGCCCAAATCCTTCATCTCAAACTCCTTTGCAAGATCTGCTTTGCATGAGTGTGTTAGCCACCTATAAAAATTTGTTATACCAAATGGTGGCTAAATCATTTTAGCCTTCAAGAAACAATTCATTTCCAAAATTGTGAGTTCTTGAAGTCTTATGATGTCTTCATTCCTTGAGATTAATCTTTGCTGTTGTTTCCCTCATAATCCTGAAAAAATATGTTGTCTACCTAAAGAATAAGACTGCTCAAAAAACCCATTTTTCCCTTCATTTTTACCCCTCCTTTCATTCACAAAAACTCCTTTTTTATCCCTTCTTTTCTTCACAAAATTCCTCCATACGCCTCTTTTTAACCTTCTAAATCACTTCAACTCCCTTTTAAAATCATTTGGTCTCCTTCCATTTGTTTTAAAAAGCCTTCTTTCCTCTACTGAAACCCTCAATTTCCCTTAAAAACTATACTTTTAAGCCAAAAAACAGTCTTTTTTCATTATAAACGTTTCTAGCCTCTGAACACTTAACTTCCATAACCTCCGCTCCATAAGACCCTAGCCCCACAACCGGGTGCTAAAATTCCTTAAACCCCCATCCGAAACCTTTTCCTCCTTTGTGTTTCAATAAAACCTGACTTTTTATTAAATCCGATAGTTCAAGGTTTACATGAATATCCACTGTCGATCCTTGCAGATCAATGGCCATCGGCTAAGTCACATTGTAAAACTTTGCCGCATCGCAAGTTATAAATCGCATCACAAATAATCATTTAAGCCTTTTTCTCTTGGTTCTTTCCTTTTCTCCGATGCGATCCTGTGATCGCTTCTCCACCGTTGATCTTCTTTACTACCCCCTGATCCAACGGTCCACATCGTTCCCTGGTTCAAACCCACCATTCCGCCTTTTGCATTCATAATTGAATCCCCACCGTTGATGTAATTTTAGATTGACAGCTTTCGCTCAATCGCAAATCGGCAAATCACAGTTTGTCCCTCTGATTAACTTTCAACCGTTGATCTAATTCCCATATCCGATGGCCAACATTACATCGCGTCATGAGAATCCATTGGTCCATTCCCTTTCCCTCTTTCGATTGCAATCTTGTGATTTAATTTGAACCATCAAATCCACAAGAATTGACGGCTCAGATTTAATCGCGCTCCACCATAGCCCTCCGACGTTAAAACCCGCCAATTCATCCTGACCGCTGATCTGTCTAAGATCTAATGGCTCGTGTGCAATTGCTTCGTAATCTTCCCTTTGTTATTTCTCTTTGCCTCCTCCGATGCCATTCTTCCCAATTAAATCTTAGCCATTGAATCCACAAGAACCAACAGCTAAGATCTCGTTGCAACTCCACCCATAATTCTTCGCGCTTGTCCCTCTGATTAACTCTCAACCGTCAATCTGACTCTCAGATCTAATGGTCAGTATGTAATCGCATCCCAAATTTTTCTTTGTGCCTTCCTCTTTCCTCCACCAATTTGCGATCCTGCGATCAGATCTAGGCTGTCCATTTCATAGATCCGATGGTCCAGATCAAATCCGAATCCCTTTGTTATTTCATAAGCCCGTTAGTGTAATTATTTAGTAAATATCCACCATTAATATTTGCAAATCAATGGTCCACATTTTTCCCAACCCCCTGCCTCATATTCCTTTCATCGCCCCATCATTAAATCTAGGTCGTTCATTCCTGTGATCAAGTGGTCGAGATCTAAACTTCCTTGACCCTGACCCACCATTTTTCTTCTACACATCTTATCCCATTGTGCTCACACTCCCACCATTAGATCTTTTTGCTCATCATCCAACAGCTAAAACTCCATATCACGTAACTTTGCGCTCGAATATTAATACCAAAAATTTACGCGATATGAGCGATATAAAAAAGACACGTGTCAAGCGCAGCAACATATTGTGTTTGTTTTGAGAAATTCCAAAACCACCTTAGATCTGCGCGAATACCACCAGATGTTTCCCGCAAACCACCCTTCTCGACAGTATAACTCTTCATTCACTCCTAGCCATCCGTCAATCTGATCTGACGGTCCTAACTTAACGCAACCATAGTTCATCTTCGCTGCTCCCAAAAGCTCTACCGAGTGATCCTGACCGTTGATCATTCTAAGATCAGTGATCCTGCACCCAAACTCCATTTTTAACCCTTTTTCACTGCCACTAAAGGTTTTTCCACCATTTCTTTTGTATTTTCCTCCATTTCACTATAACATTTTCCTTCCATATTACAAAATCCCCGATTGATCTCAGTCGTTGATCAACATAGATCAATGGTTCAGACTTAATATGATCCTCATTTTACCCAACCGCCTCTCCTTTTGACCCTGACAAGCAATCCTTGCCATTAGATGCTTTCATCCAACAGCCATGCTCTAACCTAAACCTTTGAAGCAGTTTAAACCCATCCACATAGGATTTTATAATTTTCGCTTGTTTGTGCAGGTTTTTTAAAATGTTTTTAATTGTTTTAAAATGAAACAAAGGACCGAGGATGACGATCCCCCAGGCCTTTATTCATGGAGGAGATCATTTTGTACGATTTCACATTGTGTTTTATCTGTGCCTCATGAGCATTGATGACATTATACAACCCCTGCGCGCCTGCAGAAACAACGAAAACACAGAAAACACCACAGATAGAGAGTATCAGTTTGAAAGCATAAAATCAAAGCAGAAATGAAGATTAAATCATTTAAAACATGATTTAAAGGGATTTAGGCATAAATTCGACTATCAAAAGCCTAATCCACCCGGTTAAAGACAGTATGAAGATCTGAAGACAACAATTAAGCCTAATCAGACCTAAAACACAAATCAAAGTAAATTAAAGGTGTTTTAGGGAAATACAAAGAAATCTATTAGTCCAAGAAACCTCCACTGCCACATCAGAGGTGAATTTAATCCTCTCCGGCTACCAAAAGCTAGCTAGAGCCTCGCAGAAATCAAAGAAGGCCTAGTTATTTCTAGAACAGAAGATATTTGCCTGAAGACAGCTGAACAATTACTTTAAATCAAAGGAACTTATTACAACTGTCAGTAAAGTTATTACAAAGATAATCTAAAGTTTTTAAGTCAACAAATTCTGCCCAGCATGCCTAACACTTAATGAAAATCAATTAATACAAAGGAAATATCATAAATCTTCCCTGTTGAACTCCTCAAAGGCTGAGAGGCATTAAACTGTATTAATTGAACCCAGAGATCCTTTTTCTCATTCCACCTCCTCATTTCTTCTATAAATACTTCTGTAGAAGATTAAACAAAGGTTGGTTGCTAAACTTTGATGTAATACTTGTGCTCGAACTTTCTATATGTAAATTGTTTTTAGAGGCTCTTGAAGCTCTGTTTGTGATCAAATAAGTTAGGCTGAGAAGAAAAGATGTTGCTGTATTGAAACATTGGACTTGAAGAATGTAACTGGATTGACATCAATATACAAGCTGGTTTTTGGGATCCTGGTCTATATCATTGGTGAAGTGCTTTTTACTGTTATTTGTTTTCCTTTCATGTATGCCATTTTGTTCACTTTTCTCTTATAAAGAAAAAAAAATATAGAGTTAGTATTTACTATTAAAAGTACCCTTCTCTCATTGATAAGCTTTATCTCTATGTTTTCTTCTAATTGTGTATTTAAGAATGACTTAAGTTAAGTGTAAACATCTTCAAGGAATGTTGGTTTGTACATGTCTTGGGGTGCAAAACTTGAAAGGAAGTTCTTGAATGATATCTTGTTTACATGCTAAGTAGAGTAAGACTAGAAAAGTTTATGGTTTGCCCTGTCTTCTAGTTTCTTTCTCCAAAGGCTATTTTGAAGGTTTCCCTAAGAGTATGCTAAAGCAGGTTTAGATTGAAATATATCTTGCCTGATCTCAAGTTGTCCTTTGTTTTCTTATCTATTTTCATCCTTCCTGAAAGTAATCATGTGGATTGTGTTGGGTGAAACTATTGTCGTTTAATTCCGTTGTAGTACTTGCCCAACCATTTAAATTGTCAATCCGAGGTTTGTAGACTTACGAAGCACATGCACTATATATGCAGGACCGAAGTAGAACTAATCTAATCTAAATTGCTGAAATCAAATTAATCTAGGAAAGCAGGAAATTGCATAAAGGAAAAGCAATACAACATGTGAAGAGTTGAATGACAAACGACATATATGAGCTCACAACAATAACGCCATCTCAAATTACATTATAAGAATCAAATGACAAACCATGAAAGCATACAATAAAAGAATATGAGTCACAGTTAAGAATCCCCCTTCTCCTAATTACAAGACTATCTCTGAAAACTCCAAAACTAATATAATGAACTAATGAATTATGAATTCTCCTGAGCTAATGAACTCCCCAAAATGAAGAGAGAACATTCTCTTATATACATGAATAAGATAACCATCTCATTTAACCACTCACAAATACTTTCCCATTATTACAAGACATGATCCCTTTGAATCCTCCACACATCTCTCACATATCTTGAATAAGACATGCCAACCAAATCCTCCATGATCTTCTCCTTAGGAATAGGCTTGCATAATTATCTCCTTAATATGGTGGAGGAGATATTCCAGAAGTTTAGAATTAATCCTTCACATTTCTCCTACACATTACAAAGCTCACACATTCTTGAGATATATATTAAAACATGTATATTTTCTAATATTTAATCATAAATTCAATTATAATACAAAAATGAATAAAGTGGAAAATAGGAAGGTGAAACCCAAATGTATTTATGAAGGTGATATAATGAAAGGTTAATGGGATGATGAAATGTAAGGAATAGTGAAGGGAAAGGCGGATGAAATACGACATTTCTGAAGCCCAACATTCCCCCCAACTGAACTTGTTGCATGTCCTCATGCAACCATGCATGGATCTCTTTTGGCATTTGAACTTTGACTTTACATGATGATGAATGTTTCCAGGATATGTGCAGGGCATGAGTAACAACTTTCATTTTCTTATGGTTGGTTCTTGTGTGACAACCATGAATACAAAGAATGTTGGTTCTTGTGTTAACAACATTCATTTCATTTCCTGTTCTCTTGCTGCAATGTAAACACTCACTGGAAATCATAAGTTGTCAATGTGCATAAGAAAGCCCTTTTTGTAATATTTATGAAGCATGCCAATGTGTATATTAATGAGTATGAAGCAAAGTGCAACAAAGTACCGTTGGAAAAGAAATGTTGGTGAATGGTGAATGAGAAGAAAAATGGAGTGATAGTGGTGGAGAAATGGAATCATGGTAGCGAATATGTAGTGAATATAGTCCCCCCCCCCAACTGAATTGGTTGCATGTCCTCATGCAACTTGGCGTGGGTCATGAAAGGAAATGGAGCATGATGAGGGAATTTTCCAAAATATTCAAGTCAGCAGATAAGGAATTGCATGATTAAAGATTAGAAAACAACATACTTCCACTTACCCAAGAATGATGAACTATGCAATAGGAATGTAGCTGCTGCTGCTGCTGAATCATGAAAACGTGACTGGTATCGTAGCTGTAACTGCTGTAACTGCTAGATCAGAGAATATGTGAATGTGGCTGCAACTGCTGTAACTGCAACTGATGTAACTGCTCGAACATAGAAAGTTTGACTGCAGCAGGATCATGAAAATGTAACTGTGAATGCTGATGTCGCTGTAACTGGAATTTGGGAAATGAAGGAATCTGAACTGCTGATGTTGAATCATGGAAAAGATAAGGGCTGAAAGTGGAACTATGGTACTCTCATAGATCAGAATTCATACTGCGGTAATTGTTGAGGGAGTCGTGAAAAAAAAAGTGTATAGTCTTCGTCTGCTACAAAACTGATGGTACAAATCTAATCATGCGAAAGAATGTGTTGATGTCGAGCATGAAGAGAAATCATTAGATTACCGGCCATTGATGTATGCCGTTAACCAATGCGAGGCAAACTCACCATTGATGTCAATGAGTGCCAAGGTACCCGGGTACATCTTGCGAAATGCGAATAGAGGGGTTGACGTCGAGCCATTTGCAAGATCTGACGATCAAGGGACATTAATGTATTCCCATGATTGTCAGCGAGAGAACTTGCCATTAAGGCATGCAAGTCTCAAGGTACCCAAAAGGAACTCTAGTCTATTTCCCAGATAAGGTGCTAAGGTCGATGGGGCAAGACTTGTTGAAAGGTGGGCCTTAAGGAATCCCACATCAGTCAACGCGAGTTTGTACAAAGAGATTTGGTAGGACTATAAATGGAAAGAACTCACAAACAAGCAGTGTAGATCAACATGGCGAGGAAAGCAAGGCAATGTAATTATGGAAAGGGGATCAGTTTTATTCAAAAGGCAACTAGAAGGAAAATGAGCTGAAAGGGATAAAGGAATGTATGCGATTTCAGAAAAATAACTGTGCATGAAGTCGTGAAAGATAAGGTAATGGAAAATGGGCTTCAACACAAGGATGGTCAATCAGCTTTGAAGGAGAAATGTTACAGTGTTACTGCATGGATAATGAAAAAAATGGAAATGTTGGTGTATCGACATGGTCACTGTGTAAAAGTAAACATCAAGAGGCGCAAACATCATGATGTTTATGGCGAGTTACAGCTCCTTCAAGCTGTTTATGAAAGCACGCTTCTCACAAAGGTCTGTGATCTTTGAAAATCACTTCAGCAGCAAAATGCGATCATGTCCGAAACCTGAAAAAAAACTTAGTACAAATCCTGTATGAAAACTTCGTGAGAGCATTGTAAAACATAAGATGCGAAAATAAGCACAAATGTGAGCAAAAGAAAGAAACTGTGTGTTAACCTATCGCCTGTGCTGATTTCATCATCGATCGCTGTCAAAGTGACTTCAAGAAAACAAATTGGTGTTAAGCGTAAATACATGCATTCGTGTTGTTTTCAGGAATTTATTAAAAAGTCCATTTGCAATTTTCATGAAATTAAAGGCAAAAAGAAAAAAACAAAACAAGCAAAATTAAAGTCAGATCTCCATTTCTTCGCATGCTTTGCAAAGTATAGCAACAATGTTTCAGTGCTAGCGAATCTTCAGTTTCTTGCTGATTCAGTTTCTTAGATGCACTGTTAAATTCATTCAAGCAATTAGAAGTTGGGCAGAGTATGTTTCACATCGATTGGCTGCAATAATCTCACTTAGTTCTCTGCAAGATTGGACCTGTACATCATCAAGCAGTAACAGATAATTTTGATAATCCAATCAGTGTTCTTAAGTACCCTAACATCATGAACATTAGTGTAATGAAGCAGTGTGTAAAATGGAGATAGTGAGTATAAAAAAAAACAATCAGTTTTTGGCATAAGCATAAGAATCCAAAAATTCTTCTCCAATCTTAAGCTCAGCAACATTATCTTCCTGTTCTGACGTTGAAGCCATTGTCGTGTTTTGTTGATAGATGCTGTGGTTGTCAAACAAATTTATTGAGTAAAAGAAATAGGCTCCATTGTGTTCTCGGCCTTTGCCCAAATCTAAGCTGCCTCTGTCATTGAAAAATTCAGGGACTCACACGCATATTCCATGTTCCCACCAGCTTTCGTAAGTGCATGTGTTTACAAGGCGCTTGAAAATCTTGCGTGGATCATTGACAGATCTATGTTATTTTTGACACTGTATAAAAAGTCACCAGTGGAAGCTATCCTTCCAGAAATCCATTCAGGAGCTAATTCACCAAGAAGCTGCAACTGCTCCTCAACTCCACTTCTATCAGTGACAACGGTGTGATTTGATATTATTTTGTGAACAAGCTCCTCAAGAATCCAGAATGCTTCTCCATAGTATGACATATCAGAAGTATCAAACTATTGATAACTTGATACCACTAGGATGAAAAACTATACGAGTTGAACAGATCTAATAAATGAATTTAACTGCATTAATTGTTTGTCCTCCTGATCCGTCATACTAACATACTCTGCCACAACGAATGCAAATAGATATGTGTTTTTGACATGAGATACAAAGTTATGTTCAATGACATTGCTGGCATGATTTCATATTCTATGAAAACTTGCATTTGAAAGAAACAAGCCAACATTTAGTATCAGAATATTCCTTCAACACCATCAGAAACTCTACTAGATGGAAAAAGCACCTGTACAAGCTGTCACTGGTGAAGCATCTTGTCGTTTATTAGCTGAAGCATATTTCTTGGTAATGAATCTGAAGAAGTCCCTTCATAAAAGTTCAAACGTCAACCAATTTAAACCACCCTGACCAGAGTCAGCACCAGAACTTTTCCCCAGAGAAGATGAAATAGATATTTTCTCGCTTTTCTTCAGTTCTTCAAACATGTAACGTGGCGAAAGACATCCCATGGCCAACCGAGGTGAAATCTTACATGAGAAGTTTGCACCATAAAGACTTTCTCCAGAACCATGCTTACCAACCTTGTTGGGCTGCTCTCTACATTCTACCGCAAACTTTTTTTAGCCTTTGCAAAGCTTCTGATTCACCTCCAGATATATCGAAAATGGATTCGTTCATGGGAGAAGCTTCAACAGTTTTTGGTTTTAGTTTCTCGACATCAATCACTGCTGCACGTCTCTCGAGTAAATGCACTTGCACATCCATGAAAGAAAATAATAATACTAATTGAAAGCTTTGAAACACGAAAAAGTGATTGAAAGTGTTTTGCAACCCGCGTGAACAAATTTACATATCGACGTTTGAGCGGTGCAAGTTGTAAGAGAGCGGTGCAAGAATATATTCAACTGATACGTCCATCATGAACCAAAAGTATTTTGCATGAACCGAACAGTAGAGCTGCACCCATAACTGCACTTGTGTCGTATAGCAAAAGTAGGTATCAATCGTAGATTTTGTAGATAAAATGGTGCAGTGACAGATTTATTAAAGAAAACATGTTTTAACGCATTAGATGGATCAAAATTAAGCCGACATTCTGTCTTCGCCGACGAAATTTAAGAAATAAAATTATGTAACTCTGAGAATCAAAGCACTCGAGAACTAAAAGGTTTGACTTCCACAAGCCAGTTTATAGATATATAATGTTCGTTCAGCAGTGTCATAATGCCATTTAAACATTGACATAATAGCTCACGCCTTCACCATGCAAGTTTCCAGCCAAGCATTATGTTGAGAAATAGAAATGAAAGAATCTGAACCATGGTTTCAAAAGAAATGCATGTGTTTGGATAGGAAATTTCATAAACCTTGCCTCCTGATAGATACATTACTCTGTTTTCTCTCAAAATATATTCCCGCAAAAGCAGAGAGATGTATACATAGATACAGAGAAATTTATTTATCCCTCCAAAGTACGAACTGTTATGTGTAAATCTTAGAGTTGACATAGATACAGATTCTTGAATATCAGAAGGCAGTAGATAAAGAATTAATATTGGCTCCAAAACACAGCTTGTAAAAGCTACAGCTAATCTCATAATTATTGAATTTGAAGGATACTTCTGCTGAATGTGACGTAATAGTTTCAAAACACCTCTATAAAGTGGCACCAAATTCCCCAACAGCGCGGCATTTGCATTAAGTAGGCAGACTTACCTGCATGTACAATCCTCTCACACGCCATAGAAAACACACAGGGATCGACATTTCTTGTTTGATTCTTGGAGGAAAACAATGAGCCCCTGATTTTCTGTAAAACTATTCAGACATATATTCATCTCCACTCAGGTTGTGATCAGTTTCTTCCACTCGCCCTAATTTGAATTTCGAAGAGACGGATGGGGTAGTTGAAATCATATATTCAAAAATTTCAACCTGAACAATGTGACGTTCTACTTTTCACAAAGTTTGAGTGATTTGATGACAGAATGAAAACCGGGACAATTATATAACTTACCAAGTGTTTACTTTGAAACCGGGACATCTGTGTTTTAACGCACCATGTTTTAAGTCTACCAAAAATGCTGGGTGACGAAAATGATAACTGCTTTTCTTGCTGCTGCGCCTGAAGATGAGATGATGCTCCCCAATAAATTGCGCCTGAGCGATTTGGAGACACCAAGGCAGGGGAAGCAAACGCTGGCCTGGATAGGGAATTCTTGTTAACCTGTGAAATATGATGAAAAGGTAGATGAGAATTATAGGGCGCAGTTGTTATAACGAGGCCAAGGCTCTTCTTTGCCTTTGAAATCCAGGACTGCAACAAAGCGTCCGAGCCGCAGGCCAGTCAAATGATTTCTTGATCTCCCTTGTCCTGCGAAAGCGAATATCCCATGATCTTGGACACATTTTCTGGCTCTAAGCTCTGAATCCGCCCGAAAACAATCGGCGTAGCATCATGCAACTCTATTTTGGGTACAAACAATGGAGAAAAACTCGCAGCCTGTAAGGAGGGAATCCGTCAAATAAGTAACAGCATAGTCATTTAATCACAAAAAGTATGCCGACGGATAGAAGATTTAGGAAAGCCAATCCATAAAAAATAGTTATCTGACCGTCATATTGATGGAATTTCGTTCCTATTATCTTGAAATGCCAAAGATAGTGTAACAACCCGTGGATTTTGGCCGATATTTTTCAATCATCCCCCGCATAGTATCCCAAATTAGGTGTGAGAATTAATCATGGAAGAAATGAGAATTATCTTTTATTTTATTGCGGTTTCATTTGTTTGTTGCTTATCGATTTAGTCTGTTGTTGCAGGTTTATGAACAGTGGATAGAGGGATGGCATCGCTACAGCTTGTAATTCCAATGAAACTTACAGTTATTTTAGTGAAACGATGATCCTAGGAAATTTCTGATTCAATTGTTTTTGCAGGTTTGATCACCTAATTGCTTGCTGCAGATTTTAGTATGTCCAGAAAACACAGTTTCAACAACTGTTCTGATAAAATGCTAGACACAGTTTCAGCCACTGTTATAAAAGCGCTAGACACAGTTTCAGCAACTGCTAGACACAGTTTCAGCGACTACTCAGATAAAATCTCAATTTGTTTTTATTCAGCCTCAATTCATAGTTTATTAAAAAAAAAATTTAGCAAATGGAGAAAAGAAAAAAATGATTTGCAAATTAATGATAAAATCGATTAGGCATATTGCAAATTTTTTTTTTTTTTTTTTTTAAATTCCTGAAATTAATCTAGATCATTTTTATTTTCTGATCCTCGCGATCGCACTAAGCGCGGAGGAGAGCATACTTATTCTAGGCAAAAGCAAAATTGAGAATGAAAGCAAAGCCTGCCTACTCTATACTAATTAGAATTTTAAAAATTAGTTACGTGTAATTAAATTTCCAATGAAGCCATTCACGTAGCAGTAACAACAATATATTCAATAGCCATTGTTTAACTGAAAAATGAAAATATTCCAGTGTGAATGAGTTTGGTTGCTGAAACTGCAAATCAACTAAATAAAAATAAAAAAACGAATCTAATCGAGTACTTACCTGGAACCATTGTTCGATAAGGCTTTGATAGGCATGATTTCTCTTACTTAGATCACGTTGTAGCTCCTCTTCTTCTTCCTCGATCTCCTGTTCGAATGATTTTTCGCCATCAGATGTGCAAGATTCTTCAGATGTTGAATCTTCGTTTGTTTCTTGGGGAGTAGTTGAACATTTAATTCTTGTCAAGATCTCTTCTTTCAAGGAAGAGGAGATCCCGACTTCTGCTAGGATCTGAGTGAGTAGTTCCAAGCTGACACTCATTGTTAAACCATGTTGAAAAAGGGATTCTTACTGCACCCAAAGCTTAAATCTAAAAAGCTTAAATGAAAATAAACTACTTGCATAAATAAAAGCACTCATGTTGAAACAGATAAAAAACACTCTTCATAGTTGCAGAAATCAAACACACTTGCAAAAATCACACGTGTAGGAAAGAAGATCAATCAACCATAACAGAGAACAGGACCCTATTCCTCCAAGAAGGAATCTTCAGCACCTGTTTCCTGATATCAGTCACACCGCAGAAAAAGAAGATTAATCAACGGAGAACAGGACTCTATTCCTCAAGCAGGAATCTTCAGCACCTGTTTCCTGATATTCACACTTTGCAAAAAAATCAAACTGAACTTCAATCCATCATGCTTCCCCGGCAACGGCGCCAAAATGTTGGGTGAAACTATTGTCACTTAATTCTGTTGTAGTACTTGCCCAACCATTTAATTTGTCAATTCAAGGTCCGTAAGCTTACGAAGCACATGCACTATATATGCATGACTGAAGTAGAACTAATCTAATCTAAATTGCTGAAATCAAATTAATCTAGGAAAGCAGGAAATTGCATAAAGGAAAAGCAATACAACATGTGAAGAGCTGAATGACAAACAACATATGTGAGCTCACAACAATAAAGCTATCTCAAATTACATTACAAGAATCAAATGACAAACCATGAAAGCATACAATAACAGAATATGGATCACAGTTAAGAATCCCCCTTCTCCTAATTACAAGACTATCTCTGAAAACTCCAAAACTAATATAATGAACTAATGAATTTTGTATTCTCCTGAGCTAATCAAAATGAAGAGAGAGCACTCTCTTATATACATGAAGAAGCTAACCATCTCATTCAACCACTCTCAACTACTTTCCCATTATTACAAGACATGATCCCTTTGAATCCTCCACACATCTCTCACATATCTTGAATAGGACATGCCAACCAAATCCTCCATGATCTTCTCCTTAGGAATAGGCTTGAATAATTATCTCCTTAATATGGTGGAGGAGATATTCCAGAAGTCTCTTATAATTAATCCTTCACATTTCTCCTACACATTACAAAGCTCACACATTCTTGAGATATATATTAAAACATGTATATTTTCTAATATTTAATCATAAATTCAATTATAATACAAAAATGAATAAAGTGGAAAATAGGAAGGTGAAACCCAAATGTATTTATGAAGGTGATATAATGAAAGGTTAATGGGATGATGAAATGTAAGGAATAGTGAAGGGAAAGGCGGATGAAATACGACATTTCTGAAGCCCAACAGATTGCTGGATAGTTTATCTAATAACTTAGCTTTAATACAAACTTGTCCAAAGAAGTTTAAGGTTAGCCCTATCTTTGGTTGGTTTCAAACAGTTGGTTAGAAAGGATTTTCTTGTTTGGAAAGTTGATAAATCCTTGTTGAAATTATTGGCTTTTTCCACCTTCCCAACACTTTTAATGTTCCATTCTATCATTTAAAACTTAAGGATGTTTTGATATAGATGACTTGCCCCTTGGTTCACTCTTGAAATTGTTGTGCAATTAAAACCTTTTATGACTCCATAGCCCAATGGACTAAATCATGTTTCATATCTATCATATCAGCTGAACCTTGTTCTGATTGTTCACATCTTCATTCCTTTAGAACTATTTCATTTTTAGGAATTTCCACTCAATTAAAAATCATGCTCAACCATCCAAAACAAACAAAAACCCTTTCTCTCAATAAGTAGCCTAATATCACATTCCAAGATCTTTAAAGATAAATCAATCTTTGCACTTATAGAGAGATCCCTCTCTGGATTCAGGAGGGATAGATCCTAGAATCCCAAAGTGGTTCATAGTGTTGTCTCTACAGTTTTGGTCTTGCCAATCTACTGAAATTACAGGGAACCAAAATTTATGGCAACTCCACTGGGGACTAAGTCAAATTTCATCTTAGACACCTTTGAGACCTCAAAAATCCCTCGAGTACAAGTAGCCCTCTTCAAGCACTACCTAAGCAAATGGTAATCATGATAAAACTTATTTGAATCAATGACAAACTAAGGAACCCTTAGGATTCTCATAAGAGCTTATCAAACCTTGAAGAAATCAACTAGCTTAGCCATAAGAGTAAAATTTCTTTGTCTCATCACTGTAGCTAAGTGTTGAAACATATTCAGGACACTCTTGGAACCCATAGGACTGAAATAACTTAGAAAACCCAAAAATATTTCAGACTGGTATTCAAATAAACATGGTGGTGGACCATAAAACATTTTACCTCTGAAGGAGCTAAAAATTTCCACCTGGTGACTCCACAATCCTAAACAGACCTAAGACTCCACTGGGAAACCCATTGTCATCATAACATTATATAAACTCAGTTAAGAATACTTTAAGGATTAAATTTTTCTTGTTTAAAGATCAGTTAGCTTCTTGAAGATTGTTATATTTGGCTTGAACTTTTCTTGTTGAATGGTCTGAAAAACATAGCATAGTGGCTTCTAGAAGACTTCATACTAGAGACTATCCTGACCCAAACCCTCCTGAGATAGTTGATAACCCTAAAAGAATTCTTAGGCAGTCTCCTAAGGCCAAATCTTCAACTATTATCAGACCTTTCCCTAGAGCTAATTCTATCCCTGAAAACCTTTCAGCTCTACAAGAATCACAAGTAGACTTAAGAAATCCATTTAGAGCTAGGTCACTTGGTGATATAGATTGGATAGATATTGAGTCTTCACCTTCATCCAAAAGTAGAGGTGAATATCTTGGTAGCAGAGAAACTACTCCACTTGATTTACATTTCCTTCATAATTTTTGTTTCTCTCATCCTAGATCTGCTCAACAGTCTCTTGTTGGTCCATCCACATATTTTCTCCATAAATCCACTGCTCAATCCACACCATTCCATCAATCTCCTCCCATTTTCCATCCTCCAACTGTAAACCCCCCATTTTTCCCACAACCTCCTATCATGGCAGCATGGTATGCCCCTCTAGTCCTTCCTTTACCTTTAGTCAATCTTCCACAGGACTATCAGTCCTAGATACCATTGTATCATGCCAGTGGTGCTACTACTACTTCACAACATGTGGACAAGATGAATGACTACTTTGACAGAAATGAAATTGATGATGAGTCTGTCAAACTTAGATTATTTGCTCAAAGATTAGGGGGAGAAGCAAGAAAATGGTTCAAAGGCTTAGCCCCTCACAGTATTAATGATCTCCAAGCCTTCCATCAGCTATTCTCAAACAAATGGAAAGTTAAGAAAAACCCTCTCCAAATAATTTCAAACTACAAGAATCTCCAAAGAAACACTGGGGAAGCATTCAAGCTTATTGCACTAGGTTCAATAGTGTGTATAATGAAATTCTCCCAGATCTTAAACGTCCACAAGGCTCAGCATTAAACAAGTTTCCTAAAATGGCTTATCAACTTAGAGAAAGAGACCCTTAGACTCTCGAAGATATGCGAAAAGGAGCCTTAGTTGTGGAAGTAAATCTAATGGAGAAAAGAGATAGAATGAGAAGTGAGAAGAAGGTATCCTTTAGGGAGGAGTCTGCACCTTCCACATCTAGCTCAAAGATGGAAATAATGATGGAGGAAATGATGAAAAATATGAGCATTATTGAGAGAGCACAAGCTATTCAAAACCAATCAGCTCCTCAAAACCGAAATCAAAATCAAAATCAGAATTTTAGGAGAAACCAAACTCCAAACAGACCAAGGGAGGATGATCAACAGATTACACCTCATTTTCACCAAAATTATGTGAGTGAGGTTGAAGAGACAATTGAACAAGTAGAGGAGGAGGATATAAACATGTTGGGAGTAGACAATGATAATTTTGATGTTCATTACATTATGAAACAAGGTCTATACACACCCTATGATGATAAGAGAGCAGAGGATGAGTATTACTATCAAGAGTTGGAAAATGTCATCATTGAAACACCAAGAGAGTATGACCTTAGGAGTAAAAAGAATCAGGAACCTCCTAAGAATAAAACCTCTGATAAACCTACAAAGGACAACCCTGTGAACAAACCCAAAATAACAAAACAGAAAGACAAAACAGTGGCTGTAAATTCCAATCAAAACAAAGAGAAAGGCATTCAAATTAATGAAAAACAAAGTGCAGATATTAGCAGTGTTAGTACCTCAGCTAATGCTCCTGTTAAAACAATTTTGACAAATGTAAATAGAGGAAATCAGCAAGTTGATCTTGTTGATAAAGTGGTGGTTAATAAGGCTGATGCAAACATTGTAAAAAGTCAGTTGCCTTTTAGTTTGGAACAAGAAATTGCCAAGATAAAAATCTTTGTTCCTCTTATTGAATTAGCCACCCAATATGTATATAGATCACAAATTTTGAAGGATTTTAACATAACAAAGAACAATGACACTGTCAATCTTAATGATGACCAACTAGAACTTTTATTTGGCCCTAATATTGAAGGAAGATACCAAGAAGGACCAGTTCCTCCTTTTTATGTTTTTTGAAGATTCATGATAAAATTTTGCACAATGCCATGCATGACTCAGGGGCCTCTCACAATTTAATGCCCAAATCATTAATGGAGAGCCTAGGCCTTGAAATTACCAGAACTTACAAATATCTACACTCCTTTGACTCCAGTAGAGTGAAATGTTTAGGTTTGATCAAAGACCTCTATGTAAACTTAGCACAAATTCTAGCCAAGTGTTTAGTAATGGATATTGTAGTGGCTGATGTACCCCCAAAGTATGGTATGTTGTTATCAAGATCTTGGGGAGCTAGGTTACAAGGAACAATGCAAATGGATATGACATATGCTACTATCCCTATTTTCAATCAAGCAAGAATACTTTATAGGGAATCTCATATGCAATACATGGTAAGTAGCCAAAAAAGACCGGAAAACACTCCTATCTATTCTGTACATACAGGCCTTGAATCATTCATTCTCTTTAATTATGAAATAACTGATGAGAAAGAAACCTTAACTGACTTGGCAACCACTTCACACTATAACATAGTGATAGACACAAAAGAGGGAGAAGACATGACAGAAAGGGCAAAACAGTTTGCTAAATCAGATAATCACAGTGAATAAATCATAGGTCTAGAGCTACAAATCAGTCATCGATTATTTTCCAACCTTGAGAACCATGAGAAGAAATCTCAACTTAACGAAGAATATGAGGAAATACAACATTTTCAACACAATACTGACTATCAAGAACAAGCTGAAAGCACACAAGATAAAGAGGATAGTAGTCAAATTGTTATATCTGAAACTAGTCCTCTTTGGAGGATGAATTTTGATGGGTCTTGAACTAAGAACAACGCAGGTGTAGGCACTTGGATGCATAACATTGAAAATGATCATACTGAAGGGCATTCCTACAGATTAAATTTTCAATGCTCAAATAACATAGCTAAGTATGAATCCCTCCTTTTATGCCTACACTTGTTGAAGAAACTAGGAGCCAAAAGGATAAAGGTGCATGGGGATTCAGAGTTGATTGTTAGGCAAGTGAATGGGGAATATAGTGCCAAACACCCTAGACTTAGAGCCTATAGGAATGATGTCATGGATTTATTGAACACATTTGAGGAATTCCAACTAATTTTTGTCCTAAGAAACTGAAATATTTTGGCCCATAGTTTAGCTTTTTCTGCTCGAACATGCTTGACACCTTATGGAACCAAACAATGCACAACTCAAATCAAATTTAGAGTAGCTTTCCCTGATAATGAGAAATAATGGCAAGTGTTTGATGGAGACAAACAAATAGAAGAATTCTTACAGTCCAGAAATGAATTTGAACTACCAAGTTCAGATTCAGATTATGAAGATGACTGTTCTACTGAAGAAAACATGCTTGATGAAGAAATAAAGTCTCCAAAGATTGCTGATATAAATATGCTAGCTGATAAACTTGAACAAACCACAGAAATTAGTGTAGATTTAGAAAAAAAAGACTTAGAGACTTTGAAATCTAACACACAAATCTTGCCAAAAGGTCTAGCCCCATTAGAAGAGTTGTTTGATTTCAATGATGTTGCCAAGAAACCCAAACTAGAGCTTGTTGAAACTAAAGTTGAAGAGTGTAATATAGGCAGTGAACTAAAACCAAAGATGATCAAATTGTCTAAAACTTTACCAACTCACATCAAGCTAAAATATATTGAGCTGTTTAAAGAATTTTCTGATGTTTTTGCATGGAGTTATGAGGACTTAAAGTCCTATGACATAGAAATAATTAAGCACAAGATACCTCACAAAGAAAACCAAAAGCCCTTTAAACAAAAATTGCACAGAATAAACCTTGTCCAATTACCTTTGGTTGAGAAGGAAGTTAAGAGAATGTATGATGCTGGGATTATTGTTCCTATTATATATTCAGAGTGGGTGTCTAATCTAGTGTCAGTTAGGAAAAAGATAGGAGAAATAAGGCTTTGTATTGAATTTAAGAACTTAAAAAAATCCTCATTGAAGGAAAACTACCCTTTAGCCAAGATGGATCATATTTTACAAAGGGTGGTGGGTTGTAAAAAAAATTCTTTGCTTGATGACTTCTCAGGGTACAATCAGATTTTAGTACATCCTAATGATCAATTAAAAACAACTTTTACTACACCTTGGGGAACTTTCATGTATGTGAAAATGCCCTTTGGTTTAATGAATGTTGGGGCTATATTTAAAAGAGCCATGGATATTTCATTTTCGGAAGAATTAGGCTACTTCTTCATTATCTACCTGGATGATATCACTGTTTTTTCAAAAACAAATGAAGAACACCTAGAACACTTGAGAAAGTTCTTTGAGAAATGCATAAAGTATGGGTTGTCTTTAAATCCCAAGAAAAAAATGTTTGGTCTCCAAGAAGGTAAACTACTTGGACACATCATAACATAAGAGGGGATAAAAATAGACCCAAAAAGGATCGATGGTATTTTGCAAATCAACCACCCAAGAAACATCAAGAAACTTCAATCTTTCATTGGAAAGACTAATTTCTTGAGAAGGTTCATACCCAACTTGGCTGAACTCCTTAGGAACATAACAAACATGCTGAAGAAGGAACAAGGAGTTAAATGGACCTTACAGGAAAAGAAATCATTTGAACTGGTCAAACAAGTATTAACCAAAACACCAGTTCTTATAAGTCCTGATTTTTCAAAAGATTTTTTCATTTTTTCATTTGCATCAGAACATACAGTAGCTGTTGTCCTATTCCAGAAAAATTCAAATGGACAAGAGCAGCCTATTTCATTATTTAGTAAGGAATTGAGAGATGCACCTCTGAAGTACAGTATCATGGAGAAACAAGCTTTTTCCTTAGTCAAAGCTTTAAAAAACTTCAGAGTATGCATTCTACATTCACAAATTATTGCATTTGTGCCTAATTTAGTGGTGAAAGATATTCTAACCCAGGATCCAGATGGAAAAAGAGGGAACTGGATATCTGTAATATTTGAATATGATTTAGAAATCAAGCCCACTAAACTCATAAAAGGCCAAGTACTAGCAAGATTAATGGCTGAGTCTAATTTTGAAGCTCTTGATATTAACATGATAAATGCATTAGATGAACAAGAAGAATTGTCAACTCCCATTGTTGAAGATCATTTTATGAATTCCTCTTGGTATGCTAATGTTTTATATGTTTTGCTCAATTTTAATACACCTCCTAGTTTGTCAAAAACAAACGCAAGATTTTTGAAGTTAAAAGCTGTAAATTACCGCATTTTAGATAAATGTCTTTATTGGAAAAATGCTAGTAGGTTATTGCTTAAATGTTTGCTTGAGAATGATGCAGATAAGGTAAAGCATGAGTTCCATGAAGGAGAATGTGGAGGCCACCTTTATTGGAAGACAACTGCCAACAAAATCCTTAGCGCTGGTTACTATTGGCCCACCCTCTTTCAAGATGTCCATAAAATGATCATTGCCTGTCATAAATGCCAACTCTTTGAAGGCAAAAGAAAATTGCTTCCCTTACCATTGCATCCAATCACTGTTGAAGCTCCTTTTCAACAGTGTGGTCTAGACTTCATAGGAGAAATCCATCCACCATCATCTGCCCAACATAGATGGATTCTCACTACGACAGACTACTTCACCAAATGGATAGAAGCCATCCCTTTTAGGCAAGCCAATGACTCTGTTATCATAAAATTCCTTGAAAATCATATCCTCTCTAAATTTGACTATCCTAGAAATATTATTACTGATAATTCTTCTACATTTGGATCCAAAAAGATGGTTGAATTATGTCACAAATATCAGATTACATTGGGTCATTCCACTGCTTATTACCCTCAAGGCAATGGGCTGGTAGAATCCTCAAACAAGAGTTTGGTGAACATAATCAAGAATTTTCTGGAGGAAAATATGAATTCATGGTACACAAAGTTGGTACATGCTCTTTGGGCTGACAGATTAACACTTAAAAAGTCAATTGGAATGCAACCTACCAACTTGTTTATGGAGTAGATGCAATTTTTCCAACCAACCTAGGAGTGCCAATTATGAAGCTGATCCAAGAAGTACAGTTTGAAGAGAATTAAATGATCAGAAGAATTAATCAGGCTATACATATTCAAAAAACTAGAGAGGAAGTCTACAACGGAGCATTACAAAAGCAAGAAAGTTTCAAGAAGTTGTTTGATAGAAGAACAAAGGCCAGTGATTTCAACATTGGAGACAAAGTTTTAAAGTGGGATTCTAGGAGAGAAGATAAGGGAAAGCATGGGAAATTTGATAACTTACGGCTTGGCCCTTACCTCATTCATTCTACTGCTGGTAACAATGCCTATTTCTTACAAGAATTGAATGGAGCAGAACTATTTGGGGGTCCTGTCAATGGTAGGATGCTCAAACATTATTTTTCTTAACCATATCATTTTGGAAACATTTTTTATTTTTTCTCATTGTGTATATCATACCCATCATTGCATTCAAAGTTAGAAAATAAAAAATTACAAAAACAACAGAAAAAAGAAAGAAAAGAGAGCAGATTGTAAAAACAAGAAAGGTATAGCCCCATACCAGAAAAGAGAAACAAAAGTCTAAAAGTGTGCAAGCTCGAATGCCACTCCTAAGAAACACACTCATAGTTAGTCATACAACCTAATCATGACTAATATTTTTTCAATTTACTGCTGATAGGTTAGTGAAATAGATTTTCCAAACATCTTAATCTTGGCTTATAAGTTAGGTAGATTAGGATAGAGGAAAAAGGGTTCAAACAAGCTCAAAATATGAACCTATGAGTTTCAAAAAGATACATGGCTCTAATCTGTTTTAATATTGAGCCAAATATAGATGAACTGTTTCTAATATGCCCAAAACCTGAACCAGAAAACAAAGAGAAAACAGCTCAAACAAGCCTAAAAATAGAGTTGAAGAATAGATGAAGGATGTTCTTGAATTTTCATATCTTAAGCCTTCACAATTTTGATTTACTTTTCTACAATTTTAGTCTATGTGTAGCTTGTTTTTATGCCATAGATTAGTATCAAGTTAGACTGTTCAATCCTAGCTTGTTGCTTTTCAATTTCTGTCTCAAAATGTAGAGAATAAAAATCTGTGAGACAGTCTAATCCTGACAGATAGTAGTTAGGTAGAGAAGCTTATAAACTCAACTGCTTAATCTGAGTTCATGGAGAAATAAGAGTAGAAATAGAATAGTTTTAAGTTTTCAAAAGAATAAAATTCTTGTAAAAAGAGTTTGCCAATCCAAATGCACTCTGAAAGAAGAAAAAATT
Source organism: Pinus albicaulis (assembly GCA_034641835.2). Classification (NCBI taxonomy): domain Eukaryota; kingdom Viridiplantae; phylum Streptophyta; class Pinopsida; order Pinales; family Pinaceae; genus Pinus; species Pinus albicaulis. The sequence continues at coordinate 9,988,816 of MU968501.1, read as the reverse complement.
CTAGATCATTAGGATTGGGTAGGTAGAAAGCTTGTTTTAATAGATTTCCATTGTTTGTAATGGCTGCTAACATTGTCAGAGCAAAAGAAGATCAGAAAAGTAAAGAAAGTTGCAGCCCAATGGATGAGGCATTGATCAGCTCCTAGAGAAGATAGGTCTAAAGTTCTTGACACCTTCAAGAAGGTGCCAACCCCATGTGGAGCCATTATTAGCCACCTATAAAAATTTGTTATACCAAATCGTGGCTAAATATTTTTAGCCTTTAAGAAACAATTCATTTCCAAAATTGTGAGTTCTTGAAGTCTTATGATGTCTTCATTCCTTTAGATTAATCTTCACTGTTGTTTCCCTCATAATCCTGAAAAAATCTGTTGTCTTCCTAAAGAAGAAGACTGCTCAAAAAAACCCATTTTTCCCTTCATTTTTACCCCTCCTTTCATTCACGAAAACTCCTTATTTATCCCTTCTTTCCTTCACAAAATTTCTCCATAAGCCTATTTTTAACCTTCTAAATCACTTCAAATCCCCTTTAAGATCATTTGGTCTCCTTCCATTTGTTTTACAAAGCCTTCTTTCCTCTACTGGAACCCTCAATTTCCCTTAAAAGCTTTGTTTTTAAGCCTAAAAACAGTATTTTTTCATTATAAAGGTTCCTAGCCCCCGAGGGCTTAACTATCGTAACCTCTGCTCCATAAGACCCTAACCCCGCAACTGGGCACTGAAAGTACTTAAACCCCTGTTTGAAACCTTTTCCTCCTTTATATTTCAATAAAACCCAACTTTTTATTAAATCCGACAGTTCAAGGTTTAAATGAATATCCACCGCTGATCCTTGCAGATCAATAGCCATCAGCTAAGTCACATTGTAAAAAATTTCCGCATCACAAGTTATAAATCACATCACAAATAATCATTTAACCCTTTTTCTCTTGGTTCTTTCCTTTTCTCCGATGCGATCCTGCAATCGCTTATCCATCGTTGATCTTCTTTGCTACCCCTTGATCCAATGGTTCACATCGTTCTCCAGTTCAAACCTACCATTCCACCTTTCGCATTCATAATTGAATCTGCACCATCGATCTAATTTTAGATCGATGGCTCTCGCTCAATCACAAATCAGAAAATCACAGTTGTCCCAAAAACCTTGCCCTTTTGACTTCTCCGATCCCAATCCCCCCGATTGAATCTTGGCTGTCGAATCCACAAGAACCAATGGCTAAGATCTCATCGCAACTCCACCCATAATTCTTCGCATTTGTCCCTCCAATTAATTTTCAACTGTTGATCTAATTCCTAGATCCGATGGCGAGCATTACATCGTGTCGCTAGAATCCTTGGGTCCATTCCCTTTCCCTCTTTCGATTGCAATCCTATGATTTAATCTGAACCATCGAATCCACAAGAACTGACAGCTCAGATTTAATCACGCTCCGCCATAGCCCTCCGATGTTAAAACCCGCCGATTCATCCCGACTGTTGATCTCTCTAAGATCTAACGGCTCGTGTGCAATCGCTTTGCAATCTTCCCTTTGTTCTTTCTCTTTTCCTCCTCCAATGCCATTCTTCCCAATTAAATCTTAGTCGTTCAATCCACAAGAACTGACGGCTAAGATCTCGTCGAAACTTCGCCTATAATTCTTCGCGCTTGTCCCTCCAATTAACTCTCAACCGTCGATCTGACGGTCAGTATGTAATCGCATTGCAAATTTTTCTTTGTGCCTTCTTCTTTCCTCCGCCGATTTGTGATCCTATGATCGGATCTGGGCTATCCATTTCATAGATCTAATGGTCCAGATCAAACCCGAATACCTTCGTTATTTCATAAGCCCGTCAGTGTAATTCTTCAGTAAATATCCACCATTGATCTTTGGAGATCAACGATCCACGTTCCACTCGACCCCCTGCCTCATATTCCTTTCATCGCCCCTGTTAGTGTCAGTCTATTCATACTACAATCAGTGATCAAAATTTCTCTTTTGCATTTGCATATTAGGAGTCCCATACCAATAAAATTTCACCATTCCACTAGGTCATGGATTCATTAATGGTAGTGATTTTCATTAGTTTTCCCTCATGTGAAACTTGTTGATTCTCCACTCTATGGTATTTAGTCATGAGCTACTTTCACTTTGTCAGTCAGGTCAGTAGGTCATAGGATGAGTCTCATTAGGTTCTATGATTTCACCATGGTCAAATTAATAAGTCAAGTGTCAATAAATATTAGCAAAGTCATGAGGAGGTCAATAAACTCAAAGTCATAGCACTTGGGAAGATCAAAGAAATTTTTTATTCAGTTTGATGTAATTTTCACCTCAAAACCATGTTTTGAGGTGAAAACATGATATGTTACCTTCATTATCATTTATTATGTAATTTTATGTCAGCATATGTAATAAGTCACATTTCAGAAGTTGCTATCTCCACAAAGTCATCACCCTGCCTTTCAGAGAGATTTTCCACAACATTTTTAGTTTAGAATAATGTTCTAAGTATGTTCAGTAGAAAGAGCCCGAAAAGAGCTTTCCAACAGTATATTTCACTCTCAAAACTGACTTCTGGATCAAAATTTATGCCTAAGTGAATAAAGTCCTATATACCTTAACCCTTCCCCTTTTTCCCATCTTTCTCTTAAACTTTATGTTATTAAAGTTTAATATTTTCTTCTATAAATCCCTTTTTCCCCCTTCCGATTACATAATCACACTACAAAAAGTCTTATATTAATCCGATGCGATTAAACTACTTCCCCTCCATACCTTTGAAATTTTATAATAAAGTTTAAAGGCTTTATATTATAAAACCCCGCCGATCCAAACCTTTTCCTTCCTCGATCACATTGCAACATTTAATATATGCACCCGATTGGCCCATGGCAAAAAATCTAATGCAATTGTAATAAGCTCCCTCGGATTGAGTTAAGTCGCCTATTGAAAAAATCCGATGCAATTAACTCATTTTCGATCGCATTGCAAAAGTCTTGTGCCCGATCCGATCATGCCCCTCCTTCCGATCCAATCGCACATCCACTTAACCCATCGCTAATTGCATTTCTCCGATGTGATTGATCACCCATCGCAATCAGCATTCCCAAATTCATTTTCCTCTTCTCCATTCCCCTCCATTCTTTTGATTATGATTGGTCGGGCCCCACCACAGTCCCTTCCGTCTCTTCCCAAATTAAATGAGTTTTCTCCTTTGTTAATGAGATAAATTGATTTTCCAAAATCTTCTAAGTATTTCAATCACATCGCATTATTCCACTTTACCATGGCACTTTGCCTTGCCTCCCTTCCGATGGTGATTGCGATTTGCACCCCCGTCCCACCATATTATATTTCCGCCCATTTATAATACAAAGGACCTTTTCCTTTGTGAAACTTAAATTTAATTTATTTCGTTTTACCAAAGGACTTCCCCCTCTTTGCCTATTCCCAATCGCATCAGGAAAATCCCGAAGTGTAATGCATTTGGCCCTGCCCCCCTCCCTATTCTGATTGCAATTACACTATTGGACCTCTCCATTTATTTACCCAATCGCATCAGAAGTTTTTAAGGCCTCATAACTTTTTCCTCTTCCCTCTGATCCCTGATTGTGATTGCCCTTATGAGCTAATCGCATGGGATTTTTACATCACTCCATTGTGTTTCACACCTTCCTCAATCTTTTGATTGCGATTGTGATTCCGACCCCACCTCCTTTCCCTTTTGCTCCTATTCATTTAAATGGGAATTTTTTGTTATTAAAGGAATAAAAGTTTAGTTCTGATATTTTCAAAGGGCATTTCTCAGTATATAAAGAGATTTTCAAAATAAAAAGAAAGGAAACAATCAAAGGGCCAAGAGCTAAATATAAGATAGAAACTTCTACAACAACAAGAAAATGGGGATCTGCACTTCAGATTGCCTATTTTCACCAATCCAACCTATCAGTGAAACTGCCCAAGTGGTTGAAATATATTACTGCTTCTTCTTTTCAGGGGTAGTCTGTTGGTTCCTTTTCTATGATCAAATTTCAGTTCTTGAGTTGTGAAAAAAGCTCCCTTTTTTGTGGACCTACTTCCCACAAATATTGTATATTTAATGTAATTATTTCAGTCATTTGTGAGCAGTCTGTAACTCAGAAGGAGGGGAATAGTGTGGAAATCAAGGAGAACGCTCTGCGCTCCATTGTAACAGTTTTGGACAGGGAATTAATAAAGAGATGCAGCTCTGATTTGTGGGATCCATCTGGTATGAAATTTAGCATTTGTTCTCTCCTTTGTGTTCATATGTAAATTTTTATGTATACCACTCATTCATAAACATCTCTGTTTGAATGTTTTCAAGATAGAAAGGTAGAATCCATTCTTTATGCTTTTCCTTGGGAAATCATTCTTACTTTGGGTTTTTCTTCTGTTTGAAAAGGATCCATTCTTATGCCCTTTTCATCTTCTCACCCGTCTTTCCATTCCATCATTATTTAAACTTAATTTCTAAAAATTCCTGCCTATCTTGCCCCATGAAATAACCTGTGTCTCGATTTAATTTCCCTATTCAAATTGTCCTATTTGTCCCACACACCCCTGAAAAATTCATTCATTTTATTAAAACTTCTTCCTATTATTATGCGTAGCCTAAAATCATTTCATCATTGTACTTCGTTGAATATCATTTTATAGAGAGAGCCCTCTCCTAACCTTGTAGGGCTAACTACAAGGCTGAGCGTTGTTTAGATGTTACCCTGATTTGCCTTTCTTCAGCCTAAGGTTCAGATTAGGTGCTAACATTTCTGGCGACCATACTAGGGAAATTTTAGCATAAAAGATTTATCACCCCAGTAATATTTTCCTTGTAAATTCTTGATGATATTATTTCAGAGTTTTGGAGGCTGAAATAAAATTTTGTAAAGTAGAAATTTGACCACACTGGCTTCAAGAAGATACACAAGGGCCAATCCAGATCCAAATCCTCGCCCTGTGTTTGAGAATCCTAATCTTATCCCAAGAATAGTCAGAAGACAAGAAGGATCACTAAGTCCTAGGCCTATTTTTAGATCTCATACTTGGCCCAGTGAGTGGTTGTTTGTAGAAAGATCTTTCTTTTGATTAGAGTTTTGAGCTTTCTTTGTTCAGAATTAAATCTGAAAATGCACTTGATGATATAGCTTTAGATCCATAATTTCTTGTAGATATCGAAGTTAAAAGGGCAAATACATCAATTGATGATTATATTTTGAAGTCGCCTCAGACATCTATCACTGTAACTAAAATCCCTGAGCCTTCAGTGTCATCAGGAACAACATTCCCTCCTCCTAATTCATCAGCATTCCCATCAGTCAATTCCCAATTATCATCCCCTCCATCAACACCTCCCTTAAAACCTAGTATTACAAACACTGTTGTAAATCCACCTCGAGTCATGGCTGCTCGGTATGCACCTCTGGTTTTACCTCAGGTTTTTGAATGATATGCCTGCTGATTATCAAAGTAAAATTCCTATCTTTGATGCCACTCAAAGCACCACAACCCAGCCGCATGTTGATAAGATGAATGACTTTTTTGATCTTCATGAGGTAGAGGCAGAGAATGTAACCACAAGGTTGTTTTTCCAAAGCTTTGGAGGTGAAGTTAGAAAGTGGTTCAGAGCTTTACCAACACCTCTATTCACAATTTTCAGGAGTTACATACACAGTTATTAGACCGGTGGGAGGTAAAGAAAAACCCACTCCAGGATTATTGTTTAAGAGAATATTAAGAGAAGTGTGGGTGAAACTGTACAGGATTATTGTTTAAGATTTAATGTTGTATATAATGCTATTCTGGCTAACCTGAATCCTCCTGTGGGATTATCCTTGCTTAAGTTTCCCGATGGTTTTGATGCTAATATGGCATACTAGCTGCGAGAAAGAGATCCTACCACACTTGAAGACATGCAGAAGATAGTGGTGAGCATAGAAGCCAACTTGCTAGATAAAAGAGTGTGCACTAGAGCTGAAAACAGAGTCATGATGAAAGAAGAAGTGTCTCCTTCAGACAGTAAGATGGACACTTTGATTCAGAAAGTGGAAAAGATGGTTGATCGATTAACAATTTCAGACAGACCTGAAGCTCAAATGAGGAATCTTAATTTTAGAGGACAGTAGCTGCAATTTAGAATTAAGTAGAGAGAACAGAGAGCGCGGAACCAAATGACACCACAACAGTAGATCAAGACTCCATTACAATAGAATTACATTCAAGGAATAGAGACAGATGATGATGATGATCCTGTGATTGATCATTTCTTCACAGCTAATGGCACACTCATTTTTCTCACAGAAGGCGAAGATTACACAGCGACTATAGACATTCAAAAGGATGATGATTTCATTTTGGCCAATGATGTGGTGATGGAAGAAGAGTCTGATGACTACCAAAGAGGATACATGAATGCTTTATCAACCCAACAGAAGCAGTATGCTTTGAGGAATAGAGAAGTTCTAATTCATCCCATTCAAAAAAGAAAAGAGCTCCAATTGAAAAATGATCATTTGAATACGCAAAAGAAAGAGAAAGAGTTGGCCGACCCTTCCTCCATCAAAATGCCTTCAGCGATTAATACAGCGAATGAAAAGAAACAACATAGCGTGGCAAAGGAGCAAACAGAGAAGAAAGACCCTCCCATTAAAGAGGTAGAAAAAGCTCCTTATTTTAATTTAGAAAATGAAATTGCTAAGTTGAAAGTGTCAATGCCCTTGACTGAGTTGGTGAAAAATAGTACTTATAAAAATCAGGTGTCTAGAATTTTGTAAATAGACTCTGTTTTAGATATGGTTAATGTTGAATATGATTACCCTGAACTCATCTTTGGTCTAGCCACAGACGATCAATCTGAAGAAAGAGAGGTCCCTCCCTTTTACCTGAGTCTTAGATTACATGAGTTCATTTTACACAATGCTATGTTGGACTCTGGAGTCTCACATAATTTGATGCCCGAAGTCATTATGGAGAAGTTAGGACTTGATATCACTCGTAAATATCATGATTTGTATTCTTTTGACTCAGGTAGGGTCCATTGTATTGGTCTTATCAAAGATTTGGTAGTGTCTTTAGATCAAATCCCAACCAAGAATGTTTTGATGGATGTAGTTGTTGCCGATGTTCCACCATGAGTTGGAATGCTTCTATCCAGATCTTGGGGTGAAAAAATTAAAGGAACCATGCAGCTTGAATTCTCTTATGCCACCATTCTCGTGTTTGGCCAGTTGAGAAAACTATATAGGGAGAAGAAAATGAAATATATGATCACTAGAAAAGAGAAGCCAGTTAATCATCCCATTAATGCAGTCCACACAGATTTAGAGTCCTTTGTCTTGTATTCAAATGGTGGTTTGAATGATGTGAATGTTCAGTTGGTAAAAGTAGATGAAATACCTAAGATTTCAGAAAATTTTAGGGAAGTCCTCAAACAGGAAAAAGAAAAAGCATCAAGCACTTCTGAGCCCCCTGCCTACCAGCAGCAAAAAGACGGTGAACAACAGAAAGATGCAGAAATCAGCCAAGACAAAACTGCCTTCACAACACCCTAGGGAACCTTCCAATATTCCAAAATGCCATTTGGACTAAAGAACGCTGGAGCTACTTTCCAGTGAGCGATGGAAATTGTTTTTGCCAATGAAAAAGATGTTTTTCTTATTGTTTATTTGGATGATCTAACAGTGTTTTCTGGTTCTGACGATGAACACTTGCACCATTTGAGAGTTGTTTTTTAGCGATGTAGAAAATTTGGGATTTCTCTTAATCCAAAGAAGAGTCTCTTTTCTATGGATGAAGGCAAGTTACTGGGGCATATCATCTCTAAAGATGGTATCCACATCGATCCTTTAAGAGTGGAGGTAATCCAGCACATAGACCTTCCACAGAGCAAGAAAGAGATTCAAGCATTCAATGGTAAGATGAACTTCCTACGCAGATTTATACCTAATTTGGCTAAAAATTTAAGAGAAACGACTAACATGTTGAAGAAGGATAGCACTGTCAAATGGAGTGAGGAAGATATCAAGTCATTTAATCTGGTAAATTTTTCGTTTTCCAATGCCCCAGTCTTGATTATTCCCAACTATACTCAAGATTTTATTATTTTTTCATTTGCATCGGAGCATACTATGGCTATTGTTTTAATGCAAAAGAGAAATCAGATTGAAAAGCCAATTGCTTTTTTTAGTAGGACTATTAGAGATGCTACCTTGAGGTATAATATTATTTAGAAACAAGCATTGGCTCTTATAAAGGCACTGAAGGATTTTAGGGTCTATATTTTGCATTCACATACTATAGCATATGTTCCTAATGCAGCAGTGAAGGATGTGTTGATGCAAACTGATCCAGAAGGTCGAAGAGGTAAGTGGATAGTAGCAATGTTTGAATACTATTTGGAGATCAAACCCACAAAGTTGATCAAAGGACAAGGCTTGGCAAAGTTGATGGCCCAATCAAATCTGTGTGCCTTGGATATAAACCTCATAACAACAATGTCAGAAAATGAGGATGAAGGTTTGCTTGTTCCAATTTCAGATATTTTTCTACAATCCCCATGGTATTCAGATATTTTTTATGTTCTTCAACATCTTTCACCACCTCTAGGCATGTCTAAAAGTAAAAGTAGATCACTGAAACTCCAATATGCTAAATACTATATTTTAAACGGTGCTCTTTATTGGAAAGATCTAGGAGGTATTTTTCTTGAATTATTTGGTTGAAGAAGAGGCTCAGAAGGTAATGCACGACTTTCACAAAGGTGATTGTGGTGGTCATTTGTTTTGGAAAACTACAACTAACAAAGTGTTGAGAGCGGGATATTATTGGCCCACTCTATTTTCAGATTTGTATAAAACAGTGATGAGTTGTCATGAATGCCAAATTTTCCAAGGGAAGAAGAAGCTACTTCCTCTTCCTTTGAAACCAGTTTCAGTAAACGCTCCCTTTCAGCAGTGGGGACTCGATTTCATAGGGGAAATCCATCCTGCATCATCAGCATAGCATCGATGGATATTGACAGGAATAGATTACTTCACTAAATGGATCGAGGCTGTCCTAGCAAGGCAAGCTATAGATATGGTAATTATTCAATTCCTAGAATCGAATATTTTATCTTGTTTTGGTTGCCCATACAAAAATATAATAGATAATGCAGCAAAATTCAAGTCTAAGAAGATGATGGATTTCTGTGACAAATAAAATATTGTCTTGGGCCATTCAACAGCGTACTACCCACAAGGCAACGACCTAGAAGAATCATCCAATAAATCGTTGATAAATATAATCGAGAAAATGCTGGAAGTGAACAAAAGGAATTAGCATCGAAAGCTCATCAACGCATTGTGGGCAGACAGAGTTAGCAGTAAGAAATCCATAGGTATGTCACCTTTTGAATTATTTTATGGTACTAATGTTGTCTTTCCTACATCGCCAACAGTTCTAGTTATGAGCTTATTACAAGAGGGTGGCATTCAAGATGATGATAACCAGCGTAGGATCAATCAGATGATCCACCTTCAGCAAAAAAGAGAGGAAGTGTCACAGAACGCTATTCAGTTGCAGGAGAAGATAAAGAAGATCTATGATGATAAGACCAAAGCAGAAAATTTTCAGTTGAATGATGTGGTGTTGAGATGGGATGCAAGAAATGAGGATAAAGGGAAGCATGGCACATTCGACAACCTGTGGAAAGGACCATACAATATTTCAGTATACAGGGGATAGAATGCTTTCTTTCTTTCAGAAATGGATGGCCAAGATTTCCCTGGTGGAGCAGTGAATGGTAGGCTTTTGAAGCACTACCATTGTTGAAGATAATGGATCAGAAGCTATGTCACCATCATTGTATGTTATTTTTTGGTCAAAGTTCAAAGTACACAGTCATTGGAGTTTGGGGCCCGAGGTGAAGGCTATAAAACTTAAATTATATGTGTATGGTTTGGTTTTATTTTAGTTTTCAGTTTTAGTCTTGAGTCAGAGTCAGTTTGCATTGTGTCATTTTTTAGTGTTTTGATTCCATGCCCAATGGATAAGGCTACTTGGTCTATGGTGTTCTTGGCACCTCCAAGGAGCTACCATCCCCATTGGAGCCAATGTTAGTGTCAGTATAGTCATACTTCCATCAGTGATCAAAATTTCTCTTTTGCATTTGCATATTAAGAGTCCTATACCAATAAAATTTCACCATTCCGCTAGGTCATGGATTCATTGATGGTAGTGATTTTTCATTAGTTTTCCCTCATGTGGAACTTGTTGATTCTCCTCTCTATGGTCTTTAGTCATGAGCTACTTTCACTTTGTGAGTCAGGTCAGTAGGTCATAGGATGAGTCTCATTAGGTTCTAGGATCTCACCATGGTCAAATTAATAAGTAAAGTGTCAATAAATATCAAAAAATTCATGAGGAGGTCAATAAACTCAAAGTCACGACACCTGGGAAGATCAAAGAAATGTTTTACTCAGTTTGTTAGCCCCCCTATGAAATTTTTGACAAGAAAATAGGTTGCTAAATCTTTGCTGAGCCTTTAAGGAATGCATTTCCTCTGAAAACACAGTCTCCTTGAAGCCTCCATGTGTCTTTTATCCTTTGATGAAATCCCCTCTGCTGATTCCCCTTTTAAAGACTCTCTGTTATGAAGAAATGCCCAAAGGCCCCCTTTTCCTTCTTATTTCACCCCCAATGAGTCTCTATTTTATCTCCCTAGTATTCCCCTTCTTTTTCCCTTTTTACCCTCTTGATTCCCCAAAAATCCCCTTAGAATTCTACCCCTAACCTTTGTTGGCCCTTTTCCTCCCTTACTCCTCTATCGTTCCCCTCCTTGGCCTTTAAATTCCATTTAAATGGGCCAAAACCCACCTTCCGACCTTATTATAGGCCTAAGCCCCTTTCCGCCAGCCCCTTAACCACTTCCCCCCACATGCCCCCGCGCTGGGACCAAGCGCTTAAGTCCCGAGCGCTAATCGCAATCGAAATTCGGGCAGGTGCACATTTCCTTTGTAATATCAAAAGTCCTGATGCGATCGTTTTAACACATTAAGTCCTGCGATGCATTTAGCACCGTCAATCTATCACAAAGATCCGATGGTGGAGCACTAATCGCAGCCCCCCGCCCATCACAATCGCAACTCCTTCCCTCCATCTCCCAATTCAATCCTGGTCGTCCATCCTCCCGCAGATCGGACAGTCATCGCAACTCCCGATCGCAAGTCCTCTCCCGATCCCCCCGATCGCACTGTCCCTCTGATTACATCCCCGCCGTTCATTCCTCCCCTAGATCAACGGCCAGCGCTCAATCACAATTCTCCTTGCCAATCGCAATCGGAAGTTCCTCCCTCCGATCCCTGATCACGCCGATTCCCCGATTGCATCGTAGCCATCCGTTCCACTTCGCAGATCCAACGGCTCAGCGCTGATCGCATCATCGCCCATCACCCCTCCCGTTTCTCCCTCCGATTGTGTGTGGGCCATTGATCTGGTGTTTGGATCCAACAGTCAGCGCTCAATCGCGCTCCCGCCGCCGATCGCAATCGCAAAATTTAATATGTATGTTGCGATTGCCACCAGCTCCGACCTCCAATTGCGATTGCTTGATTTCATCATGACCGTCTGTTTCCTCCCAGATCTGACGGCTCAAGTTTAATCGCCCTCCACCTGTGCCGGGTCCCACATCCAAGGCTCCGCTCCCTTGTTTGTTAGCGATTTCCTTTGATGGTTGGGCTTTTACGTTGTTAATCATTTCTTCGCCACTTTGCATTCTTTCCATTATTTCTCCACTATCCTGCCACCATCCTCCGGCCCCCTTGGCACTTCTCCACCACCACTGCCCAGGCTTTAAACAGGTTTATTTTAAATTGTGCAGACATCACAGTCAGGTGTTTTCAGCATCGCCAGCAGATCAGCAGAAAGGATCCAAAGGGGTTAACACCTGTTATTGACATAATCAATGTTTAGCCCCACTTTCGAAGGATTAAAGTTCAGTTTGAAGACTGAGGAGCACACCAGCTAGTCATAACTGTGCCACCTAACAGTAGAGCGCGTTTACTCCAAAAGTACACCTTCCTACAGCAAATCACCATGTCTCCTCGAGCCCTGAAAAGATTAATTGCACTGTCTGAAACCCATTTAAGACAGTCAGGCAGCAGTTAGGAGGGATGGAGCGACCTGCAGACCTTCCACCCAGTTCATTCATTTCAGAGTGGCAGCACAGAGTTCTAGACCACCATAAGGACTTAAAGAACATATCAGAGGTCAATTTCCGGCCTGACAGAGCCTCCAAACAGTCTACGGAGTACAGCACAGCACCATTAAGCAGAGTGGGTGTGAACACCCCCGCCACTCTGTCTTAATGAGATTCATTTATTGTATATTCTACTCCACGTTGCTTCTCTTCTCCTATAAGAAATCCCTGAGAACGAATTGTAAAGGTTGTTGTTGCCTTGCTGTGTAGTTGCTGTTAGAGGGGTTCATGTTTGACTGTTTGAACAGTCTTGGGAGGAAGTAACAGAGTAGTAGTTTTGTAATAGGCTGGGAGGAGAAGTCTGGACTGTATTAGCCATTGAGCTTATTGTACATGACTGGTTTTGCATCAATCAATCAAAGCACATTTCACAGGATCCTGGTCTATTGCTATTGGTGATGTTTTCTCACTTTGTTATTTCATTTACATGTTGTTTCATGTTCTTCTGGTAGGCAACAGAAGTATAGCATAGGATTCACCCTTGTTAGGTGCCCTATGTTTCCTACTCTCCCTACCTTTAATGTTTTCTGCTCTATGTGCTATCTAAGAGTTGATTTCAGTTGATTTAACCAGCGCAGTGGATGTTATTGCCTATTGGCTGATGTATGAATTAGTTGAAGTTGTTCTTAGATGTTCTTGAGGGGTTTTAAGCTGGAAGGTTTGGGAACGCTGGGGATGAGTGTTAGCCCTGTCCACTAGGATCCTTGCGCGACCAGCTGGCCTTTCTAAGATCCCTGCTGTTAATCTTATCTCTGTTTTCCCTTGCAGTTGCTAAAGCTAACCTGGAGTTAAATGACCTCTGGTCAGATCTGTAAGCAGCCCCTTTGTCCCCCTTTGAGAGCTACCTTTGAGTATGTCCAAGCAGGTCTAGAGTTAAATGACCTCTAACCTGATCTATAGACAGAAAATTGGTTGTCTTTCCTTCTTCCACTTCCTCTCCTTAATGTTCCATTCCACCATCTGCCTAAAAGATCCTTTAGTGTAGATGACTTGCCCTGTGGAAGCCTTGGCTAGTTGTTGCATGTAATTTCCTTTCATGACTCCATAGCCCAATGGATGGCACTGTCTTGGCCTATACTCTTTGCTGAAGCTTCCTGTTGCTTTGTTCTTTCCCTCCTATTACTTTCTCAACCCATAATCTCCTAACCAACCCAGCAACCCTCCAACCAAATCATTTAAAACCCCCCTTTGTGCTTCATAACTAGCCTAATATCTCATCTCGAGCTTCAAAGATATATCATTCTTTGCTCTATTTGGAGAGATCCCTCTCCGGGTCCAGGAGGGCTAGATCCTAGGGCCCCAAAAGTGGTTCTGATGTTGTCTCATCTTTTGTTCTTGCCAATCTGGCCAAAACATGGGAACCCCAACATAATGGCGACTCCACTGGGGATTTGAGTGCATTTCAGTTTGAACATTATTAGGCACTCGAAGACCTAAGATCTCTCGTTAGATTGGCTTCTAATTGCTGATGGTGGACAGCAGCCTGCTCCAAACAGTCAAAATCATCCACCTGACGACTCCACACTCCCTACGATCCAAAGACCTAATGACTCCACTGGTGAAGGACACTGAACTGGTTGAGAAGAGGCAGTAGCCTTCTTTGCAAAAGCATGAATCCAAACATGGACAGAGATACAACGTATGACATTTTGTACGATCAATTAATTGAATTAACAGAAACATTTGGTAAATTCCTTGAGATGTATATGGCTGATCCGAATGCAAATGAGGATTATCTAGAACAGCCCGTGCATCTCCCAGAACAAGAACAAACTCAAGACCCAGATGATGAGCAAGACATGTATGATGCTCAAAAATATATAGAAGATGAAGAGGAAAGTGATCAGGGACTTCCTGATTTCTTACCCTTGTCTTGTGTTACGCTGACCAGAGAATATCAGGACCTATTAGCAAAGGCTAATAGGGAAAGTTGCCTTGAGGAAGAAGGAGACCACATAGAAGGGGCAAAATCTGATATGGAAGAAGAGGCTCAAGAAATCATCCAGCCTCCAAATCAGCTAATGCAAGAGGAAGAGGATTGTTGTCCTTCTGTCCATGATGAGCGGGAAACCCCTCTTTTGACAGAAGAGGAGATTGATAAGATATTAAATCAGCAGTCCACCCCAAAAATCTTCTATAGAACACACGCTCCTGCTCAGTCATTATTTGAGTTTGATGATTCAGATCCAGAAGACTCCTCCGTGGATCGGGACGAAGAAAGACCTGTTGTGCACCCAGAATGGTTGACTTGGTCAAGTCCGCCTATTTATGACACTGATGGCGAGAGCCACGACAGTATAATAGCAGATGAAGATTCTTTGAATCTTCATTCTACTTTACCATAGATCATTAGTGAAACTGGTAGCCAACAGCCTTTCCTTTCAGAAGATGAGAAGGAAAGCAAAGAAGAGTTTCTTGAGCAGAGTGAAAGAAAAGAGCTTTCTCTTGAAAAGGAGGAAGCAATGGAACAAACCACTGCTCAAGAATATACAGACCTTTTCACGGAGCTCAGCACATCAGAGCAGAACATATCAGAGCTCCAAGAGGACTCACCTCCAATCTATGACGAGTCCTCAAGTTCAGAAAATGAGGAGGATGAGGGAGATTCTCTTTCCCAAGAGAGCCTTGTCCTTGATCCAGTGGAAGAAGAAGAGATCCTGGTCAAGGCCTGCGTGCCAGATGTTTATAGCCAAGTATCTTTTCATGATCCTTATGCACACTTCCTGCATACATTTGAAGAAGGATCAAAGGTCTTGTTGAGCAGCATGTTGCAGACAGCAAGAAAATTTTTCAAAGCTGCTGTTGATGAACAAAAAGAGTGGGAGCTGCCCTGCCTATCCAGCATGCTCAAGGAGTTGAGCAAGAGGGACCAGCCATGGGATCATCTGATGGACTGGTTACATTGGAAGACAGTGTTTGTAAGCTAGACTTGTAAATATTTCAGTAGAGTAGGGTAGGTAGGAAGCTCAATAAAGCTCAGTCTATGGGCATATAGTTAGCTATTTTCAATTTCTGTCTTAGAATGTAGGAGAAGAAACCTGCTAGACATTCTAATCCTAGCAGGTAGTAGTGTAGGTAGAGAAACACATGAGGCCAACAGTCTAATCTGGCCTCATGGAGTAATAAGGGTAGAAGTAGAATAGGTTTGTTTTTTCTGTTTGTAAAAAATTGATGATGTAAAGGGTTTGCAAGTCCAAATGCACCCAGAGGAAAAAATGCTAGGACTATAGTGTGGGTAGGTAGTTGTTTGGGAGAATTTTACTGCTGATATGTTGTCTTCATAGCTTGTGGCAGCTGATCTAAAGAAAGAAAGGATGGTTCAAGTAGTAGGCATCTGGCCTACACCAAGAGATCAATTTTTGAATTCTTGACTCCTTCAAGAAGAAGCCATCCCCATGTGGAGCCACTGTTAGCCCCCCTATGAAATTTTTGACAAGCAAATAGGGGGCTAAATCTTTGCTGAGCCTTCAAGGAATGCATTTCCTCTGAAAAAACAGTCTCCTTGAAGCCTCCATGTGTCTTTTATCCTTTGATGAAATCCCCTCTGCTGATTCCCCTTTTAAAGCCTCTCTGTTATGAAGAAATGCCCAAAGGCCCCCTTTTCCTTCTTATTTCACCCCCAATGAGTCTTTATTTTATCTCCCTGTTGGGTGTGGAGCCTGATTATCTTGTTTACTTTGTATCACAGCTTTGGACCCCTGTACCTTAAAAGGGGCGGCAACGCCGCCCAAAATTTAATTACTGTCGTGGGGGGTCCAGGGGGGGGCGGCAGCGCTTTTTCGGAGCCCCCCCCTGGCGGGGGTTCGGGGGCAGCGCCCCCGAAGCTAAAAACAAATGTAAAATTGCCTTGTAAAAGTATAGTAATTTCTAGTCAATCTGGGCCGTTCATTAGGCAAATGATCTGACGGTAGAAGTTATGTTTAGATTAGGGTTTTTTGCCCTAGAAGGCAACCCCTTGTATATATGGGGGCATTGTATTGTGGCTGTGTATTATGAGTGTATTCTCAGAGCGAGAAACAGAGAGGGAGACTGTGAGAGAGAACAAAGGATATTACAGCGGATCTGCTGTAGGTTTTGTCTCTTCATTTTTGTTGGATAATATAAAGGAAGGACTGGCTGTTCGGGGTGGACGTAGCCCAAACTGGGTGAACCACGTATATCTGTGTCTCTCTGGTTTTATGTTTTTTGTGTGCTTGTATTTTCCGCATATTTTATGTGTTTCATTGCTCTGTAATATTTATTTTTCTAACACTCCCTAGTCTTCCCCTTCTTTTTCCCTTTTTACCCTCTTGATTCCCCAAAAATCCCCTTAGAATTCTACCCCTAACCTTTGTTGACCCTTTTCCTCCCTTACTCCTCTATCGTTCCCCTCCTTGGCCTTTAAATTCCATTTAAATGGGCCAAAACCCACCTTCCGACCTTATTATAGGCCTAATCCCCTTTCTGCCAGCCCCTTAACCACTTCCCCCCACATGCCCCCATGCTGGGACCAAGGGCTTAAGTCCCGAGCGCTAATCGCAATCAGAAGTCGGGCAGGTGCACATTTCCTTTGTAATATCAAAAGTCTTGATGCGATCGTTTTAACACGTTAAGTCCCGCGATGCGTTTAGCACCGTCAATCTATCACAAAGATCCGACGGCGGAGTGCTAATCGCAGCCCCCCGCCCATCGCAATCGCAACTCCTTCCCTCCATCTCCCAATTCAATCCTGGCCGTCCATCCTCCCGCAGATCGAACGATCATCGCAACTCCCGATCGCAAGTCCTCTCCCGATCCCCCCGATCACACTGTCCCTCCGATTACATCCCCGCCGTTCATTCCTCCCCCAGATCGACGTCCAGCGCTCAATCACAATTCTCCTTGCCAATCGCAATCGAAAGTTCCTCCCTCCGATCCCCGATCACGTCGATTCCCTGATTGCATCGTAGCCGTCCGTTCCACTTCGCAGATCCAACGGCTCAGCGCTAATCGCATCATCACCCATCGCCCCTCCCATTTCTCTCTCTGATTGTGTGTGGGCCGTTGATCTGGTGTTTGGATCCAACGGTCAGCGCTCAATCGCGCTCCCACCGCCGATCGCAATCGCAAGATTTAATATGTATGTTGCGATTGCCACCCGCTCCGACCTCCGATTGCGATTGCCCGATTTCATCATGACCGTCCATTTCCTCCCAGATCTGACGGCTCAAGTTTAATCTCCCTCCGCCTATGCCGAGTCCCACATCCAAGGCTCCTCTCCCTTGTTTGTTGGCGATTTCCTTTGTTTTTCACCCAAAGTTAATGGTTGGGCTTTTACATTGTTAATCATTTCTCCGCCACTTTGCATTCTTTCCATTATTTCTCCACTATCCCGCCACCATCCTCCGGCCCCCTTGGCACTTCTCCACCACCACTGCTCGGGCTTTAAACAGGTTTATTTTAAATTATGCAGACATCACAGTCAGGTGTTTTCATCATCGCCAGCAGATCAGCAGAAAGGATCCAAAGGGGTTAACACCTGTTATTGACATAATCAATGTTTAGCCCCACTTTCAAAGGATTAAAGTTCAGTTTGAAGACTGAGGAGCGCACCAGCTAGTCATAACTGCGCCACCTAACAGCAGAGTGCGTCTACTCCAGAAGTACACCTTCCTACAGCAAATCACCATGTCTCCTCGAGCCCTGAAAAGATTAATTGCACTGTCTGAAACCCATTTAAGACAGTCAGACAGCAGTTAGGAGGGATGGAGCGACCTGCAGACCTTCCACCCAGTTCATTCATTTCAGAGTGGCAGCACAGAGTTCCAGACCACCATAAGGACTTAAAGAACATATCAGAGGTCAATTTCCGGCCTGACAGAGCCTCCAAACAGTCTACGGAGTACAGCACAGCGCCATTAAGCAGAGTGGGCGTGAACACCTCCGCCACTCTGTCTTAATGAGATTCATTTATTGTATATTCTACTCCACGTTGCTTCTCTTCTCCTATAAGAAATCCCTGAGAACAAATTGTAAAGGTTGTTGTTGCCTTGTTGTGTAGTTGTTGTTAGAGGGGTTCATGTTTGACTGTTTGAACAGTCTTGGGAGGAAGTAACAGAGTAGTAGTTTTGTAATAGGCTGGGAGGAGAAGTCTGGACTGTATTAGCCACTAAGCTTATTGTACATGACTGGTTTTGCATCAATCAATCAAAGCACATTTCACAGGATCCTGGTCTATTGCTATTGGTGATGTTTTCTCACTTTGTTATTTCATTTACATGTTGTTTCATGTTCTTCTGGTAGGCAACAGAAGTATAGCATAGGATTCACCCTTGTTAGGTGCCCTATGTTTCCTGCTCTCCCTACCTTTAATGTTTTCTGCTCTATGTGCTATCTAAGAGTTGATTTCAGTTGATTTAACCAGCGCAGTGGATGTTATTCCCTGCTGGCTGATGTATGAATTAGTTGAAGCTGTTCTTAGATGTTCTTGAGGGGTTTTAAGCTGGAAGGTTTGGGAACACTGGGGATGAGTGTTAGCCCTATCCACTAGGATCCTTGCGCGACCAGCTGGCCTTTCTAAGATCCCTGCTGTTAATCTTATCTATGTTTTCCCTTGCAGTTGCTAAAGCTGACCTGGAGTTAAATGACCTCTGGTCAGATCTGTAAGTAGCCCCTCTGTCCCCCTTTGAGAGCTACCTTTGAGTATGTCCAAGCAGGTCTGGAGTTAAATGACCTCTGACCTGATCTATAGACAGAAAATTGGTTGTCTTTCCTTCTTCCACTTCCTCTCCTTAATGTTCCATTCCACCATCTGCCTAAAAGATCCTTTAGTGTAGATGACTTGCCCTGTGGAAGCCTTGGCTAGTTTTTGCATGTAATTTCCTTTCATGACTCCATTGCCCAATGGATGGCACTGTCTTGGCCTATCCTCTTTGCTGAAGCTTCCTGCTGCTTTGTTCTTTCCCTCCCATTACTTTCTCAGCCCATAATCTCCTAACCAACCCAGCAACCCTCCAACCAAATCATTTAAAACGCCCCTCTGTGCTTCATAACTAGCCTAATATCTCATCTCGAGCTTCAAATATATATCATTCTTTGCTCTATTTGGAGAGATCCCTCTCCGGGTCCAGGAGGGCTAAATCCTAGGGCCTTAAAGTAGTTTGATGTTGTCTCATCTTTTGGTATTGCCAAATCTGCCAAAACATGGGAACCCCAACACAGTTCGATGTAATTTTCACCTCAAAACCATGTTTTGAGGTGAAAACATGATACTTTTCCTTCATTATCATTTATTATGTAATTTTATGTCAACATATGTAATAAGTTACATTTCAGAAGCTACTATCTCCACAAAGTCATAACCCTTCCTTTTAGAGAGGTTTTCCACAGCATTTTTAGTTTAGAATAATGTTCTATGTATTTTCAGTAGAAAGACCCTGAAAAGAGCTTTCCAACGGTATATTGCACTCTCAAAACTGACTTCTAGATCGAAATTTATGCCTAAGTAAATTAAGTCCTCTATACCCTAACCCTTCCCCTTTTTCCGATCTTTCTCTTAAACTTTATGTTATTGAAGTTTAATATTTTCTTTTATAAATCACTTTTTCCCCTTCCGATTACATAATCGCACTGCAAAAATTCTTATATAAATCCGATGCGATTAAACCACTTCCATTCCATACCTTTGAAATTTTATAATAAAGTTTTAAGGTTTTATATTATAAAACCCCGCCGATCCAAACCTTTTCCTTCCCCGATCGCATCGCAACATTTAATATATGTGCCCGATTGGCCCATGGCAAAAAAATCCAATGCCATTGTATTAAGCTCGCCCCAATTGAGTTAATTCATTGATTGAAAAACTCCGATGCAATTAACTCATTTCTGATCGCATCGCAAAAGTCTTGCGCCCGATCCAATCACGCCCCTCCTTCCGATCCAATCGTAGCAATCAATCACACATCTGTTTGACCCATTGCTGATTAGATTTCTCCGATGCGATTGATCGCCCATCGCAATTGAGATTCCCAAAGCCCTTTGCCTCCGCTCCATTCCTCTCTGATCTTTTGATTCTGATTGGTCGGGCCCCACCACAGTCCCTTCCGCCCCTTCCCAAATTAAATAAGTTTTCTCCTTTTTTAATGCGATAAATCAATTTTCCAAAATTTTCTAAGTATCTCAATTGCATCACATTATTCCACTTTACCACGGCACTTTTCCCCGCCTCCCTTTCGATGCCAATTGCGATTTTCACCCCGGTCCCACCATATGATATTTCCGCCCATTTATAATACAAAGGGCCTTTTCCTTTGTGAAACTTAAATTTATTTTATTTCGTTTTACCAAAGGACTTCCCCCTCTTTGCCTATTCCCAATCGCATTGGGAAAATCCTGATGTGTAATAAATTTGGCCCCGGCCCCCTCCAGATTTCGGTTGTGATTACACTATCGGATCTCTCCATTTATTTACCCAATCACATCGGAAGTTTTTAAGGCCTCATAACTTTTTCCTCTTCCCTCCGATCCCTGATTGCGATTTCCCTTATGCACTAATCACATCAGAGTTTTCCATTGCTCCATTGTGTTTCACACCTTCCCCGATATTCCGATTGTGATTTCAATTCAGACACCACCTCCTTTCCCTTTCACTCCTATTCATTTAAACAGGAACTTTTTGTTATTAAAGGCATAAAAGTTCAGTTTTGATATTTTCAAAGGGAATTTCTTGTTATATAAAGAGATTTTCAAAATAAGAAGAAAGGAAACAGTCAAAGGGCCAAGATCTAAATATAAGATATAAACTTCTACAACAGTAGGAAAATAGTTATCTACACTTCAGATTGCCTATTTTCATCCATCCAGCGTATCAGTGAAACTTCCCAAGTGGTTGAAATATATTACTGCTTCTTCTTTTCAGGGGCAGTCTGTTGGTTCCTTTTCTATGATCAGATTTCAGTTCTTGAGCTATGAAAATAGCTCCCCTTTTTGTGGACCTACTTCCCACAAATATTGTCTATTTAATGTAATTATTCCAGTCATTTGTGAGCAGTCTGTAACTCAGAAGTAGGGGAATAGTGTGGAAATCAAGGAGAACGCTTTGTGCTCCATTGTAAAAGTTTTGGACAGGGAATTAATAAAAAGATGTAGCTCTGATTTGTGGGATCCATGTGGTATGAAATTTAGCATTTGTTCTCTCCCTTGTGTTCATATGTAAATTGTTATGTATACCATTCATTCATAAACATCTCTATTGGAATGTTTTCAAGATAGAAAGGTAGATTCCATTCTTTATGCTCTACCTTGGTAAATCATTCTTACTCTATGTTTTTCTTCTATTTGAAAAGGATCCATTATTATGCCCTTTTCAACTTCTCATCGGTCTTTCCATTCCATCATTATTTAAACTTAATTGCTAAAATT
Organism: Pinus albicaulis; assembly: GCA_034641835.2. Lineage (NCBI taxonomy): Eukaryota > Viridiplantae > Streptophyta > Pinopsida > Pinales > Pinaceae > Pinus > Pinus albicaulis. The sequence goes on along the minus strand of MU968501.1, from coordinate 9,967,207 downwards.
TCCTGCCTATCTTGCCCCATGAAATAAACTGTATCTCGATTTAATTTTCTAAGTCAAATTGTCCTATTTGTCCCACACATCCCTGAAAAATTCATTCATTTTATTAAAAATTATTCCCATTATTATACCTAGCCTAAAATCAGTTCATCATTGTACTTTATTGAATATCCTTTTATGGAGAGAGCCCTCTCCTTACCTTGTAGGGCTAGCTACAAGGCTGAGCAAGGTTTAGATGTTACCCTGATTTGCGTTTCTTCAGCCTAAGGTTCAGATTAGGTGCTAATAGCCTCATCATTAAATATGGGTTGTTCATTCGTGTGATCAGATGGTCGGGATCTAGACCGCCTTGACCCTGCCCCACCATTTTCCATCCGCACATCTTATCCCATTGCGCTCACACTCCCACCATCAGATATTTTCGCTCATCATCCAATGGCTGAAACTCCATATCGCATAACTTTGTGCCCAAATGTTAATACAAAAAATTTACAAGATATGAGCGGTATCAAAAAGACACGTGTCAAGCGCATAATCATATCGCGCTTGTTTTGAGAAATTCTGAAACCACCTTAGATCTACGTGAATACCACCAGTCATTTCCTGCAAACCACCCTTCTCCACAGTATAACTCTTCATTCACTCCTAGCCATCCGTCAATCTGATCCGACGGTCCTAACTTAACGCGACCATAGTTCATCTCCGCTGCTCCCAAATGCTCTACCGAGTGATCCCAACCGTTCATCATTATAAGATCAATGGCTCATATTCATCCTACTCCCAAAATCCATTTTTAACCCTTTTTCTCTGCCACTACAGGTTTTTCCACCATTTCTTTTGCATTTTCCTCCATTTCACTATAATATTTCCCTTCCGTATTACAAAATCTCCGATTGATCTCAGTCGTTGATCAACATAGATCAACGGTCCGAACTTAATCTAATCCTCATTTTACCCAACCGCCTCTCCTTTTGACCCCGACAAGAAATCCTCGCCATTGGATGCTTTCATCCATTGGCCACGCTCTAACCTAAACCTCTGAAGTAGTTTAAACCAATCCATGCATGATTTTATATTTTTCGCTTGTTTGTGTAGGTTTTTTAAAATGTTTTTCATTGTTTTAAAATGAAACAAAGGACTGAGGGTGACAATCCCGTAGGCCTTTATTCATGGAGGAGATAATTTTGCAGGGTTTCACATCATGTTTTATCCGTGCGTCATGAGCATTGATGACATTATACAACCCCTGCATGCCTACAGAAACAACAAAAAACATAGCAAACACCGCAGACAAAGAGTATCAATTTGAAAGCATAAAATCAAAGCAGAAATGAAGATTAAATCATGTCGAACAGGATTTAAAGAGATTTATCCATAAATTCGACTATCAAGAGCCTAATCCACCCGGCTAAAGACAGTATGAAGATCTGAAGACAACAATTAATACTAATCAAACCTAAAACACAGATCAAAGTAAATTAAAGGTGTTCTAGGGAAAGACAAAGAAATATGTTAGTCCAAGAAGCCTCCACTGCCACATCAGAGGTGAATTTAATCCTCTCCAACTACCAAAAGCCAGCTACAGCCTCACAAAAATCAAAGAAGGCCTAGTTATTGCCAGAACCGAAGATATTTCCTAAAGACAGCTGAACAGTTATTTTAAGTCAAGGAACTTATTGCAACTGTCAGCAAAGTTATTACAAAGATAATCTAAAGTTTTTAAGTCAACAAAATCTTCCCACCATGCCTAATACTTAATGAAAATCAATTAACATAGACGAAATATCAGAAATCTTCCGTGTTGAGCTCCTCAAAGGCCAAGAAGCATTAAACTGTATTAATTGAACCCAAAGATCTTTTTTCTCATTCCACCTCCTCATTTATTCTATAAATACTTCTGTAGAATATTAAACAAAGGTTGGTTGCTGAACTTTGATGTAATACTTGTGCTCGAACTTTCTATATGTAAATAGTTTTCAGAGGCTCTTGAAGCTTTGTTTATGATCAAATAAGTTAGGCTGAGAAGAAAAGATGCTATTGTATTGAAACATTGGACTTGAAGAATGTAACTAGATTGACATCAATATACAAGCTGGTTTTTGGGATCCCGGTCTATATCATTGGTGAAGTGCTTCTTACTATTATTTGTTTTCCTTTCATTTATGCCATTTTGTTCACTTTTCTCTGATAAAGAACAACAAATATGGAGTTCGTATTTACTGTTAAAAGTACCCTGCTCTCACTGATAAGCTTTATCTCTATGTTTTCTTCTAATTGTTTATTTAATAATGACTTAAGTTAAGTGTAAAAATCGTCAAGGAATGTTGGTTTGTCCATGTCTTGAGGTGCAAAACTTGAAAGGAAGTTCTTGAATGATATATTTTTTACATGCTAAGTACAGTAAGACTAGAAAAGTTTATGGTTTTCCCTATCTTCTAGTTTCTTTCTCCAAAGGCTATTTTGAAGGTTTCCCTAAGAGTATGCTAAAGCACGTTTAGATTGAAATATATCTTGCTTGATCTCAAGCTGCCCTTTGTTTTCTTATTTTCTTTCATCCTTTCTGAAAGTAATCTGTGGATTGCTGGATTGTTTGTCTGATAGGTTAGCTTTAATACAAAATTGTCCAAATAAGTTTAAGGTTAGCCCTATCTTTGGTTGGTTTCAAACAGTTACTTAGATAGGATTTTCTTGTTTGGAAAGTCGATAAATCCTTTTTGAAATTATTAGTTTTTTCCACCTTCCCAACACTTTTAATGTTCCATTCCATCATTTAAGTCTTAAGGATCTTTTGATATAGATGACTTGCCCCTTGGATCACTCTTGAAATTTTTGTGCAATTAAAACCTTTTATGACTCCATAGCCCAATGGACTAAATCCTGTTTCATATCTATCCTATCAGCTGAACCTTGTTCTGATTGTTTACATCTTCATTCCTTTAGAAATCTTTCATTTTTAGGACTTTCCACTCAATTAAAAATCATGCTCAACCATCCAAAAAAAACAAAAACCCTTGCTCTTAATAACTAGCCTAATATCACATTCCAAGACCTTTAAAGATAAATCAATCTTTGCACTTATAGAGAGATCCCTCTCTGGATTCAGGAGGGCTAGATCCTAGAATCCCAAAGTGGTTCATAGTGTTGTCTATGCAGTTTTGGTCTTGCCAATCTGCTGAAATTATACAGAACCAAGAGAATGTATCAACTGCTCATAACCCGTGAGTATTAAATCGTCAACATAAAGAACAATGATTAAAATCTTACCCTCCACCACAATTTGGTACAGGTTTTCATCCGCGTCACTCTTGGAAAAGGCAAGTCCAGTGAAATAGCTGTCGATCCGAGTGTACCAAGCACGGGGTGCTTGTTTCAGCCCATACAATGCTTTTTTTAGCCTGCACACATGCGACTTGTTGCTGAAGATTTCGAATCCTTTAGGCTGCTCAATGTACACTTCTTCCTCAATGATCCCATCAAGAAACGAAGACTTCACATCCATCTGATGAATTTGCCAACCCATCTATGCTGAGAGAGAAAGGATGGTCTGTACAGAAAAATACCGTGCGACACGTGCAAATGTTTCTTCATATTCAATCCCCTCGATCTGTGAGAAGCCCAGGGTAACAAATCTTGCCTTATACTTCTCAACGCTTCCATCAGCAGCTTGCTTTACCTTATAGATCCATCTTTATCCTACAACTTATTTACCCACCGGCCTTGGAACAATCTCCCAAGCACTGTTTCTGACAATGGTGTCATACTCCTCCACCATGGCATCTACCCGTGTGGGCTCCTGCGCTGCTTCTTCGAAAGATTATGGCTCTATCACAAAACACTTGCGCACAAGAGCCATGTTTCTAGTAAATTAGTCAGGTGACTATCTCTGTCTGTGCTGTGATGTAGGGACTCCTACATTATTTGCCGCATCAAGCTTCAGTATCTCAGCTTTTGTGGTACACTTTCTGCCTTGTCTAATGTTTGGTTTTTCACGAGTGGACTCCTCCACTCCATGAATCTCCTCCTATGGTTGATCCACATCTAGAGGCTCATCCTTGGGAACAAGAAGTTCCTCCTCTGCATGCAAGTGTAGCTCCCTCTCAAGCGACAACTTCATGGCTTTCACCTCATTGAATTTTATATCCCGTCATACCACAGTGATTCGACTATTTGGCGAATACACACGATAATTATGGGGCTCTTCTATGTACCCCACAAATATCCCATCTTCTACAGTCGACTCCAACTTCTTCCTGGCATCCTTAGTCACATGAATATAAATAGATGAGCCAAAAATCTCAAATGAGAAATATTAAACTTCTTACCAGTAAAAGATTCTTCAGGTGTACACATGCCAAGTACTCTATGAGGACAACGGTTTTTCACATAAACCGCAGTGTTGCATGCTTCCAACCACAAGTGCATCGGTAGGCCCTGGTCATGCAGCATAGCTCATGCAACACCCACGATCATTCTGTTCTTCCTCTCCGCGATCCCATTCTGTTGTATGAGTTCTCTTCGAAATCCTTCTTTGCTACAAAATTCTTTTAATTCGCCCAAGATATATTCACCACCATTATCTCTTCGTAGTGCCTTCACTTGCTTCTCCAACTCCTTCTCCACCAATGCTTTAAAATCACAGAAATTTGAGAATTTTTCGCTCTTCTTCTGCATGAAGAAGATCCAACATCTATGAGAATAGTCATAAAAAAAAATAACATAATACTTGGGTTTTGTCTTGAAGCAATCGAGAAAGGTCCACACACATCTGTGTGAATTCTCTTCAGGATCACCCAAGCATGGTTCTCCTTCTCATGAAAGGTGGTCTTCACAAACTTACCCATAGTACATCCCTTGCATTGATCTGACTATGCAAGATTATGCTTGGGAAGTCTAGTAGAAATCTGCTGCAAAATATTCAAAGCACCATGGTGAAGATGACCCAATCTCCTGTGCCATAATTAGCCCTCATCCCGACTCACCACTTCTTCTGCTTTTCCCATCATTACAGAACAGCCACCTACCTCCAGCTTGTAGAGATTCTTAACTCGAATCCCTATCTTCTTGGTTTGACCTGTTATTTTATGTCGAAGGAGGTATTTTTCCCTCACTGAAAACAATGACATAACCTTTGTCTTCCAACATTGTGACAGAGTCCAAGTTATTCTTCAGACCTGGAACATGCATAACATCTTTCAGCAGAAATGGGTTACCTGACTCCCTCTCAAAGGTAATGGTCCCAATGTCGGTCGCACTGTATTGACCATTGTCGCCCATCTCTATATGCATTTGGAGGTCCTTCTCCTCTAGATCACTAAACAACTCATTCTATCCTGTCATATGGAAATACACACCACTATCAAGATACCACAATGATCCCATAGTGCTTGAAACCAAGCATGCAATCAAAGGGAAATCAAGTTCAAATTGCGAGGCTAAGGCCTCTCCAGCTGTAGCTCCAACAACCTTCTTATTCTTCTTCTTATGTGGGAAATTAGTGGCGAAATGCCCATGTTCTTTCTTCTTTCCTTTAGCTTCAGATTTTGAAGGGAATTTCTTCCCCTTCTACTTCCCTGCTTTGGTAGCCAAAGTGAAATTCTCTTATGTTGGAAATGTTGTCATTAATGGCAAAGGAGATGGCAAATGAGGAGCACCTGAAACAAAAACAAGGAAAAGAGAGCAACATAGAAGCATAGAGAGGCAAAGAAAGCAAAATAGAAGTAGAGAGAGGTAAAGAAAGCAGCATAGAAGCAGAGAGAGAGAAAAAGAGGCAGCAAAGAAGTAGAGAGAGGTAAAGAGAGCAACATAGAAGCAGAGAGATAGCAAAAGAGGCAGAAAAGATGAAGAGAGGGTCGAGCAGTAGAGATAGGGCCATTTAAAGAAGTAGGGAAGCCAAAAGAAGCAGCACAGGTTGCAGATAATACAGAGAAATAGAGAAACGTTCTTGCACTGACATGCACTGCCTATGCGCTGTCATGCACAGTAACTGTAAAAAGGGTATTGGTTTGGTGTTGGTGTAAAAGGGTCGAACCCTAGGTTATAATATAATAACACTATGCCTAGAATATTTAAAGATCGAAAAGGGTGTATGTCAGAACCTTAAATGTGTTTCACTATTATATATTAAAAAAAAAAAAAAAAAAAACTCAGGTATTGATTAACAAAGAGTTGGGCGCAGTGAACATGTAGGCGCTATAATGGTTTACAGTGAATTGGGGTTAAGTTACACTGAGAGGTGAAGTACACAGCTGCTATGCATAACCAGTGAAGAGAGGGTTTGCTCTTTGTTTAATGAAACTGTGGGCCTTTTTTTTCTCTTTGATATCTATGTATAATCGGGATGAGAAACCATGTTTGTTGGTGCAAATTCCATTTTTGGTGAAACACTATCGTTGAGACTTAACCACGGTGTAAGCGCGGGGAAGGAAAATAGACGAAATAAATTAAATTGCCATGAACTCTCAAGTTAAATATTGCTTAATTACTGGAATTCCGAAGAGCGGTTTAGGAGGTGGATACCACTGGTATCCCGTGGCAATTGGGCTCAAGGTGGATTTTTCCTTTATCAATGCGATCCAATAGTTTTGCACCATGTCGATGAGACAATACTGCTTACGTCGCATAAGTTTCAAGTGTTAATGTCCAAACTTTGAAAAAACACAATATCAATTTCGTTCGTTCGATCTGGAGGGTAGCTGATCCGAAGGCTATCACGTAGTGAACCTGCACAGAGGTTAATACAAGATTGAATTAAAACATTAAAGCATGGATCAACGGTGGAGGCATCGAGTTGGAGCAAGGTGGAGCGTGACACGTTTATAGCCGTCGGATGCTAAACGCATTGTGGGCCCAAACTCTAATGTATGTTGGCAATTTTTAATTCAATCAAAGTCAGAGGTTTGTATGAATTGCCAAGTTGAAAGGCTATGTGAATAAATGTTAATGCGTATGGGTTATGCATTGGGTTATAAAGAAAAATGTGAACGATGGTCTCGATATATGTTATAGAGTGTGTGGTCGTAAGCCATATAAGCCGTGATATTATATTGGGTTATGACAAAGTCGTTGATGAATGTTTGATATGTGGTGAAAATACTGTGGGGCCCGATACATATACATATGGCTGCATAATCATGTATTAAAGGCAAAGATCATTGAGATATGTTATGGGCTTTATCATATGGTTTTAACCACAGAAGAAAAAGTAAAGGTTCGCTTGCATAATCGGTTGTTACTCTGGGTTTATATGATTTATTCAAATATTAATTTGAATATGCATGCAATGGTCCTAATATGGTTTTAACCATAGGCTTAAAGAAAAAAAATTAAAGCTTCCGCATAGTGCTAGAGTACCGAGATTGAAAAGTATTCAGGGCAAAAACATTGAAGTCTCACATAGAAGAGCATATTATATGCATGAGTGTTATTGCTATGGTTTTATAACCATTTATTAATGGTGAAAAAGTCTTCCACGTAATTAAATTTCCAGTTCAATAAACACAGTATCGGAATTTCCCAGATAAGGAATTTGTTTTGGATAGAAAATAGGAGGTGCATTTTTATATGCACAGCAAAAAAAAAATTCAAGGACTGTGGATTTTACCCTATATCATAAAGAATTTATATATGCAGATACACAAGTATACTGAATAGGTGAATATGCACAGGAATGGGAATGTGGGTTCGACATGTGTACAAGCACAGAAAGCAGGAGAGTGTACAGAAACTGAAAAAGGGAGTGAACTACAGAGGTATGCAGAACAGTTATATGACAACAGCAGAAAAGACAAAACCAGCAAGCCAAGGGCCAAAAAAAAGGCTGATTGAAATTGATAGATGTAACTAAAATTGTGAATGTAAATGTTTTGATTGATTTTATATTGTGTGTGATGCATTGGAAAGTCTTCGGAGGAAAACAAAAATTCCACTGTAATATTTAAATTTGTACATATTGTCATATTTTTTCTGAATGAGCTGGTAAAAGAAATGAGAAGGCAGAAGGCAAAGAGGCATGGCTGTCCATTTCAAATTCCCTGAGGAATGCTAAAAATCATAAGGAAATTTCTATAAATAATATCTCATAGATATGCGTAGAGAGGTTAGAGAGGTTAGAGAGTGCAGAATTTAGGCAGAGAATATAACAAGAAGGAGGAGTTGAAAGAGAAGTTGTGAAGAGTCAGAGATGATATAAGACAAGTAAGAAACCTAGAGGACAACAGTGAAGAAGGTACAAAACAGAGCTGATATCCAAGGTAAATCAGCAAGTGTTTTTCTTATGAAAGAGTGAGGGAGTTGGGTCCTAGCAAGTTGTAGCTTGCAGAATTGAGATAGGACACTCCTGTAGGTTGGTGCCTACATAAAATCAATGGTGAGAGGGAGTTGGAGCTTGCCTTTGCATCACAACAATAATAAGATGTGGTTTTATCCCTTATGGGTTTCCACTTATACCTGTTGTCTATATGTATGATGATAATGTGTTGATACTCTATTTTATTCTTCTTAATACATGTTGCTCATTAATTAAGAATGTTGTTCCATTGTATGTTAAGTAGATCAAAAAATGCTGATGTGAATGAGATTGAAAGAAAAGTTGAAATAAGAAAATTATTGGGTTAAACTGATTCACCCCCCCTTCTTAGTTTAACCAAGGGTCCAACAATTGGTATCAGAGCAGGTTCCTTTTGTATCAGTTTAACAACTGAAAGGAGATCCTAGGTCTCCAAGATTGCTAGTCAAGAAGGATGCTCAATCAATAAAGCCCCTTTTTTCACTGGTGCAAATTATGCCTTCTGGAAAATCAGAATGAGGACATATGTAATGTCCCTAGGAATAGAAGTTTGGGCTGCTGTGGAGTTTGGATATGCCCCAAAGACAACTGACTCAGAGAAAGAAGCCAAACAATATTTTGTAGCTAATGTAAAGGCCATGAATGTAATCTTAAAGGGACTGTGTGAGGCAGAATTTATCAAAGTAATGACTGCCAAAGAAATATGAGATACTCTAGAAAACATATATGAGGGAGATAAAAAGGTGAAGACAGCCAAACTTCAAGTCTATAGAGCTCAATTTGAAAATATAAAAATGAATGATGATGAAGACATAGCCAGCTTATTTTTAAGGGTTGCAGAAAGTGTTAATAATATGAAATCTCTAGAAGAAACCATACAAGAATGTGTAATTGTTCAAAATATCCTAAGATATTTACCATCCAGCTTTAACCCCAAGGTCTCTGCCACAGAAGAAACAGCTAGTTGGGAAACCTTGACCATGAACCAGCTACTTGGAAAACTAACATCGTATGAGATGAGACTGCCACCGAGAAAGTCAAATGTAAGGGAGGCAGCCTTTAAGACAAAGAAGAAGAAAGAAGAAAAGGAAGATATATGCTCTTGCTCTGGTTAAGAAGAGGCCAAATTTATCAGAAAATTAGATAAAGGCTTAGATAAATATAAAGGTAAACTTCCATTTAAATGTTTCAACTATGGAAGAATTGGACACTATGATTCTAAGTGTCCTCATAAGAAAACTAAGAATCAGACTCAAGAATCAGAGAAAACCATGTCGAAGAACTGGCAAAAAGGAAAGATATTCAATAGAAAATCTTTCTATGGTCAGCAAAATAGCAGTGCATCTGAAGACTCAGATGAATCATCAAGTGAAGAAGGAACATCTGAATTTGTATTGATGGCTATAGAAGAGCTGAAAGAATGCCTTCTAGAAGATGAGGAAGAAGGTGAATTTGATCTTGAGGGGGAGCTTAGAAGTGCCCTGGAGGAAATTGACAGATTTAAACTAAAATGCAGAAAATAGAAAGATATTCTCCTCAAATATGTAAGAGAAGAACCAAATTTATAAATCCTCATTCAGATGAAAGTAGAGCTTGAAGAAGCCAAGAAAGTAGAAGACACTTTACTTAAGAAAATTAAGGATAAAATTCAGGAATAAGAGAAATTGGAAGAAGTAGTATGCTTGAGGAAGAAATTAGAAAACGCCCAAAGAGAAGTGTCAATAAATTCTTCTCAAATGACAAGCTCTAATAATTTGAATGAAATTCTAGATGTTCAAAGATCTCCTCAGATAAAAACTAGGATAGGCTATGTAGGATAATCAAGCAAAGGCAAAGAAAAGGAAAACATAAATATCATTTTTCTAAAAGCTGATAAGGATAATGAAGTAGTTCAAAAGGTTCCTACAAAAGAATAAACCTGAAATGAAGTAAACATGAACATAAAGGATCCCCAAATGACAAAGAAAGAATTAAATAAACAGTCAACTGAAAAAGGCCCTTATACTCCTGAATATATAAAATTTGGAAGCTATCAAAGGAGATTCTTCCCCCCAAGAAAAATACCACTTGTTATGCCTGCCACAAATTGGGACATATTGTTGCATACTGTCATACAAGGATAATTGATTCCCACCAACAAAGGATGCAAACAGTGAAGAGACTACCTCAAGCAAACAAATGGAGAAGACAACCCTTCATCAAGTATGCAATTTTTTTTTTATGAATACAATTTTTACTGTAAGCAATTTGGCCATAAAATCATAGAGTGCAGAACATATGGACAAAGAATGATGTTCAAAACCTCAAGGAGGTTTATGAATCATGGAGAGTTTACTCGCACTCATAATTCTGCTAAAAATATAATCAAATGTTGTGTATGCCATAAAATTGGACATTTGTCTTCCAAATGTCCTCTCAGAGAATGTGGTCTATCATCTCAGAAAAGGTACCAAACAAAAGGATGCATGTAGTGGAAAAAAAAGGTGAATAAATGTGACCTAGCTCTAATAGCTCAAGACCTGAAAAGCCAATGATATTTGGATAGTGGTTGCTCAAAGCATATGACTGGAGATAGAAGCAAGTTTATAACCTTTGATGAAAAGAAATCTAGAAATGTTACTTTTGGCAATGATAAAGCAGGGAAAATCAAAGGAAAAGGCTCAGTCAGTCTGGATAATGGTAGAGGAAAGGCCCAAGATGTACTATGTGTGGATGGGCTAAAAGAAAATCTGTTGAGTGTGAGTCAAATGTGTGATAAAGGCTGTGAAGTTATTTTTAGAGCACAAGACTGTGAAGTAAGATCAAGCACCACAGGAAAGACCCTGATCAAAGGTGTTTGAATAGAAAGTAATGTCTAAATAGTGAAAGAAGAGAATGAAGCATGCCACCTTAGCAAACTTGAGATTTCATGGTTATGTCATAGAATATTGGGACACCTTAACTTCGACCATATCATCAGTCTGAGCAAGAAGAAAGCAGTCAGAGATATGCCCGCAATAAAAAAGCCTTCAAATACCATATGTAAATCTTTCCAATTTGGTAAATAGACCCGCACATCCTTTAAGACCAAATATGAGCTATCAATAAGTAGGCCACTTCATCTTGTACACATGGACCTGTGTGGACCTTCAAGAACTAAAACACCAAGTGGAGAATCCTATTTCATGCTGATAATAGATGATTTTTCCATAATGACATGGGTTGCATTTCTCAAATATAAATCAGAAGCACTTGAGAAATTCAAGATATTCAAGGCATTAGCAGAAAATCAAACAGGATGCAAGCTAAAGTGCATTAGATCAGACAGAGGAGGTGAATTCACATACTATGATTTTGTAGACCTATGCAATGAGCATGGGATAAAACAACAATTTACTATTGTAGTATCACCTCAACAGAATGGAGTGGCAGAGAGACAAAACAGGTCAGTACAACAGATTGCCAGAGCTATGATGCAAGAAAGTAACATTCCCTAAACCTTCTAGGTAGAAGCTTTACACACAGTTGTTCCCATTCTTAAAAAATCTCATCTAAGACCAAAATGTGACAAGACTCCTTATGAACTATGGCATGGTAAACCAACATCAATCAAGCACTTTAGAGTCTTTGGAAGCAAGTGCTTCATAAAAAATAATGATGAAAATCTGGGAAAGTTTGATGCAAGAGAAGATAAAGGAATATTTTTAGGATATGCATCCAAGAGTAAGGGTTACAGGTGCTACAAAAAAACACTTCGCAAAATTATGGAAATCATTGATGTAAGATTTGATGAAGAACTACCAAACAAGACAAGAAGTACAGGTTGCAGCAATCCTCCAGCAGATCATGAAGAAGAGAACCAAGATGATGATGAACCAAGCAAGACAATAGAAGATAATGAGTTAAGCTCAAAAGTTCCCTCAAGATACTCTCAGAAGAACCATCCAGAAGATCAAATCATTAGGGACAAGAGTGTGGGAGTCCAAACAAGAAGACAGCTAGCTGAATAGACAGAAGAATTATGCCTAGCCATGCTATCTCAAATAGAGCCCAAGAAGTTTGAAGAAGCAAGCAAAGACAAATATTGGGTGAATGCTATGAATGAAGAATTGGACCAAATTGAGAAGAACAATACCTGGGAATTAGTTCCAAGACCTAGTGAGAAAAATGTCATTGGCACAAAATGGATATTCAAGAATAAGATGAATGAACAAGGGCAAGTAATCAGAAATAAAGCTAGAATTGTATGCAAGGGATATTCACAAATCGAAGGTCTTGAATATGATGAAACATTTTCCACTATAGCTATAATGGAAGCTATCAGAATGTTTTTGGCCTTTGCATGCTACCATGACTTCAAGGTATATCAAATGGATGTGAATTCTGCCTTTCTGAATGGAGATATGGAAGAAGAATTCTACATGGAACAACCTGAAGGATTCTCATTAATAGATAAACAAGACTATGTGTGCAGAGTAAAGAAAGCCCTATATTGGCTGAAACAAGCTCCTCGTGCATGGTATTCAAGGCTGGACAAACACTTGCAAAAACAAGGCTTTAAGAGAGGAGGAGTAGACAACAATTTATACATAAAGGCCAATGAAAATGAACTCCTGATTGTGGTAGTATATGTAGATGACATCATGTTTGGTAGCAACAAAGAGAATTTAACAAAATAATTTTCTAAAGAAATGAAATCAAGATTTGAAATGTCTATGATTGGAGAGCTCGCCTTCTATTTAGGACTTCAAATTCAACAAAAGGACTCAGGTACATTCATCTCATACGAAAAATACTTAAGAGATATGTTGAAAAAGTTTAAAATGGAAGACTGCAAACCTGTTTCAACTCCCATGATCACTGGATGCAAGCTATGTGCTGATGATGGATCTGAAGATATAGATCAAAGACTTTGCAGATCCATGATAGGAAGTCTGCTATACCTAACAACTTCTAGACCAAACATTATGTTGACAGTAGGACTTGTGACAAGATATCAAGCAGCACCAAAACAAAATCACATACTAGTAGTCAAAAGAATATTCATATATCTACAAGGAACTGCACATTATGGGCTATGGTATCCAAAAGGAAAGAGCTTCACTTTGACAGCTTATACAGATGTAGATTGGGCCAATTGTGTGGATGATAGGAAAAGCACAATTGGAGGAGCATTCTATTTGGGAAAAATTCTAGTGGCATGGCTAACCAAGAATCAAACTTCCATCTCTCTATCTACAACAGAAGCAGAACACATAGCAGTAGCAGCTTGTTGCACACAAGTAATTTCCATGAAACAAACTCTCCAATATATGATGGTAAGCATTGATGAACCTATTTCCATCAAATCTGACAATACAAGTGCAATAAGTATATCAAAAAGTCTTGTACTTCATTTTAAAAAAAAGCATATCCCAGTAAAGTACCACTTCCTCAGAGAACAAGTAGCATAGAAAGTATTAAAGTTGGAATATGTACCAACAAAGGAACAAAAAACAAACATATTCACAAAACCCCTTGCTAAAGAACCATTCGAATATCTAAGAGACAAACTAGGAGTAGTATCTGCAGATGTTACTCTCTGACATGAAAAGAAAACATCATTCCAAGGGGAGATCAGTCACCAAAAATAGTCATAAAAGAACCAGAATAGGTGAGCAGAGCATGGAACAGGTCCTCAAGATCAGAATATTATGGACAAGATTTGCAAAGCACACTAGGAAATGTGCAACCCTTTTCCATTGATGTCAAAGGGGGAGGAAAAGCAAGCAATGGAGGAAAGGGTCTTCTAAAAGGAAAGCAGAGGAATTATATTGCCATCAATGCCAAAGTGGAGAATTTTGGAAATGTTGTCATTGATGGCAAAGGAGATGGAAAAGGAGGAGCACCTGAAACAACAACAAGGCAATGAGAGCAGCATAGAAATAGAGGGAGGTAAAGAAAGCAACATAGAAGCATAGAGAGGCAAAGAAAGCAGCATAGAAGAAGAGAGATAGCAAAAGAGGAAGCAAAGAAGTAGAGAGAAGAAAAGAGAACAGCATAGAAGTAGAGATATAGAAAAAGAGGCAGTAAAGATTAAGAGAGCATCGAGCAGCAAAGACAAGGCCATTTAAAGAAACAGGGCAGCAAAAAGAAGCAGCACAAGTTGTAGAGAAAACGAGAAACGGTCCTGCACTGACATGCACTACCTGTGCACTGTCATGCACAGTAACTGTAAAAAGGGTATTGGTTTGGTGTTGGTGTAAAAGGGTTAAACCCTAGGTTATAATATAATAACACTATGCCCAGAAGATTTAAAGATTGAAAAGGGTGTATGTCGGAACCTTAAATGTGTTTCACTATTCTATATTAAAAAAAAAAAAAAAAATCGGGTATTGATTAACAAAGAGTTGGGCACAGTGAACGTGTAGGCGCTATAATTATTTGCAGTGAATCAGGGTTAAGTTACACTGAGAGGTGAAGTACACCGCTGCTATGCATAACCAGTGAAAAGAGGGTTTGCTCTCTGTTTAATGAAACTATGCGCCTAGTTTTTTCTCTTTGATATCTGTGTATAGTTGGGATGAGAAACCATGTCCGTTGGTGCAAATGCCGTTGTTGGTGAAACATTATGATTGAGACTTAACCATGGCATAAACACGGGGAAGGAGAATAGATGAAATAAACTAAATTGCCATGAAATCCCAAGTTAAACACTGTTTAATTACCGGAATTCCGAAAAGCAGTTTAGGAGGTGGATACCAATCGTATCATGTGGCAATTCAGCTCAAGGCGGATTTTTCCTTTATCAATGTGATCCAACAGTTTTGTGCAACGTCGACGAGACAATACCACTTACATCGCATAAGTTTCAAGTGTTAATGTCCGGGCTTTGAAAAAACGCAATATCAAATTGGTTCGTTCGATCTGGAGGGAAGCTGATCTGAAGGCTATCGTGTAGTGAACCTGCACGAAGGTTAATACAAGATATAATTAAAACATTAAAGCATGGATGGACGGTGGAGGCGTTGAGTTGGAGCGAGGTGGAGCATGACACGTTTATAGCCATCGGATGTTAAACGCGCTGTGGGTCCAAACTCTAATGTATGTTTCCAATTGTTAATTCAATCAAAGTCTGGGGTTTGTATGAATTGCCAAGCCGAAAGGCTATGTGAATAAATGTTAATGAGTATGGGTTATGCATTGGGTTATAAAGCAAAATGTGAACAATGGTTCCGATATATTTTATAGAGTGTGTGGTCGTAAGCCATATAAGTCGTGATATTATATTGGGTTATGACAAAGTCCTTGGTGAATGTTTGATACACGGTGAAAATACTGTGGGGCCCTACATATACATATGGTTGCATAATCATGTATTAAAGGTAAAGATCATTGAGATATGTTATGGGCTTTATCATATGGTTTTGACCACAAAAGAAAAATTAAAGGTCTGCTTGCATAATCGGTTGTTACTCTGGGTTTATATGATTTGTTCAAATATTAATTCGAATATGCATGCAATGGTCCTGTTAGCACCTAATTTGTACATTAGGCTGAAAGAAGGAAAATTAGAGTAACCTTAAACCACTCTTAGCCTTATAGCTAGCCCTACAAGGTCAGGAGAGGGCTCTCTCTGAGAAAAATATTCAATGAAGTATAACTCTAAACTGATATTAGGCTAGGTATAATGATGGGAAATATTTTAATGAATTTATTTTTCAGGGATGTATGGAACAAATGAGACAGTTTGGATAGGGGAATTAAATCAAGGATAAAGGTTATTTCGTGGGGCAAGGTATGCAGGAAATTTTAGCAATTAAGTTTAAATAATGACGGGATGGTAAGATTGGTGAGGAGCTGAAAAGGGCATAGGAGATGGATCCTTCTCAAACAGAAGAAAACACATAATATTGAATGATTTCCCAAGGTAGAGCATAAAAATGGATTCTACCTATCTATCTTGAAAGCATTCAACCATAGATGTTTATGAATGAGTGGTACACATAAAAATTTTACATATGAACACAAAGGAAATAAAAAATTCTAAAACTCATACCACATGGATTCCACAAATCAGAGCTGCATATCTTATTAATTCCCTGTCAAACTATTACAATGGAGCGCAGAGCGTCCTCCTTGATTTCCACACTATTTCCTTACTTCTGACTTACAGAACCCTTTACAAATGATTCAAAATTACATTAAATAGACTAGAATGTGAGGGAAGTAGATTCACAAAAAGAGGAGTTGTTTTCCAGCTCAAGAACTGAAATCCGATCATATAAAAGAGAACCAACAATCTGCCCCATAAAATAATGAACAACAATACATTTCGGGCCATCTGAAGATTTCGTTGTTACACTAGATGAAAGAAAAATATGCAATCTGAACAACCGATTCCTATTTTACTGCTGTTGTAGAAGTCTCTGTCTCATATTAGCTCTCAGCCCTTTGACTATTTCTTTCTATTATTACTCTCTTGAAGAGAAATCCATTTTTGAAGAAAATGCCTTTGAAATAAATTAAAATGAAATTATGCCTTTTAGTGAAGGGAAAAACCCATTTTGAATGGAAGGAGCAAAAGGAAAGGAGGTGGGGTCCAAATCGCAATCGCAATCGCAATCGGAGGGGTGGAAGGGGATGCAACATATAGTGGAGCGTTTGAGAATACGCGTTGCGATGGTGTAATCACAATCGGGGATCGAAGCGAGAGAGGGATGGATATATCAGAATGAAGCATGAAAAACTCCGATGTGATTGGAAAAGGTCCTTATAAAATGAAATGATAAGTGAAATTGGGTTTTACAAAAGGAAAAGGCCTTTTTTTAGTTGAATGGGCAGAAAAGGTTTAAAGGTGGGACTGGGAAGGTCAATCGCAATTGCAATTGAAAGTGAGAGGGGAGCGGGGAACAAGTATTATTTAAAATCGCCGATTGTGATGGAGTGATGGGCTGCGGGCCATCTGATCGGATGGGCAGATTGATGGTGGAGAAGTAATTAGGTGGAGTCAATCGAGAGGGACTCGATCAGAGGGGATACTATGCTAGTGATGATTTTGATGATGCGGTGGCACGTGGGTCGTCGGATCGTTGATCCAATCAACGGTCGGTATTTATTCAATCACATCGAATTTTTTGTAGTTATGAGGGTCAATCAGAGTGCGCATAAGCATGGTGCGATTGCAATAAGAGGGGGAGTATTTATAATAAAAACTTTAAACTTTATTATAAAATTGAAAGGGGACATGAGGGGAAGTGGTTAGGGTATAGGGGACCTTTTTTCTCTTAGGCATAAATTTCAATCCAAGAGTCAGTTTTGAGAGTATAATATACCGTTTGAAAGCTCTTTCCAGGCTCTATTTGATGAACATACTTAGAACATGATTTTAGACTAAAAATGTTGTGGAAAAATTCTCTGAAGGGCAGGGTGGTGACTTTGTGGAGATAGCAGCTTTCTGAAGTGTGACTTATTACATATAATGACATAAAATTACATAAAAGATGATAATAAAGGTAAAGTATAAAATTTTTACCTAAAATCATGGTTTTGAGGTGAAAACTACATCAAGCTGAATAAATCATTTCTTCGATCTTCTCAGCCGTTGTGATTTCGAGTTTATTAGACCTCCTCATGACCTTGCTGATATTTATTGACACTTGACTCATTAATTTGACCATGGTGAGACCTTAGAACCTAATGAGACCAACCTTATGACCTACTAACATGACTCACAAAGTGAAAGTGACTCATGACTAAAGACTATAGAGAGGAAAATCAACAAGTTTCGCATGAGGGAAAACTAATGAAAGACCACTACCATCAATGAATCCATGACCTAACGGAATGATGAAAATTTATGGTATGGGACTCCTAATATGCAAATGCAAAAGATTAAATTTGATCACTGATGGAAGTATGATAATACTGACACTAACATTGGCTCCAATGGGGATTTTAGCTCGTTGGATGTGCCAAGAACACCGTAGACCAAGTAGCCTTATCCATTGGGAAAGGAGTCAAAAATACTGAAAACTGACACAATGCAGACTGACTCTGATTCAAAATATGATTGAAAACTTGAATAGAACCAAACTTTACACATGTCATTTAAGTTTTATAGCCTTCACCTCAGGCCCCAAACTTCAATGACTGTGTAGCTGAAATCTGACCAACAATAACATGGTATATGCAATGGCTGTGACATAATTTGGATCCATTATTTTAAAAGTGGTAGTGCTCCACAGGCTACCATTTACTGGTCCCCCATGGAAATCTTGGCCATCCATATCTAAGAGCAAGAAAGCATTATGTCCCCTATATGCTGAAATCCTATACGGTCCTTTCTACAGGTTGTCAAACTTACCATGCTTCGCCTTATCCTCATTTCGTGCGTCCCATCTCAGTACCACATCATCCAACTGAAACTTCTCTGCTTTGGTCTTACGGTTATAGATTTTCTTTATCCTTTCTTGCAGCTGAATAGCGTTCTGAGACACTTCCTCTCTTGTTTGCTGAGGGTGGATCATTTGATTGATTCTTTGCTGGTTATCATCTTCTTCACTGCCAACCTCTTGCAATAATCTCATGATCGGAACAATAAGCGATGTAGGAAAGAAAACATCAGTACCATAAACCAATTCAAATGGTGACATATCTATGGATTCTTGTTGTTGACTCTATTTGCCCACAACGCGTTGATGAGCTTTCGACGCCAATTCCTCTTTTTCGCTTCCAGCATTTTCTTGATTATATTTATCAAAAATTTATTGGACAATTCTGCGAGGCCGTTGCCTTGTGCATAATACGTTGTTGAATGGCCCAATGCAATATTGTATTTGTTGCAGAAATCTGTCATCTTCTTAGATTTGAATGTTGTTGCGTTATCTATTATAATTTTGTGAGGGCAACCAAAACGAGACAAAATATTTGATTCTAGGAATTAAACGATTACCATATCAGTGGCTTGTCTTGCTGGAATGGCCTCGATCCATTTGGTGAAGTAATATGTACCTGTCAAGATCCATCGATGCTATGCTGAAATACAACTCTAATGTGGTGCAAATGCTCATCATCTAAACCTGAAAACATTGTCAAATCATCCAAATAAACAACAAGAAAACATCCTTTTCATTGGCAAAAGTAGTTTCCATTGCTTGTTGGAAAGTGGCTCCAGGGTTCTTCAGTCCAAATGGCATTTTGGTATACTAGAAGGTTCCCTAGGGTGTTGTGAAGGGAGTTTTGTGTTGGTATTTCTCATGCACCAAGATCTGATTATGGCCTGAGTAGCCATCGAGTAGTGACATCCTTGATGCTCCAACTACTCTTTGCAGAATATGGTCCATCTTCAGAAGTGGATAATTATTCTTTAAGGATGCTTTATTCAGATTTTGAAAATATATGCACAATCTTATCTCTCATATCTTCTTACGTACCGGGACAAAATTTTAAATCCAGTTAGAAAATCTAATTGGAACGATGATACCAGCTTTGTACAATATGTTTACCTCTTTTTCAATGGATGGCAAGAGCTTTGGGTTGATCCTTATTAGCTTTTGTCTAAATGGCTTCTGATCCGGCTTGATAGGAATAGTATGCTGGATTATGTTTTTGTCATACACCTTCAAATCTGAATAATCCCATGCAAACACATCAGAAAATTCAGAAAGCAATTTAACATACTGTCCCTTTACCTCAGGGGACAATGCCTTTGATAACTTCACAAGCTTAGGCATGTCATCTGTTCCAATATTAACATCTTCAACTCCTTTATCAGAGGCACTAAGCTTGGTTTCTTTGCAACATAATCTTGATCAAAAAGCTCCTCTAAAGGTATGAGACCTCTAGGAATTACATTGTCCTTCAGCTGCAATATGTCCATCTGATTCGTTTCGATTTCTTGATCATCAACCTCATAATCAGTTTCTATGGGAGTATTCTTGAATTTTCCTTCACTCTAAAAAAAAGTATTGATTTCATTGTCATCCCAAAACACTTTCCAATACCTTTGATTATCCGAAACAACAGGCCTATGTTTGACATAAATTTCAAACCTGTTGCTAGAGTTCATGGGAATTTTTAGGTTACATGCAGTAGTGGCAAGAGAATCAACAATAATATTCTGCATTCTGGGTACTATAGTCAAAGTGTACTCAGGAAATGTCTTCAAGATGTCCAGGACTACATTTCTATATGCCCTCAATCATGGATGCTTTGCTTGGTACTCTCTCTTTACCTGTTTGATTATCAACTCCGAGTCTCCATAGACAGAAATCCTTTTTGCATTTAGCTTCTTCAAAATTTTCAAACCTACAATCAAAGATTCATATTCTGCTTCATTGTTAGAGCAGTCAAAGGCTAATTTGTAAGAAAATATTCTAACATTACTAGGAACTTTTTTAGGCTGCGGAACAGGGCTCCGAATCCATATTCCTATACCAGCCTCGTCCTTACCAACAACTCCATCAAAGTCCATGCTCCACAAACCTTCTTCTTCTTCTTGTACATGCTGAAATTTTGTTTCTTTTTCTACTTTCTCTTGACTGATTTTTTCATCTTTCTGCTGTTCATTGTCTTTTTGCTGCTGGCAGACAGGAAGCTCAGAAATTTTTGTTGCTTTATCTTTCTCCTGTTTGAGAACTTCCCTAAAATTTTCTTAAATTTCAGGTATCTCATCTACTTGTACCAACTGAACATTCACATCATTCAAACCACCATATTAATATAGTACAAATGATTCTAAATCTATGTGGAATGCATTTATGGGATGATTAACTGGCTTCTCTTTGCTAGTGATCATATATTTCATTTTCTTGTCTCTATATAGTTTTCTCAACTGACCGAATACGGGAATAGTGGCATAAGAGAAGTCAAGCTGCATGGTTCCTTTAAGTTTTGCACCCCAAGACCTAGATAGAAGCATTCCAAACCATGGTGGGACATCAACAACAACTACATCCATAAAAACATTCTTGGCTAGGATTTGACCTAAAGATACTACCAAGTCTTTGATAATACCAATACAATGGACCCTACCAAAGTCAAAGGAATAAAAATCATGGTATTTGCGGCTAATATCAAGTCCCAGCTTCTACATAATGGCTTTGGGCATCAGATTGTGCGAGGCTCCAGAGTCCAACATAGCATTATGTAAGATGAACTCGTGTAATCTAAGACTCAGGTAAAAGGGAGGGACTTCACTTTCCTGAGATTGATCTTCTGTGGATGGACCAAAAATGAGTTCAGGGTAGTCATCTTCAACATTTACCATAACTGAAATAGAGTCTATTTGCAAAATTCTTGACACTTCATGTTTATAAGTGCTATTTTTCACCAACTCAGTCAAGGGCATGGACACTTTGAACTTAGAAATTGCACTTTCTAAATTAAAAGAAGACACTTTTTCTACCTCTTTAGCGGGAGGATATTTCTTCTCTATTTTCTCCTTTGCTACGTTGTGCTGGTTATTCTCATTTGGAGTATTAGTTGCTGAAAATGCCTTGGCTAGAGAAGGATTTGCAGGCTCTTTCCCTTTCTTCTGAGTTTTTGAAGGATCATTTTTCGATTGGAGATCTTTTCTCTTCTGAATGGGACTGATCGGAACATCTCTATTTCTTAAAGAATATTTCTTTTGTTGGGCTGATAAAGCATTCATGTATCCTCTTCGATAATCATCAGACTCTTCTTATAACATTGTATTATTAGCCAAAATAAAATCCTCATCCCTTTGGATGTTTGCGATCACTGAGTATTCTTCATCTTCTGTGAGAAAGATGGGCTCACCATCGGCAGTGAAAAAATGATTAGCTTCAATTACAGGACCATCATCCTTATCTGTCTCCATTCCCTGAACATAATTTTGCTACAATGGAGTCCTGATTTGCTGCTACGGTGGTGCTTGGTCCTGCGTTCTCTATTCTCTCTACTTGATTCTGTATTGTGGTTTTTGTCCTCTGAAATTCAGATTCCTTATTTGTGCTTCGGGTCTGTCTGAAATTGTCAGCTGATCAACCATATTTTGGAATGTTCGGATCGAAGTATCCATCTTGCTATTTGAAGGAGACATTTCTTCTTTAACATTCACTCTCTTTTCAGCTCTAGTGTGCACTCTTTTGGCTAGCAAATTCGCTTCTACACTCACAGCTATCTTCTACATGTCTTCAATTATGGTGGGATCTCTTTCTCGTAGCTGATATGCCATATCAGCATCGAAACCATCTGGAAACATGAACAAGGATAATCCCACAGGAGGTTTTAGGTTAGCCGGAACAACATTATATATAACATTAAATCTTACACATTAATCTTGTACAGTTTCAACCATATTTCTTTTAATATTTTCATATTCAGACAAAATTTGGAGTGGGTTTTTCTTTACCTCCCATCGGTCTAAGAACTGTATATGTAATTCTTGCAAAGTACGGATAGAGCTTGCTGGTAAGGCTCTGAACCACTTTCTAACTTCACCTCCAAAGCTTTGGACACAACCTTGTGGTTACATTCTCTGCTTCTACCTCATGAAGATCAAAAAAGTCATTCATCTTATCAACATGTTGCTATGCTATGATGCTTTGAGTGGCATCAAAGATAGGTATTTTACTTTGGTAATCAATAGGCATACCATTCAATTGTTGAGGTAAAACCAGGGGTGCATACCGGGCAGCCATGACTTGAGGTGGATTTACGACAGTGTTTGTGCTACTAGGATTTAAGGGAGGAGTTGAAATATGAGAATTGATTGATGGGAATGCTAATGAATTAAGGGGAGGAAAAGTTGTTCCTGATGACTCTGAAGACTCGGTGATATTAGTTACAATGATAGATGTCTGAGGGGAATTCAAAATATAATCGTCAATTGATGTATTTTCCCTTTGAACTTCAAGATCTACAAGAAATTCTAGATCTAAAACTGTGTCATCAAGTGCAGTTTCAGACTTATTTTTGAACAAAGAAAGCTCAAAACATTCATCAAAAGAAAGATCTTCTACAAACAACCACTCATTGGGCAAGGTATGGGATCTGAAAATGGCTCTAGGACTTAGTGATCTTTCTTGTCTTCTGATTATTCTTGGAATGAGATTAGGATTTTCAAACAAAGGGAGAGGATTTCAATCAGGATTGGCCCTTGTGTATATTCTTGAAGCCAGTGTGGTCAAATTTATACTTTACAAAAATTTATTTTAGCCTAGCAAACTCTGAACCTCATCATCTAGAGTCCAGGAATTTAGATTGAAGATTTTACTGGGGTGATCAGTCCTTTGTGCTAAATATGTCCACAGTGGTGTCGCCAGAAATCTTAGCACCTAATTTGAACCTTAGGCTGAAAGAAAGAAAATTAGGGTAACCTTAAACCACGCTCAGCCTCGTAGCTAGCCCTACAAGGTTAGGAGAGGGCTCTCTCCAAGAAAAATATTCAATGAAGTATAACTGTAAACTGATATTAAGCTAGGTATAATGATGGAAATGTTTTAATGAATTTATTTTTCAGGGATGTATGGAACAAATGAGACAGTTTGGATTGGGGAATCAAATCAGGGATACAGGTTATTTCATGGGGCAAGGTAGGCAGGAAATTTTAGCAATTAAGTTTAAATAATTATTGGATGGTAAGACTGGCGAGGAGCTGAAAAGGGCATAGGAAATGGATTCCTTTCAAACAGAAGAAAACACAAAATATTGAATGATTTCCCAAGGCATAGCATAAAAATGGATTCTACCTATCTATCTTTAAAGCATTCAACCATAGATGTTTATGAATGAGTGGTACACATAACAATTTTACACATGAACATAAAGGAAAGAACAAATGCTAAAACTCATACCACATGGATCCCACAAATTAGAGCTGCATATCTTGTTAATTCCCTATCAAACTGTTACAATGGAGCACAAAGCATCCTCTTTGATTTCCACACTATTCCCTTACTTCTGACTTACAGACCCCTTTACAAATGATTCAAAATTACATTAAATAGACAAGAATGTGAGGGAAGTAGATCCAAAAAAAGAGGAGCTATTTGCCAGCTCAAGAACTGAAATCCGATCATAGAAAAGAGAACCAACAATCTGCCCCTGAAAATAAGGAACAACAATACATTTCAGGCCATCTGAAGATTTTGCTGTTACACTGGATGAAAGAAAAATAAGCAATCTGACAACAGATTCCTATTTTACTATTGCTTTAGAAATCTCTGTCTCATATTAGCTCTTGGCCCTTTCACTACTTCTATCTATTATTACTTTCTTGAAGAAAAATCCATTTTTGAAGAAAATTCCTTTGAAATAAATTAAAATGAAATTATTCCTTTTAGTGAAGGGAAAAACCCATCTTGATTGGAAGGAGCGAAGGGAAAGGAGGTGGGGTCCAAATCACAATCACAATCGAAATCAGAGGGGTCGAAGGGGATGCAACATATAGTGGAGCGTTTGAGAATACACGTTGTGATAGTGTAATCGCAATCGGGGATCAGAGCGAGAGAGGGATAGATATATTAGAACGAAGCATGAAAAACTCTGATGCAATTGGAAATAGTCCTTATAAAATGAAATGATAAGTGAAATTGGGCTTTTCAAAAGGAAAAGGCCTTTTTTTAGTTGAACGGGCAAAAAACGGGAAGGTCAATCGCAATCGCAATCGGAAGTGAGAGGGGAGTGGGGGCCAAGTATTATTTAAAATCGCTGATTGCGATGGAGCGACGGGTTGTGGGCTATCCGATCAAATGGGAAAATCGACGACAGAGGAGTAATCGGGCGGAGTCAATCGAGAGGGACTTGATCAGAGGCTATCCTTTGATAGTGTTGATTGCGATGATGTGATGGCATGTGGGCCGTCGGATCATTGATCCAATCAACGGTCGGGATTTATTCAATCGCATTGGAGTTTCTGCAGTCACAAGGGTGAATCGGAGCACGCATAAGCATGGTGCGATTGCGATCAAAGGGGGAGTATTATAATAAAAACTTTAAACTTTATTATAAAATTTAAAGGGGACATGAGGGGAAGTGGTTAGGGTATAAGGGACCTTTTTTCTCTTAGGCATAAATTTCAATCCAAGAGTCAGTTTTAAGAGTATAATATACCGTTTGAAAGCTCTTTCTAGGCTCTATCTGATGGACATACCTAGAACATGGTTCCAGACTGAAAATTTTGTGGAAAACTTATCTGAAGGTTAGGGTGGTGACTTTGTAGAGATAGCAGCTTTCTGAAGTGTGACTTATTACATATGATGACATAAAATTACATAAAAGATGATAATAAGGGAAAAGTATAACATTTTTACCTCAAAACATGGTTTTGAGGTCAAAATTACATCAAGTTGAATAAAACATTTTTTCGATCTTCTCAGATGTTGTGATTTTGAGTTTAGTAGACCTCCTCATGACCTTGCTGATATTTATTGACACTTGACTCATTAATTTGACCATGGTGAGACCTTAGAACCTAATGAGACCAACCTTATGACCTACTAACATGACTCACAAAGTGAAAGTGACTCATGACTAAAGACCATAGAGAGGAAAATCACCAAGTTTCACATGAGGGAAAACTAATGAAAGACCACTACCATCAATGAATCCATGACCTAACGGAATGATGAAAATTTATGGTATGGAACTCCTAATATGCAAATTAAAAAGAGTAAGTTTGATCAAGAATGGCAGTATGACAATACTGACACTAACAGGTCCTAATATGGTTTTAACCATAGGCTCAAAGAAAAAATAAAAATAAAAATAAAGCTTCCACATAGTGCTAGAGTACCCAGATTGAAATGTATTGAGGGAAAAAACATTGAAGTCTCACATAGAAGAGCATATTATATGTGTGAGTGTTACTGCTATGGTTTTATAACCATTTATTAATGGTGAAAAAGTCTTCCACCTAATTAAATTGCCAGTTTAGTAAACAGAGTATTGAAATTGCTCAGATAAGGAATTTGTGTTGGATAGAAAATAGGAGGTGCATTTTTATATGCACAGAAAATAAAATTCAGGGACTGTGGGTTTTACCCTATATAATAAAGCAATTATGTATGCAGATACACAAGTACAGTGAACAGATGAATATGCACAAGAATGAGAATGTGGGTTTGATAGGTGTACAAGCATAGAAAGCAGGAGAGTGTACAGAAAATGAAAAAGGAAGTGAACAATGTAGAACAGTTATATGACAATAGCAGAAAAGAAAAAACCAGTAAGCCAAGGGCCAAAAAAAGGGCTAAGTGAAATTGATGGATGTAACTGAAATTGTGAATGTAAATATTTTATTTTGTGTGTGATGCATTGGCAAGTCTCCAGAGGAAAACAAAAATCCCATTGTAATATTGAAATTGGTACATATTGTCAATTTTTTTCTAAATGAGATGGTAAAAGAAATGAGAAGGTAGAAGGCAATGAGGCATGGATATCCATTTCAAATTCCCTGAGGAATGCTAAAAGTCATAAGGAAATTTCTATAAATAATATCTCATAGATATGCATAGAGAGGTTAGAGAGGTTAGAGAATGCAGAATTGAGGTAGAGAAGATAAGAAGAAGGAGGAGCTGAAAGAGAAGCAGCGAACAGTTAGAGATGATATAAGACAGGTAAGAAAATTGGAGGACAGTAGTGAAGAAGGTACAGAATAGAGGTGATATCCAAGGTAAATCAACAAGTGTTTTTCTTATGAAAGAGTGAGGGAGGTGGAGCTTCCTAGCAAGTTGTAGCTTGCAGAATTGAGGTAGGAGCCTCCTGTAGGTTGGTGCCTACAGAAAATTAGTGGTGAGAGGGAGATTTAGCTTGCCTTTGCATCACAAAAATAATAAGATGTGGTTTTCTCCCTTATGGGTTTCCACTTATAACTGTTGTCTATATGTATGATGATAATGTGTTGATACTCTATTTTATTTTGCTTAATACCTGTCTCTCATTAATTAAGAATGTTCTTCCAATGTATGTTAAGTAGATCACAAAATGCTGATGTGAATGAGATTTAAAAAAAAATTGAAATAAGAACATGATTGGGTTATGCTGATTCACCCCCCCTCTCATTTTAACCAAGGGTCCAACATCTTCATCTTCATTCTTCGATGAAGAACCATCCCTGGTACTTCGCCTTATCTCCTCCTACACAAGATCCGACCAAAGTCGCTCCCATCCCTGTATTTTCTCCCATCCATTGACAGAGTCTTCGTAGCTATGACAAATATTTGGAAGCCCAAGGAGAGCCAAGCTCATCAAGTCTTGATCATCAACAGTAATCCTCACACTTGCTAGTTCATCCCTACAATGCACAAACTTTGTGAGATATTTTGGAATACTGTCGCCCTTCTCCATTTTTATTTTTCTGAGCTTATCTTTTAGCACGGGGGCCTCAGTCAATCAACCTCTATCCTATCACGTGCATTCATGGCATATTAAACAATTTCCTTAATTTGACTACATATTGGAAAATACCCCTAAAAAACACATTATTTAACCCCCTACCAATATGAACCCAATACACCTTCCCAATTTAAAAAGCCCCTTCTTCCACTAGATATTGTAGGTATCCATTTTTTCATTAACATTTTTTAGACACATTTATATTTTTTGATTAACTTTGAGCTCCATTTTTTATACCTGTCAGTATAAAAACCCTTTACCCCCTATATATCCCCCATTATATTATGCCATTTTTTCCTCAATATAAATCCCCCAATGTGAACCCACGTGGTATGGTATTGCTCCCCCAATGCAATCCCTATGTCTTTGTATCTCCAACTTCCTTTGGTTGCTTCTACTTTGGAACAAATATTTCAAAGCCTTCCACTTTGAAAATCAAGTGGCTTTCCCGTGAAGGTTGGACACAATATGGTCCTTCATACCTTCCAACAAAATTCTTCCTGTCTTTTCTACCTTCTTTTTCCATGCGTCAAATGATGTAGCATCGCTAGAACCCGGCTTAGGAACATCACTATCAATGAACTCGTTCAGTCCATTATCTTCCAGCACCACCTCCAACCTATCTTTCCAGGCTATGTAATTTGAGCCCTCCTCAAGGGCATACTCCAATCACAACCCATTGAAAGACATTTCAATGTATACTCAACTGTCGCACCAAGAATTTTCTGCAACAAATTCTAATTGTCCACCAACACAAACTTAGCAGTTCTTCACAATTTCAATCTTCAAGAATTAACAGTGCTCTGATACCATGTATAAATTATATAACATGTGCATTATATATCCAAATTCTCTTGATCTAAAAATATTTATCTTCTTGATAAATACAGAATCCTTCCACTGTTAATCTTTTGCAGAAATTATAAACTCAATTGTAAACACATGAAACAATAAAAACAATCGCACACAACACAGTTGTTTAACGGGAAGGCCTGAAGCTAAAAACCCCAACTATCATATATTATGTATCATGGAGATCATGTAACAATCTCATACAAAGCTTAGTACATCAAGCTCTCAGTACAATCAATTGTCACACACTAACAAGAATAAATATGCAAATCCATACACTGATTTCTTGCCACCTGATAGCCTGCCTCCTCTGCGAAATCTCTGCTGAAAAAGACCTTTGAATGAATTTGAATTGGCCTTGCCTTGACAGCACAATCCTAATTGGCAGCTCCAATGTTTGTATGTGCAATCATTGCATCACTATAGTCACAACGGACAGTCCATATCACCCTTTCACCTACCTCTCCACTGAGTCTCCACTGGAACTGACATGCAATGTAGTTAACTGTTGTATTTGTTCATTTGATTAATGAGTTATTATTTGTGAATTAATTAACTAATTAATTCACTCCACTCTCACTAGTGTATCATTCAGTTAGACTAGATACAACTAGCTCAACTAAGTTTAACTCACTTTATCTGAGTTAAACTGAATAACAACTCCATGAACTACTCTTCTAACTTTGTCATAACTTTGCCACTTCAGTTCTGACTGAGTCCTCCATGCATGAACCACCAGTAAACCCTAAGAGTTGCGTAATTACTTCATCCCACTAATTTTCCAAATTTGTACACTGAAATAAAGTGCTCCAAGAGAATAAGTTGATGTTTATTGTCTGATTATTATGAAGGGATAATAATAATCGACATGCATCTATTTTTAGATGACCTATAAATAGATTTCGCCCAATATTCTAAAAATAGAATTCCATCTATTTTTCCAACTTGACTAACCATCCAAAAATAGCATCCTACAACTTCTGAAATATGATCACCATGTCTAAAAATAGATAGTCTAAAAACAGACTTGCACCTAAAAATGGCTTGCGGGACCACTTAGTGAAGGCGACTAATTTTCATTAAGCTACATCATCTTTTTGTATCTCAATAGCCTCCTCGGTATGGGTAGTGGCTGATATAGTCCTGCATTCTATTGTCTCCCTTTAGCATGTTGAAAAATTCAAAATTTATCCACGAGCCTCTTAAATTCTACCCACATTCCTGACCAATAATAATAATAATAATAATAATAATAAAATAAAAATAAAAAAAATTGCATAGGTCTTGTCATGACCAGAATGACGAGTAAGTCCCCCACTATGTTTCTCGTTGAACAAATTATCCTTCATTGATCCTCTTAGGATATACAACTTTCTACCATTTAATATTAATCCATCATGAACCAAATATTCAACAAATGGGCTTCAATCTGTGCTCAGATGATTTTCACAGCCTTCATAGATTTATTTAAAATCTAGATTATCCTTGTACAACTCTTATAGATGCTCATATCCCAAACTGTTAACTTGGAACTCCTGCATAAATAAACGTCTCCTGCTCAAACCATCAAAAAAATTGTTCTCACTTCCATTTATATGCTTTAAAATAAAAATAAAAAAAATCTATACGTACTAACCCAGCGTGCATGTCTTTGGTTCAACTTGTCTTGTTTACTGAAAATTGCAATGTTTGGTTGTCAATTTACATGTTGAACTCAGGCAGAAGATAATTCGACCACTTCTTGAGAGACTGAATTATTACATAAAACTATTTATTATAGATAGAATATTTATGTTTTGCCTCATTTAGTTTCTTGCTAAAATACACAATTGGTTTACCATCCCGACTAAGGACAACTCCAATTGTTGTTGCATCTGGATCACATTGTACCTAAAAGGGCTTTTGAAAATTAGGAAAAAAAAATATAGGTTGCTCAGTAATTTTCTTCTTCATCAATTGGAGTGCCTTTTCTATAGTTATTGTCCATCTAAAGGTTATTTCTCCTTTTTAATTGTCTCTACCATTGGCGCACAAATGTGGCTAATGTTTTGAATAAATTTTCTCTAAAATCTAGTCAATCCATTGAAGCTTCTTACCTCATGTATGCTAGTTGGGTAAGACCACTCTTTAATGGATTTTAATTTCCTAGGGTCCATTTTTAGCCCTTCAATGGAACTCACAAATCCCAGATAAACAAGCTCTGTCTTATGAAAAAAACATATTTTTCTTGCCACAGCTTCTTTATTACTTTTTTTAAAATATGAGGTGTTCTTGCTTGGTTCTTCTATACACGAGGATATCACATAAATAAACAATCAAAAAATTTCTAATAAATTATTTGAGAACCTCATTCATGAGCCTCATAAAAGTGTTGGGTGCATTGGTCAAGCCAAAAGGCATAACCAGCCATTTATATAAGTTTTCATTGTTTTTTATTTTTGTCTTCCATTCACCCCCTTCTCTCATTCAAATTTGATGATACCCACTCTTTAAATCTATTTTTAAAAACTGTATGGCCCAACTAAGAAAATCCATTATATCATCCATGCAAGGTAAGTGAAACCTATTCTTGATAGTTCTGTTGTTAATAGGTGTTGAGTCCCGAATTTGCCTCTTTTCCATACACTTTTCCATATCTTTTTCACTCACCTAAACCTCCCAAAATTGTCAATATCATGTGCAAAAGGGTATCTAACATAGTTTTTAATTATTTTTTTGTGTTTTCTATTTGATTTAGATTTCGTTCATACAGCTGCGGAAACTTGCCACTTTCCGCAGCTGCTGCAACTTTCCGCAGCTATTTTGTGGAATTATATGCTACAGGTGTCTACAAAGGAAATGAGCCACATGGGCAGGCTAGGAATGACGAGGACATGGTTCGTGTCCTATTGGTTCAAGTAAACTCGTCCAAAGAAGCCGCGGTCAAAGCTATCCACGTGGAAGTCAACTATGGAGTTTCATGTCGGCTGGACTCTGTTTCGTGGCAAATAAACATCCATACGACCGTTTCTAAGCTTGCGGAGGTTAAATCGACATCTGTGCAGAGTTCTGGAGTTGAATTCAAGCATCCACCTTCCGTAGATTCACTTTCCAACACGGCCATACTCCTATATCCATGGCTGTAGTGGTCTACGTGCTCCCTGTCATCATGAACTTTAGGAAACAGTTACAGTTTGCTGTTATATATAGAGCGTTTGCATACGCACGAGGAGTTAGTTGATAGTTGTTAATTGATAGTTGATGTTCGTACTCTGTTATGTTTGCTTTGTAGTGATTACGCTGCCCTTGAGCCGTAACACTACCATTCTGTAATGAACTGCTTTTTAATGTGAAGAGACTATGTTTTCAACTTAATTCGTGTTTGAGGATCGTTACCAAAGCTGTGTAGAGGGCCCCTGCTCAGCTAAGGTTCTGTGTATTAGTGTATATATTTCTCATTTCATTTCTTTTAAAAAAAGTCATTGTATCATAATCCATCATATGTTCATATTTTGTAGTTGTTTCATTTCTGTTCATACATTTCTATAATTTCCATTTCATTTTTGTCTTTCATGTTTGTATGATTGTTAATCACTGATCAGTTTTCTTGTGCAGGTTTTAGGTAGACAGCCCGGGCATTTTTATAGCATTTTTATAGCATTTTTACTAATGACATGGACTAACATTGTTCTGCTGCTAGTTTGTTTTTCATATCTTTTGTTTAACTTCAGTCTTGCTTTGTACATTTCAGTTTTGCTTATCTGATTCAGTAGTTAAAATTAGATATATTAAGCTGCTCATAGTGTCTTGAGTTGCCTCCGAAAGCCACAGCTGGACTGATGGTGAGGGACTGCATTGTGAAATGTGTAGTTTAGTATTAGTTTCTTTTCTGCAAATTTAGATATATTAAGCTGCTCATAGCGTCTTCAGTTGCCTCCGAAAGCCACAGCTGGACTGATGGTGAGGGACTGCATTATGAAATGTGTAGTTTAGTATTAGTTTCTTTTATGCAAATTTAGATATATTAAATCATGTATGACATCTTCAGTTGCCTCCGAAAGCCACAGCTGGACTGATGGCGAGGGATTGAATCATGTGTGTATGGTTTAGTATTAGTTTACTTTCTGCAAATTAAATAATCAGTTACACAAGTTGTTTATGATTACTTCCGCAATTCATAGCTGGTGTAATGATGAAGGGTCAGAAAATGAATTGATGCAAACTGATTTAGATTTATTTTATTGCAATTTTGAATTTCCATAAGCATAGTTTCTTTTGTGTTCAGTTGGCAGCAAGAATAGTTTAGTTTTCATGTTCACTAGTTTCCTGTTTTGATTCATTAGATTAGCAGCACCTTTTCATTTCAGCAGTACACTTTTACTTTCTTTCAAAGTCTTGTCATTGTAATTTCAATTTGCTTTTAAAGTTTCAAGATTGGTAAATCATTATAGGGGATATCACTTCCTTGAACAAATATAACCAAACTTGTTTTTCATTTTAGAATTCCCATTTCATCTTAGAAAGACCAAAAACGACAAAAGTTAAGAAATAGGTTATCTTGCACATATAGTGCGTCGCACTTCATCAGCTTACGATTCCCGGATTGACAAATTAAATGCAGCAATTTAGGACACACTAAATTGACCAAACAATAGGTATGGAATCTGTGCACGTTCCCCAACCTCCATATTTTTTGGGAGCTAAGATAGTTGTCATGACACATGGGCTCAAACTCTCTCTAATCAGCCCGTTGTCCAACAATTCTTGGATTTTATTTCTAATTTTCTCAGTTTCCTTAGGGGTCATTATTTAAGCGTCCTTGTTAGGTAGACTATCTCCTGGAATTAAATATATATGATGGCTAAGGATTCTTATAGGTGGCAAGGAATTTTTCAACTCATCAACAATAACATCAGCGAAATCATCTAATAACCACTGAATTTCAACATGAAAATCATTTATATTTGCACGTGTAAGGATATTTTGAGCCTTATAAATTATAACAAACTTCACCCCCTATTCTTGCTTGATTCAATGTAGCAAATCCTTCCTAGTCATTAGTCACATGCTCGTGTCTACACCCTCTCTAGCTCCTTTTTATTACAATGGTAACAACATGTTCTTGTAGTTTTCCTTCTCGAAAGAGTACATGTTCTTTCTCCCATCACGAATAACACCTCTATTATATTGTAATGGTCTACCTAATAAGATAGGAAAAATATTCATAGGCATCATATCGCACAACACCTCACCCTTCTAGCTTCCAAATTTGAATTCCACCTTGCTCTATTCATTGACTAAAATATGTTGTCCTTTTTGCAGTCTTCCATTCACCCCCTTCTCTCATTCAAATTTGATGATACCCACTCTTTAAATCTATTTTTAAAAACTATATGGCCCAACTAAGAAAATCCATTATATCATCCATGCAAGGTAAGTGAAACCTATTCCTGATAGTTCTGTTGTTAATAGGTATGGAATCTGTGCACGTTCCCCAACCTCCATATTTTTTGGGAGTTAAGATAGTTGTCATGACATATGGGCTCAAACTCTCTCTAATTAGCCCGTTTTCCAACAATTCTTGGATTTTATTTCTAATTTTCTCAGTTTCCTTAGGGGTCATTATTTGAGCGTCCTTGTTAGGTAGACTATCTCCTGGAATTAAATATATATGATGGCTAAGGATTCTTATAGGTGGCAAGGAAATTTTCAACTCATCAACAATAACATCAGCAAAATCATCTAATAACCACTAAATTTCAGCATGAAAATCATTTATATTTGCACGTGTAAGGATATTTCGAGCCTTATAAATTATAACAAACTTCACCCCCTATTCTTTCTTGATTTGATGTAGCAAATCCTTCCCAGTCATTAGTAACATGCTCACGTCTACACCCTCTCTAGCTCCTATTTCTTACAATGGTAACAACATGTTCTTGTAGTTTTCCTTCTCGAAAGAGTACGTGTTCTTTCTCCCATCACGAATAACACCTCTATTATATTGTAATGGTCTACCTAATAAGACAGGAAAAAAATTCATAAGCATCATATCACACAAAACCTCATCCTTCTAGCTGCCAAATTTGAATTCCACCTTGCTCTATTCATTGACTAAAATATGTTGTCCTTTTTGTAGCCATGTCACTCAATAAGGAGTGGGATGTGCCATCCTTTCCAGCCCTAATTTTTCCACCATTTTGACAAAAACCAAGTTTTCAGTGCTGCCACTATCAATAATTACTTTGCAACACTTTCCTTTATATTACAAACTATTCTAACAAATTTCAACATTGGGTTAACTCTTGTTTCACCTTTTCTCCTTTAATCAAATTCATCTTTAGCATTATATACATACCCAACTCAATGGTTTGCTCATCTACTTTTTTCGTTGCTACCTCAACCCTAGCTTCTAGAACACGTGCTCCTTTCTGGCTTGTTGATTTAATTTCAAGAGATTTCCATGACATATGGTATGTCTTCCATACATGTAGCATCTAACTTCCCCATCTATGCCTCTACCTCTTCTTAAAAATTACCTACCCCTTCATGCTCCTCTTCTTAGAGATCGACTACTTGAACTCCTTGCTCTTCCCTAGGATTATTGGATGTACCCTATTGGTAGACCCTTTACCTCTAGCTATACTCCTTCCTCTACTAGATTGGCTCTACTTTCTAGCCAACTTCTCTCCTGCTCTCAGTACTACCTCATGGGCATCCTCCATAGTATTTAAGGGTGAGAGGTTGATTTCATATTTAATTTCAATCCTCAGGCCATTTATGTACTTGGCCTCCTTCTCCACATATTTTTCGATGTGACCTGCTCTTATATTTATCATGTAAAAATCCTCTACATATTCTTTTTCTTTCATGAACTTCTGCTTCAAATTTTGTAACTGCTTAAATAGATTTAACTGGTATTCCTTGGGAATAAATTTTATCTTAAATTTAGCCACCATCCTATCCCAACTTTTAATCTTTTCCTTTCCTTTTTTCCCCTTAGTTTGTCTACAACTCATTACATCACAATATTACATGTCCTCTTAACCTAGTCACATCATTCTTGACCTGCTGGTCCTCCTCAATATCATCATCATCAAAATATTTATCTAGTGTGTTGATCCAATCCAATGGATCTTCCATCTTTGATCTAGATCTAACCTTGGTGACCATTTTAATAAGTTTCTCATCTCGTTCCTCTCCTCCTTGAGATATTTCCAACTATTCCTCAGAATTGATATCCTCACTCTCACTAATGTCTCTTGCATCATGATCTTTTCTCTTAGTAGTTTGAACAACCTTCATCCTTTCGTGGATACACCTTAGCTCCAACCTCCAGTCAACTTCCATCCTATTCCTTTCTTGCCTTCATCTCCTTGAACACATGTTAGAAACACCTTCTTTGTAGCTTCTTTAAATTCTCTTGTAGTTACAGGCTTTGTTTCCGAGCTCACAATGCACTCTCGTACCATAAATAACTGAGTGGTAACGTGTTCATTTTTTTCTTAAAAAATTTAAGAAAAAAAGAAACATACTCATAATAATACCTCTCGCGTTCTTTGATCCCTAAATGTTTTCCATTTAAATATTTTGATGAGGTACAACCCTTTAAGTTTTGTTTTAAAATAAATTAAACAGAATACTCAAGGACCAATCCCTGCACAATTCCAAACTCATTCACACTTAAAAAAGTAAGTCAAGGTCATGGAATTTTTTAAACTCACCTAAATAGTGTTGCTCCCAACTATAATCGGACCCGAATTGAAATTGGGGTCGCTTCTTCTCTTATTCAACCAACTTTATGTCGTAGGCTTGTTTACTGATAGCTTGATGAAACCCCACAAAATATGGGGATTGGCTCCATTTGTAACATATTTTGGCATGAAAATAATTTGGAGGGATGAACTCTAACCCTTGTTCACCATGGTGATCCACAAAAATGAAAAGAAGAGCTATTTGGTTGTGGCTACCCTCTCCGTGAGCCTTTTCCTTATGAATAGGAGATTGGAATTCATTTTGTTTCAACTAAAATTCAAGTCTACAAATAAATTGTGCACCCAATCAATCTCATTGAATTTTCCCATTATTCCCTAGTTGACAAGAACCTCATCGACTGAGTTTTCACTACATCATAATAGCCTTAGTGTATGGTACTTGAATTAAACAAGAGTTCCCACAAAAAATCAACACAAGGTAAATTACCAAAGTCACAAAAAAAAAAACATTCCTTTCTTCGAACCTTCATGCCCACGAAGCCTCTCGGTACATGTATATATACAATATTAAGGAAAAATATTGTTTAAACTATTATAGGTATGCTAGAAAACCCAACCTTTCTAATTTTGACATCGAGCTTGGGCCTAGAAGTGACCATTAGCAAGTAAAACATATGTCGATAAAGGAGCATGTCTAGTAATTGTAAAGAAACAAACTAGCCTACATGTCCGTCCGAGTGCACATAAGAAAAACCAACTATGAGATACTTATATAATTTTTGATGTCGAAACAGGAAGTGGAGTGATGCTCGTCCATCAACTCAACCCTACACCTATGTATGGAATTAACTAATAATATGTAGATGGATGGGATATAGGATAGAAATTTGTAGCTCACATTATTAATTGAAATAAACACATCGTTAATTGAAATAAGCACATAATATTTCTAAATGAACATATTATTAAATGATCTTTTAAAAATATGTAAACATCACTAAATAATTTAAATCTTCACATAATTAAGAAGAAAAGAAAAACTTCATCTAATCAATACTTGATGGAGCACCATATAATTAATTCCCTATCTAATAAAAAAATTTAATAGGGTTAATAGTATAAAAATGATTTTTTTTTAAATTTTTACATGAATTTTTTGAATTCTTACAATATTAAGTGAATCACCCTTAAATATAAAAATATAAATTGATGGTCAATGAATGAATTTGAGCAATATTTTCAACAGGAAACTCATTTAGATTTTTGTGTGTAAGGATAGTTTGAGGCTTACCAATTATAGCGAAGTGTACCCCATCTTCTTGTTGGATTTGTTGTAGCATCTCCTTCCCAGTCCTTATTAACACACTCAGGCTTTCGTGGATGTGGACCGCTTTGGAGATGATATATCAACAAATCTATGTTCAGAAAAAGATGCTTCTAGAGAATCAGAAGAGGCTATTCTAGATGTAGAAGGGTGAGGAGATAGATCCATTCCTTTTCCAACTTCAGAATATCTTGGATCAACTAATTGCCATGGGTGCAACTTCCGATGAAGGGCTCTTAGTACGGACTACCCTGAATGCAGTCACCGAGGAGTGGGAAATTTTTTCCAAATCATATTGGGAAGGGTAGAGTTACTATAAAAATTATAAAATATGCATGCATATTACTAGACTCCCTTGATCTAACAATTAAATCCACTGTTAAATACGGAATCCTTCTACTTAATTCTTTGTGGAAATTAAATTGCTAATTTCAAACACATGAATAAAAATCAATCGCACATAATAAGATGTTTTAATAGGAAAGCTTAAAGCTAAAAACCACAACTATCATATATTAGGTATATCATGGAATCATGAAACAATCTCATACAAAGCTCAGCTCATAGAGCTCTTAGTACAATACGGAATCATCTCACATTGTCATACAAAAATTGGTTCACACATGCACCAATTTACTACCTCCTGATAGCCTGCCTCCACTGCGTAATCCCTGCTGAAGAAGATCCCTGAATGAATTCAATCTTGCCTTGCCTTGACTGCGCAATCCTCATTTGAAACTCCAATGTGTGTGTACATGCATTGAATGCATCACTATAGTCACAACTGTTAGTCAAACACACCCTTTCACCTATCTCTCCACTAGGTCTCCATTGGATCTGACATGCAAGTAGTTAACAGTTGTACTTCTTCAGTTGCAAGTAAGATATTACTTGTGAATTAATTAAATAATTAATTCACTCATATTTCACTAGTGTATCTTTAGTTACAACAAGCACAACTGAGTTTAACTCACTTAACCGAGTTAAAATAAATAACAACTCCCATAACTACTCTTCCAACTTTGTTACAACTGTGTCACACTCTATTACAATGAAGTCCATCATCCATGAGTCAGCAACCAACCTTGGAATGTGTAATTCCTTCAGCTAATTGGTTTGCTACATCAGTTAACTTAAATCAAGTGCTTCAATAGAATAAGTTATTATTTATTGTCTAATTATCATTAAGGGCTAATAATAATCGACATGCATTTTATTTTTAGATATGCGATCTATAAATAGACTTTTCCCATGTTCTAAAAATAGAAACTCATCTAAAGATAGAATTTCCTAAACCATCTATAATCAGCATCCTGCTAATTTTAGAATATGCTGACCATTCTAAAAATAGACATACACCTAAAAATAGCCTGGGGGCCCCACCTAGTGAAGTTGCTTAATTTTCACTAGGATCATCATATTGTTGAATCTCAACACTCCCTCTCAACAATAAAGGGATTATCCTTCACCCCGATCCTGTCTCTATGGTATTCAAATTTTCTCCTGGTGAGCACCTTCTTCAGAATATCTACATCCTGATCTTTCGTAGGAATGTACTGAAGCAACATGATCTTCCGCTACACACAATATCTAATATGATGATACCAGATATCTATATGATTAGATATATCATGAAACACAAGATTAATTGAGAGTTTAATGAAACTCTGATTATCACAATGAATCACTATAGGATCTAAATGAGAAACGAACAAACCGACCAGAATCTTCCTCATCTAGATACCCTCACATGCAGCTTGACTTGCTGCCATGTATTCCCTTCTGCTGAACTGAGTGCCACATATCCCTATTTCCCACTATACCAAGAAAAATCTATAGATCCGATACTAAAAACCCCTCCTAATGTGCTCTTTATGTCCATTGGGCTACCTTCCCAATCTGCATCTCTGAAGCCATAAACTTCACCTCATCTGTTTGTCTGTACCATAAGCCATAATTAGATGTGCCCCTGAGATATCTCGGGACATGCTTGCCTGCCTTACAAAATAGCTTGGTCAGCTTAACCATTGCTTAAATAAGTTGGTTCACTGCATAGCATATGTCAGGTCTTGTATTAACTAAATACATGAGCGAACCCATCAACTGTCGATAGACAGTAGCATCCACTACCTCTGCCAATGTAGCATCCTCTTTCCTCCAATTTCCTGGAAGAGGAGTATCCATGGGTTTGCAGTCCTCCATGTGAAACTTATCGAGTATCTCCCTTGCATACTTTCCTTGAGACACAAATAGTTCACCTTCTTGCTGCCATATTTCTAATCCAAGGAAATAATGAAGGAGGCCCATATCCTTCATCTCGAACTCCTTTGCAAGATCCTCCTTGCATGAGTGTATCCACTGCTCATCACTAGTTAGTATTAAATCATAAACATAAAGAAAAATTATCAAAAGCTAAACCTCCACCACAATCTCATATAGGTTTGCATCCGCCTCACTCTTGGTGAAGCCAAGTCCAGTGAAATAGCTATCGATTCGAGTGTACCAAGTACAGGGTGCTTGCTTCAGCCCATACAATGCACTTTTGAGTCTGCACACATGCAACTTTCTGCTGAAAATTTCAAACCCTTCAAGTTGATCAATGTACACTTCTTCCTCGACGATCCCATTAAGGAAAATGGTCTTCACATCCATATGATGAATGTGCCAACCCATCTGTGCTAAGAGATCAAGGATGGTCCTTATGGAAGAATATTGTGTGATAGGTGCAAAGGTTTCCTCATAATCAATCCCCTCGATCTGTGAGAAGCCCTGGGAAAAAAAATATTTCCTTATACTTCTCAAAAATCCCATCAGCAGCTTGCTTTACCTTGTAGATCGATCTTGAACCTACCACTGATTTATCAAATCGCCTTGGAACAATTTACCAAGCATTGTTTCTGGAAATGGAGTCATACTCCTCCACCATTACATCTACCCATGTGGGCTCCTACAATGCTTCCTGAAAAGAAGATGGCTCAGTCACAATACATTTTCTCATGAGAGCCATGTATCCAGTGAATTGGCAAGGAGACTGTCTCTGTCTATGTTGTGAAGTAGGGGCTCCTATAGTCTGTGCCACATCAAGATTCAACCTCTTGGCTTATGTGGCACGCCTTCTTCCATTTCTGATGTTTGGCTCTGTGTGAGTGGACTCCTCCACTCCATGATCCTTCTCTTGTGGTTGATCCACATATAGAGGATCATATTTGGGAACAAGAAGTTCCTCCTTTGCATACAAGTCTAGCTTCATCTCAAGAATAGCTCGT
This sequence comes from Pinus albicaulis, assembly GCA_034641835.2. Classification (NCBI taxonomy): domain Eukaryota; kingdom Viridiplantae; phylum Streptophyta; class Pinopsida; order Pinales; family Pinaceae; genus Pinus; species Pinus albicaulis. Next base: position 9,926,470 of record MU968501.1, on the reverse strand, counting down.
GTAGCACCCATGATCATTCTGTTTTTCCTCTCTGCGACTCCATTCTGTTGTGGATTATGATGTGTTATGAGTTCTCTCCAAATTCCTTCTTTGCTACAAAAATCTTTGAATTCATTTGAGATATATTCACCACCATTATTTCTCCACAGAGCCTTCACTTGCTTCCCTGAATCTTTCTGCACCAATGCTTTAAACTCACAGAACTTTGAGAATGTTTGATCTTTCTTTTTCATGAATAAGATCCAACATCTATGAGAATAGTCATCAACAAAAAGAACATAATACCTATGTTTTTTTGTTGAAGCACCGAGAATGGCCCACACACATCTATGTGAACTCTCTCCAGGATCACCGAAGCATAGTTCTTCTTTTCATGAAAGGTGGTCTTCAGAAACTTACCCATAGTACATCCCTTGCACTGATCTATCTGCACAAGTGTACCCTTAGGAAGTCTAGTATATATCTACTACAAAATATTCAGGGTGCCATGGTGAAGATGACCCAATCTCCTGTGCCATAATTTTCCCTCATCCCGACTCACCACTTATTCTTCTTTGCCCACCATTTCATCACATCCATCTACCTATATTTTGTAGAGATTCTTAGCTCTAATCCTGATCCTCTTGGTTTGATCCATTGTTTTATGTCCCAGGACGGTTTTTCCATCGCTGAAAACAATGTCATAACCTCTGTCCTCCAATATCACTACTAAGGTCAAGTTCTTCTTTAGACCTGGAACATGCATAACATATTTCGACATAAATGGTTTACCTGACTCCCTCTCAAAGGTAATGATACCAATGTCAGTCGCACTATATCATCCATCGCCGCCCATCTCGATGTGTATTTTGAGATATTTCTCCTCCAAGTCGCTAAATATCTCCTTATCTCCCGTCATGTGGAAGGAAGCACCACTATCAAGATACCACACCAATCCCATTGCGCTTGAAACCAAGCATGCCATCAAGGAGAAATAAAGTTCAAATTGCGAAGCAAGGGCCTCACCAGCTGTAGCTCCAGTAACCTTCTTGTTATTCTTTTTCTGTGGGCAGTTAGTGGAAAGATGCCCATGTTCATGACAGTGAAAAAATTTCACCTAAATCCAGCTTCTTTCCTTTAGCCTCAGATTTTTAATGGGATTTCTTCCCCTTTCCTTTCCTCGCTTTGGCAACCAAAGAAAAATCCTATTCATCATCATGCTTATATGAAGAGTTATCCCTAGTACTCTACCTTATCTCCTCCTGCACTAGATCCAACCAAAGTTGCTCCCAATCTGGCAATTTATCTCGCCCATTGACAGAGTCTTGAAAACTATGCCAACTCTTTAGAAGTCCAAGGAGAGCCAAGCTCACCAAGTCATCATTAGCAACTATAATTCCCACACTCTCTAGTTCGTCCCCACATTGGAAAAACTTTGTGAGATAGTTTGGAATACTGTCACCCTTCTCCATTTTGATTTTCCTAAGTTTATCCTTCAGCTCCAACTTCCTATGGTCGCTGCTTCTTTGTAAAGGATCTATCAAAGACTTCCACATTGCAAATGGAGTGGATTTCCCATGAAAAATTGACACAATATGGTCTTCCACACCTTCCAATAGAATCATTCTCGTATTCACTACTTTCTTTTTCCAGGTTTCAAGTAACGCACCATCCGTCGAAGTGGACTTAGGAGCTTTTCCATTGATGAACTCCTTCAAGCCATTATCTTCAAGCACCACCTCCATTCTGTCCTTCCAGGCTATGTAGTTCGATCTGACCTTGAGTGCATACTCCAACCGCAACCCATTTAATTCCATTTCAATGTTTACTCAGTTGTCAAACCAAGAAATTCTTGCATCAAATTCGAATTGTTCCAGCAACACAACTCAACACTGCTTCAATATTGCAATCTCTAGTGATTAACACTGCTCTGATACCATGTAGAAATTTATACAATATGCATGTATATTACCGGACTCCCCTGATCTAACAATGAAATCCATTGTTAAATATAGAATCCTTCTACTCAATTCTTTTTGGAAATTAAATCTCCAATTGCAAACACATGAAGAAAAATCAATTGCACATAACAAGATTTTTTACCTATTGGAAATACTGAGAGGGGGCTGAATAAGTATTTCTTTTCAATTGTTATTATAACCACTTAGATTCTACACAAAAAAAGAGAACTGAATAATTTATTATAGAAGGAAGGATAATGATCCTTTTACAAATGAATGAGTACAATGATTTCCAATCACCAACTTGGACTTAATGAGGCTCCGACCTTTAGGGCTTCGACCCTATCTTCTCCAAGGGACCAACCTTGTGTTTAGGAGCTCCTACTCCAAGGACACCAATCCTTTCTCTACTTCTTCACTATACTATTAATTCAAATATGTTTTATTGCACCAATCTACATTACCAATTCTGCATCATACTGCACCTTTTATTCAACACCACAATTCTCCATTAATTTTGTCCCACTGTTAATACACTGCACTTATTCTTCTGTTCCTCATCAGCACTTCACAAATTGTATTAAGGACTCAAAAATTCATAGTTTACCATACTTATAGCACCATGTTGCACTAGTACTAAACTAGTAATTATCCCCTCACTGTACCAACAATACCACTTACAGGTTCAGTCTTCTTATGGATAGACTGGTCTTTAACAATCCCTAGCAACACCAAAGTAAGATATATCAAATATAAATTTTGATGCTTGCAATACAGTCCTGAATAGTTCACTGTAACCCTTGAACAACACCAAGGATGAGGTATAGCACTACTTTAACCCGAGTCACACTTTATTATCAAACTAGCCATAGTCACCAAGATTCTTCACCACCACAACAAAGACCGAGCCACGATTTTTTACTAATCATAGTTCCAAAAAAAGCTTCCACAATAGGCCACTAATCTGAGCTATCATACAGAGATTTTTGGACAGGTCCGAGGCAAGATTCAAGAGTTCTGCAAGAAAACTGACCCCTTAAGACTATTCCGAACCTACAATCCGTTACCTTTAAATTATCTACATAGACTGAGGTTCTGTGACCAGGTCTGTACCTTCTTTGCCCAAATCCGAGGGTCTGTTTTTGCTGCCTATAGGTGTCCGAGGTATGTATATGGCTCAATCTTATAACTGCTTTAGTCATTCATCCGAGTTATAGCCCAAAGATATTCCAGACTTACCTGAAGATTCTTTCTCTTTTATTTGATGCCCCCTCTCTTCTAAGTTCACGAGCTGTGAACTATAGTCCTTTGTTCTGTGGATGATCACAGAATTGCTTGAGTAGAAAAATGAGATCTTATGGTCTTATTAATATGCATGATGTTGTGAAAAACGAAGGTGCACAACCTTTAAAGTAGGCTGACTTGTCCTAGAAGGATGATGTCGGCTCATGGACTAGAAATTATATTTTAACTTAAAAATTCAGTAACTCTCAAACCGTGTGGAGTTTGGGGCTGAGTAGTAGCTCGTTGGAAAGCTAAAATTATTCTCTTTTAGATGGTCGAGGCCCCTTGAAATAATTTGACCTCAAAGGTATTAGAAAATATGTTTTTAATTTTTTGAGAGCATAAATAGAATGAAGAACCTCTTCATTGATTCCTTTGACTTTTCTTCCTCATGATCCCCTTTATTGTGCTTGATGGTCATGGATATTGACATTGATGACAATTAGACTAACAATCTCCCCCTTTGTCATTGTAAGACAATATTTTTCTTCTCTCCCCCTTTGACATCAATGGAAATGGGGTGCCTATGTGCTCCCCTTGTCATGTTTCTCCCCCTATCATACTATACCCCTCGACATGCTACTTGATTTAATGTGATGCAAGAGAAATGACCCCCATATTTTGCCAAAGATACTCAAATGCTTCTCGTGGAAGGGGTTTTGTAAAGATATCAGCAATTTTCTCTTTTTTATTGATGTATTCCAACCTGATATTGTGTTCAGCAACTTATTCATGGAGAAAGTGTTATTTGATTAGAATATATTTGGTCCTTGAGTGCATCACCAGATTCTTTGAAAGACTGATGGCACTAGTATTGTCACAAAACAAAGTAACTGGTTTCTTAGTTTCTATGTTGACATCATTCAAGGCTTCCTTCATCCATAGAATTTGTGTACAAAAATGTACAGCAGCAATATATTCGGCTTTAACTGTAGAAAGGGATATAGATGATTGTTTTTTGCTGAGCCACGATACAAGACAATCTACCATAAAGAATGCATTTCCACTATTACTTTTTCGATCATCCACGCTTCCAGCCCAATCAGAATCAGAGTAAGCTATCACAATAAGAGTTGAACTCTTAGGATACCAAAGACCTAAATGAATCATTCCTTTCAAATATCTGAGAATTCTCTTCACAACTGCTAGATGGGATTGTTTAGGACTTGACTGAAATATTGCTACCGTTCCTACTGCTTGCATAATATCTGGTCTTATAGTAGTTAATTATAAGAGAGCTAAAATTATTGATCTATAAAGAGTTTCATCTATGAGAGGGGTATCATCATATTTTCTTAATTTACAATCTGTGGTCATCGGTGTCCTCATAGGTGCACAATCTTCCATCCCATATATTTTGAGAATGTCTTTAAGATATTTTTCTTGAGATATAAACATGCCTGCAGAGGTTAGAGATATTCGTAGCCTCAGAAAGTAAGACAACTCACCAATAATTGACATCTCGAATTTTTTGCACATATTTAGAGCAAATTCCTGGCTCATTTCTTCATTATTGCTAGCAAATATTAGATCATCAACGTAAACAAGAGTGATCAGAAGTTTTTCCTTTTCCATCCTCATGTAGAGATTGCTACCTGCCACTCCCTTTTTGAAACCCTCTTATTGAAAATAGGGATCCAAGTTTGCATACCATGCTCTAGGGGCTTGTTTTAATCCATACAAGGCCTTTTCTAGTTTGCAAGATCAAATCCTTCTAGTTGCTCCATGTAAACTTCTTCCTTGAGATCTCCATTCAAGAATGTTGATTTTACATCCATTTGATAAAAATTGAATCCTTTTGAGCAAGTAAATTCTAAAAACATTCTTATGGCTTCCATTCAAGATACTGGTGCAAAGGTTTCTTCGAAGTCAATTCCTTTGATTTGCGCGTATCCTTTGCAGACAAGTCTGGCTTTATTTCTGATGATTTGTCCATCTTCATTCATCTTGTTTTTGAATACCCATTTTGTTCCAATTATATTTTTATATTTTGGGTGAGGTACCAGTTCCCAAGTCTCATTTTTTTCGATTTGAGACATTTCTTCTTCCATGGCCTTTATCCAATAAGGATATTTGCTTGCTTGGAAAAAAAATTCAGGTTCTATTAAAGATAATAGAGCCACATCATCTTTTCTTGGGGTGTTTATCATCCTTCTTCGAGTTTGGATTCCTTCTCTATATTTACGATGACCTATTCTTCTAGATGATATATTTGAACAAACTTGACCTTGGAGGTAGTTTATGAATATTCACTTTGAGGTTATTCATTCTCCTCTTCTTTTTTAGGTTCTTCTTCTTCACTTTGTTCAAATAAAGGCTCAACTTCATGATCTTCAATTCTTTTTTCTGGAAGGCCTTCATCAATATTCACATATATGCTTTCCACTATTCTTTGTAGATGATTTTTGTAACATTTGTAAGCTTTGATCCAAGTGGAGTATCCAAGAAATATTCCTTCGTCAACTCTAGCATCAAATTTACCTAGTGAGTCATCATTTATTTTTATGAAACATTGCTTCCAAAAACCCTGAAATATTTTACTGAAGCAAGTCTTCCTTTCCATAATTGGTAAGGAGTATTTTCATTATTAGTTCTTAGTTGAGTTTGATTTAATGTATAAACTGTGGTGGAAACTTCTTCTCTCCAAAAATTTGGTTACAAATCAGTTGCTAGTAGCATTGTCCTTGCCATTTCTTGAATGGTTCGGTTCCTTCTTTCAACTACTCCATTTTGCTCGGGTGTCCTAGCAGTAGAGAATTCTCTTTCAATTATATTCCCTTGATAGAATTCATAAAATTCTTTTGAGGTGAATTCTCCTCCTCTATCCGTTTTAAGACATTTAATCTTAGAATATTTCTGATTATCAATGAGAGCCTTAATATTCTTAAAACATTCAAATGCTTCAGATTTATATTTTATGAAATATATCCACATCATTCTAGTATAGTCATCAACAAATAAAGAAAATTACCTTTCACCTTGAAGAGATGGAGTTCTAGTTAGCCCACACAAATCTGCATGAATGATTTCCAAAGGTTTTGTTGTTGAGAACTCCATAGTTTTCTATCTAGTTATGGTTTTCTTTCCATGTTGGCATAGGACACATACAACTTGATTTAGTTTTCACATTTTTGGAATATCCCTTATTGCATTAATTTTGTTGATGTTGACTAGGTTATCAAAACTTGTATGCCCCAATCGCTTGTGCCATAACCAACTTTCATCTGTTTGACCTAAGTAAAATTTATCTTCTTGGATTATACTGAGACTATAAACATTATCGGGTGTTCTTACTCCTTTCTCCACAAGTTCTCCCAAGGATGTAATATTCCAAATCTGGAACAATTACAACAAATAGAATATTTTGAGATATTCTATAGTTGGAGCTTCAAAAAATCATGAGCATGGAAATTTAGAATATCTCACTAGATTTAAAACAACATCTCACCAGCAGATTAAAGTACCTCAGCAAGTATATGGCCTATATTCTCCTTCCCAAGTGGGAAAATACAACAATATAGGGATTTTCTACAACAGTAAGAATGCCCTAAGGTATTATTAAGTTGGAGAGTAGAAATAAATCAGCTTTAAATGATGTTATATGACATATCCTTCATTATAAGAAACAACAGTAACTTTACTTCACTTCTCGACTCAAAAGGGTGGGGAAAAGCAGTGATTTATGCCCTAAAATGATTAATTTTAGGGATGTGCGTAGAAATAATGAGGGATGATAGTTGGAATTCTATATTAGGTTATGTGGAACTCCTATACCAAATTTCAGCCCAAAAAAATAACGCTAGCTTGGTTAAACAGTTCTCCCACTCCCAAAATGGCTTTAAAATGTTGATTTCCCATGACCTAGAGTATGCAGAATGTGACTGAAGTGTATGAAGCATAAATTCTGAAGGAATTAGATGAAAATAAGTATAAAAATCAATAAATAAAACCTATCATATTATGTATGCATTATATCAGAGAAAGACAAAAGTTTTACATGGATCAAGACTTCAGAATGAGACACTACAACACAAGAAAATGCAGTAAGAGATTAATAGCGTAATTTTCATTGCTGAAGCATGCAGTAGATTACAAATCAGATATACAATAGATATGTACATAAAATTTTAGATCTATATCATATCTGTAAACAATAAATTCTCCTTTATACACTCCCCTTGGGGATCTCAGCAAAACATGAAGGTACAAGCGTAGATTTGAAATCTAAGTCACAGATCTGGAGAAGTATTCAGAAAATTCTGAATAATAACATATATAGAAGATTAGATCTGAACTGACATGGATTGGTTGGCCAATCCATGGATCAACACAGTGAAAGGAAGAAACCCTTCACTAGATATCTCTCCTCTGAAAATAATGCCAAGTCACCCTACAAATCTGCTCTTGCAAATAACATAGTCATGGAAGAGGGACTGCACTATTGGCCCTAAGAATGCTTTGGCCTGCTATCAATGTATGGATCCGAAGCTCAGACAGTGGATGCACTCTTCCAGGAGGCTGAGACACACACTAACTGAGAAGAGGCTCCAATACAAGATAGATCTCAGCAGATCTAGTGTTCCACTTGCTGTAGCTCACATGGAAAACCTAATCCTAAGAAGGACTACGCTGTAGATGCAAGATGAGGCTTGGCCAAATGCTGAATACTGGACTAGACAAACAAGACTCCTCCAAGATCTGCTCAAGGAAGGAGATGGGGATCCTAAATAGGAAAAAACCAAGAGGTGTGTCTCAATAGACAAAACCTTTAGAAAATAATAACATCAACAACCTTCTCTTATTGTCCTCCTCCTTCTTTTATAGGATGAAAGCCTTGTTAAACCCTAAACCACCTCAATGAGTTAACCCCTTTCACATGTGGAGCATCTATATAGCACTGTGATGTATATCCATGAGGTTCATTGCACCTAGACTACGTTGTTGATTTGGTCAAGGTTGACCCAGTCTTGTGATTTAAGCCCATTCACACCTGCAGGAGATTATTTACATGGCCCAGATATGTCTCTGTTTACATAGGCATTGATTTATTCATTGCTTTTAGGAGTTTTTCATGTAACCATAAGCATTCTTAAGGTAGTTCCACGTTTGTGAAGCAGAAGGAATGCTTCTGACAGCTTCTTATCATAGTGGTACAATTCTGTTCACAGTTTATCTTTTATAAACCTCCAATTTTCCAAACGTAGTAGAGACTACAATTTGCATCTCAAATTTTGGACAAATCTGTTTAGTATTCTACAGAAAATGCATTAAGAATAAAAAAATCCCACAATTTGTAAAAAGCCCACAATTTTGTAAAATGCTCACAATTTTGTAAAAATCCCACAATTTGTAAAAAGCCCACAATTTTGTAAAAAGCCCACATTTTATTAAAAATATAAACAATTTGTAAAAATCCCACAATTTTGTAAAAATCCCACAAATTGTAAAAAGCCCACAATTTGTAAAAAGCCCACAATTTTATAAAAAGCCCACATTTTGTAAAAAGCTCACAATTTGTAAAATGCCCACTTTTATTTTCTTTTTGCTTATATATTGAGCTCCCATTGAGTTCAACAAGTCTTGGGTTTTCTACACAATTGAGAGAGATTTATTATTTTCTTTATAGGATAATTTGCATCAATGGAAGAAAACATTAGAGGTGGAAAAAAATTCAAAAGGGTGAAAGGGGTGATGGTAGAGTTTATTGCCCTTGTAAAAAATGTTGTATGAGAAATAATGTTAGAGTTTTAATAGCAACAGCAACAATGCATTGTAGGAAATATGGGCACATTGACGGTGGATCGAATGACTATCGTCCTATGGTAATTAATTATCTATCTTCATTATCTATCTTCATTTTGATTATATCGTAAAATTTTATATTATTTTAATATTTTTTATATGTGCACTAATGTTTAATTATTAATGTTTGTAATTTTCATAAAGGCACAGTTGCCCCCCAACTTTTTGCAAATGATCAACCAGCTTCCACAGCTAAATAGTAGTAGATTAGATGATGTTGCACCAATACAAGAGAATATTGCAGAAAATATTAGTATTGGAAATGATGTTGTACAAGGTGAAGAACATGAAGCGAATGATGAAGGTAATTTTAATGATCCCATGGAGGTAGATCATGATGACAGTAATGAGACAGTTCACATTAATGATGGGACAAATCAAATGCTCCAAGACTTGTATGGTGAGTCAGATGATGATAGTGGAGATAGCAGTGATGGTATTTATGATGTACCTCTGATTGAAAGGTCAAGTGAACGACTTTTTGAACACTCAAATGCAACTTTTCTCTCTGCTACATTGTTGCTAGTGAACTTAAAGGCTATGAATAATTTTTCGAACAGATGTATCATACAACTCCTAAGGTATTCAATATGTATATATGATCACATATATGTAAATGTTGATTATTTTCCCTTTTTTAGTTGTAATAAATTTGTAAAATAATAACTTATCTATATATATATATATATATATATATCATAGTTATCAAAACTGGCCGGTTTGAACCGGTAACCGGTCAAACCGGACAGTCAGGAGGGCTGCCGGTTGGAACTGGCCTTGCAACCCGGTCAATAGCCTATTCTCACCTGTTTTGGCTAGTTAACCGGACCTAACCGACCGGTTAGGTGCTCCTCCATGAGTTGAAAATTCCTCAATGTCTCCTCCATGAGTTGCAAATTCCTCTATTATACTCGCAACAAACTTGTCTAATAACTCATACTCAACACCTTATAGTAGCAACAATACGCATGATGACTGATAAATACAAGGTTGGCTAGCATTACGGAGAACATGCGTTGAAAACAGAATGTCTAAAATGTGGTACCAGTAGATATCGAACAGATCAACTAACCAAAAAGGTGCCTCAAAAGGTTCTTTGTCATATTCCCATAATTCCACGTTTGCAGCGAATGTTCATGTGTAACAGCATAGCACAGTTTATGGATTACCATTCAAAGAATAGAAGTGGAGATGGTGTTCTTCGAATGCCTGTAGATGGTTCTGCATTTAGAGAAATCGAGAAAAAATATGTAGATTTTAAAAATGAACCTCGTAATGTCAGGCTTTCATTGGCAGCTGATGGTGTTAATCCATTCGGAGAGCTTGGATCTACTTACTCAGTGTGGCCTATTTTCGTTATCAACAATAACATTCCTCCTTGGATGTCAATAAAGAGGGAGCACATAATGTTGACTATGATTATTCCAGGTATTTGATACATTATTTTTTTGAATGTAATATTTTCATTTCTCTCGTTGTTTGCATAAATATGTATTTTATTTATTTACTTACTTATATATACATATATCATGGTAGTAATTATTATGTACCATAATTTTGAACAATTACGTAAGTACCAGGTCAAAGATATGAATGTATATATTGAGCCTCTTATCGATGAGCTAATACAGTTATGGCATGGCATCACTATGTATGACATCACTAAACCCATCAAGCAGAAGAGATTTCAATGTCGTGGAATGCTTGTATGGACAATTCATGATGCCCCAGGACTAACACATGTTTGTGGTATGTAATATTTCGTTGCACTTTAATATAATACATAATTATCTAAATTAGATATACAATATTGCATGTGTTAAAAATGATCTCATAGTATATTAATTGTTATTGATCCATCTATTGCAGGTCTTCAAAAAAAGGGTAGATTTGCATGTCCAGTTTGTGGCCCTAAGATGAAGTATCGTCATTCGCCATACTTAAGAAAGATAGTGTTTGATGAGTTTAGGCACTTCCTCTCTAGGAACCATAAGTATCGTACTACTGAAAAACATATTTTCAATGATAAAGAAGAAACTGGATTAAAACCACGAAGAATGACACCTCAGTTGTGGATGTTGGAATATAACAGAATTAATAATCGTCAAGCAACTGGTACGTAGTTTGTGTATATATATATATTATTTGTTTATGTAATGTTTGGAATTTTTGTTTTAACTAATGAATTTATTTTATTGTATTTTATAATTAATATTGTTCTGATTTATTTTATTCTTTGATATCAAGGTCATCGTCGCGATGAAGGTACTAATATTATACTTCCACCTGGAATGAAATGTTATCCTTCTCAATTCGCGAGGTTTCCCTACTATGAGGACCTAAAATGTTGTGTAACCAGCTCCAAAAATAGAAGAAAAGAGATATCAACGCCTTAGAAATAAGCCACTTCAAGGGGGAAACCTCCAATACATTACATGAATGAACAATTCTTGGATGATTCAATTTACAAAACCTCCTATCTATATATAGGAGTCCATGGGGCCATAATGTAATCCTAGTGGGCCACAATGTAATCCTAGCCGACCTGACAATAATAATTTAAGGGCACAATAATAAGAAAATGGGGGTTACAAGGGTACAATAATAACAATAAGGGGGTTACACTAACAACAATAAGGGGCTATACTAGTAATATAGGGACCTAACATGCCCCTCTCCTTCACAAAAGTGTTTTCCTCAACACTTGAGTAGCTCTGGGTGCTTCTGTATAAAATTCTCATCCTCCCATCTAGAATCTTCAGTGGGTAAGTTCTTCCACTTGATGAGATACTCTGAAATTGATCGATTCCGTAGCTGTCGAGTTCTTGTTTCCGTGACCGCTTCAGGTTCCAATATGATTTTTCCTTCCTCATCAAGTTCTGGCAATATTGTTTGAACTGGAAGATTTTTTCCTATAACCTTCTTTAAGCATGAAACATGGAAAACTGGATGTACTCGCGAAGAAGAAGGAAGCTCCAATTTGTATGCCACAGTATCAATCTTTTGCAACACCTTGTAAGGACCATAGTACTTTGGCGATAATTTAGTATCCTTCTTAGCTTGTTTGAGGGAAATTTGTTTGTATGGTTGTAGCTGTAAAAATACCCAATCTCCTACATCAAAACTTCTCTCACTGCGATGTTGATATGCCTGTTGCTTCATTCGATTTTGTGCCAAATTCAAGTTATCCTTAAGAGTTGGAGAACTTCTTGCTGATGCTCGATGTGATCTTCAACTGCTTTAACCTTCGAATTTTCCCTTAAATATGATGTGATGGATGGTGGATGATATCCATAAAGTGCCATAAATGGGGTCATTTTTGCTGCAGTATGGAAGGAAGTGTTATACCACCATTCAGCGAGAGGTAACCACTTGACCCATTATGTTTGTTTATCAGATACAAAACAACGAAGATATCTTTCCAAAAATTTATTTACTATCTCAGTTTGACCATCAGATTGAGGATGATAAGATGAGCTATGAGCTAATTGAGTACCCAAACAAGAAAATAACTCTGTCCAAAAATTTCCAGTAAAAATGGGATCTCTATCGCTCACAATAACTCTTGGGCTTCCATGTAGCTTTTGAATTCTATCCATAAATGTACTAGCAACTGTACTTGCTTTAAATGGATGAGATAATGCACAAAAGTGTGCATACTTGGTAAGTCTATCAACTACCACCATGATGACACTCTTTCCTTCGGACTTACGTAAACTTGTGATAAAATCCATTGAAATCTCCTCCCAACGTTCACTTGGAATGGATAAAGGTTGTAGAAGTCTCGGGGTCTTAATTGTTTCCACTTTATTCTGCTGGCAAACCAAACATTCTGCCACAAAATTTTGAATATCAGATTTAAGGCCATCCCAAAAAAATTCTTTCTTCACCCCGTGGTAAGTTTTTAAAAATCCTGAGTGTCCTCCTAAAGGAGAAGTGTGCAGTTCCAAAAGAATATTTTGTTTTAGTTGGGAATTATTACAAAGATATAAGCGATCTTTGTACCATAAGGAATCATTTTTCCAACTAAATGTATCAGATGTACTAGGATCTTGCTGCAACTTTTGAATGAGTGCCCACACTTCTTCGTCCTTCTTCCATTCATCTCTTGCTTCGGTTATCCAATTTGGTTGGATAATAGAAATGGCACAAAGCAATGCTTCCACCTCTTCATTCTTTCTTGAGAGTGCATCTGCAACAACATTTAGCTTCCCTTTTTTGTATATTATTTCAAAGTCATAACTCAACATCTTTGTGACCCATTTTTGCTGCTCTTCTGAAGATAGTCTTTGTTCCAAAAAGTGTTTAAGACTATCATGATCAGTTTTTACCTTGAAGTGTCTTCCCATTAGGTAAGTTCGCCATTTCTTTAGTGCATGCAGTATTGCTAACATTTCCTTCTCATAAATAGGTTTCTTTAAATAATTTCCTTTGATTGGACGACTTTCAAAAGCAATGGGTCTTCCTTCCCGCATTAAAACTGCACCAATTCCATTTCCTGAGGCATCACATTCCACAATAAAGGTTTTTGTGAAGTCTGGCGTAGCTAAGACCGGTGCTAGGCACATTGCCTCTTTAAGATGTTCAAAGGCCTTAGCTGCTTCAGGAGTCCATGAAAATGCATCTTTCTTCAATAATGTTGTTAGAGGTGCTGCTATTCTCCCATAATTCTTAACAAACTTGTGATAATACCCCGTTAACCCGAGAAATCCTCGCAACTTCTTTATGGTTGTGGGGACTTTCCATTTCTTAATGGCTTTAATTTTGTTAGGGTCTACTTTAACACCCTCGTGAGATACAATATGACCCAGATATTCCACCTCTTGTACTCCAAAGAAACATTTGGATTTTTTGCATATAATTGTTTCTCCTGCAATAGTTTGAGCACCCCGTCAACATGTTCAACATGATCCTTCCAAGACCTATTGTAGATTAGTATATCATCAAAAAATACTAGCACAAATTTTCTAAGGAAGGGTTTGAAAATGGAATTCATCAACCCTTGAAATGTAGAAGGTGCATTGGTAAGGCCAAAAGGCATGACCAAAAATTCATAATGACCTTCATGAGTTCGAAATGTTGTTTTTGGAATATCTTCGGTCTTCATTCTAATTTGATGATATCCTAAACGAAGATCCAACTTGGTAAAATAAATTGCTCCATGTAATTCATCCAATAATTCGTCAATCACAGGGATGGGAAATTTATCTTCAATGGTAAGCCTATTGAGCTCCCTATAATCCGGACAGATTCACCATGATCCATCCTTCTTGTGTACCAATACTACAGGAGCAGAGAAAGAACTTTGACTAGGTTGAATTATACCCGCCTCTAACATTTCTGCAATCATACGTTCAATTTTGCTCTTTTGGACGTAAGGATATCTATAAGGCCTGATGTTTGGAGGAACAATTCCTGGAATCAAATTAAAAGCATGATCATGATCACGAATAGGTGGGAGTCCCTTGGGAGTTTCAAACACCTTGGAATGATTGTCCAAGACTTGTTGGAGATCTGCAAAAATAGATGATTTTGAAGTTGGAACTTCTAGTGAGCATAATTGTGCAATTACGCCTCGTTGTTCTTTCTTTAGAAGCTTTTTCATGACATTAGAGCTTATTATCCTTCCTGGCTTCCCCGCAATACCCCGTAATTCGACTTCCTTTCCTTCTGAAAAAAATTTCAAGAAAAGTTCTTTAAAATTAAAAGCTACCGTCCCCAAAGATTGTAACCATTGTACTCCTAGTACAACATCAACACCTCCCATAGGAATGGAAAGCATTGGACTAGTCAATACATATTCCCCCATGGTTAGTTTGATATTATGGCATTTTCCAGAGAAATTTATAGTTCCTCCATTTGCAACCATCACTTGACATTCTGGTGCTGGGTATAGGAAACAATTTAATTTCTTGGCTACCTTATAATGAATAAAATTATGGGTTCTACCTGAATCAATCAACACTATTACCTTTCTCTTCTTGATTTGTCCTTTTATCTTGAGAGTTTGAGGAGTGGTAATTCCTGCCAGTGCATTACACGATATGGTTGGATTCATTTCTTCCTCTTCTGGGGTTGGTTCCTGGTGTATATCCTCTTCTTGTTCATTTTCTTCTTCCTCTTCCCAATCTATGTAAAATAATTTCTTCTCAGCACACTTATGACCTTTAGTGTATTTGCTATCACAACTGTAGCAAAGCCCTTTTGCTCTTTTTCTTCCAATTGTTGTGGTGTCAACCTTGTAGGTTGTGGAAATCTAGGCGTAGCAACACTTCCTTCTTTATAGAATTGAGTGGTAGGCTTCCTTGTCGCCATAATTTTACATTCGACTTTTCTTGCCAACCTGAATGCCTTCTCCAATGAATCAGGTTCCAAAACACGAACTTCATGTTGGATGTTATCCTTTAGAGTACCTAAGAAGAGATCAATCTTGTGTTCCTCTGGAATATTAGTTACCCTTATATTCAATTTTTGGAAGTCCTCAATGTGCTGCCCCACTAAACCTTTTTGTTTGAGATTTATCAATTGGCTAAAGAAGGTGTTGCTCTTTGTATCCTCATAATTTGCTATCATTTCCTCCGTAAAAATTGACCAAGTGACAATTTTTTTACGGGAGCAAAGCCATTGATACCATACAAATGTATTTTGTTCTAAATGTAAAGTTGCAATGCGTACCTTTTGTGTGTTTTGCACGTTATGGAGATCAAAATATTGCTCCATCTGTAGTATCCATGTTCTAGGATCCTTTCCATCAAACTTCCTCATATCCATTTTTGGAATATGGTGGTTCTTCCCGCCAACATTAGAGTTTATGAAATCACGATTAACATTTATTTTCTTCTCATCATGAGGTTCTTCTACTATCTTTTCACCATTAGGAAACATTTCTTGTATCAACTTTGTCAAACCTTCGATGTCTGCTTTTAGATCATTCTTCATATTTTCCATGTTGTCTTTCATGTCATCCATCATCTTAGTTTCCGTGCCCGACACTTCACCATTCATCTTCTCTTCCACTTACATCACATCTTAGCTTCATGCCTTTCTTCAAGCTTCGTCCATCTTAGCCATGCACTTTCTTCAAACTTCATTTCATTTCTTTGCTTTTCTTGAAGTACATTTTGCACTTGCTCTTGTAATTTTGATAGATCATGTTGCAATTCTTCATCTTCATGAGTCATAGTAGAGCCTTCTGAAGGCTTAATGGGTGTTGAATTATTTTTATGGGGCATCTTTTAGAACCCAATACTTACATATATAATATTCCCTTGGAATCAATTCAAATTGATTCTTCAAACAAGACTTATGCAATTTGGAAAAACAAAATACACACATTTTTCTTGCTTTTGAGGAGCTCGATATTGAAATTGGATTGTATCTATGATTGCAGAACTTAAATATTTGAATTTCGGTATCAATGTAGCCCTCTAAATTATCTTTCAAATGCCACAGGTCTAACCTAATTTGGATTCTCCAAGACAAAGTTGTGTCCAATCTCCCACAATGACCTAATTATGGATTGTTTCAGTAGAGAGAAATTGTAGGACTTGCCATGTGTCACTGTTTCGTCCTTTGTCTCTAAAATTGATAGCCAAGAAACTGCAGTCCGTTTACTTGCAACCACTTTTTACGGCACTCCAATCCAATGCCCAGAGAGAGAGTTATTGAGCTTTTCCCACGATCACCTCTTTGAGATGAATTTTAGGCTGAAAAAGCACTACCTTCCACAGATCATATCTCCAAAAATATTGTGAACCAAGCTCTGAAATTTTTTGAAGAATTTCCTCAGGATTTCAGCTTCGCACCATACGAATTTCAGATTCTGAACCTTCGTAGAAAAAAATTATCAACAAATGCTTAGATGACCTATTTGGGAGCTTGAAAAGGCCTAACTTCACAGTTCAGTATCTCAAATATTTAGAAAAAAAGCTCAAATTTTTCAGATAATCTTCATAAGGATGGTACAGAAATAACACTAAAAATTTCAGCTTACGAAACATCGTAGAAAAAGGTTATAACAAAAATGCCGCAGTGACTGCATTTATTTGCAGACATGAAACCCTAGAATCAGCTAAATCTTAATGTTATAACCAGCTCCAAAATAAAAAGAGATATCAACACCTTAGAAATAAGCCACTTGGAGGGGGCAACCTCCAATACATTACATGAATGAACAATTCTTGGATGATACAATTTGCAAAACCTCCTTTCTATATATAGGAGTCCATGGGGCCATAATGTAATCCTAGTGGGCCACAATGTAATCCTAGCCGACCTAACAATAATAATTTAAGGGCACAATAATAACAAAATGGGGGTTACAAGGTTACAATAATAACAATAAAGAGGTTACACTAACAACAATAAGGGACTATACTAGTAATATAGGAACCTAACATAAAAATGTTCATTTGTTTGATACAATGCATATCAGGTAGAATGTGATAGAAAAATTATGGAGAATCATAGATGGTGCACATGATAGAGATAAAATTGACAAAATTTGTGATAACATTGAGAAATCGAATCATGCAATGAAAAGTGTGATCAACCGAGCAAATAACAATGGAGATCAAAATTATAATAATATTTCATGGCTATTAACATAAGAAAAAAGAAATGATGTAAAAGAGGTCGTTAGAAGGTGCAATTTCCATGAGTTTAGCTGAAACCTCAAATAATATCTTAACGAAGAAAGGTGACTACAGTGGGGTGAAAACACATGATTGGCATACCTTTGTTAAGGTAATTTTTTTGGTATACGTTTTTGTATGTTATTGCTTGAATACATATTTTAAATTTTCCTTTTTTTCTGTTTAATTTGGAAACCAATAGCGATTCATTTTTTATTGTTATAGTATGTTCTACCTGTATCTCTCCCAAACGACTTCGACAACAATGTCAAACAAGTTATATATGGTCTTAGTAAATACATGAGGTAATTAGTTTTGATTTATACGCAAAATCTAATTGCTACAATTTCTTTTCGTACTTAATGAAATGATGTATTAATTTACTTGTAATGAAATATATATTATGTTTCATTGAAATAACCTTGCGTAATGATTTGCAAATGGTTGTCATTGAAAGAAATCCATCAAGATGAAATAAAGTATTGGAAAAGAGAAATTCTTCGGCTAATGTGTGAAATGAAAAAGTATCTACCTCCAACATTTTTCAATGCACAAGAACACTACTTGATACACCAAGTTGAGGAGATTGAAATGTGTGGACCAGTACACACAAGGTCAATGTGGATGGTCGAGAGGCACCTGAAATCCTTGAAGGCTTTGGTTAGAAAAAGAGCACGACCTGAGGGTTCTATGGTGGAGGGATATGTGGTATATCAATCCATGGTGTATATTAGTCATTATATTCCTATATTATCTGCACCAGCCATGAAGGCGGTGGATTGCATTTGGGATGTGAACTCCATCAAAAAATTTGAAATGGAGCACCTGTTGGGGAAAGGTAGAATGAAGAAAGTGAGAGGTAAGAGATTTATTATGTATAATACATATAATGTTTCATTTTTTTACATCATGTATTAGATCATTATATTCATTTACGTCTTATTCTTTCATAGTTTATTAATTAATATAATTTACCATGGTTATAAGTAATATTTATTAATATTGGTGAATTATTGTTTTTTTATTCAGGTGCTCAAGATTATGAGGCACTACTTTTATACATTGCAAACAATCTTGAGTGGTTGAGTGAATGGATTGAAACATGTAAAGCACGTAACGACGGTAGGTTATCATGGCAACTACTGTCTGAATTGATTAGAGAAGCGTATCGTAGTGGAGATGGAAACGTTATGGACAGGGAAATTGATTTAGCATATGGTTTGAAAGATAGAAAGGTAAGCAATTAATTCACCTATTTTATTCATTACTTATTTTATACTATATTTATAATGTGACAACAAGTTTGATTTTTCAGTTAATTTTCATGCTGTGTAAATTATATGATTAATTATTAATTGAGAATACATCTTTTTCATGTTTGGCATATTGCAGTTGAAACACCACAAGGCTATGTGGTGTAATGGTCATAAATTTCGCGTTAAACAGTTGGATGATAATAGGAAAACTTCTGACAGTGGGATAACTACAGTATTCCAGGTCACTAATGTTTCCTCCAAGAGTGATAGACATCCTAGAGAATCTAAAAATAGATATTATGGGTTCTTAGATGATATAGTTGAGTGTGACTTTAATTCCTTCAAAATAGTTTTGTTCAACGTCAAATGGTATAGGCTACGAATGAATGTATGTGATGATGATAGAACACTTATTCAACATGGAAATGGATTTCCAATGGTTAAAACATCGTAGTTTGAAGCAGGAAAAGATCGCTATGTTTTTCCAAGCCAATGCGAACAAGTCTTTTACTCAGAGGTTCCGGGTGAGAACGAATGGTCATTTGCTATTAGATATGATCCAAGAGGAAGGCTAGTAGAGTATACTATAAAGGAAGAAGATGATATTGATCAAGAAGAAGATGATGCAGTGGCAGATGAGAAGGAAGATGCATTGACAGACGAAGAAGATATCTTAGAAGATGAACCAGGCATAGGAGATGAGGCAACAATTATTGATGATGATTTCGATGAGGATATTATTGAAAATGACATAATTGATGATGATGATGACATGGTCGATCATTTCAACACCATTTCTGAATCAGATGTTGATATATATGTCGATTAGTTGGATGAAGATCAAGAAGATCTAGAAGAAGAATATTGATACAGATGTTATGTTAGAGTATGATCTGGTATGTTATAACTTTATATTTTAATATGTAGGAATTATTGTCTTTAAATAATTTACTAATTATGTGGGTTTTTTCCATGTTGTTTATTATTTCAAACCAATAAATAATGGCCTTACTATTGTTTATTATTTCGCAAGATTCGCAGGATTCATTTGATTATATGGTCAGGTCTCTGAAAAAACCAACTAAACGCTTAAATAGTCAAGATCTGGAAGATAGGCTTTACCCCCACCATAAATTGCTGAAAAACCGGCCTTCAGTTCAGCTTGTTGTGCTGAAGACGAGGGTGGATTTGCATGATCAGTTGAATGAAAATGAATCAGATATTCGGGATGTTTTTTAGGGCAGATCCATAAGCCCCATAGATGAAGATCCCATTGCTGCAGAATTTCTATCTGCGTTGAAGCACAAGTATAGTGTTGTATCGAAATACAAATCAGAGGACAACTATACCAAGTCTAAATCAACTGAATCCAGTTCTAGTGCTCTTGAACTTACCGAATTAAAGCCAGAAGTAGGATTTACAATCTCTAATGGGAACAGGTATGGCAGTTCCAATATTGGATTGGATGTCCGGAGCTCTGCAATAGGCACTGGACCTGATCGTAATGAACCCCAACTTCAATGTGATGAAAATATGGACTTTGATGATTAGGAAAACAAGCCAGAGCATTTTGGCAATATTGAAGAAACTAAAGTGGTTTCCTGTGATCGATTGAATCAACTTAGCCATAAGACATCTACTACAGGCTGGTTTGTATCAGAAGGAGAATCGGTTTTGCTTTCCCATGATGATGGATGTTGCTCTTTTCACAATATAGCAAATTCAGAGGTGTGGAGGTTTTAATTATTGTACTTAATTTTGGGGTTTATGGGTGTTATAATTTATACATTTTGGGATTTTCTATTAGAAATAGGGAAATCTGGAAAACAGGCTTTACCCCCACCATAAATTGCTGAAAAACCGGCCTTCAGTTCAGCTTGATGTGTTGAAGACGAGGGTGGATTTGCATGATCAGTTGAATGAAAATGAATCAGATATTCGGGATGTTTTTGAGGGCAGATCCATAAGCCCCATAGATGAACATCCCATTGCTGCAGAATTTATGTCTACGTTGAAGCACAAGTATAGCGTTGTATCGGAATACAAATCAGAGGACAACTATACCATGTCTAAATCAACTGAATCCAGTTCTAGTGCTCTTGAACTTACCGAATTAAAGCCAGAAGCAAGATTTACAATCTCTAATGGGAATGGGTATGGTAGTTCCAATATTGGATTGGATGTCTGGAGCTCTGCAATAGGCACTGGACCTTATCGTAATGAACCCCAACTTCAATGTGATGAAAATATGGACTTTGATGATGATCAGGAAAACAAGCCAGAGCATTTTGGCAATATTGAAGAGACTGAAGAGGTTTACTGTGATCGATTGAATCAACTCAGCCATAAGACATCTACTGCAAGCTGGTTTGTATCAAAAGGAGAATCGGTTTTTCTTTCCCATGATGATGGATGCTGATATTTTCACGATATAGCAAATTCAGAGGTGTGGAGGTTTTAATTATTGTACTTAATTTTTGGGTTTATGGGTGTTATAATTTATACATTTTGGGATTTTGTATTAGAAATAGGGAAAATCCTAGGGGTTAGATGATTCTCATGGTTTAAATTTCTATATTTGAAATAAAATTCACCAATTTCTATTAAAAAAAATGATTTGCCTAAATATTTGATGTAGTTTAAATAGGATGTAGTTCATTTCAAAAACTATTGAAATTTTCTAGAAACTATGATTGGGATTTCAAGAACATTTATGCACTCTTTAAATTTTCCCTTAACATAAAGGGCAGTTGATGTATGAGTAATACTCAGTATTTTTTTTTTCCAATCTCCAGGAGAAGGCTGAATATAAAGCTCCATATGGGCTTACCCCAAACATGTGGGGTGATTGTTGGTTGATCAGAGCAGCTGGTTCAGACGGTCGTTCCGGTAAATATGTTGTGGCAGCATCTGCAGGTTGTACATTGGACTCAGGTTTCTGTTCATGGGACTTTTATAATAAATAAATTATGGCATTCCATACTAAATCAGAGGCCTTCACTTCAACGTCCAGTACCATCTCTCCAGTTTTGGCAGAGAGGGATGTCTCGGGGAGAAATTTTGGCTTTGCAAATGTTGTGCTAGAGAATCAACATTGGTGGTACAGGCCATGTGGGCCTCTTATGGTATCTACTGCCAGTGCCCAAAAGACAGTTAATATTTATGATATTCGTGATGGATATCCTGTGATTTCAATGTGTTTGTTTTGAAAGTTTAGGTTTCATAGTAAATCATCAATGGGCTCTGAAATAAGTTACATTGAAATCTTGGATACATGTTTCATGCCAAAATCAGTTGTATCTTCCATAAATACACAATCTTGGACCACTCTGTATAAATCTGCTTCTCAGAAAATATTACATCTCCCTCATTATACAGGTGGTGTTATTACATGCATAGCAAAGGCATTGTTTTGGCAATAATTTTATAAGTCACTAGATATTGTGGGTACAAGGATCTAGGGTCTCCACATGAAACTGTGTTGCCCGGAGACTCACTCTGCCTATCCTTAAATTTGTAAGCATAGTAGTATGCCAATGCTTCTTTCATTTTGTATGCATAAGACGATTTTTTGTCAAAGTCCATAATTGTTTTTAAGTTTTATCCATCCCAGTTTTGTTGTGAATGCACAGGTTTTTGGCTCAACACAAATCTATTATATCTTTGTACTTTTCCTTTACTAACTATTTGAAATTTCTAGTTATATTTAGAGGTGTATTTTAAGGGATGAGGGGAATTAATTGGATTTAGTGCTACCCACTCTCAATAGAGGCTTACAGTAAACTATGACACATTGTGATGTATATCAGTGGTAGTTGGGGCAGCAACAAAATTAGTTTCATGCTTCAGTAGATTTATTCTTCTTGGAAAGCTTTCAGCTGACAAAAAAAAGGGAATGAAACACGCAACTAGTCCCCTTCCTTTTATTGGACCACCTGCTTTCTTTTTATGAGAGCATCTACAGGCTAAAGTTACTAGAAGTGGTCAAAAGTGAGTTTGGTTAGTTGGAAAAGTCCAACTATTCTTAGCCCTCAACAATGTTTAAATACTTCATAGGCATGTTAACCCCTCCTAGACTGTGTTGCGTAAGTGGGTTTTGTAGAATTTTATGCACTTAGGGTTAGACGCAAATTTTGAAATTTGATGTAATTAGGATTATATTCAAGTGCTGGACAAATTGGTAAAATTGATACTCAGCCATAGCTGAAACGCAGTAATATGCAGTGGAGTCATTCTATGAAATGATTAAATTTGGCATGTGAATCTCACATCTAAGGGCCATTAAAATCCCATGGATGGAGACTGATCAGGATTCAACATTGTTGTTACTATTAGTGGAGTTGGGTATGCCACAAGTACAATAAAAATACTGGCAACAATAGTAACATCATAGATTCAGAATCTTAATCTCTATATAAATGAGCATTAGAATGTAACTTGATTTCAGTAAAATCTCTAACAGGTTTGTTCTAAATCGGACCTGAAATGCTCACTTGTAAAGATGTTTGAGGCTTGAGGTTGTATGACACTGCAACAATTGACCTGTTGAGTACATGATGACATTAGTTCATTGTGAAACTGAATATATGCTACTTCGGTATGAAGATTGATTGCACAAACTGTGTTTTCTAAATAATGTTTCCAATGAAACCTAAAATGGCTCTTGTTACGCTGAAAACATCTGTCATCTTTAATCTACTATCAATTTGAGTGACAAGGGTAGCTAAACCACATGAAAATTCTCTGAAGATGTTACAGATGCATGGAAGCTCTGGAAATTTAGCCCCTCACTATGTTATCTGATGCAGGGGCATTAGGCCCAAGACAACTTTTGTACATAAATAAATGTAAAGGGGGGTCTCATGTTTTATTTCCCTATGAAATTATCCATAGTTGAGCTAATTTAGTTAATTTGTAGAGAAAATTTAACTACCCAAATGATTAATGGGCACCTGAAGAGATAGTCAGTTTCAGAAGTTAAGCTAATTCTAGGAATCCGTCTCTGTCTATCAGAGCGTTAGTCTCAGAGTTAGGAATTTGAAGAGTTTGTGAGTCATCGAGAAATTCTAATCGATTCATTGTAATTAATATAAAAATAAACCTCCGTGACAGAGTCGATAGACCTGCACAGAAGACCTGCAAAGAGAACTGCATAGAGCTGCATAGGGAAGAGGAGGCCATTGTATCGAAGATCTGGCTGAGGACCAGGAGACTATAAGAAATTTCATTTATATAAGGAATCTGCTAGTATTATATGTGCGTTGATTGAGTAAGTTTTCTATGCGTGAATATATGTACGCATCCTGGTGAAAGATAATTGAAATCCCGTGGTAATTAAGAAACCCTGTGATGAGGTTATGTGCATATAGACTGGTTGAGTTCTCAGTGGAACACGAGCTAATGACTCTGGACTTATGAGCATTGGTGAATTCCATAGATAACTGTGTCAAATAGTTGGGGAATTTCTCTATAATCAGTTGTGTGAACAGAGGATGAATTAGGTTAATGACATTCACGTGCGCCTGTGGTAGAGCAAGGAGATGTTGTGCTCGAACCTCCGTGAGCTAGCTAAAACCTCGTAATGAGTGTTATGAATGTGTAGGTGATTGAATGAACCAAGGACTGGTGTATCAATTTGCAGAGTCGATACTAACCTTGTCGAAACCATAAGACATAAACCGTGGCATATGTAATGCGTCGTGTCTCCTCAAAATGGTCGTGCCCAAGTTTGTTTGGTATGGTCGCGCAAAGGATGAACAACGAGGCAGATTTCAATGGCAGTAAGGCGTTGGTAAGCGGACGGAACCTGGAGTAAGAGTATTCAGAACCTTGAGGACCATACAGTAAAGACGGGTTTCCGACATATCGCACCGCCTTTGTACGGTAAGAGGTATTCCCCATTTGGACGCGATCAATGTCATAGGCCGACACGTGGCCTTGAGCGGTTTTGAAAACCCACTCTCATCGCGAGTTAATTATCGTGCAACTAACTCGTGCGATATCCAGTTGGATCATTGGATTATCAAGGCCAGAGCGACGTATTATCCATCGTTGGATGTGGAAAGGCCGCTAGCGCTGCACCCCACGCGTATATACGTCAACTATTGTTGTCCTAACTAAGGTTCAATGGAGGTATGTGTGGTTGTTTGCATTGACAAAATTTTATTCATGTTTATGTGTCCAAGCCTCATATGAAGTCCCAGTTATAAATTGAATGCCATCACTAAAGGTTAGCGAGGTCCGATCTTATTATATGATGTTTATAGTCGAAGTGCTACGGGGTGGTTTATTATATTAATATTTCACGGTCGAATTATGTTCATATCAATTGGAATGCCCACAATTCATAACAAATATTGGAGATTTACTGTCCTGTTTTAAAGTTTCATTTTTTTTTTTAAATTGAACCCGCCGTCGGTATACCAACGCTTTGTAAGCGTCGCTCTTCCGACGCCTTATAAGCGTCGCTCTTCCGACGTTTTGAATGATTTCCATTTTCTTCGGTCTTGTGATGTCTGTCGATATTGCGACAATTCTTCCTGGCCTCGTTATTGTGACGCTTTTGGAAAGCATCGGTATTGCGACGCTTCTGGAAAGCGTCGGTCTTGCAACACTTTTGTAATGCTTCGGTCTTGCAACACTTTTTTACGGCCTCAGAATTGCAACAGTTTAGAAACGTCAGAAGAGCGACAGTATAAAAACGTCGGAAGAGCGACGTTCAAAACGTTGGACCACATTTCATCGGAATTGCGACAGTTTACAAACGTCAGAAGAGAGACGGTTTGGGCAATGTCAGACGAGCGACGCTTGTTTGGAAGCGACGGAAAAAGTGTCGGTATTATGACACTTTGTCAAGGCATCGGAATTGCGACGTAATGGAGAACCACGTTTTGTTCATCCTCGAACTGTCGCTCTTGCGACGACTATGTGTCGGCATAGCGATGAAGTGGCCATCGAAAATTGGGCCAAATTTTCTAGTGTCTCCTCCTTTGCCTTCAGCTCATAAAAGCGATAAGTTCCTCTACTGTGCATATGGTTTCTCATTTTCTTTAAAATTTTGGTTGAATTTTGCATGGTAATTGGGATGGTCTGTAACCCTTCTCTTATACTAATAATTAGCTTTGGTTTGTCTTTTGAGCCTGAGAGGGCTTCTTAGTCTAATTTCAATTAGATATCTTTTGGGTACTCCTGCCTTTATGGTTGTTTTGTGGATTCCCGTGTCTCGCAATTAGGTGAGCAGGATTTTGGTTTGGTGGTGGGTAACCTTTTTAAAGGTGTTTGTGCTTTTGGGCTTCTAGTTTGGGTTTGTAACCAGTCTATTTGTGTGTCCAATTCTTTTTCATGTGACTTTGTTCCTAGGTGCTTCCTCTGGTAGAAGCCCCTGACAAGGTCTTAGGTTGGTGGGTGTGTTTGTTAGTTGTGGTCTAACTTGTAATTACCTAAACCTGTAAAATAAGGTTAGTAATCCTAGAGGGTAGAAGGTTGTTAGATAATTTTGGACTTCATGTTGATCCGGTGAGGTTCAAAGTGTGTTGGGAGGTGGTGCGGCTCACAGTGCATTCAGAAGCATTGTTGTTCGGTGGTGTTGCTAGCCTTGAATCGCATCCCTGGGTCATGCGACTTATGACACACAATTCCTTCTCCAAACCCTTCAATAGGGGAGCTTTGAATGGTCAGGGTGGTGGTCGCCCTGAGTTGAAGGTGGAGTTAGCGGGTCGAGTGGTCGAGCGTTCAATGCGGGGTGGTAAATATGCTAAAAGTGTGGTCTGGGCAGCCTCCAAGACTCTTGGGGGAATGGATGGTGTGAAATCAGCTGAAGGTGGTCATGCGACGATGAATGGTAAATAGGGAAGTGGGACTCGCAGGGTTGGAGAAGATGGGCGAGGCCAACAACATCGACCATGGTGCACAGGGGTTGTTGGCCATCAATGGTGTTATGTGGCATGCCAAGACATGGTCTAGTCAGTTCTAGATCACATGGAAATGTATGATAAGGCTAGGAAGGAAGAACACATAGTTTTTATTTCCACGCTCAACCAACTGCATTACTTTCAATGCCATGTGAAGGAAAGTATCGTGGTGGTTTGGTGTGGTCAATTTATGCTATCTCAAAAGGTGGAAAATCTGGAAACATGGATGACACACTTTGAGCAACATGTTTAGTGTCCTTATCGTCCCCTTCCCCCTCGAGGGATTGGGCCAGACAACCTTGCATCTATTACCTTTGATGATTGAGCATGGTTATAAGTGTTATGCAAGTCTTGTTCGTCTTTTGGTTCTTTTGGCATGTTAACTTATGGATTGTTTCTTTAGTTATACTTATGTTTATTTTCCATATGCTACTATATCTAGTTGATAAACTCGGTCGGGGTGAGACTACTTTTTTTTTAATCTATGTACTCAAATTTTGATGAATGAAAAACCTTTATTTACCTAACAAAAAAAATACAATTAATTTAAATAATAATAATAATAACATTAAAAAAAAAAAATTAAAAAAACATTGAAACTAATTTATTTTTAAATAAAATAAAATAAAATAAAACATTAAAAAAAAGTTAAAAAAACACATAAAATCAATAAAAATTAATTATAATTAAATTTATAAAATAATAATAACAATAATAATAATAATTAAAAAAAAAACATTTAAAAAGCATTACAATTAAATTAATTAATTAAAAAGCATGGTCCCCCGCCCAACCCAGCGGCCCAACGGGCTCTGGGATGTGGCAATCCGATTCCGGAAATCAAATTGCCATGGCCCAGGGGCCCAAAATCGGATTTCCATGACCCAGGACCCGTTGGGCTGCTAGGTTGGGTGGGGACCACGGATTTTAATTTTTTAATTTTTTTTATTAAATATAATGTTTTTAAACTATTTTTTTTCATAGTTTTAAATTTGTGTTTTTTTTAAATTTATTTTAAATTTATTTTTTAATGTTTTTATTATTTTGTTCCAATGAACTATCCAAGGCAGCAGAGGCCCAACATAGGGGGCTCTAGCGTATAGAAGAACAGAAGGATTTACAACACTACAACTATTATCATCGTCCCTTCATTGACCAACTGGACATTTGATGGATGACAACTCAGTTTTTTTGATAGATTTTGATCATTGTATGACCGAACTTAAATTATTGTATTTAGTGTATATTATTTTGACGACCATATGTGTACACCCTTTAGGGGATTTTTGCAAAATTATATGATGTGACCACAGTCACAAAATGCATATGCAATGCATCTACAACATGTAAATTTCACATATTAATGAAAACTATGATTTTTCCTTGGGAAAAAAATTATTTTGAATGTTTCTTTTAATTTTGTTTTAATGTTTTTAAATATTTTTATTTGCTTTTTAATTATCATATATATATATATATATATATATATATATATATATATATATATATATATATATATTGTTAATCTTTTAATTTTTTTCTTAAATTATGTTTTTTTAATATTTTCTTAAATTATGCTTTTTAATCTAGTATCGACCTTCTCAAGGACACAGGGAAGGGTTACATCCAAGCTTCAAATTAATAATTCATTCATCTGTAATCCTAAGGCTCCAAATTTTGTGGTATCTGAAGCATCTTTTCTCTGCATTATTGAAGGACAAAATTTGTAACCAAACACCACATTTATTAAACCCATTTAATGTATTCTTTTAAACAATGAAAGACATACTCCAGTGCAGTTTAAGTATGGTGGTATTATATTTACTCACAAATTCGTGGAGGATTCACCTATGCTAAGAGTTGATTTAACTGATACCTTCAAGGCAGCAGTTCCAGTTTAACAAAAGATATATGCATCTATGGTTCTGTGATATATACGGTGCAAGCTAGGTGGTCTCCTCAAACATTCCAAGTGCATTAGTTTATCTCTCTCTTCCTTTTATTAAATTATATTTGGTTATAATATGAGTACTTCTCCTCATATTTACAAACCTTCCTCTAGTAGAGTGACGCCAAGAAAAATTACACTAGAGAGTCTGTATGAGGACATTGAGTCCATAGAACAATGAAGGGAAGAAAGAGACAAGCAATATAAACAAGAATTGTCCAAAATTCTTACATAACATAAAGTTGAATTATCCACAATGCTTACCAATAACTACAAATAATTAGAAGATAAAATTTTAGCATTTGAGACTGAAATTCAAAAATTGAAAGATAGGATGCAATATTTAGAGCATGAAAATAATCAATGGCCAAATAGAATTGCACCTTGAGATATGAGATTAAAGCTCTACAAGCAAAAATAGATGATAACTCAGCCCTAAGCATCACAACGAGTCAAGTTGATATCAAACCCATAAAATAAGAAATGAACAAATTAATCAAATTGGATCATGAACGACACAAAAGAGCCCTAGACCTTATCATTGTTGGTATAAAAGAGAAAGAAGATGAGGTAATATTAACAATAGTAAAAGAACAATTGAAAACCCACTAAAAAATTCAAATAACATATCTAACAGAAGCACAAAGGTTGGGAAAGATTCTTGAGCAAAAGCATCGATTAATATGTGTTAAGGTAAGTTCCAATGACCACAATTAGATATACTTGGAAAATATCCCAGTCTAAAAGGGTCGGGAATCTTTATAAATCAGGGTCTTATTCCAGAAGACCACGTTCAACTAAGGAAAGAGGTCCAAAAGTTAAAGGAGTTGAGAAAGGAAGGAAAATGGGAAATCATTAGAAATAGAAAAGTTATTATTAAAGATAGAGTCCAAAATAAAAGAGATAACTAGGAACTAATAACACTTCAAATCCTCTTCTGGAACTGTCATGGTTTTCCATGTTGCAAAGGTCCTATGTTAATTTCAATCTTGAGTAATACTAATCTTATTCTCTTAGTCAAAACCCGGGAGCATGATGAATCTAGGGTTCCCCACATTGATGAGTTCACTCTTTGGTCTACCTGGAACAAGAAATCGTCTCACCAAGGGGGTTGGTGGTGTAACTTGTTATATCAAAAATAACATTTTTTTCCACATGTGGCTTCATAAGATTGACCCCCTTAATCATTACGTTTCGATTGACATCTTTGACTCTAATACCAATGGAATCTTCCTGGCAACTTGCTACTTCACTCCCTTCAACTCTAATTTCTATAAGAAGAATAACCTAAATAAGGATTGTCCCTTCATTAACTTGGAGCGTGATATCCAAAACCTAAGGAATGAGGGAAACATTATCTTTCTTAGGGAATTTAATGCTTGTACTGCTAATAACCAAGCTACTCTATTAAGTAATACCTCTGACCCTAACCCTTATGGCTTGATGAGGATTGTGCTCTGGCTAGTAAATTCCCAATAAATTCTAAAGATAATAACGAGAAACTTTTTGGCACTAAGATAATTAAGATTTGGAGTTCCCAAGACCTGATTATTTGTAATGATATTAATAAGTGGCCTTCCTCCGACCACATGACTTGTATTCATGGGCGTGGCAGCAGTGTTGTGGATTATGTGATATTTGATACCCAAGTTTCTCACCGTATTGTTAATTTTGACCTCTTAAACGACCATGAGTCTCACTCTAACCATAGACCTCTCTGCTTAACCCTTAACCTTGATATGTACACAACCACATGCATATGAATGATGAGGGTCCAAGACACATGCATTTTGAGAAAGGTAAAGCATATCTCTGCTTCAAAGTTTTAACGAAAGATCTAAGTTTTTTAACATATAATGACAACATTGATAATATATACCGCAATTTTACTACTATCCTCTCCACTACCATTAATAACTTCTCTAAGGAGGTATCATATGATAAGAATACTAGGACTTCCAACCCATGGTATGACAATGATTGTAAATCTACTGGAAAAGCTATTAGAGATGCTCCCAATGAAACTATTACGGATGATAACATCAAAGTGTAAAAATATCTTATAAAAAGGAAAAACAGAGTATATAAACAAGAGGCAAGATCATTTCCTTAACCTCTCTAAAGTTGAGCCGAGAAATTTCTCGAGGAACATTATTGTCTGTAAATCGAAAGAAAATAATTCAATCCCCCTAAATAATTGGGATGTCTATCATAGGAATATCTATGACTCCTCGAACACTGTGAGTTACATCAAAAGTACTCCTATAGAGGGAGATACCTTTTCTTTGGAAGACGTGAAATTATAGATTAAGAATCTTGCTAATGGGAAAACTATGGGTATTGAAGGGTACCAAGTTGAAATTCTCAAAATTGGAAGTTCCATCCTCACCCTGCACTTACAAAATGTCCTCAACTTGGAAGCCAATCAAGGCTTCCCTAAGCTATGGACACAAATTATTCTCGTGCCTATGATTTAAAAGTGGGGATAAAAACATTCCCTTTAACTATAAGACTATCATGATTAGCCACATTTTAGCCAAGTTGGATGGGCTCATTTTGGAAAATAATATTAGCACTTGCCTTGAAATCCATGGTAAAAGAGCCATTGGGCAAGCTGGTTTTAGAAGAAATCACTCTACGATTGACCACCTTGTCACTCTTAATAAATAACTCTTATTGACCACCTATGTCTTGATGCTACACATGACCTCCTATGCTAAGACAATTGCTTTTTCACTGGTATAAGTCAAGAACATCACCCAAGTTCAGGATTGAGGTATGTTATTCCCCTCCCAATCCTCTTCCTTGATTGTTACGAGGCTAAGAAGATAGATCTAGAAAAAATAATAAATTGTCTATCCTTGTTTTGTAACATATCTTGATGAAAATTATGGAGAAACTCACTTGTCCATGGAATTGGGGGGTTTTTTTCACAAGGTACTCTTGCTTTGAATTCCTATCGACATTCATCAACCACCTAATTTATTTTTGTGCTAGTGCATTTTATTTGCACAAGGCTTTAGGAGATAAAGTCACGTGTTTGGTTATCCATTTGACAATTTTATCATCAATCCTTTGGATAACTACAACATCAAAAATATATTTGGGAGGGGCTTGGAATGAAAATGGTTTCCTAAAAAATTTGAACATTAATTAGGGTTAGAACCAAGGCTATACTTAACTTTTCCCGATTTGTTTTGATCAATCCCATGAGCGATACGCACTTTGTCATGTGAGACCCTCGTGACAGGTTGAGAGCCTTAAGGTTATCTATGGTCGCTTGGATAAAATCCTAATCACGTTCCTCCCTTCGTCAGTTTTCCATAGTTCTTAAAAAGAACTAACCAAATTGAAGGGCCTTCAACATGAGTGAGATGAAAGGTCACTTTCTTTTGTCATAAGATTTTTTTCACAGGGTGTTCCCCATTCCCTAATTAGAGGCTTTTGTGCATGGTACAAGGCTTTGATCAATTAAGAGAGAGTGAATACAAAAAAAATTCGTCTATAAATGACCGCTTCAAATGAATCTGCTACAATTCATTTAAATTGCAATATTATACTAAGCAAGTTTTAGATAAGGAGATATGAAATTATTTAAACTAAATATATAAATTATGATCATGTAAGTGATTAACACAAGCAAAGGTAAATATAGAATGTTGAAAAATGAGACTGAATAATTTGAATCACTTTTAATCAACGAAAAAGGATGCAGACCACCAGCCTCAGCATCTCTTCAAGTCATTGATAAGCAAAGAGTGTAAAAAGGTTTCATATTTTACTATAAATACACCCATATTAATTCTAATACCATTTTACAAATTTCTTTAAACCCATTTGTAGATCTGTAGAAGGTTTTTAGCCTAGTTCCAATAATTAATGAGTGACATTGGCACGAGTGAATGGAACACTACCATTCCCTGGCATATCAACAATGTTTTTTCTAACCTTGGCCTTCAAGTGAGTCTCAAGTATATTCACTAATGTTGGCACAGTGACAGGGGAAGTATTTCCCAAATTGTAGTTCTTGTATTGTGTTGCGCCTTTCTTTTTTCCTCCACTTCTTGTACTCTTTCCTGCAGTGCCAAGAGAAGCAACACAAACCTTGATAATTTCATCTATATATGTGAAGTCTTAGGCAAGATCTACCTAGTTATCTCCTTTGTATTGTTGACATTTTGTGTATTTGGGGTAGCATCAGTTGTGCTCTAGGTCCCAAATTTTAAGGAAGGACTAGAGTTCACCTGATCTACAAGACCTAGAAATGGATTTGGGAAATTTTATCTTGTTTAGGAGATATTAAATTAATTAATTATTTTAATGTATTTCCTAAGTTAAAACTTAAGAAAATAAAATAATTAAAGTGAATTTAATTAAACTTGTGATGAAATTGTCTTAAGTCACACTGATCAAGCTTTCTTTTAATCTTAGCCATTGATTAAATATTTAATCTTGGTCGTTGATTTGTCAACGCGAAAATTATAAAGTAAAGGCTTGGGGTCATTTGTAAAACACAGAGAGGCAGAGCATTGAAGCTAAGTTGAGATTCTAGGGCGGGGTTGCTAATAATTATCAAAAGTGTTTCAGTTGCAGAGAAGGGAATTTAGACCAAGGGGATGATCTGATCCCAGGGTCTATAATACACAAGAAGCAGAGAAGATATCAGCAAGGACAACGCAGAGAAAGGCAGCAGTGGCAGTAGCAGCAGCAACAACAATAGACGGAAACAACAGTAGCAGCAGCAACATACGGTAGTAGCAGCAGTGTCTTTCAGGGGTAGCGTTGGGGTTTCTAGGCCTAGATCTGGCTGAGTTCTGTAAATCCCGTTTGAGGTTGTGGATCAGTCAGTATTTTTGGTCTTAGATTAGCCAGGTGCTGCAGATCTAGATTTTTCTCTGTAGGGTTTTCCAGATCTAGAACTCGGAGTTGTGTATTCAGAAATATTCTTAATAATCGAGCCCTCCAGCAGCCAGAGATCGGTTTTCCCAAATTAGGTTTTTCCGAGGACAATTTGTCCAGAAATAACTGTGTCACTTTGTCTATGTGTGCATGTGCTTATTCTAGATCTGAATTAGGAGAGATTTGTTATGTGTTTTGCTTTGATGTTGACTTGAATTTATTTAGTTGATAACTTGTATAAGTAGGAGGAGCTTAACCGGATTAACACAGAATTTTTGCATAAGAATTAAGATTCAAAAATTTCTACATCGTCTCAGAGGAATTGCAGATCTAGAAGGGTCACCAGCTGAAGCATCTGAAGGATCTAGCTGCAGAAAGCAGTTGGAAAGGCAGCAGAAAAGCAGATCTGAAGGGACAACACAGTTTTCAGGAGGAGATTGACGCATAGGGAAGGGTAGCGTTGTCCAACGTTGTGTTCTAGCAAGCCCACGCAATTACTGCATAGAGAAAACTCAGAAACAACGATGGTTAGGTCTGAAGCCAACCAGTGTGATTTAGATCTGAATCTGTTAGATCCAGAAAAATTCTACAGAAAAGTTGAAGAAATTCAGAAGAGCTGGTGGGGTTAAACTTCTGAAGTTTTCATATTTTTAACCTTAGCACAAGTGACAAATTTTGGGAAGATATCCGCTTCTCAGAGAGTTTTTTGCCAAAGGAAACTTGCAGTTTGATCAGAGGATCAAAGAAGAAGTTGAATCATAGTTGATTTGGTAGATTTCCAAGGAGATAAATCAAGTGTCAGAGGGAGCAGAGGGTGCCTAGTTCGTAAAGGACCCTAGATCCAAGATCTCTAGCATAGAGAAGAGACGCTCTGACACATTCTGGGCATATGGCTCCTCATGGACTGCGTGATCAGGATAGGCTAGAGGGCCTCTCAAAATTTTCAATGTGGAAAGCTAGGATCCTGATAATCCTTGAGGCATATGGTCTAAGAGACCATGCAGAGCAGACCCTGGCCACGCCGACAAATGCAGATCTCTTACGGAAGCATAGAGAAGCTGTTGGGCATGCCAAGTGACTGATAATGGAAAATATCAAGGATCATATTATGCCACACATAGCTGAGAAGAGGACAGCTAATGAGATGTGGAAGGCCTTGACTTCCTTATATGAGGGAAAATCATTCTAAAGAAAGATGTTGTTGGAGGCCCAAATGAGGTCATTCATGACGACCAAGGGAGAAGACATTGAGCAGTTCCTCTTCAAATTGCAGTCAATCAGGGATCAGATGACTGCAACGGGTGCAACCTTAGATGATGCAGTGATAGTCAAGACTGGCTTCAATGCAGTCATGGATGAGTGGGAAACCTTTGTCCAAAGTATCTTGGGCAGAGCGGACCTCACAAATTGGGACAACTTGTGGTCGATCCCGCGGCAAGAAGAACTATGAAGGTTCACCAAGAAGCAGCACAGCCCTGCGTTGAGAAAGGTTAAGAAGGAAGAGGAGGAAGATGCAGCGTTGACATCGAAGAAGCAGCCGAAGAATAAGAACGATATTTCTAAGATTAAGTGCTTCCAGTGTGGCGAAATGGGACATTTTGCTAGCCATTGTCCAGAAAATAAGAAGAACAAGGAAGCACCTTCTTCCAAAGCAGCGGTGGCAGATGATGGGTCAGGAGATGATGTAGCCATGAGCTCTCATGAACCACGAAAGGGGGGCGACATGGATCTGTAGAGGATCTAAAGAATTTAAGGTGAGATCCTTGAGCAACTCATCTCTTGGATCACAAGAGAGCTACGACAGCCTTAAGATAGTAGCGAGACAAGTAGAGTATTAGGTGCATAGATCATAGATGAAGTAGAGGCAGAGGCAGATCTGAAGACTGGGAGGAGCAACGTAGAGAAAAGCAACAACAGCATAGAAGCAGTAGCAACGCAGAGGCTAATGTGTCTTCAGCAGCGTAGTGCAGAGAGCTTCAAAGAGACAATGCAGTGCAGCAACGACATAATAGATTTCAACACAAGGAGGTGATGTGACTTCAGTGGTGCAAAGGAAGTCTAATTACGCAGGCAGAGTTGTATCTGTGCATCGTTCTTTAGATGTCAGCACAGATCTTTAGCCTATGGAGCTTCAGTGATGAGGATGCAGCCCATCAGATTTGTTTATCAAAGATTGGGCAGGAGATTCAGTTGTTTCTCTCAACAACTGAAGTTGCAGTGTAGCATATCAACGGTGGCAGTGCTATGAGTAGCACAGATGCAACATATTGAGAGGGAGCTGCAATACAATGGTTGCAGTGGCAGTGGGAGAGTCATGGGCAGCAGTACAGAATGGCAGCAACAGTGCAGAGTTGAGCAGGGAAAATTTTAAGGATGGAAAATTATCTTGAGGTTTAAAAAATTGGCGAATCTCACTAGTCCCTAATATGCAAACTATAAAATGTTTATTGATGTATTTGTAAAATTATTCAAATTTATAATGATTTTATATATACTCTTTATATAATGTTGGCGATTTTTATAGTAAAATACTTTTATATTGTAAACTTTGGGCGAACCATTAGTATAAAAAATGGAAATTGGCGAATCCCTTTTTTGAAAAAATCTTGGAAAATTAGCCCACCTACGAATATTAGCCCCTAAAATTTTCCATGGAGTTGAGTGGCAGGAGGCCAAGCTTCAGCAACACAGAACTATTGCCCAAAATCATGTAATGCATAAGTGTGATGTATTGCTAGAGCACACCCTTGATGCTAAGAGGGAGTGTTGAGATTTTGTGTATTTGGGGTAGCATCAGTTGTGCTCTAGGTCACAAATTTTAAGGAAGGACTAGAGTTCACATGATCTACAAGACCCAGAAATGGATTTGGGAAATTTCATTTTGTTTAGGAGATATTAAATTAATTAATTATTTTAATGTATTTCCTAAGTTAAAACTTAGGAAACTAAAATTATTAAAGTGAATTTAATAAAACATGTGATGAAATTGACATCTTAAGTCACACAAATCAAGCTTTCTTTTAATCTTAGCCATTGATTAAATATTTAATTTTGGCCGTTGATTTGTCAACGTGAAAATTATAAAGGAAAGGTTTGGGGTCATTTGTAAAACACAGAGAGGCAGAGCACTAAAGCTAAGTTGAGATTCTAAGGTGGGGTTGCTAAGAATTATCAGAAGTGTTTCAGTTTCAGAGAGGAGAATTTAGACCAAGGGGATGATATGATCCCGGGGTCTAGAATACACAAGAAACAGAGAAGAGATGAGCAAGGACAGCGCAGATAAAGGCAACAGGGGCAGCAGCAACAGACGACAACAGCAGCAGCAGCAGTAGCAGCAATAGACGGCAACAACAATAGTGTCTTTCAGGGGCAGCATTGGGGTTTCTAGGCCTAGATCTGGATGAGTTCTGTAAATCTCGTTTGAGGGTGTGGATCAGTCAGTATTGTTGGTCTTAGATCAGCCAGGTGCTGCAGATCTAGAGTTTTCTCTGTAGGGTTTTCCATATCTGGAACTCAGAGTTGTGTATTCAGAAATATTCTTAATAATCGAGCCCTCCAACACCCAGAGACTGGTTTTTCCACATTGAGTTTTTCCGGGGACAATTTGTCCAGAAATAACTGTCACTTTGTCTATGTGTGCGTGTCTTTATTCTAGATCTGAATTGGTAGAGATTTGTTATGTGTTTTGTTTTGATGTTGACTTGAATTATTCAGTTGATAACTTGTATAAGTAGGAGGAGCTTAACCAGATTAACAGAAATAATTTCTGCATAAGAATTAAGATTCAGAAATTTCTACATGTATATAGTAATTGGTTTTCCTTGAAAAATATTCCTTGTGATGAGAAATAAGCCATGTGAGGTTGTCTCCATGGTCCATATACAATGAAAAATCTGAAACCTACGATAGAGTACATATATATGATTTTATGTGTTATTGATTTCCTCCCCTGCTTTCTTTGAAGCAACATAAAGACTCGCAGGTTGATTAGTTTTATCTTTCTCAAAAAAACATAGAAGACAAAAATAAAACATAGAAAAACATATACATTAAATTCTTAGTAAATAGTGATAGATGTCAAACACTTACCTCAAAATACATTTCACATCCTAAAATAAAATAATAATAAAAAAAAACTTTATTATTATTATTATTATTAAAATAATTAATATATGAATACTATATTTAAAATAACATGTAACAAGATTATTAACCATGTAGTTTCAACACCACTTTACGTGATAGCCTAGCAATGTGAAAATGAACCAAAATAACTCTTTGTTGAATTATTTTGAGCATGTTAACTAATGAGTTTAAGTTACAAAAGTACACGGGATTACCATTTGAGACCATTTTACAACAGAAAATTAAGATTTAATTATCTGTAAAAATCAATATCGGCTCAGCTGAAATTGAATGGAATGGATGTATCCGCTCTGTTGGAATTAAACGGAATGGATGTCTCATAGTCTGGAGCCATTACAAACAGAGAATTAAATTCATTAGTGGCCAGTGTGTGAATTCACTTCTTTTTATCACTTCTTCGTTTATACTTATGCATACAGATGGAACAACACAATATTAAACTAATAACAAACGCCCAAAATACCCCTATTAACAAAACATTAACCAGCTGAACAATGGGCGGCCCCTCCACAAAAACGAACCCAACATCTATACACAAATACACAGAATAACCCCTTTAACATCTCTTCTTCTTTTTTTCAGAAGAAAAAAACAACTTTCTATTAAATAAAAAGATGTTTACATAATCATGCATATAGCATATAATTCAGAGTAAAAAATCTATTGATCAAAATACTGAGAATCAGTGTCACAATGTATAACCCAAACCCTGTGGGCACATACATATGCACAATCACTGAAAATAAGCCAATATAAACCAGACACGCAGGCCCACAAAAAACCGATAAGGGATCAAAACATAAAGCCCAAGAATGGGTAAAACCATGCAAGGCAAGTCAACAATCACCCCAAAAAGAGGGGCAAAGGCAAAAGACCAGAAACTAGATGGATGAAGACATCGACATTTCCAAAAGCCGGTGCATCCCCAAAAGAGAGTGTCGAGGCAAGCATAGCGTCGAACCCCAATTGCCAGTGCCAGTGAAAGGCAAACATAGCAGCAAACAATCCAAACCAGTGGCAACCTCAAATGCCAATGTAGAGAAGGCATAGCAGCAAACAACCCAAAGCAGTGGCAACAAGCGCATCAACAACATCTGCACACACTGATAGACCGCGTCCACAAAAAAAACCCTTGTAAAGAAGAGGGGCTACAAACCCACTGCAAAATAGGTCAGTCGAGCCGCAGGAAAAAAGAGAGGCCACAACAATGAACAAACCCACAACAAAATATGAGCCAGTCCACCAACAGCCACAGCTAGAAACAGCCCACTGCACCATCGAAATATTGCCACCGATAAGGAAAAAGTTACAGAACCCTCCGCGCCATCAAAATATAGCTGCCAGACCCTCTTAAAAGAAACCCAAAAAAAACCAATCCACTTACGACCGCATTAAATAACAATCCTTTTCACCATTCAAAACATCTCCTACCACAGTGGTACCCTCGATAAAAGCCGCAAAAGATGTTGAGAAAGCGGCAGCAGCGAGGAGGCCACTTGACCCCTCGCCATACCCTTTAACATCTCAAGTACAACAAACTCCCTACAAGATGGATGGATGGATGGATTACGAAAAGAATGATGAAATGAATGAGAAACATAATTAAATATAACCGTATCCCAATTTACGCAGCGGATCCAACCGCAGCTTCTTTCCCCAAACAACGAAAATGGAATGTGCTCACGAATCATCCAAATTTACTCCCACTTTAATTCAAAATTTCAATTGAATAAAATAATATTAAAAATCCCCACTCATTTTCAATTTCGAATTCAATTTATAGCGCTTGTGTTCAAATTCTAATTGAGCTTTAATTCGAAGTGTACGATGCATCCTCTAAACCGCTGTCACCTCAACCTCAACCTTGGGATCCATGCAGAATGCCATGTGATGCCACGGGGATGGATAAGTGCTTCGGTTGATTGCATTATGGGGGAGAGATGTATTTAACAAATATTAATGAACTAATAGCTACATAAATATCATTTGCCCTCTTTAAAATATTAATGAATTAATAGCTACAACCTACAGAAATATTATTTGTCCTCCTTAAAATATTGATTTATATTAATGAATTAATAGCTACAGAAATAGTATTTTCCCTCTTTAATGTCTTTACAATATTAATAAATCAATAGCTACACAAATATTATTTACCCTCTTTAATGTCTTTAAAATATTAATGAATCAATAACTACACATTATTTTCCCTCTTTAATATCCAAAGCGTCTTTGATATTAGCCCGTCTGGTACAGTCTATTAACCAGGGTTCAGTTTCCTTCCTAGTTACGGACATGGAATTTCTTTGGGCTCTTTTTAACCAGGAATAGAAAACTTAATTTTAATGTTATTGCGTTTGACAAAGAAAATATTGATTAAAAAAATATCTGTGGATGTTCGAAGTAACTATACACACAAAACAAAACTGAATTCAGCAAGTGAGCAATTATATGGTGTGGTTGTCTGGGTGGTGTAGTTGGTTATCACGTTAGTCTCACACACTAAAGGTCCCCAGTTCGAACCTGGGCTCAGACAAATGCCATTTAATTTTCTGTCTTACAGTAAAGGTTCGCCATTTTAATTCCTGTTGAGGTCTCATTTTATTTATTTATAGTAAAGGTTCGCCGTTTTAATTCCTGTTGAGGTCTCATTTTATTTATTTACAGTAAACGCTCCCCAGGTCGAACATGTCAGACATTAAAGATTGAATGTTCAATCAAAATTTACTGAAGACAGACATTAAAGATCAAAAGATGAATCAAAGTTTACTCAAGACAGACATTAAAGATCAAAAGATGAATCAAAATTTACTAGACAGACATTAAAGATCAAAACACTCATTTTATTTTTTAGACAGACAGACATTCCCCAGTTCGAACATGTCAGACATTAAAGATCAAAATTTACTAGACAGACACACATTCCCCAGTTCGAACATGTCAGACATTAAAGATCAAAAGATGAATCAAAATTTACTACAGACAGACATTAAAGATCAAAAGACGCAGCAAAATGTATT
Source organism: Pinus albicaulis (assembly GCA_034641835.2). Lineage (NCBI taxonomy): Eukaryota > Viridiplantae > Streptophyta > Pinopsida > Pinales > Pinaceae > Pinus > Pinus albicaulis. The sequence continues at coordinate 9,885,632 of MU968501.1, read as the reverse complement.
TCCACACATTTGCGTCTGCGTTTAAAGATCCTCCTCGCAGATAGCCTAAGATCTTTAACATTGTTCATCAGCAGAGATCAAACATAACCTTAACATATTAATGGCGACAAATACATATACACGCTGCACGCGCCCGGTGGGGCTCGAACCCATAATCCCCTGATTAGAAGTCAGACGGCTTATCGATTAGGCCACGGGCGCACAAGACATATATCCAGCTTGCTGAGGAGCCAGCAATCTATAAAACACAAACACCGATTGTGCAATCAATCAGAGCCCTTAGGCGGCAGACGCGGGGCAAAAAGACTAATTACCCACTTTTCGTGTTTGAAGGAAAGCAACACAAGAATAACAAATGATCCATCACATATATTCTTTAATAACCCACGAAAATAAAAAAAATAGCGGTTAACAAACTCTTATTAAAAGGTTAACGAAAGAACCATGACACAACACCATCTATCCATTTATGTATGTGCCATTCTCTCTAGTCTCTCCACAGCTCCATAGATTCATGTATGTGCCATGCTCTTCAGTATATATAGAGAGTTCAGTTTTTGATAAAGTATCTATTTTTGTGTTGCTTTGTTTTCTTTCTATATGCCAAAAAAAAATATCAAAGAAAGGATAAATCATTTTAATTTCATAAAAGTTTGGTTTTAAAATATTATTGTTTAGTTTATAAAAGTTATTTATCCAACTTATAATATCAAAGGAGTAACTCTTACATTTTTCAAGTAATTGATGTAAGCAATAATGTTAATGTATTAAATTTAGCAAAATTATTTGTATTGTTGACTAGTTTTACATATCAGGAAGAATGAGTAATCTTTTAGAACTATTTATAGGTGCATTCCTTTGGCTTCTATCATCAAACTAATTGTAGGTGTTAATTTTATTAATTTGTTTTGTTTTGATTTCTCTAATAAGTTTATTTAGCTTGATTTGGCTAAAAATTTCATGTATAGATAAATATTGAACTAATATTGAACTATATAGAGGTGTACCACAATAATTTATCAATACAATTTACCATAACAATCTCTTTTTCTTCCAAATTCGTACACCATAGAAGGGTGAATGCATGAAGATGGGATATATTTTTGGGCCAAATGTGGTGATGAAATTTCAAATTTGTCTTCTTTTATCGAATTGAAGCCTTTAAAATTCATATAAGCATTGTGAATTTTGATTCAGACCAAAAAGACAATATGTGGAGAATTATGTTGTTGTCCTAAAGATATTTTTTGCAAAAAAAGATAATGTCATATAATCTCTCAATTTTCCTTTAAATGCAATACTCATCCTTGGATAGAGGATTCTTTAACAAATCCAACATGATCAACTCTGCCACTTAGGGACAAAGTCTTCCCTAAATCTACTAGGGCACAAAATGGGGTTGTAGAGAAATCTGCAGAAGGGGTGTTAAAGCTATGATTTTTAGGACCTCGGGAGCCCGATCGAGTGCTCGATTTTGAAATTCAAATAGCTCGATCTAGGGTTTAATAAACCCTCGATTGAGCCCTTAATGTGGTTAAATAAAAGCTCGATATAGCTTTAAGGCTCGATCAAGCCCATAACTTTATCGGGCTATAAGGCTCGATCAAGCAATTTTTTTTAATTCCATGCCTAGGTTGTATTGGCGGGAAAATTCAAAAACATGCCTCGATCACTCAATCAAGCTCCTAGAACCTCAGGGTACATTTTCTAATCCCTTAAACAACTCGATCGAGGGATCAAATATTGCTCGATCAAGTGCTTAAAATGGCTTGATCGAGTTTTTGTTGTTATACATAATTTACGACTATGGATAGAAGTATCTTCCCTAGACCTAGTGGATTGGTCTAGAACAATAGCAAAATATAATATATATATATATATATATATATATATATATATATATATATATATATATATATATATATATATATAAAGTTCTCCGTAGAGAAATTGAAGAATGGAAAAAAGCTTACTTGGAATCCGTGGTAAGCTTCGCTCACCTCTCGACTTGTAAGCTCCAATCATAGCTCTGATTGCTATAATTAGAACCTGCACATACAATCACAACAAGCCAAATATCTACGACATCTATGTAGCATTAACCAATTACTCTATTTAATGGATTAGCAAAGCATTAAAACATATGAATGTAAACATAACACAACATATATAGGACAACAATATACTCTTTGTATTAATATGAAAATGAGAGAGTTTACAACCAAGAATAGTAGTTGATCTTGTAGAGATTTCCCCAAGTTGACTTGTCCTTCCTTGCCACAAAGAACACCTCAATATCACCCTAATGCATAAAGATGATGGCTATCATGGATTCAAGGAAGCAGCATGAGGGCATGATATGTCTCTAAAAGCTCACCCTCATGTTGTAGATGGTTGTAGATTTATAGGAGAGGGTGGTGGTTTAGGAATTCTTATCCATTTACCCATATAGGATTGAGATCCACTCTTGATCGACGGATGAGCTCAATGGATAATAGGTGAAATATCCAAGGTAGGATTAGATAATATTCAAAATTCTTATTCAAGGTAAATGGTTGAAACAACTCCTGGAAGCTTCTGGAAGAGGAAGCTTCAAGATTTTTTTTATTTTTCTCGAATTTCTAGAATCAACGCACCCCTAACAAGTGACAACCTACTCTTGATCAGTGCAGGTGAAAAATGGAGCAACCTATTGTTGAAAAATGTTCCTTAAAGGGCCAACGTTCGTTAGTCCTTCAAAAGACTATTTTGAAGCAGCCAGAATCAGAAACTCGGGAATTTGGAAGATTCATGCTTAAGGATTTGTTTAGGGATGATAAAAAGGTGTTCATAGATGTTGATTGATCTAGTTTGCAGGCCTATTGACCAGATGCGATAAAATGGACTATAACATATTCCCCCTTAAAGAGAAACGTCAGAAATAGTGGCTGATGACTGAAGTGCTTTACCTTGTGACAAGTCCAGATCAAGAACAACTCGTCGAGATCGCCATATGTTAAAATCAATTTTATCATGATATATTTGTTGAGGGAGGCATACCCATGCTCAAAACATAACATTAGAGAACTTTCGAGGTCTAAAATGGGCCTCCTAAGAAAAATCTACAAGTAAAATAAACTTTATAAGAACCGATAGGATTCAAGTTGATGATGTAACCATGGGGGATGATTCACTATTTTTGGGGTAAAAAAGAAAAAAGATTAAAAGATAAAAAAAGTAAAAAACTACTTTTTCAACTTATATTTTCAACTTATCTCCCTAAGGTTTTACTCAAATTTAGAGTGGGAGTACTTGTTCGATACAAAATTTAATTCATCATCCAAGGAGTACCCATGTTGCATACTTCCGATGGACCCTGCTACACGAAAAATGAGAAATACATGAAAAAACGTGATTGTAATCATTTTTTATCATGTATTTCTCATTTTTCGTGTAACAGAGACCATTGAAAGTATGCAACATGGATACTCGTTGGATGAGGAATCAAATTATACATACAACAAGTGTTCCCACTCAAAATTTGAGTAAACCCAATCAAGTTTTTTCATGTATTTCTCATTTTTTGTGTAGCAGGGTCCATCAAAATTATGCAACATGGGTACTCGTTGGATGAGGAATCAAATTCTGCATCCAACAAGTGTTCCTACTCAAAATTTGAGTAAACCCAATCATGTTTTTTAATGTATTTCTCATTTTTTGTGTAGTAGGGTCCATCGAAAGTATGCAACGTGGGTACTCGTTGGATGAAGAATCAAATTCTGCATCGAACAAGTGTTCCCACTCGAAATTTGAGTAAATCCATAGGGAGATAATTTTAAAATTCAAGTTAAAAAAGCAGTTTTTTTATTTTCTCCCTCTAAAATTTGATGATGTATTCTAATATTATTTTATTATTTCCACTATTCTTTTATAATTTCCTTAGGAGGCCCATTTTATACCTCAAAATTCCCCTGATGGTTAACATTACATGTACAATGATAAAAAATTGTTTCCATTGATGACAAAGTGTGGATCTATGAGTAGATGAATATATGATCATAGCCATCATGCTCTGTAATCTTGCATTAATCCTGAAAGCGCAACCCAAATGGATGGAACTAGATCTGGGGTCTGCTATCTCATTCACTCAATCATACAATGTACGAGTCTAACCATTCTAATAAAGGAGCTTAAGTCGAACATGATACAAACCATCTGATTTTCGACCATTGACATAAGTCGTTAACAGATGCGAGAGAAAAAAATGATGATGTTAATGGATCTCAAGTTACAAAAATACAATCTGTATGGTGTGAATGAATGAGTTGAAGTCAAACACCCCATGGAATCTTTAGGTCAAAGGCCAATGATGTAAAATTGTCACTGAGAGTGAGGAAAATTTCCATTAATGTATGCAAGCTCCAAGGTATTGATGAAGAGTTTCTAAGTCAACGTCTCGGATAATGAGCTGATGTCAAAAAGAAGCAACCCATTGCAGGAGGGCCTTAATGTATCACCCATTAACGAAAAAAAAGAGTATCATGATTTGAGACAGAATGATGCTGATGTGGAACTGGTTCAGGAATGCTAGACATGAATGTAGGCTTAAGAGTATCATATAAGAGATCAAGTGAAGTACTTCTCTTGAACACATCGGCAACATTGAATGGAGTTGGCAGCATTGACCCAAAACCGAAAGAGGAGGCTTTCAAAAGGTGTGATGAACCAAAATACAGGGATATTTCCCAACCCAACAACCACGAAGATGAAGTGGAAGAGTGTCGTGTTCATGAGCGACTCACTACCATTAATAGGTGGAGTATCCCATTTTCCCAATTTCCCCAAAAATTTCTATTCGGTACCTCTTTATTTTTAACAAGCTTGAGGAAGATGAAATATTTTTGATTTGTAAGTTCATCATTCAGATGAATCCCTCTGAGTATCTTTAACAAACCCTAAGAAGGATTAGTTATGTTCCGTCATGTTCGACGAGTCCATCGATGTTTGATGTTTTTATGAGTCTAGCAAAGGTGTAATTAAACTTCTTTTTCATGTTTAGAGAGTTTGAAAAAGAGATGAAAAAGAATAATCCCAAGTTCCTTTTTGTAAATATTCTTTCGAGTCTGAAAAGGCATAAAACAATACTGAGGAGAACCTCTTAGTCATGTTCGACTAAGGTATTCCTTTTTCGTAATAGTCTATCTTAGTATGAAAAAGGGCTAAACTTATACTGAGTAGATGTCTTTTCATTTATTTTAAAAAGTTCGAAAAGATAAGTGCTCGACAATATTTTCATATTTTGGGAGTCTGAAAAGTGTTGAAAGAGGACTCCATGGGTTTCCCTTTTTGTAGGTTTGTAGAGCCTGAAAAAGTGATAAAAGTATGATTTCTGGTCAAAGAACTGCTAGGAATCATCAAAATCCGCTAAACAACTATCAACCTACTCAAAAAAACACCAAAAGATTAAAAATACCTATTTCATGATAAAATTGAATCACATTTAGGTCAAAAAAATTAAATACTAACAAAATAACGATGAAAATGGCCATAAAATAGGAAAAAGGTAATTCATTTTTACCATTTCACATTTTACCTTTGAAGAGTGAGTTCTGAGTGTTTTTTCCCTCAATCCTCTGCAACTTATTCTGACCAATCCAATGGCTCATTTTGAGCGTCGTCACTTCCTGGGTGGAGCTATGACCTTCCTCTCTCCTTTCGTGCCTTCATTTTGTCATTTCATGCATATTTTTCTAGTTTTTTAGGGCCCTATCACTCTAATTTATCGTCCTAGGTCCAACACACACCCAACAAGTCAAAAGGAGCATTGGACAAGGAGAAATTTCACTGGTGAGGGCATTGCAACTCATTGTATTCCCTAAGGGGGTGCGTTGAGCGCAATTCCCAAGTTTGTTTTTCCGGTTTCCTTCAAAATATTTCCAATTTTTTGCATGAAACTTGTCCTAATTATCCTTCTCATGATGTTTCAGGTGTCTATTGGAAAAAAATGGATTTAATATTGAGGGAAATAGAACATGGGGAACAAGATTTAACTGCGGCTAATGATCCTACCACTATCTAGGCTTTGAGAAATTATGGACTTTTGAAATTCTTTTGGCTTAATGGTATGAGGCAACATATGGAATTGTTGAGGTATCTTGTATGTGCATGGGATTTTTAGGCACAGGCATTCAGAATTGGTGCAAATATTCTTTAAATACAAGTGAAATACTTGGTTCAAGGAGTGGTGGAGAGACAATCAAGGATTACATCAATGCACATTGTAGGCCGAGATCCTAGCCAACTAAAGATGGGAAAATCGACATCAAGGATGTGGTTCATTTGCTATTACGGATGATCATGTTTATCGTTTCTAGATTGGATGGTAGTGCAACTCTACATGTGGCTAATAAGTCACATATGAACTATGCTCTAGTGTCTAGATCCGATAGTATTCAACTAGAGTGAGGGAGTACTAGTAAACATGAAGGAGAAACTGACAAGAGAAAAAGAAGGACAATTAAATAAATCTAGCTATGGTTCGATCTTGATTTACTTCACATTAGAGTGGATTCCATTGCTCAGGCCACAACATATTTCAACTCGAGCCCACAGATCCGAGAGTCCCATAGATGAGGAGGTGGGTGGATCTCATGTCTAGACACGAAGGTCCATCATCGATGAGTTTCCACCAGTCTTCCTCAGATTGTTGTGCATGAAACTCATTATGATAAAGGCCTACCCATATGAAAGCATGTATTTCTATAGAGACCCAGAGCTCGTACTTCCTTATGGCGAGCAATGGGCTGCCATAACTTAGACAAGAAACATTTTGATATTTTTTATTTTTATTTTAAGTTTTAGAATTTTTTATTTTATTTTTTAATGTATCTGAGAGTAAACTTTTGATTTGTACACATGCAGACATTAGGCCCATTTTACCTGTGGGTCCTTCTTATCTTCATCATGCATGAGACCCATAATAGGCACCAATGGCAGTACAAGTTGTTGTAGGTGGACAAGAAGTACTATAGGATGTCAACGTGGTTGAGATCCTTATAGAGGTTGAACGCCACATGTAGGGGTTGACCCATGACATAGCTAAGACTAGGGTCGATGAGATTCCTATGAGGTTGCAGTGACATATTATTGGAGTACCTGGCCATATTTGTTGACTATTGTGCAAGATGGCTTGAACAATGGTGTGCTACCATGCAAACTATTATTAGTCTACTAGGAGGTTTATAGCAGTCTTTTGACTGCATGTATATGATAGGTCGTGTAGCCATATGTGTCTCTGTCACAAATTTTGTAAAACCAAATGTTGATGTATATATATAAAAATATCTTTGGTGTTTCTTATGATTCTGTTATCTCCTTCAATGTATGTGATGTGTATTGAATTTATTTTACATGCATCGCAAATGTCTATCTAAAACATAATTAACCAATGGATCTATCAATGTATTTAGATTCCTAGAAATATGTTGATATTGGATGAAATCAAAATATCTTTCTAGAAGGCGAACCCTCAAGAACATACGAAGCATAGTTGGACTTCTAACTGAATAGACAGTATTCAACTGTAGTACTACAAGTTGTGAGTCTTGTTTGATAACTATACGACAGAAACCATGAGAAATAACATCAAAAAATAGTTCGATCATTGTGTTATAATCATCGATGTTTTTTGTAGAGCGACCGATACAAAACCCATGTAAACTCACTAACTCTCCATTTAGAGCATATATAACCCATGCTACAAAAGAGAGGTTCCAAGTACTACAACTAGCGCCATCAACATAACCAACATACTATTTGAGGGGTTATGACGTCTGCAAACCAAATGTAAGCATAATTAATAGAAACCAAAGGAAAATCTGTAGGGAACACAATTCAAACACACTCAACACACCTATATACAATATGTACATAGTGCACTATGAAAAAACTTAGGCATAGTATTTCTTAAGGTACAACCCATTTCTAGGTTGTGCTAAGGGAACTCCATCAAAATCACTAAGCTCCTAGGCCCCTTTAGTAAGAACATGTTTGACAATGTATGGACCTAGCCACATTGGCTCAAATTTCCCCAGTCCTAATTTATCAAATCCTTGATTTTATACCAATACAAGGTATCCTTTCGAGAAGACACAAGGCTTGACACTTTTTTCATATTGTGCCTTGATATGTTTCTTATGGAATTCATTAGCCATAGCGGTATCATGCCGGATATCATCTAAGCACGTCAGATGTAAGAGACATTCATCTTCTGCAAGAGTGGGAAGGAGGATTTCGACATCGAGTTTGAGAGATGGAATTTCACATTTAATTGAAAGATTTTTTCCATACCATAAACCAAATGGAATGGTGTGAACCCAGTATCACTCCTGACGGAGGTTCGATACGCCCACAAGGTCGCATAAAAAATAATATGTCAGTTTGATTTGTGGACCCTTATTGAAGCATCATTTTAAGAACTTTATTGATTGCCTCAACTTTCCCATTTTCATGAGGGTAGTACAGAGTGGAATTTTCTTGAGAGCATCCTAACTTGGCAGTTATTTCAATCATGACATTACGAAAATGTTTTCCATGGTTTGTGACTACAAATTTTGGAACGCCAAACCATGCGATAACACGGTAGAAGAAAAAGAGAGGAATTGCTTCGCCAGTATTATAGTATGTATGCATCACCTCAACCCACTTGGTAAAATAGTAAATTGATACAATGATAGAGCCATGCCCCCTGGCCAAGTGAGGGTTACATGTCATGAAATCAGTTCCCCATTTCGAAAACGGTCCAACAACGACAACAAGATGCATAGGAACGGGTGGAGCACGGGCCTTATAATTATAAATCTGGCATGCATGACACTTCTGGACGACGAGATACAATCGCGAAACATAGTAGGCTAGAAGTAAATAACATGCAGGATATTCTGTGCATTATCATAGCTAGACATATGACTTAGACATGCTCTAAAATGGAATTCGTTTAAGACTTTCTTGGCCTCCTCATGGGTGAGGCACCTTCGAAATGCCATATCGATACGAAAAAGATAAAGGGCTTCACAAATGATACTGTAATATTTGGCTTGGTATTAGATACGTCACTGGTCAGAGCAAGAGGTATCGGACCAAAAATTCTGGGTTTGGAGATATATGATAATGTCTCCATACCACAGGTCAAAGGTTGAAATAAATAATAATGACTCCTTTAGAATAGAGTCATCAAATGTTGTCTCAGTTTCAACAGTGGGAAGGTCGCAAATGAGCTCAAAAAATAATAAGGATTTCTTCAACTTAGATTTGATGAATTCCAAATCAAACACCTGTAAGATGATGATCCACATGAGGTACTTCCCCCCCAGAAATTGGCACAATAAAATGTACATTATGGGGTTGCAATCATAAATAATCATAGTTTTACGGAGCATTATGTAATGGTGGAATATTTGGACAACTTGCATAGATTCCAAAGATAATGTTTATACATGAGTATACTTAACTTTGGTATCATTAAGATTTCGGTTCAAGTAATAAATAAGATGTCCAGTCCCTACATCATCTTTCTGGACCAATACCATATCAATGGTAGTTACCGCAACAACGAGGTACAAGAAATAATTATGTTGGTACTTCGGGGGATATAACAAGGATGCCTGAACCAAAACATATTTCAAGGCATTGAATATTTTCTGAGAAGTGTTGTCCCAATGGAAGGGAACCCCTTTCTTTAACAAGCGAGTAAATCATTTGGTAAACTCGACATAGTTGGAACAAATCTCTAATTAAATTTAGCCTTCCCTTGGAGTCGTTGAAGCTGGAGAAGGGAAGAAGGAGCAGGCATGTCGATGATCGCCTGTAATTTTAGTGGGTTGATACGAATTCCATGTTTTGATGCGACTAAAATGAGAAGTCGACTGAAACTTACATAAAACACACACTTGTGCGGATTGAGTCGAATATTATAATTTCTACATTGTAAACATATGGCCCTCATATGCATCAGATGATTAGCCTTATGTTACGAATGAGAAGGAAAATCATCCAAATATGATTGTACAATATGTTTGATGTCATGGAAAGCATAATTCATCTCCCTTTGAAAGGTAGTCCCAACATTCTTTAATCAGAAAGGGATTTTCTGATACGCAAATGTGCCCCACGGATAAATGAACGTGTTTTTATGTTAGGCCGCAGGGAGAATGTTGATTTTATTAGAGCTGGAGAATCAGTCCATAAACGAAAATATCTCAAAAACGACACAATCATCAACAATCTGGTTGATGAATGGGGTGGGATAATTTCCCTTTCGAAAAACACGATCGATGTCCTAATAATTCACACACACACACAAATTTTTCCATGTTTCTTCATGACAAGAACAATGTTAGACACTCAATCAGTAAAAGGTACCTGGTAGATGAAACCAACGTGTATAATTTTTTCAAATTTGGCTTTAATAGTGATATCCTTCTTGGGATGGACCAGACAGAGCCATTTATGAACTGGCTTAGCATCAAGGTATGTCTTAATTTCATGCACAATGATGTTCGTATTAATACCTAGAATTTCTTCACAAGACTAATTCTAGGTAGAAGTAAAAGACATTTTTTCTTGGTCTTATGAAGAAATTCTTGGTCTTATGAATACCTAGAATTCGGTAGAAGTAAAAGACCATCGGGTTGATACTTGGAATAGGGATTTGTAATCATTAACATCATGGGGAGAAGAATATGCACTGATATGTATATTTTCAACAATGTTGGGTTCGATCGAAATGTCAAGGTTGACATTCTCTTAAATGTTCAACAGGCTCTTCCCAGAATCGACATCATGGATGGATATAGAATTTGCAGGAAAATCAACAAGATTGGGTCGAAATAGTTTGGTAAGATTATCCTCGAGGAATCTAGCAAGGAGGAACGATGATGATTTTCATCCCATGACGCATCAATTGGCATCACGATCTCCATCATTTTGTCATCGATAGAAGACACACGAGAGAAAGAGTCAGACAATGTGTTGAAAAACAAAGAACGATCAACCCAATTAATCAATTAGGAAAGGGTAGAGTGCATCACACAGGCCGAATAAATTGCTTCATAGCTGAGCTCAATGGGACTGAGCAGCATACGGTCACCAAAAGTGTCAATATTTTATTCATCCAGTACTATCCAAGGATCACATGGAATATTACAAGAATATAACATATTGATATAGGTAATTGAAGTGGACCTGTCAGGAAGGGAAGGAGGAGGGAGCGAAAATGTTCCATGAGAGAGGAACCCTTAAGAAGTCCAACCTCGACATGTTGATATGGGTATGGGGTTTCCATCATGAGAGGGACACTTCGAGTAACTTGAGAATAGAGGCAAAGAAATTGAGCTGATGAATGGCTACTATATCGCCTTTATGAGGAAAAGTGATCATTATAAAATGCGTCGAGACAAAAAAAGCCATAACAGAGACCCACATACAAAACAATAGAAGATTATAATCTAAAGGCCCATCGATTACTTTTACTTCTATCGATACGGTCTTTCTGGATAATTCTGCTTAGAGAAATTAAAAATTTCACATGGTTTATAGCTTCTTCCATCAAAATCCTTTAGAGTGGTCAGTGACTGACTTAGCTGTGGAGAACCAATAACCTTCCAGCAAGACATGGACATAATACAGGTTGAGCCTCCCTCTTTCACAATGGAACGATGGATGTTCTTACCGCGAAAAACAACATGGATCATGAAAGCTAATTGAGCTGGAAGTCGAGGTGTATAGTCCTCATGGTTAAAAACTACTAGCTTAGAATCTGAAGGAACAATACATCCAATTTACGATAACAAAGACTTATTTTGGGTGGGGAAATTTTGCAACACCTCAAGAGTCGACATAGCTAAAGGAGCCTAAGCCAAATCCTATACTAGGTTATAATTTTGAGCAACTCTTGTGCAAGGGTTGAATGTAGATTTATGGATAACGCCTTTAGGAGGCTTAATTGTTAACTCAGTACATATGGTAGATGGAGTGGGGTCTGATGGAGATGGAGACAAACTATTAGGTTGATCAATATCCTAACGATTCGAAGGATTTGTATTACCATAACCTTTATTTCAGGTGGCAACCATAACTTCATTTTTGGGATTAGAAAAGGAAAGCATCAAAATTGAGTTAGAGAGCGGGATCTTGGGAAACCATATTGGTCTCTTGACTTGGAAATGGATCTTTCAACACAACATGTGTAGTGGATGATTTAAGAAATTGATTCACTTCTTCTCGGTGTGGAAAATCATGAGTGAAATGCTCCTCATTACAAATCAAACACAGGTAACGAGGTTTCAACTTTTCTTTATAATATTGGTTGTTTTGTTTATCCTATGAAGGGTTATATTTATTATTTTTAACTTTTCCTTTCTTATTAATTCCTGGTTGCTGATATTTACCTTTGGAAGATTGAATGACATTGATCTTGGAATTAGAATCTGCAGGTGTGGAGGGAGGGATTTAAGCATCCACAACAAGATTCGTACCAAATGGTTTACTCGTCGACTCATCAAATATTGGCTGACAAAACAAATCATGCCATCAGCGACATGTGATTATTTATTTGGATGTTGAGGAAAAGTACTGGAAGGTCGCAGAGCAATTGGTATTTTATCATAAAGTGTGCTAGTTTGGGTGTAGATGAGATCCAAATACTAGGCATGAGAAATTACTTTCTCTTTAGTAACAACACCGCCCTTGACGGTGTCTTCTATGATAGATGGAAATAGAGACTTGATGAACCATTAAGCCAAGAATTGGTCAGGAACGAAAGTTTTAACTAAACGACAACGAAGTTTCCACTCATGAATGTGATGAGAGATGTGAATGGCATCATTCTATTTGAAATTAGTTAAAATTTTAGTTCCAGTCTCATATCTGATGGGTAACTGGAAATGTGTTAGGAATGTGGTAGCCAAGGCACTGAAATTATCAAGCAAAGTGCAAGGTAATTCAATGTACCATTCTATTTTCGTACCGCTGATTATATTTGGAAAATATGTAATTGAGAAAATCATCAATGAGAGAGTTCAAAGAACACCATAAATGATAAGTCATCATTTGTGGGGATGTGTATTCTCCAGGATTTCTATTGAACTTAGGGATATCACTTGGAAATTTTGTGGGAATAACTGACCACCAAGAAGAATGATCTATGGGATCATTGGTGAGGCTGGTCAAATCTGGAAATTCAAGAGTTGCTACAAATGGAAACTCTTTGTTGAGGTCTGGTGGAGGCTATCTGGATAATATGGGATATCCTGAGCAACATGTATCAATGTTCCAGGATAGGGAGGATTTTGATAACTAGAATGCACATAATCTTGCTTTCTAGCATCAGGATAACCTTGTAAACGTTGAAATGGATTGGTTTTGATTTGTTGACCTAAGGTATTTGAGGGATACCTTGATATGGTTGATATTGTTTCCTTGTATTATTTTGCATAATACCAACATAAGGAGGTTTAGGTTTTGCATTTTTCGTACCACATATATTTTGACTCATTTAAGGAATGATCTGACCAAGTGGTTATGACTGTAAATTACCTTGAAAATACTAGGTATATACAACTTGAGAAGTGCCAGATACCAGTAGAACAGTTTGAGTTGAAGATGAAACCTATAAAGTTTGGCTCACATTCACTTGAGCTTGAACAAGTTGAGATATGGGTTTTTGAACAACAATATAAGATGTAGGTGGAAAATATGAAGCCAAAACTGTCCCAGGTCGTATGCACGTGGTAGATTTCCAAAAATTAGCAGCCCTTCCCAAATGTGGAGGACTCATATGAGGTTGAGCGCTAACTTGAGAAGGTGGAAATATCCTTGCAACATGTTACCCCCATACTGAAAGAGGAGGATAATATGAAGGAAACTTCCCCCCAAGAAGAGGGTCACTAATAAGAGATGAATTAGGTCATTATAGGTGTCCATACCCACTAACATAAGGACTAGCCTATTATTGAACTATAGGAGTAGATGGAGGAGGAAGAGCACTCTCTAGCACTCGTCAAAGAAGGGCCATATCGAATTCCAAATGTGGAATACATGGGAGAGGTCCATGGACTGGATTCTATGTCAGAATAGGTACCAGATAATGATTGATAACCAAGTGGGATAAGTGGGCCACCATACAAATTTGTCTCTGGCGATGTTACAAACATAGATAAAGTTGCAACCTGGGTTGTATCAAGCATAATAGATACAAGATGAGAGACCATAGTAGATTCAGGCATGGTTAACTATCCCAAAGAAAAGGAAAATAATCAGACAAAGGAGCTTGGGATGGAGTATGAGGAGAAGGAAAAGGATGGACCTAATAAATAATAGTTCCTCTAAAATGAATAGGATAGGAGGGTGGAGGCTCTTCCTGTGGAATCTCTTCTATACTCACAAGACGAGGTGGAAGTGGTTCACCGTCGGGTACAAGATATATAATTTGTGGCTGAGTCTGAGACAAAGGAAGAGAAGAGGAAGGTCTTCAAGTAATAGGTGGAGATAACTTAGGTTCCTCTGGTTGTATAGCGTCAAGTTGTGCTGTCTCTGATTCGGTTTATTCAGATTCAATAACCCTAGGTAATGAGATTTCAGGTGCTTTTGTTTCGACTATGTCAGACTCACTAACTAATGGAGAAGTAATCTCGGGTTCCATATTCACAGGAAAAGATGATTCTGGTGGATCTATCTCAGGTGGAGGACCAAAAGTAATAGTTCTTGAAGTACTAGATTTGGTAGTCTACGTATTTTTGTGATTCTAACGACGACTAGTAGTTTCCTCAGGTCAATAGGTGGCTTATTTTTCATTATACACAAACGCAAAAGTGTGGGTTTTTGTTCTTCCACATTGGTTTAATAAATTGTAACAATTAACAACAAAAATAAATCAAAGTGGGTAAAGTTCTAGGCATAAAGGTTTACCAAGAAACTATGAACAACAATATACAACCTTGGAGAACAAAGGATTTACTTACGGGGAGGAAATATCCCTGAATGTTGTGTTTAGTGTATCATAGTATACAAGGCACCCGACTCGGTTACCTATGGTCAAGATAGCGAACTATGGTGGAATTTCAAAATATACTCGACGATAAGTGGAAGTGCAGTCCATGGTAGTGTTTTCTAATGTGTAAACATATGATGAGAGAGTTCTCATATATGTTTCATGCGTGGAACACCATCCAATATACCTAAAGGTACGTGGAGAATGGTCCAATACACTTACATAAGTGGAATGGAATATCACCCCTGGAATGAAATGCTAGAAAAAACGATAGCTCTTACATTTATAGATGTTGGAACATGTCTCCAACCTAGACCTCTAGATGTTTTCATTAATGTCACAAATTCTCAATATTTGATTCAATAAATTTTAAAGTTTATCTTGAATTAAGTTTCGGTTTTCAAGGCTCACCACGAATTTCACTTGAATATCCTAAAAATGCAATCTATCATGATAAAATGAAACTTTTCTTTTCAATGAAAATATATGTATGGAAGGGAAGAGGAAAAATAATATGCAACATACAAAGTGCAACAAACAAGATTTTTAATCAATTCCCTTTAATGCAATTGTTCCTAATTTTAATTTCACACAAAAAACCCTATATGAAATGCATGATGCATAAGATTTTTATTTTTTATTCCAATTAATTTTCAGATGAAAACTAAGTTATTTTCCTAATAAATGATAAAATAAAATATTCAGAATGATGGCTAAAACACCAATTCCTTCAAGCAATCCAAATATCAAGAAATCAATTTGCTAATGACCTATTTGATAAGAACAAAGGAAAATCTAAAGAAATTATTATCAAAGGCGCTAAAAACAAAAAACAGACAAGATGAAGGTGTTAGCCACCAATAAAATTTGTCATACAAAATGGTGGCTAAAACATTTTTGGAGCCTTCAAGGAACAAGTTTTATTGCAAAAAATGTTATCTCTTGAAGACTCATGAAGACATCTTGCTATTTGTCTAAATCTTCACTGCTGTTTCCTTTTTCCCAACTCAGAAATTCTGTTGATTTCAAGAAAAAATACTGCTGCAAACACCATTTTCCCCTCCTCCCACTTCAAAACTAACTTCCTTTTTACCCCTTTGTTTCCCAAGAAATTCCTCCATTTTCCACTTTTCCCATTTACCCTTCATGAAATCCCCCTTACAGAGTTTAAAACTCCTTTTTTAACTCTATTGAAACCCCCAAATCCATTGAAAACTTGAAAAAATTTCATTAAAAACACCTTTTTTGTATTACAGACTTAAGCCCCCTTGGGCTAAGTCCTAAACCACTTCTCCATTATATGCCCTGGTGCTAGAACCAGGCGCTAAGCCATTTAAGCGCTTATCGCATCGCAAGAATACCAGCGCGCAAGTCTGACTGCCATGTTAAAAAGTTCTGATGCGATTAAGCCCTTGTACACAGCTCCCGATCATATTAATACTTCATATAGCTCGTGGGCCCGCAATCGGGCGCTTAAACCTTGGAATAAAACCCTTATGATTGATATTTTCCTTTGTAAAGTCAGAAACCCACTTTCCTAAAGTTTTGGTCTGAACTCGCCAGATTTATGATTTTTAATGAAAAAATGGGTAGATTGAAAGACCCACATAAAAACTCCTGATGCGATTGATTCCCTTTATTAAAACTCCGCCCCCTCTGCTTTTTACTCCATATAACTTCGCCTGGGACCAAGAGTTAAAGTCCCAAGCTCTAATCGCATTGCAAATTCCAAATGGGTAGATTGAAAAGCCTGAAGGCCCGACCTTCCGATTGCGATTGGCCCTTTTCATATATAAGCCCCGGGCCTATTATCCTTCATATAATCCACGGCCCCGCAGACGGGCACCTATTCACTTCTTATATATAACCTGCCCGACAGCCAAAACTTTGTATTATATTGAAATTTTGGGCTTTTTCCTATGTTATAAAGGGTTTCCGCCAGTGCATAAGTTGAAACAGTATCGACCATTGATCTTGAGCCGATCAACGGCCCGCGCATTATCGCATTGCATGATTCTATCAAGCTAACTTTTGTGTTTCCTTCGATTGGAATTCCCCGATGGATTTTTCACCATTGGATCTATCTGCCATATCCCAGATCCAACGGTCCACATTCGCTCTGATCATTAGCCTTGCCTCCACTTCAGAACCCTCCAATTCATTTCCCACCATCGATCTAATCTGTAGATTGATGGTCAGCACTCAATCGCTCCGTCGCACTCCAAGTTCTTTGCCCCGCCGATGCCTCTGCCTCCGATAGCATCTGGACCATCCACGTGTCCAGATCGGACGGTCCAGGATGCCTTTCCGACTATGGTTTAAAATCATGCACCTCCCATTCTAATGTTTTTTGGCCAATCACAACCGTTGATCTCTGCAGATCAACGACCCTTATTAACCCATCTTCCACCATTGTATTATTTTGTTTATTCCCGAGCTCAAATCCTGATCGTTGATTTTTTCGATCCAACGACCCGGATTAAAACCACTCCCCTTTCTTCTGCTCGTGCATCTATCTCGTATCGCGTTCACTTTTCCACTGTCAGATCTGAGGCCCTTAATCTGACAGCCCACATTACGTTTCATGTAACTTTCAGCGCAGAATTTAATTTCCCGAAGGCCACGCGAAATAGGAGGTTTTCTGATGTCGCATGTTGGGCGGGGAAGCATATCGCGTTCCAAAAGGAAAAACAACCTACCTGACTTCTCTCCGCACGAAAACCGTGGTTTTAAGTCCCAAAAAAACTTTCCCTCTTTCCATTTGTGATTTATCGTGCGCAGTGCCTACTGTTGATCTCTATAGATCAACGGCCCAGATTTAATTTGGCCTTACATTATCGCCCTCCACCCTCGCCAAAGGATATTCACGTGTGATCTCCACCGTTGATCACGTGGGCCAATCTCATCTGATAGCCCACGATCATCCCAAACCCCAACTTCACTTTAAACCATATTTTCCTCCTAAACAAAGGTTTTTAACCTTATTTCATCAAATTTTCGACATTTCTTTATAAAGTGACTCATTCATTTTGTATGATCACAACTGATCCCCACCGTTGATCTCTGCACGATCAACGGTTCTGACTTATTTTTTCCTCTGCTCTTCCTTTAACCTCCCCAAACAGATCTACACCATTGGATGATGCCATCCAATGGCCACGCTCCTCCCCACACCCTCTGAAGCTGTTTTTACCCAATAATGCGGGATTTCTTAATATTTGTGTATTTTGCAGGTTTCAAAGGATTTTCCCATTATAATAAAGGGAAATGAAAGCTGAGGGTGACGATCCTCTGGACTTCCGTTTATCAAAGGGAAAGAACTATAATGGTTTTGGAAACACGTTTCATCAATACTTCATGGGCATTGATGCCATATAAGCCCTATGCGGCCCTGCACATCAATAAGACACATAGAATCACATTGAAAGAGTATCAGTGTCGAAGAAAAAATGCAGCAGAATTAAGGAATGAAGATGATTTTGGGATTATGGCTAAGATTGATTAATCAAAAGCCTAATCCTCCAAATTAAAACAGAATTAAAGAAAATCATAAAGATCTACAGACAGAAAAGCCTCCACCGCCACAACAAAGGCTAATTGATTCCTCTCAGCTACCACAGAGCCACCTGTTGCCTCAAAGCATTCAAGAGAGGTCGAAATATTATCAGAACATTAGATATTTGCCTCAACACAGCCGAATAGTTAATTTTTCGATCAGAACTTAATGCAAAAAATATCAGCAGAGTTAATTATATCCTGAAACAGAGCCTTAAAGTCAACAAAAGCTCCCACCAAGATTAATCTATAATGTAAATCAATTAATACAATGAAAACATCTGTAAACTTCTCCATCGAGCCCCTCAAAGGCCGAGAAGTCTTAAATCTGTATTAATTGATTGGGGAGATCTTTTATCCTCTCCCACCTCCTCATTCCTTCTATAAATACTGTTGTAGAAGATGAGAAAAGGTTGGTTGCTGAACTTTGAAATATACTTGAGCTTGAGACTTATACTTGTAAATAGTGTTCACGGGCTCTTGAAGCTCTGCTTGTGATTTGATAAGTTATTTTGGGAAGTGTAGATGATTGCTAAACTGAAACTTTGAACTTAAAGCTGTAATTGGTTTGGAGCATGAATACAAGTTGATTTATGGGATCCTGGTTTATGTCGACGATGATGTTATTTCTTATTGTAAATAATTATTTTATTTATGTTTCCATCTTGTTCATCTTCTCTTATAAAGAACAACAAGCATAGAGTTAGGATTTACTGTATATCAGTACCCTTCTCTGACTTATAAGCTTTATCTAAATGTTTTCTTCCAAATTGTGTTGTTTAGGAATGATTTAATTCAGTTCAAGTAGTAGGAATGTTGGCGTTCCCTCATCCTCTTGTCTTAGCTAAATATTTTTCTTAAACATTATTTTCAGTTTATGTTAAGTAGAGATGAACTAAGGAAAATATGGTGAGCCCTAGTCCTAGTTTTATCCCAAAAGATTGTCTAAAAGTTTCCCTTGGAATGTGTTGAAAGCTGGCTAGTTTCAAAGTACTTACCAGATCTTAGACTATTCTTTGTTATCTTATGTTTTCATCTTGAAGGTTACCAAGTAACGCAGAGCTAGGAGAGGTTTTGTGGTGAGCCCTGCTCGCTAGTTTCTTCTCCAACAGTTGCCTTTAAGTTTCCCTTCGTTTTTTAAATGTTTTTCTATTAAAAGTGTATCAAAGGTTGGCTAGTTTCAAAGTACTTACCAGATTTTGGATTGCTTTTATGTTGTTCTTAAGTGTTTGTCAAAGGCTGGCTAGTTTCAAAGTACTTACCAGATCCTGGGTTGCTCTTTGTTCTTCATTTGTTTAATTCCCCTTCTTTTGTATCATTTCATTCCATAAATCAAACATTAAAGAGATCCTTAGACATAGATGACTTGCCCCATGGACCACTCTATTAAACACTATAATGACTCCATAGCCCAATGGACTAAAACCTGCAATTATTTATCTTTTTGGCCAAAGCTTGTTCTGATTGCTTGCAACTTCACACCTTTGAAACTCTTTACATTTAGGACTTTCCCTCAAACAATAATCATGCTCAACCATCCAAAAAGAAACAAAACCCTCGGGCTTCACAACTAGCCTAATAGCATTACCCAAAACTTTAAAGATAAATCCATCTTTGCACTTATTGGAGAGATACCTCTCCAGATTCAGGAGGGCTAGAACCTAGAATCCCAAAGTGGTTGAAACGATGTTCTCCCTACAGTCGGACTTTTGCCAATCTTGTTGATTACAGGGAGCTAAAATTTCTGGCGACTCCACTGGGGAAATTTTTTAGTGTTTTTTCAGCCTAGGTACCTTTTAGAACTCAGAATACCCTTGATTCAAGAACATTATATAGTGAGTAAAAGCAGCCTCTTCAAGCACTACCAAGTAATGGTAATATGATAAAAACTTGTTTGAATTAGTGACAAACTAGGCAGACCCTAGGATTCTCACAAGACTTTATCTAACCTTGAAAGACTAGCTGGCTTAGCCATAAGAGTAAACTATATTTGTCTCATAACCGTAGTTAAGTTGTGAAACAGATTTAGGACACTCACAATAACCAATAGGACTGAAAAATTACTCAGAAAACCCAAAAATATTTTAGATTGGTATTCAATAAACATGGTGGTGGACCATAAAACCTTTTACCTCCAAAAGAGCTAAAAACTTCCACTTGGCGACTCCACAATCCTAAACGGACCTTAAGACTCCACTGGGAAGAACAATTATCATTATAATATCATTTAAACTCAGTTAGGACTGTAGGATTAAAATTTGTATAAAACAGATCAGTTCACCGCTTATAGATTGTCGTATTTGGTTAAATTGTCCTTGTTTAGTTGGGTCCAAAAACACATCATAGTGGCTCCTAGAAGGATTCATACTAGAGCCTACCTCGACCCAAACCCACCTGACATAGTCGATAACCCAAAAAGTATCCTTAGGGAGTCTCCTAGGATTAAATTTTCAACTGTTTTCAGATCACCCTTGAGAGCTAATTCAGTTCCTGAAAATATTTCAACTCTACAACAATCACAAGCTGACTTAGTAAAGCCATTTAGAATAGTAAAGGCATTTAGAACTAGGTAACTTGAATATATAATTCAAATAGACTCTGAGTCTTCACTTTCATCACCAGAAACAAGTGAACATCCTGGTAGTAGAGAAACCACACCACCTGATTCACATTTCCTTTCTAATTTAGGTGTCTCTCATCCAAGGTCAGCTCAACGATCTATCCCTAGTCCATCCACATCTGCTCATCCTACATCCACTGTCCAAACCACTCCACTTCAGCCCACTTTTCCTTTTGTTAATCCACCTCTTGTGAATCCACCCCCACCACATATCATGGCTACATGGTATGCTCCCTTAGTCCTTCCTGTACCATTAGTAAATCTTCCATAGGACTATCAGTCGAAAATTCCATTATATGATGCTAGTAATGCTACAACTGCATCACAACATGTGGATAAGATGAATGACTACTTTGACAAAAATGAAATTGATGATGAATCTATCAAACTAAGACTATTTTCTCAAAGTCTGGGGGGAGAAGTAAGAAAATGGTTTAAAGGCTTAACCCCCCATAGTATCAATGATATCCAAACCTTCCATCATACATTCTTAAACAAATGGGAAGTAAAGAAGAATCCTCTCCAAATCCTCTATGATTACAAGAACCTCCATAGAAACATTGGGGAAAGTGTACAAGCCTACTAAACTAGATTTAACAGTGCGTATAATGCACTTCCCCCAGATCTAAAGCCTCCACAGGGCTCAGCATTAAACAAGTTTCCTAAAGGGTTTTACCCTGAGATGGCCTATCAGCTGAGAGAGAGAGATCCTGCAACTCTTGAGGATATGCAGAAAGGAGCTCTTGCTGTGGAAGTTAACTTGATGGAGAAAAGAGCAAGAATGAAGAATGAGAAGAGAGTGTCATTCAGAGAGGAATCCACACCTTCCACTTCCAGCTCAAAGATGGAAAGAATGATGGAGGAGATGATGAAAAGAATGAGCATCTTTGAGAGAGCACAAGCAAATCAAAATCAAACTGCTCCTCCAAATAGAAACCAGAACCAAAATTAGAATTTTAGAAGGAACCAACCTCCAAACAGACCTAGGGAAGATGATCAACAGATCACTCCTCCATTTCATCAAAACTATGTAAGTGAGGTTGAGGAAATAGATGAGCAAGTAGAGGATGATGATATCAATATGCTGGGAGTAGATAATGATGACTTTGAGGTTCATTCTGATAGGAAAAAAGGTCTTTACACACCCTATGATGACAAGAGAGATAATGATGAAAGTTATTATCAAGACATGGAGAATGTCATCATAGAATATCAAAGGGAATATGACCTTAGAAGTAAAACCAATCAACAAACTCCCAACACCAAAACCTCTGACAAATGTTCTCAAAACAGCACTGTAAACAAACCAAAAGTTGTAAAATAGAAAGACAAAACAGTAGTTGTAAATTCTAATAAAGGTAAAGAGAAAGGCACTCAAAACAATAAAAAATAGAGTGCAGACCTTAGCAGTACTAAAATTTCATCTAGTACTCCTGTTAAAACCATTTTGTCAAATGTAAATAAAACAAATCAGCAAACAAAATTTGCTGATAATGTGGCAGTTAACAAAGCTGAGAAAAGAATTTCAAAGAATCAAATTCCTTTCAACCTGGAGCAGGAAATTTCCAAAATCAAAATATCTGTTCCCTTGACTGAGTTAGCTGCCCAGAAGGTATATAGGACCCAAATTTTGAAGGCTTTAAACATTGAAGAGAATAATGACACAATCAATCTTAATGATGACTAGCCAGAGCTTATTTTTGGTCCAAAGATTGAAGGTAAGTATCAAGAGGGACCTGCTCCTCCCTTTTATGTAAGTTTAAACGTTCATGAAAAGATTTTACATAACGCTATGCATGATTCAGGAGCCTCTCATAATTTAATGCCAAAAGCTGTAATGGAGAGCCTGGGTCTAGAAATCACTCAACCTTATAAAGACCTTTACTCCTTTGACTCAAGCAGAGTAAAATGTTTGTTAGAAAATTAAATATTACAGAGCAATGCAACACATAAAATATGTGGAAAACACAAGCAAACAAAACACATAAAACCAAAGAGACACAAATATATGTGGTTCACCCAGTTTGGGCTACATCCACCCCGAACAACCAGTCCTTCCTTTCTATTATCCAGCAAAATGAAGAGACAAAACCTATAATAGATCCACTGTAATATCCTCTCTTCTCTCTCACAGTCTCCCTCTCCGTTTCTCGCTCTAAGAATACACATGCAATACACAGCCGCAATACAATACCCTCATAAAAGCGAGGGGTTGCCTTCTAGGGCAAAAAAAAAACCCTAATCTAAACATAACTTCTACCGTCAGATCATTTGCCTAATGAACGGCCCAGATTGACTAGAAATTACATACTTTTACAAGGCAATTTTACATTTGTTTTTAGCTTCGGGGGCGTTGCCCCAGAAACCCTCGACCAGGGGGGGGCTCCGAAAAGCGTTGCCGCCCCCCCTTGGACCCCCCACGACAAAAATTAATTTACGGGCGGCGTTGCCACCCCATTTAAGGTATAGGGCTCCAATGTTGTGATACAAAGTAAACAAGATAATCAGGCTCCACACCCAACAATCTCCCACTTGGAGACTGATTGTAGTAACTCCACCGCTGCTTCATTTGCTGGACAATGACTCCTCTTTGGACCTCGCTGTTTCTCATCTTCATCGTCATCCTTGAAGACCAATTGAAACTGAGCACATTCTCAATTTCTCCCTGGTTCCAACTTTTGTTATGTCTATGAGATGCAGCTAGTGTGTATCTTTTCAGCTTCAACTCTACATCTTCAATGCGGCCAAGTATGAAATGGTACTTGAGATGTATGTGTTGAGTCTTTGGAATGAAATCTTGAGTTCTTTGCAAGATGAATGGCACTTTAGTTTATCCTTGTATAACGTGCCATATCGTGCTTCTTACCCAATTCATTCATAAACCTTTGTAACCAAATCATTTCTTTACTGGCCTCTGTAGCAGGAACATACTCTGCCTCTGTTGTTGAAAGTGCAACAACGCTTTGGATTTTTGAAACCCAACTGACAGTTGTTCCTCCTACAGTAAATACATATCCTATAGTGCTCTTCTTGTTATCTCTGTCACCTGCCATATCTGCATCAACATATACCTGTAGAGCAATGTTTGAACCACCAAAACATAATGCTTGATTTGTGCTACCTCTCAAATATTTGAGAATCCATTTTACTGCCATCCAATGTTCTTTTCCTGGATTATTCATATACCTATTTATGCTTCTGCTATATGTGCAATATCAGGCCTTGTGCAGACCATTACATACATTAAGCTTCCAACTGCTGATGCATATGGAAATTTAGACATATAATTCATGTCTTCTTAGGTCTTTGGGCACATCTCCTTACTAAGTTTAAATGGCTAGAAAAAGGCATACTAATAGGTTTTTCATTGTGCATATTAAATCTTTTCAACACCTTTTCTATGTACTCATTGTGAGACAGTGTTAATTTGCGATTTTTCCTGTCTCTAGGTATCCTCATACCAAGGATTTGTTTTGCAGCTCCCAAATCCTTCATTGCAAATGAATTTTCCAATTTTCTTTTGAGCACATTTATTTCTTGCATGTTATACCCTGCAACAAGCATGTCATCTACATACAATAACAATATAATATAGCTGCCATCATTTTTCCTTTTCAGATAAACACAATGATCAGAGTGATATCTAGTATAACCTTGTTCAGACATAAACTTGTCAAATTTTATATACCACTGCCTTGGAGCCTGTTTTAAGCCATACAAGCTCTTCTTTAACCTGCACACTAATTTTTCTTTCCGTTTGACCTCATATCCTTTTGGTTGTTGCATATAGATCTCTTCCTCCAAATATCCATGGAGAAATGTTGTCTTTACATCTAAATGTTCAAGATGTAAATCTTCCGTTGCTACAAGACTTAAAATAGTTCTGATTGAAGTCATCTTAATGACATGAGAAAATATTTCATCAAAATCAATACGTTTCTTCTCTGCAAACCCCTTCACCACAAGTCTAGCTTTGTACCTATGTTTTCCTCCATCTTCTTCCTTCATCCTGTAAACCCATTTATTCTGCAATGTATTTTTACCTGGAGGCAACCTGACTAAGTCCCAAGTCTGGTTATGCATTAAGGAGTCCATCTCTTCTTCCATGGCTAGCTCCCACTTCTTCCTGCTTTCAACCTACATTACTTCTTCATAACATTCAGGTTCATCGGAATCGATTGACAATAAATAATATGAAGGAGAGTATCGTTCGGTCTACTTATCTTTTGGTAGATCTTCTAACACCACTGAGGTGTTTGGGTGTTTATTCTTCTTGTTGTAATTAGTTCTTTAACTGCTTTGTGGTTGTTGATTATTATTATTTTCAGGCACCGTTACTTTTTCGGTTATCTCATCAAGAACCGTGTATTCCTTGCTTTCTTTTTCCTGTTTCTTTTCCTGCAACTGATTCTTATACAAGACCTTTTCATTGAATATTACATCTCTGCTCCTAATGATTTTGTGATTTTCATAATCATATAAGCGATAACCAAATTCATTAACACCATATCCAATAAAGGTACATTTCTTTGATTTTGCCTCAAGCTTTGTTCTAATTTCTTTATTAATATGGACAAGGGCCTCACAACCAAAAGGCTTTAAAAAAGAGTAGTTTACCTTTTTAGCTTTCCATGCTTCCTCTGGAATACCACCATCCAAGGAACTTGAAGGCCCTCTGTTTATTATATAAACAAGAGTATCTACAGCATCTGCCCAAAATTGTAAAGGCAATCCAGAGAGACACAGATATACGTGGTTCACCCAGTTTGGGCTACGTCCACCCCGAACAACCAGTCCTTCCTTTCTATTATCCAGCAAAATGAAGAGACAAAACCTACAGCAGATCCGCTGTAATATCCTCTGTTCTCTCTCACAGTCTCCCTCTCTGTTTCTCGCTCCGAGAATACATGCGCAATACACAGCTGCAATACAATACCCTCATAAAAGCGAGGGGTTTCCTTCTAGGGAAAAAAAAAACCCTAATCTAAACATAACTTCTACCGTCAAATCATTTCCCTAATGAACGGCCCAGATTGACTAGAAATTACTATACTTTTACAAGGCACTTTTACATCTGTTTTTAGCTTCAGGGGTGCTGCCCCCGAAACCGCCCACTAGGGGGGGGGCTCCGAAAAGCGCTGCCGCACCCCCCTGGACCCCCCACGGCAGTGATTAATTTATGGGTGGCGTTGCTGCCCCATTTAAGGTATAGGGGTCCAATGCTGTGATACAAAGTAAACAAGATAATCAGGCTCCACACCCAACCATGTTTAGGATTAATAAAAGACCTCTGCGTTAACTTAGTACAGATTCCAGCCAAATGCTTAGTCATGGATATTGTTGTGGCTGATGTGCCCCCAAAGTATGGAATGTTATTATCAAGATCTTGGGGGGCTAAGTTACAAGGAACTATGTAGATGGATATGACCTATGCGACCATCCCTGTTTCAACTAGACAAGAAGACTTTACAGGGAGTCACATATGAAATACATGGTTACTAGTCAAGACAGACCTCAAAACTCTCCCCTGTACTCTGTAAATATATGCCTCGATTCTTTTATCTTGTTTAACGATGAAACCCTTAGTGAACAAGTCACTTTAACAGAATTAATGGCTGATAGGGAGGAAGAGGAAAACATCACAGAAGTGTCAAAACAGTTTGCTGAACTTTCAAACTTTAGCAAACCAAGCACAGGTCTTGAACTACAAATCATGCATCCATCTCTTTTAAACCTTGACAGTCAAGAAAGCAACCCTCAACGCATTGAAAAACCTGAGGAGTTAAAACAAATTCAACTAAGTGCTGTTATTCAGCAAAAATCAGAAAGCACGTTAGTTGAAGAGGACAGTACCCAAGATGAACCTGAGACTAGTCCTCTGTGGAGTATGTATTTTGACAAGTCATGCACTAGAATGAATGTTGGTGCAGGTGTCTGGATATGCAACACTGAGAACAACCACACAGAGAGCATTTCCTGTAAATTAAACTTTCAGTGTTCTAACAACATAGCGGAATATGAATCCCTGCTTTTAGGCTTGTGTTTGTTGAAAAAGTTAGGAGCCAAGAGAGTAAAAGCATATGGGGATTCTGAATTAGTTATTAGGCAGGTCAATGGGGAATACAACACAAATCACCCAAGACTTAGAGCCTATCGAAACGATGTCATGGACCTTTTAAAAATTTTTGAGGAGTACCAGGTAATTTTTGTCGTAAGAAAACGAAATATCGCGGCCCGCAGCCTAGCCTTTGCAGCTAGAACCTGCTTAACGCCATATGAAACCAAAGACTGTACAACTCAAATCATATTCAGACCAGCCGTTCCTGGCAACGAAAAATATTGGCAAGTGTTCGACGGAGACAAAAAAATAGAAGACTTCATGCAATTCAGAAATGAATTTGAACTTCATAGTTCAGATTCAGATTATAAAATAGATTGCAATAGTGAAGAAAATTTTCTTGGTGAAGAAGATCCATCTACTAAACTTGCTGATGTTAACCTGTCAACTGGAAAACCTGAAAATAAAAGAGAACTGACTGCAGAATTAGAAACAGAGGAGTTAGAAACTCTGCAGTCTAATGATCAAAGTTTGCCTAAGGGTCTGGCCCCTTTAGAAGAGTTGTTTGATTTTAACGATGTGGCCAAGAAGCCAAAACTGGAACCTGTAGAGACTGAAATTGAGGAATTCAACATAGGCAGTGAACTTAAACCCATGATGATCAAATTATCTAAGCCTTTACCAACTCATATTAAACTCAAATACATAGAGCTGTTTAAAGAGTTTTCTGATGTTTTTGCATGGAGTTACGAAGATCTTAAATCCTATGACACTGAAATAATACAGCACAAAATCCCTCTCAAGGAAAACCAAAAACCATTCAAATAGAAACTGCGCAGAATAAACCCTATACAGCTGCCTTTGGTTGAGAAGGAAATCAAAAAGATGTATGAGGCTAGTATTATTGTCCCTATTAGATATTCTGAGTGGGTGTCTAATCTGGTGTCAGTTAGGAAGAAAACAAGAGAGATCAGACTTTTTATAGACTTTAGAGACCTAAACAAAGCTTCATTGAAAGACAACTACCCTTTACCTAAGATGGATCATATTTTATAGAGGGTGGTAGGGTCTATAAGAATTTCTTTGCTTGATGGCTACTCAGGGTATAATCAAATCTTAGTTCACCTTGATGATCAATTAAATACAGCATTTACTACACCTTGGGGCACTTTCATGTATGTGAAAATTCCCTTTGGTCTAATGAATGCTGGACCAACCTTTCAGAGAGCCATGGACATAGCATTCTCCGAAGAGCTGGGCTACTTCATCATTATATACCTTGATGATGTTACTGTTTTTTAAAAGACAGATGAAGAGCACTTAGAACATTTAAGAATAGTCTTCGAGAAATGCAAAAAGTTTGGGATATCTTTAAACCCTAAGAAAACACTATTCGGTATCCAAGAAGGTAAACTTCTTGGGCACATTATTTCAGAAGAGGGTATTAAGATAGATCCAAAGAGGATTGAGGCCATATTGCAGATCTCTCATCCTCGAAACATCAAAGAGTTGCAATCTTTCATTGGAAAGATTAACTTTTTGAGAAGGTTCATCCCCAACTTGGTTGAGCTCCTTAGGAATATAACAAACATGTTGAAGAAGGAACAGGGGGTAAAATGGACCTTGGAAGCAAAGAAGTCCTTTGAACTGGTGAAACAAGCGTTAACCAAAACACCGGTTCTAATAATTCCTGATTTTTCAAAAGAATTTTATATTTTTTCATTTGCATCAGAACATACCATTGCTGTTGTCCTTTTACAGAAAAATCCACAAGGACAAGAGCAGCCTATTGCATTCTTTAGCAAGGCATTGAGGGATGCCCCTCTGAAGTATAACATTATGGAGAAGCAAGCTTTTGCTTTGGTTAAAGCTTTGAAAGATTCCATAGTATACATCTTGTACTCAGACATCATTTTCTTTGTCCCAAATTTAGTTTTCAAAGATATTCTAACACAGGACCCAGATGGTAAGAGAGGTAAGTGGATTGTTGTTATTCTTGAATATGATTTAGAGATAAAACCCACTAAACTCATCAAAGGCCAAGGTCTAGCTAGGTTGATGACCGAATCCAATTTTGAAGTTCTAGATATTAATATGATTAATGCTTTAGATGATCAAGAGGAAATCTCAACTCCCATTGTTGAAGACCATTTTATGAATTCCCCTTGGTATGTGGATATTCTTTATGTTTTGCTTAATTTGAATACACCTCCTGGTTTGACAAAACAAAGGCAAGGTTTTTGAAATTGAAAGTTGTTAACTATTGCATTATATATAGATGTCTTTATTGGAAAAATGCAAGTGGTATATTGCTTAAATGTTTTCCTGAGTATGATGCAGATGTTAGGGTCCCGTGATTTGGCCGATTGGCTAGCCAAATGACGATGTAACATCAAACCAAGCTTTGGAGCCCAAGGACCTAGCCTTCCTGGACTCAGAGAGGGCTCTCTCTATAAGTGCAAAAGATGTCGGTGTGTTTACTTGCGATGTTCTGATATTAGGCTAGTTATGAAGTGTGTTTTTTGGTTTTTTAGTTTTTAAGTTTGTGAGGGATGAAACTGATCAAATACATAAACCGGATAACAAGATGTAGATAAATTGGGCTATGGGGTCAAACAGGTCAAGGAAGCTATGAAGTGATGATGTAAAGCTGCTGTAGGGCCGATTTGATTCACAGTAGAAGGGATCTCTGGGCAAAATGGATTAGATGGACAATAAGTTGGTGAAAGACAAGGGATTTCAAGTGCAAACTAGTTAATAGCAGACATAAACATGTAATAGCAAGCCATTGATCATGCTAGGAATAACTATAAGCTAATCAATACATAGAAATCAAAAATTCCAGCCATACATAGAGGTATAAGACCCTCTAACTTCGGGAAAAGGCTATCAGACTTTGGGGAAAACACATAAGACAAACTAACAACTCATAAACTATGCCGGAATGCCTAAACATAGTCTCTAAGTCATTGGGCACTTGGACAAATAAGTTTTCATTGTTTTAGGCAAAGGGCTAGATCGGGACTAGGCCTCCTTGGTTCAACAAAATGATCAACAAATCAGTCAAAGAGAAAGTTTTATGGACAGAACTATGGGCAGCTGATAGGTAGGTAGGGAAAACCATACATCCTACTCAACATACATGGAACTGATGAATAAAACTTAGCAAAAATACCTTAGGTTACTAAAGAGCAGCTAAGAATTCTTTAGCATAACTAAGGGAGAAGAAAACATCAAGCTATGAAGATTCAGGGATTTTGAGGTGCCTCCATGGGCATGTCTCAAAATCAATCTTTAATGATCTATAACAGCAAGAAAAATGAATTATGAGTGAAAACTAGAAGACAAAACACATTAAAAAGCACTATACCATTCTACCATGTCAAGGAATCCATCAACAAGCCTTCAACATTCCTCAAAAGCATCCAAGAGGCAGTCCAAAAATCATAACTCAAGTGTATTCTTCAAAGCTCATATGACCAATGCATTAATTCTTCTCTCAAGTTTAGCCCCCTGATTTACAATGAGAACCATGGGATAAATAGGCTTGAGGGAGGAAAACCTCATGGAGCAACTAGCTATCCCATTGGCCAAGTCAAAATATCTAAACTTGTCCTTGAGGCTTTGCAAAGCCCAAGGCACAAAATATCCCATAAAATATCTAAAAAACTGCTAAAAACGGAAATTATATTGACTTTACATGATTTTTCCATGATAAAAATAGCTTAACGCACATTTGGGAAAAGCAGATTTTTGGAGTTCAAAAATTACAAAAATACTTCATATTTATGCCTGAAAAAGGTCCCCTGACTTGTTGAAGGAAAATGGCAGCCTTCCCGGTGTCAGAATGAGGCTCATGATGGCTCGTTGGAAAGCTCTATGTGTCTTCTTTCCAACGCAAGTGGAATAACCTCAATCTGATCTCTGAAAGTCCCTCAAAACTGCACTTGTGTGCAAAAACCCAGAAAATAGCAGGCTGCTGATATGGCGGGCAGAATGTGCAAAATGAGGCTGTTTTTCGCCAATTTGAGGGGGCGAATGATCTTCAAATGCCCTGAAAATCGCTGGAGACCTGCTCATGGAATTATGGAATCCATTGGGATCTTCCTCCTCCCTTGACAACTCATCAAACTGAAATGGCGCATTTATGAGTTTTTGGCGAAAAACCCCAAAAATGCCAAAAAACAAAAAGTTTCTGAAACAGGCCCAAAATTGGCATGCATGACCCTCAAGGGTCCATAAAAACATGCTCCGAAGCTGAAGCCAAAATATCAAGGGCTGATATGCTTTTTGCTTCTTTCCGTGCTAGGCGCCTCTCCTTCAACTTCTTCAATTTTTCTTGTGCTACCTTCAATTTTCGCCTGGCAAACTGATTTAGCTTCTGAAAGTGAAGAGTCCTTTTTCTCTGTAGCTCAAGATCCCTGTTTGATTTCTCAAGCTTTGTTTCCAAATGCTGGTTAGCCCTCTCAAGCCATGCTTCCTTGTTTTCCTCAATTTCCTGCTCAAAGAGGGCAGTGAGAGGAAAGGCTTCGAATTGAGCTTGTTCTTCTGCTCTCTGTTTCTCCAAGGATTTTCTAAGCCCGATGGTCCTAGGCCTCTTTCGCCTAGGCTGGTCCTCTTCCTCTTCATCATCAAACTCGCCAATGAGCTCTTCAATTCTTACTTGCGCCTTTTCTGCCTCCTTTTTATACTTGATCGCCCTTGCCTCATGAATGGCTGCATGATACTTCATTTGTTTGTTTTCAACCTCCAAGAAATGGTTGAAATTCCTCTCCCTTTGAAGATCTTCTTGTAACACCTCAATTTGCCCTTCTTTGTGAATGAGGAGGTTTTCAAGGATGCGGGCCTCATTATCACTGTCATCGCTTGGTATAGGGACGACAGCTGATTTACCTCCTTGCTTGGCACTTTCTCCAACTGCACTTTTGCCTTTGAAGGCCAATCTAGCGCTTTTTCTCCTTGGCAAGCTAGAAGTTTTCTTTTTGGGAAATTTCCTCTTTTTAGGAACAGTTTTGGTCACTGTCAAGGAGGGGCCCGACTTCTTTGTCCTCCCTCAACATCTGTCCAAACATGGCTCAAAAGATGCTTTCCTTGTTTGCTCAACCTGTGCTCGATCTCTAAAATCTCCCCACGTCTCTTCTTTGTTCCTCTTCTGTGCTTCTTTGTTCCTTGACCTCTGAAGCTGCTTTGTCCCTCTTCTTTGAATTCTTCTTCGTTCATCAACCTCTAGGCTGCTTGTCCTTGATTTCCAACTACTGTATCTCAAAATACGTTCTTTCTTGCTCATCATCCTCCTTCATCCAATAGTGACTCCATGCCCTCTCCTTCTCCCTGTTCACTTGGCTGCCCAATGGTCATCTTGAGTTTTTTAGGGGTAGGCCTACTAGATAAAGGCACTGGGCGATGGACAGGCTGAGTAGGAGACACATGAACAGGAGGGACAGTGGCGAAATCGACATGGCTAATGAATGAATCCCATGAAACTCCTTTCTTCTCCAGCTGGTGTAAGAAGATGATTTTGATCAAGGAATGGTGAAAGAGAGAAGGGATTTGCTGAGGTGGAGCTTTCTTTTGGACAGTAGCTGCCATTTTCTCTATGCTTTTGGACAAAAAGTATGGAAGTCCTGCTTCTAGTAAAATGCATCAACAAGCGAACATGATAGGCAAAAATTTGGCTAAACCTCCCTTCACAAGTGAAATATCTCATTATGGCTTTCATCAGCGGAGCATAACTGTCAAGAAGATAGGAGAAAGGGAAAATAACAGTGATGGTTTCTCTATGTTCCGGCTTGATGAAAGGTTTATAATCCTCCAGATCAAGATGCGCGTGTTTAAACCACTTTTCACCATGATACGGGATCTTGGTAGCCTTGGATACATACCTTGGGGAGATTTTGAACTCAAGACCTGCTAACTGGAAGTGTTTGTCTTTGAATCTCAAAGCGCACAAATGTGTAAGTGGCGAGAAACTCATGACTTCTTCTATCCTCTGACAGAAATCAAGACAGCCTACTTCATGGAAATTGAAAAGCACTGATGGGTGAGCATTGATTTCTTCTATGGAGATAGGCTCATATCTCTTATGTTGTCCGCCTTTGTGATCTCGTTTTTGAGGCATTCTGACTTGAAACAGGCTTTGGAAGAGGCAAACTGCCTTCAATGTATGAAAAATGCTCTGCTGGATTGAAACTGGCCACTACACTGCTTGGACAGATATGGACCCTGTGATTTTGAATAAAATGCAACAATGTTTCTTGGAATAAGCCACCTCTGCACTTATTAACAACAGTCCTTCAAATCTGGATACAGTTCAGCTATGTAACCTTCTTAACAATGGTACCATGTGTAAAAGATGGGGTAGCTGCTTCGTAGATTCCCTGTGCACAGTTTTGAACAATCACCCCTCTTGTGACTTTGTTAGAGGCCAACCTACACTGTTATTTGTGTTTTCAAACAAAACTTGAATATAAAAACCCTGCTCTTCATGTCATTCACCTTGAAAAATACCTCTGTCAACAGATTTCTGTAGAGACCACACAGTGGAAAGAAAGGAGACCTTTTGGTTTAGGTGAAAAATTAGCCCACAGTGTTAAGGAAAACACCTTTCACTTGTGACTTTTGAGAAGTCCAACACCACTTTGGTGTTTCTGGCTTCAATGTAAACTTTGATCATCAACAAGTGCCCAATTACTAACAAACCTGCCTTCTAGAAAATGGCCCTGTTTCACCCTCAGAATCCCTCTGTCAACAAATCTTCAATATGATACAATGGTAGTGTAAAGAAAAAGTAGACCTAGGTTGGGTGTAAAATCAGTGCACACAGTAGTTTAGACAATACACTCTTTGCTTGTGAGTTTTGAGAGATACACCAACACACCCTATACCCCAGCCTCTAATGCTTTAAAGTTTCAACCATCAACAACTCTGCCCTTTAGAAAGTGGCTCTGTTTACCTTCAGAAAAACCCTATTAACAAATCTTCAACCTGTACCTCTGTCTTAATCTTAACTTCAAATACTAACAACTTTGCTCTTTAGAAAATGGCCCCTTTCACTTGTGAAGTTTTGAGAAATCCAACACCACTTTGGTGTTTCTGGCTTCAATGTAAACTTTGATCATCAACAAGTGCCCAATTACTAACAAACCTGCCTTCTAGAAAATGGCCCTGTTTCACTCTCAGAATCCCTCTGTCAACAAATCTTCAATATGATACAATGGTAGTGTAAAAGAAAAAGTAGACCTAGGTTGGAGGTGCCAAAATCGATTGCACACGATGGTTTTAGACAATACACTCTTTGCTTGTGAGTTTTGAGGTACACCAACACACTCACTGTGACCTCAAGGTTTAACTTCTCATCGGCAACCTACTGCACCTTTTTAATGTCTTTTGTCATCTTTGGAAACTCTGCGTTAACAAACTTACGATGATGAGTATGGTAGAAATAGGGGCATATCTCTAGAAAGGGCTTGTTGTGATAAGTGTTTTGGTATCCCTGTTCTTCAGAAATGACCTTCCCCTCGAAATATATCACAACAACATCTCTTCAA
The DNA here is from genome assembly GCA_034641835.2 of Pinus albicaulis. Taxonomy (NCBI): domain Eukaryota; kingdom Viridiplantae; phylum Streptophyta; class Pinopsida; order Pinales; family Pinaceae; genus Pinus; species Pinus albicaulis. Next base: position 9,850,827 of record MU968501.1, on the reverse strand, counting down.
AATGACACCATTCAGTGGAAGAAAAGCAGAACTATGCTAGGTGACATATTAGTGCACTATGCTTTTTAGGAAACACACCCTTGCTTGTGGTTCAAGGTCTATCAATACATCTATCACAACTCTGCGATGTTAGAGTTCAAACATCAAAAAACTACTGCTCTTAGAAAAATGGCCCTATTCACCCTTAGAATCTCTCTATCGGTGACTTTTTACGGTAGTGACAGAACACGGTAAACGGGGGGGGCAGTTTGCTACAAAGGTGTGCTTGTGAGATAATGGCAACAATCACTCTGTTCTTGAAACCTCTGATGTCAATCAATACATGATTTGAAAATGACACAAACTGTTTCCTAACCATAAAACCCCGTATTATCACAATGCAATTACCTCATCTCACTGTGAAGGCAAAACTGCTTTTGTTTTTAACAATAATGGCATGGTCCGGGGTTTTCAAACATTCTTGTCATTTATCAACACCTTGCAATCGATGGGGAGTTCATAAAAATACCTCAAATTTTGATGGATGCCCGCTTGAAAGGATGAAAGAAGCGTTGGACACTCTGGATAGCTGCGCGGCAACCTTTGGAGAAAACCCGTCGCGCAGGAAAAGCTTGTCGGGTCGGCCTGTCGTGTGGTCGGGCGGCCTTGTACAGGCACGTCGCGCCAACGTACAGGCACGTCGCGCCGACGAAGGGGCCCCGTGTATTTTTTTGCCCAGGCACGTCGCGCCAAATCCCAGGCACGTCGCGCTGCTTTTTCTAGGGCAAACCTGTGAATTTCCGACCGGATTCTCTTGCCTTGGTGCTAGAGAGGCGTGGGCTCTTCTTTAGTTTTTTGAAAATGAAAAATTTACACCATAATTACCCTTTGATACTATATCACCATAACTCTCCAACGGTCACTTACCCTTTCGGAATTAACATTGATTTTCAACTCTGTTTGTTTTTTTTTTTTTTAAACAGTGGGTTTGTTGCTAATCCATATATATACATACTTTGATTTACAGCCAGGAACTCTGGTTTGATCCAATTTAAGTGAAGCCAACTCCACACTGCTGCTACGGTGTTTCAATAACACGGGTGATTTTGTCATTTTGCTTTGACTTCGCTCCTTAATTTTTTACTTTTATAGTGGGTTTCAAATCTACTGTTTGTAGGTGCTTAGTATATAGTACTCTTTTTTCCCTCAAAAATAAAGGTTGTACTTTCTTCCTTTTAAACTATCCAACAATGATCACAGGCTGAAAGACCTTTGGAACACAGTGAATAATAACTTTAAAGGGGAAATCTTCTTGGTGACAAAATTTTAAAAGGTCTTGTCTGCAGGTCCTTTTTCCATGCAGTTCTGTGCTACATCTGCCCTTTGGAATGATAACAAGTGTGTTTGTTATAAGACATATAAACAGTGATAATTCATCAAAACAAATTCCTTCTGCCTAATCATAAGATCATATACCCATTTGTCTCCCCATCTGAAAAGACAAGCTTGTAGAATATGAAAACAGGGCTTTTTGATACACAGTCCTTATTTTGTTCTGATCAGTGTGTTAAACCCTTTTTTGTCAATAGAACCATTTCATGACTGAACTATGTTCATTGTTTCCCTCTCTTGGTGATTGTTAGCAAGGAAGGGCTATTCATAATGCACCAAAAACATTTGAAAGTTGTAAACACCATTTCTTGAAAGGCGCCTCTTTGGACCTTTGGTATATGATATTGTTTTGTTGCTTGACCTTTTTCTCAAGGAGAAAGTCTTCTTTTTGGTATCAGTGGCACACATATATTCAATATTGTCTCTTTCCTACTGTAGGTATAGTCTGTCAGATAGTTCTTTGAAATAGGAGTACCAATACCTTTGCATATTCAGCACTATCATTCATCTGTGTGATGGCCTTTATTCCTTTTTGGTATCCTTCCACTGCTTTCTTGTATCAATCAGTTTCAGCAGCCTGCAGTAGCTTTGGCCATCTGCTCATACATGGAGGAGGCTCTTCATCAGGTAAGGTACTTGAAGGTTTTTAAACAATTCTTTTCAAGACAGCCTTTTTCTGAAGGTGATGGTAAGTAAACTACTTGGAAAACATCAGTCTTAGCACCTTCTCTTGCAAGCATCATTGTGTGTCAGCAGAAACCCTAGCCAGAGTAATACTGTCTCCCTGCACTGTCCTAAGGGTGATTTAGATATGTGGCTTGTTCATCTCATGATTGATTTACTTGACAAATAACCTTTGTGACTATGAAGGTCAGTGCTTTCTTGAAAAACCAAGAAATTTCTCTTGCCTGTGTAATGGCATTGGTTATCATCTGTTCTATTTGATCTTGTGGATAGACAGGGTACTTATGCTTTGGAATTTTCACCAATGACATGCCTTTCTTCATTTCATCAATTCACATGATTCTGAAAGTTTGAGATGAGCTCCCTTTTCAAATCAGACTTTCCTTTCTTTTGAGCTAGCATATTGCAAGCTCCATTCCTGTTATGATCATCAATTACATTCATGAAACCTGAAGATATTGTTTCATTGTTTCAGTAAAGGCAAACCTGGACTTTTGCAACCTTCTGATTCAACACTGGCCTGCGCCCTCTGCTTATGGATGAAGGAGGTGCCCTAACCCTCTGCTTGTAAATGAAGGAGGTTCTGGGCCTTGACAATTTACCCCTTTGCTGAGACAATGGCGACCCTTTCTTACTGTGATTTTCATGCTGGAAAGAGCTGTAAGGTCCTGATGAGTGACTTTTGTTTTGCAGCTTCATCTCAGGCTCACAATACATTTAGAAGCAGCTGTTCCTCTAACTGTAGATCAAGCATTTCCTCCTGAGATGAAGTTACATTTCCTGCCTTTGTAGAAACCATAGAACACTGTGAAAAACCTACTAGTCAGCTTGAGATTGGGCCTTATGCAGTGCTGAGACCTAAGGAATATGAGTGGCGCGACTTAAGGCTGTTTGTCAATTTCATTTGCAAATTAAGGGATCAGTCATGGTAGGTCTGCTGGAGATGGAGGCTTTTTTGGCTTTTTGATGATTGCCAAAGGTGAAAAGACCTAAACGCCACTTCCTAACATAGGGCAAACTTTTGAAACAGATGTGGATTTGCCTTTTAAGGCTGATGGGCAGGTCAATAAGGCTGAAGCTAGATAGGATTGTGACATGAGGTTTTTGATGTTGCTAGGGGTGGACTGAATAGGTAGAAAGGCGAAAAAAGTTTTGGGAGGGTTTTCTGGATGACATATTGACATAAGGAAATCAGTTTCTAGAAAACTCAGCTGAAAATATAGTCATCACTAACATGTAAAAAATACTGATGGCTAACAGTGGCTCCATTTGGGGAGGGCAGCTCCTCGTCAGGAGGTGTCCAGAATTCAGATTTTTGGATTATGAAGACCAGTGCCTTATCCATTGGCGCAAAATTTACCCTTCTCTTGATGTTATTTCTGAAAAGTGTCAGCATGTTTAACATCAAGGATACTTCTACCTACCCCACTACCTTTCCTAACATTTTTTCTTCTGTTTGGCGCATTTGAACTAGCAGCCTTTTGACAATGCATATTTTTCTTTTTGCAAAAATGAAACTATCTATTTCTACTCTTATATCTGCCGGGAGTTCAGATTAAGCTGATGAACTCCTTCATTTCTCTACCTAAAACTAGATCGACTGTCAAGATTAAGCAGTTTGACAGGATTTCATTCTCTAATCTACGACATGAAATTCAAAAATGATCAAATCAGGATTAAGCAGTCTGATTTGTCATGCATTTGCGGCATAAAAGACAAGCTGCACACAAATGTTATTCTGCAATAAAAGGAAACTAGACAAGCGGGCTAAGATGTACAATGTGTTTTTCATCCCTTGCTTCTCTCTTTGGTTTTGTTTTAGGCATGTGGAACCAAAATCTCTCCCTAATCTAAGCTCTGTGATAAGTCAATCTTACACAATGTTGACTATCTTGGCGCTCACTAACTTATCAGCAAATAAATTTAAACATGCTCAGCTATGATTAGGCTAGATAGCTGAACAAGACATTAAAGCACTAGTAGCGGCATTTAGACTTGCTCGCTTTCTGAAAGACTATTTTTTGGAACATGGGGCCTTGGTTCTATCTTCATTTGCCCTCTTTTCTGCTATTTACTGTTTTTGACTTTTCTATTTTTTCAATATTTCAAACAATGGTATGTACAATGAATGAAAGTGTCTCAAACTCAAAAATCTTGGAAATGACGGAATTTCAGCATCTTATCCTCGTAAGGATCTCCTCTCACCCTTGGCCCACTTAACTCTTGAAAAGAAAAATTTGGGAAATTTTCTCTCTCTAACATGACATAAGGATTCATGCAAGAATCTCTAAACAGCCCAGTATCCTCCCTCTGTACCTCTCTGAATATCTGATTTCCACTCCTTTCCTTACTGTATGCTTTCTTCAGGTAATGTATGTACTCTTGATAATTCTTGAAATAGATAGTGACATCATCAAGATATGCAACAACACAGAAATTTAACACTGGGAACATGGCCTTTATGAACAGATTTCTGATATTGGGTGGTTTAGCAATTTTGAACTTGAAATCAGGTTTACCTCCCGCAAACTGGAAAAAATCTTTAAGTGGCCTACTTTGCAAAGGAATCTGATGTTTATGATCTGAAAGATGATCTTGCAAGAAAACATGATTAGAAACATTTTCAATTGGTGAATCATGATCTTGAGTAGAAAAAACCTGATTTTTGTTATATGGAGATGCAGTATTATTTCTAAAATCAAAGCAAATTCTATGGCCACCAGTTTTCTCCTTGATCATTTCAGTTTGTCTCAGTTTGCTGTGTTTACTTTTGTTAAAGTTGTTCTTTGAGGAAAAGGTAGTGATACAATGTTTTCCCTTGTTTTTTCTGTAGAAATTAGTACTTTGCATGAAATTCCTGTTTTTGGCATTTCTGAGTTCTTCATGAAAAGACAAAATATGAGCCAATTTCAGTAGTTCAGGTATGCTAGGATTATAACTGTCATCCTTGCTTATAAGAAGTTCATCTGGCATTTTCTCAAGATGTTGAGCTACTGAGGTTATGGTCAAAGTTTCATTTGCAGTAGGAGGGTCACATGATGGTAAATATTTGAGGTATGGTAGAAACATCAAACTCCCTTTCTCCCGGGTTCCAAATAGGTTTATGATGTGAAGGTCTTCTAAAGCTTTTACCCGGAAGAAATTTCCACAAGTTACTGCTGGTGTTTGATTAAAGCTAGAGCAATTTTCTTGATAGTACATGAGAGTTTGTGCTTCTTGCTCTAACCCCACTTTGGAGAGGGGAAACTTACTTTCCTCAAGACACAGTTGTTCATGATCATGGTAGTTTTGAGCGTCCAGCTCATCATAAGGTACCAAGGACAACTGATGTGGTGGATCTAAGTCTATATCAGCTTCTTCTGACTCTTCCTCCAAGTTTACATCAATATGCATAATGAAAGAGTTTAAGTCGGAGCGTAAAGAACACATTGGAATGTTATCGGGCCTATCTTGACTTCTAATCATGTATTTCATGTGTGATTCGCGGTAGAGTATCCTGTTCTGACCAAACACAGGAATGGTGGCATATGACATGTCCAGTTGAATATTCCCTTGGAGTTTGTCTCCCCAAGATCTAGATAGAAGCATCCCATACTTGGGAGGAATGTCTGCCACTACTATATCCATGATTAGATGTTTCGCGGGTATTTGGGCCAGACTAAAGCAAAGGTCTTTGATCAAACCGAGGCATTGGACTCTGCTTGAATCAAATGAGTATAAGTCCTTGTATGGTCTTGTGATTTCCAAGCCTAATCTTTCCATAACTACCTTCGGCATAAGATTATGCGAGGCGCCGGAGTCCAGCATGGCATTGTGGAGGATTTGGTCGTGGATGTTTAGGCTAATGTAAAATGGAAGAGTAGCTCCCTCTTGGAATTTTTCCTCTATCTTTGGACCAAACAATACTTCAGGAATGTCATCAGTGAGATTAACAGTGTTTGCATCATTCCCTAGATTTAGGACCTTTAGTACTTGGGATTTATAAGAGTTTTGGGCAATGAGTTCAGTAAGAGGCATGGTGATTTTGATCTTAGCGATTTTGCCTTCAAAGCTAAAAGGCACTTGAAGTTTAGATATGTTTGTTTCAGCTTTTTCAGCTAAGACCTTGTCTATGTTCTGAGTTTGTTGACCTTGTTTAGGGGTTTTGCTTGCCATAGTTGTTTTGGTGACCTTGGTAGAAGTATCAGGAGTGTATGAGAGAGGACTAGTTTGGGTAACTTTAGCTTGGCTTTGATCAGTCTTTTCAACCTTGATTTTGTCACTGCTTGATGCTTTTTTGAGGATGGTATCTGGAGCTTTAGCAGTATCAGAGTTACCTCTCTTGACATTATCTTGGTTTCTCTTGCTCCTAAGGTCATATTTCCTGTGGGCTTCTTCAACAGCATTTTGAAATTCTATGGCAGGGTCATCAAGATCCTCATAATTGGTCTCATCTTGATCAGGCGAAAAGAAGGCTTGTTCTTCTTCGGTGAGGTACACCTCACCTTCATTGTCAGACCCTATGAGATTTAAATGATGTTCATCAAGAGGTTCTGAGTCCCTATCATCTTCTTCTACATAGTTTTCATTGAATGGTGGCCTGATCTGTTGGTCATTATCCCTTGGTCTGTTTTGGGGCTGTTCCCTCCTAAAGTTTTGGTTTCGGTTTCTGATTGGAGGGTTTGGCTGGTTGTCCCTAACAGGAGCTTTTTCATTGATCTTTTCCCACATTTTAGCCATGGATTTGACTAAGTCATCTATTATGGGATCTAGGGAAGGTGATGAAGTGGAGACCTCATCTCTATATGTGACTTTTCTTTCTGATCTAGTTCTAGCTCTTTTTTCAGCTAAGTTGGCATCTGCTTTTATAGCTATTTGTTGCATTTCCTCCAAGGTAGGGGGATCTTTGTCTCTCAGATGATATGTCATATCCGGATCAAAACCCTCAGGAAATTTTGCCAAAGCTAAACCAAGTGGAGGTTTGAAATGAGGTGGGAGGGAGTTATATACACTGTTGAACCTAGTACAGTAAGCTTGGACACTTTCCCCATTTTCCCGTTTTAGATTGTTATATTCTGACAGGATTTGAATGGGGTTTCTTCCGATTTCCCACCTATTTCTGAAGATTTGATGCAGTTTGAGGATATTATGGATGCTGTTTGGAGCTAAGCTTTTGAACCATGCTTTGGGTTCACCACCAAGACTTTGGGAAAATATTCTCATTCGGACAGTCTCCTCTTGTACCTCTAGGTATTCATAGGCATCAGTCATTCTACTTATATGCTGTTGAGGTGTGGTGGTGTCTTCTCCAGTAAAGTGTGGGATCTTGTCCTGATATTTGTTTGGGAGAGGAGCTAAAGGTGGTGGCAACACCAAAGGTGCGTACCAGGCTGCCATGACTGGAGCTAATGGATGATGTACAAGATGAGGACTAGTAGGCTGAAATGAAGTGGTTTGAACAGTGGTGGTTTGACCAGGTGTGACGGATGAACTTGGACTAGTGATCTGGTTTTGAGCAGATCTGGGATGATAGGAGCCAAATTGATAAAGAAGCTGGAAATCAGGAGGAGTGGCTGGTGAAGCTTCTCTAATAGGACTCCGTGGTGGGTTCAGGGGTTCAAGATCGTCGAAGTTTATCTTACTATATGATTTGCTTCGGGGAAGAGCTTGTGATGACTCTAGTTCCGAAGGTGAATCTAGAAGGATATTGCGAGTTTTAGGTACAGATCTTGTTCTACGGATGGATCTATCGGTAGCTAGATGATCAGTTTCGAAAGCTTGCCACAGAATCTTTTCTGGGTCATCTACTATGATAGGGGGATTTGGGTCTGGATGGGATCTGGTATTGATTCTTCGGGAAGCCAGATTTTAGATCCAGAGCTTGGAGAGAATGATATTGGTGAATGTTTTGGATGAGTGATTTCTCTAAAGTTATACTAAGGCGAAGGATGGTCAAAAATAGAAGGGATGGATTAGTGGAGTCACCAGGTGGAAAATTAGTTGTTTTGTGAATAAAGCTATGGTCCACCACCAAGACTAATCTGAGAATGTTTTTTGGATTTCCTGAGTTTTATGTGCAGCCTATGGTTTGTTAAAGTATCCTAGACTTGTTTCAACACTTTGCTAGGGTGATGAGAACAAAAAGAGTTTACTCTAAAAAAATGAGTCTATGGACTGCTTGCTTGTTTATGGTACCTAAAGGACCAAAGAGTCTATAAGAGTTTGCTGGACTATTATGTACTCAATGTCTTACCATCTCCTACTATGTTAGTGAGTGATGGGAAAGGTCTATCGGAAAGTAGCCTAGAGTTTGGTGAAATAGTAAGGCTTACTAGAAGCTAGTGGAGTCGCCAGGTGGATTTTTAGTTGTTTTGAGGTATATTTGTATGGTCCACCACCAATACTAACAAAACCCAATCTAAGGGAGTATTTTGGGGTTTTTTCTGAGTTTTATGTGCAGCCTAGGATGTAAGAGTGTTATAAACCCGATTCATCACTTTGCTAAGATGGTGAAGCAGAGAGTTTACACTAAATGATTCTAAAGGCTGATGGTTCAAGTTTAAAATTTGAAGGACTAAGGAGTCTATAAAAGTTTGCTAGACTATCATGAACTCAATAAGTCCCACCGTGATCGCCATTATGTTAGAGTCCCGTGATTTGGCCGATTGGCTAGCCAAATGACGATGTAACATCAAACCAAGCTTTGGAGCCCAAGGACCTAGCCTTCCTGGACTCAGAGAGGGCTCTCTCTATAAGTGCAAAAGATATCGGTGTGTTTACTTGCGATGTTCTGATATTAGGTTAGTTATGAAGTGTGTTTTTGGTTTTTTAGTTTTTAAGTTTTTGAGGGATGAAACTGATCAAATACATAAACTGGATAACAAGATGTAGATAAATTGGGCTATGGGGTCAAACAGGTCAAGGAAGCTATGAAGTGATGATGTAAAGCTGCTGCAGGGCCGATTTGATTCACAGTAGAAGGGATCTCTGGGCAAAATGGATTAAATGAACAATAAGTTGGTGAAAGACAAGGGATTTCAAATGCAAACTAGTTAATAGCAGACATAAACATGTAATAGCAAGCCATTAATCATGCTAGGAATAACTATAATCTAATCAATACATAGGAAATCAAACATTCCAGCCATACATAGAGGTATAAGACCCTCTAACTTCGGGAAAAGGCTATCAGACTTTGGGGAAAACACATGAGACAAACTAACAACTCATAAACTATGTCGGAACGCCTAAACATAATCTCTAAGTCATTGGGCACTTGGACAAATAAGTTTTCATAGTTTTAGGCAAAGGGCTAGATCGGGACTAGGCCTCCTTGGTTCAACAAAATGATCAACAAATCAGTCAAAGAGAAAGTTTTATGGACAGAACTATGGGCAGCTGATAGGTAGGTAGGGCAAACCATATATCCTACTCAACATACATGGAACTGATGAATAAAACTAAGCAACAACACCTTAAGTTACTAAAGAGCAGCTAAGAATTCTTTAGCATAACTAAGGGAGAAGAAAACATCAAGCTATGAAGATTCAGGGATTTTGAGGTGCCTCCATGGGCATGTCTCAAAATCAATCTTTACTGATCTATAGCAGCAAGAAAAATGAATTATGAGTGAAAACTAGAAGAAAAAACACATTAAGTAGCACTATACCATTCTACCATGTCAAGGAATCCATCAACAAGCCTTCAACATTCCTCAAAAGCATCCAAGAGGCAGTCCAAAAATCATAACTCAAGTGTATTCTTCAAAGCTCATATGACCAATGCATTAATTCTTCTCTCAAGTTCAGCCTCTGATTTACAATGAGAACCATAGGATAAATAGGCTAGAAGGAGGAAAACCTCATGGAGCAACTAGCTATCCCATTGGCCAAGTCAAAATATCTAAACTTGTCCTTGAGGCTTTGCAAAGCCCAAGGCACAAAATATCCCATAAAATATCTAAAAAACTGCTAAAAACGGAAATTATATTGACTTTACATGATTTCCCCATGATAAAAATAGCTTAACGCACATTTGAGAAAAGCAGATTTTTGGAGTTCAAAAATTACAAAAATACTTCATATTTATGCCTGAAAAAGGTCCCCTGACTTGCTGGATGAAAACGACAGCCTTCCCGGTGTCAAAATGAGGCTCGTGATGGCTCGTTGGAAATCTCTCTGTGTCTGATTTCCGACGCAAGTGAAATCACCTCAATCTGATCTCTGAAATTCCCTCAAAACTATACATGTACGCAAAAACCCAGAAAATAGCAGACTGCTGATATGGCGGGCAGAATGTGCAAAATGAGGCTGTTTTTCGCCAATTTGAGGGGGCGAATGATCTTCAAATGCCCTGAAAATCGCTGGAGACCTGCTCATGGAATTATGGAATCCATTGGGATCTTCCTCCTCCCTTGACAACTCATCAAACTGAAATGGCGCAGTTATGAGTTTTTGGCGAAAAACCCCAAAAATGCCAAAAAACAAAAAGTTTTCGAAACAGGCCCAAAATTGGCATGCATGACCCTAAAGGGTCCATAGAGACATGCTCCGAAGCTGAAGCCAAAATATCAAGGGCTGATGTGCTTTTTGCTTCTTTCCGTGCTAAGCGCCTCTCCTTCAACAAATTTTTCTGCTTGTCTGCCTTCAATTTTGAAAGGCGGTTTTCCTTCGAAAGTGAAGAAGGTCCAAGGTCCTTTTCTCTGTAGCTCAAGATCCCTGTTTTCCTTCTCAAGCTTTGTTTCCAAATGCTGGTTAGTCCTCTCAAGCCATGCTTCCTTGTTTTCCTCAATTTCCTGCTCAAAGAGGGCAGTGAGAGGAAAGGCTTCGAATTGAGCTTGTTCTTCTGTTCTCTGTTTCTCCAAGGCTTTTCTAAGCCCGATGGTCCCTGAACGCTCTTTCGCACAATTTGGTCCTCCTCTCTTTCATCATCCGACTACTTAATGAGCTCTTCAATTCTTGCTTGCGCCTTTTAACGCACTCCTTTTTATACTTGATCGCCCTTGCCTCATGAATGGCTACATGATACTTCATTTGTTTGTTTTCAACCTCCAAGAAGTGGTTGAAATTCCTCGCCCTTTGAAGATCTTCTTGTAACACTTCAATTTGCTCTTCTTTGTGAATGAGGAGGTTTTCAAGGATGCGGGCCTCATTTTCACTATCATCACTTTGGATAGGGATAATAGCTAATTCACCTCCATGCTTTGCACTTTCTCCAATTTTACTTTTGCCTTTGAATGCCAATCTAGCGCTTTTTCTCCTTGGCAAGCTAGAAGTTGTCTTTTTGGGCAATTTCCTCTTCCCCAGAACAGTTTTAGTCCTTGTCAAGGAAGCGGCTCCAAGCTTCTTTGTCCTCCTCAACATCTGTCCGACCCATGGCTCGAAAATATGCTTCAATTGTTTATCAACCTGCTGTCTTCAATCTACGTATAGCTAACATTTCCTCTTCTGTGTATGCTACATTCATCAACCTCTAGCTCTTGTCCCTCTTCACAATTCTTTCTTTCATTTCATCAACCTCTAGGCTGTTTCCATCACCCAATTTCCAGCTTCTTTGTTGTCCTCAAAATACGGTATCGCACGCTCATCATCCTCCTTTTCTCCCTGTGGCTCACTGCCCTCTCCTTCTCCCTATTTACTTGGCTGCCCAGTGATCATCTTGAGTTTTTTAGGGGTAGGCCTACTAGATAAAGGCACTGGGCGATGAACAGGCTGAGTAGGAGACACATGAACAGGAGGGACAGTGGCAAAATCGGCATGGCTAATGAATGAATCCCATGAAACCCCTTTCTTCTCCAGCTGATGTAAGAAGATGATTTTGATCAAGGAATGGTGAAAGAGAGAAAGTTTAACGGGGTGGAGTTTTCTTTCAGACGATGAGCGCCATTTTTCTCTATGCTTTTGGACAAAAAGTATGGAAGGGTTTAATTGCACAACTACAGTAAAAATGCATCAACAAGCGAACATGATGGCTTAAAAAAATTTGGCTAAGCCTCCCTTCACAAGTGAAATATCTCATTATGGATTTCATCAGCGGAGCATAACTGTCAAGAAGGTAGGAGAAAGGGAAAATAGCAGTGATGGTTTCTCTATGTTCCGGCTTGATGAAAGGTTTATAATCCTCCAGATCAAGATGCGCTTGTTTAAACCACTTTTCACCATGATACGGGATCTTGGTAGCCTTGGATACATACCTTGGCGAGATTTTGAAGTCAAGACCTGCTAACTGGAAGTGTTTGTCTTTGAATCTTAAAGCGCACAAATGTGTAAGTGGCGAGAAACTCTTGACTTCTTCTATCCTCTGACAGAAATCAAGACAGCCTACTTCATGGAAATTGAAAAGCACTGATGGGTGAGCATTGATTTCTTCTATGGAGATAGGCTCATATCTCTTATGTTGTCTGCCTTTGTGATCTCGTTTTGGAGGCATTCTGACTTTGAAACAAGCTTTGGAAGAGGCAAACTGCCTTCGTTATATGAAAAATGCTCTGCTGGATTGAAACTGGCCACTACACTGTTTGGACAGATATGGACCTTGTGATTTTGAATAAAATGCAACAATGTTTCTTGGAATAAGCCACCTCTGCACTTATTAACAACAGTCCTTCAAATCTGGATACACTTCAGCTATGTAACCTTCTTAACACTGGTACCATGTGTAAAAGATGGGGTAGCTGCTTCGTAGATTCCCTGTGCACAGTTTTGAACAATCACCCCTCTTGTGACTTTGTTAGAGGCCAACCTACACTGTTATTTGTGTTTTCAAACAAAACTTGAATATGAAAACCCTGCTCTTTAGGTCATTCACCTTGAAGAATACCTCTGTCAACAGATTTCTGTAGAGACCATACAGTGGAAAGAAAGGAGACCCTTTGGTTAGGTGAAAAATTAGCCCACAGTGTTAAGGAAAACACCTTTCACTTGTGACTTTGAGAAGTCAATCACCACCTTTATACCTCTGCCTTTGATGTCAAAATCCAACATCAACAACCTCTGTCCTTCACTATGCTGTTTACCTTTGAAAATCTCTGTCAACAAGTCTTCAACATGATACAATATGGTTTCTAGGAAAGGCAGACTCAAGTTAGATTGTAAAATCAGTGCACAGTGCTTTGTGAAGGGCACCTTTTCTTGTGAAGTTAAAAGATCAACCAACACTTCTATACCTCTGCCTCTAATGTTTTAAAGTTTCAACCATCTACAACTCTACCCTTTAGAAAGTGGCTCTGTTTACCTTCAGAAAAACCCTGTTAACAAATCTTCAACCTGTACCTCTGTCTTAATCTTAACTTCAAATACTAACAACTTTTCTCTTTAGAAAATGGCCCCTTTCACTTGTGAAGTTTTGAAATCCGACACCACTTTGGTGTGGCTTCAATGTAAACCTTGATCATCAACAAGTGCCCAGTACCTAACAACCATGACTAGAAAATGGCCTGTTTCACCCTCGAATCCCTCGTCAACAAATCTTCAATATGATACAAGGTAGTGTAAAGAAAAAGTAGACCTAGGTTGGGTGTAAATACGGTGCACCGCAGTGGTTAGACAATACACTCTTTGCTTGTGAGTTTTGAGAGATACACCAACACACTCTGCCCGGCCTCCAGGTTGCTACCATCAACAACCTACGCGCTTTTTTAATGTCTTTGTCATCTTTGGAAGCTCTACGGTGGCAAACTACCGGTAGTGAAATATAGTGAAATAGGGGCAGATCTCTAGAAAGGGCTTGTTGTGATAAGTGTTTTGGTATCCCTGTTCTTCAGAAATGACCTTCCCCTCGAAATATATCACAACAACATCTCTTCAAAATGACACCATTCAGTGGAAGAAAAGCAGAACTATGCTAGGTGACATATTAGTGCACTATGCTTTTTAGGAAACACACCCTTGCTTGTGGTTCAAAAGGTACATCCATCTATGCTTCTGTCTACGATGTTAGAGTTCAACCATCAAAAAACCTCTGCTCTTAGAAAAATGGCCCTATTCTTAGAATCTCTCACATCGATGACTTTTTCTGATAGTGACAAAATACCGTGAAACAGGGGGGCAGTTTGCTACAAAGGTGTGCTTGTGAGATAATGACAACAGTCACTCTGTTCTTGAAACCTCTGATGTCAATCAATACATGATTTGAAAACGACACAAACTGATTCCTAACCATAAAACCCCGTATTATCACAATGCAATTACCTCATCTCACTGTGTAGGAAAAACTGCTTTTGTTTTTAACAATAATGGCAAGGTCCGGGGTTTTCAAACATTCTTTTCATTTATCAACACCTTGCAATCGATGGGGAGTTCATAAAAATACCTCAAATTTTGATGGATGCCCGCTTGAAAGGATGAAAGAAGCGCTGCACACTCTGGACAGCTGCGCGGCAACCTTTGGAGAAAACCCGTCGCGCAGGAAAAGCTTGTCGGGTCGGCCTGTCGTGTGGTCGGGCGGCCTTGTACAGGCACGTCGCGCCAACCTACAGGCACGTCGCACCGACGAAGGGGCCCCGTGTATTTTGCTGCCCAGGCACGTCGCGCTGCTTTTTCTAGGGAAAACCTGTGAATTTCCGACCAGATTCTCTTTGTCTCGATGCTGGAGAGGCGTGGGCTCTTCTTCAGATTTTTGAAAATGAAAAATTTACACCATAATTACCCTTTGATACTATATCACCATAACTCTCCAACGGTCACTTACCCTTTCGGAATTAACATTGATTTTTAACTCTGTTTGTTTTTTTCAAACAGTGGGTTTGTTATTTGAACATATATATACCGCCCTTTGATTCTGACCCCGAGCTCTGAACTTTGATCAATTTAAGTCGACCAACTCCACCACTTCTGCTACGGTGTTTCAATAACACAGGTGATTTGTCATTTTGCTTTGACAACTCCTTCATTTTTTACCTATAGTGGGTTTTCAAATCTCTGTTTGTAGGTGTAGTATACAGTACTCTTTTTTTCCCTCAAAATAAAGGTTGTGCTTTCTTCCTTTTAAACTATCCAACAATGATCACAGGCTGAAAGACCTTTGGAACACAGTGAATAATAACTTTAAAGGGGAAATCTTCTTGGTGACAAAGTTTTAAAAGGTCTTGTCTGTAGGTCCTTTTTCCATGCAGTTCTGTGCTACATCTGCCCTCTGGAATGATAACAAGTGTGTTTGTTATAAGACATATAAACAGTGATAATTCATCAAAACAAAGTCCTTCTGCCTAATCATAAGATCATATACCCATTTGCCTCCTCCATCTGAAAAGACAAGCTTGTAGAATATGAAAACAGGGCTTTTTGATACACAGTCCTTATTTTGTTTTGATCAGTGTGTTAAACCATTTTTTGTCAATAGAACCATTTCATGACTGAACTATGTTCGCTGTTTTCCTCTCTTGGCGATTGTTAGCAAAGAAGGGCTATTCATAATGCACCAAAACATTTGAAAGTTGTAAACACCATTTCTTGAAAGGCACTTCTTTGGACCTTTGGTATATGATATTGTTTTGTTGCTTGACCTTTTTCTCAAGGAGAAAGTCTTCTTTTTGGTATCAGTGGCACACATATATTCAATATTGTCTCTTTCCTACTGTAGGTATAGTCTGACAGATAGTTCTTTGAAATAGGAGTACCAATACCTTTGCATCATCAGCACTATCATTCATCTGTGTAATGACCTTTATTCCGTTTTTGGTATCCTTCCACTGCTTTCTTGTATCAATCAGTTTCAGCAACCATCAGTAGCTTTGGCCATCTGCTCATATATGGAGGAGGCTCTTCATCAGGTAAGGTATTTGAAGGTTTTTTAACAATTCTTTTCGAGACAGCCTTTCTCTGAAGGTGATGGTAAGTAAACCACTTGGAAAACATCAGTCTTAGCATCTTCACTTGCAAGCATCATTGTGTGTCAGCAGAAACCCTAGCCAGAGTAATACTGTCTCCCTGCACTGTCCTAAGGGTGATTTAGATATGGGGCTTGTTCATCTTATGATTGATTTACTTGATAAATAGCCTTTGTGACTATGAAGGTCAGTGCTTTCTGGAAAAGCCAAGAACTTTCTCTTGCCTGTGTAATGGCATTGGTTATCAGCTGTTCTATCTGATCTTGTGGAATAGACATGGTACTTATGCTTTGGAATTTTCACCAATGACATGCCTTTCTTCATTTCATCAATTCACATGATTTTGAAAGTTTGAGATTAGCTCCTTTATCAAATCAGACTTTCCTTTCTTTTGAGCTAGCATATTGCAAGCTCTATTCCTGTTATGATCATTAATTACATTCATGAAACCTGAAGATATTGTTTCATTGTTTCAGTAAAGGCAAACCTGGACTTCTGCAACCTTCTGAGTCAACACTGGCCTGCGCCCTCTGCTTATGTATGAAGGAGGCGCCCTAACCCTCTGCTTGTAAATGAAGGAGGTTCTGGGCCTTGACAATTTACCCCTTTGCCGAGACAGTGGCGACCTTTCCTTACTGTGATTTTCATGCTGGAAAGAGCTGTAAGGTCCTGATGAGTGACTTTTGTTTTGCAGCTTCATCTCAGGCTCATAATACATTTAGAAGCAGCTGTTCCTCTAACTGTAGATCAAGCATTTCCTCCCGAGATGAAGTTATATTTCATGCCTTTGTAGAAACCATAGAACACTGTGGAAAACCTACTAGTCAGCTTGAGATTGGGCTTTATGCAGTGCTGAGACCTAAGGAATATGAGTGGTGCGACTTAAGGCTGTTTGTCAATTTCATTTGCAAAGTAAGGGATCATTCATGGTAGGTCTGCTGCAGATGGAGGCTTTTTGGCTTTTTGATGATTGCCAAAGGTGAAATGTCCTAAAACACCACTTCCTAACATAGGGGAGACTATTGAAACAGATGTGGATTTGCCTTTTAAGGCTGATGGGCAGACCAATAAGGCTGAAGCTGGATAGGATTGTGACAATGAGGTTTTGGTTTTGCCAGGGGTGGACTGAAAAGGTAGAAAGGTGAAAAAAGTTTTAGGAGGGTTTTCTGGATGACATATTGACATAAGGAAATCAGTTTCTAGAAAACTTAGCTGTAGATATAGTCATCACTAACATGTAAAAAAAAAATACTGATGGCTAACAGCAGAGAAGGTTAAGCACGAGTTCCATGAAGGAGAGTGTGGAGGCCATTTATACTAGAATACAACAGCCAACAAAATCTTGAGGGCTAGTTATTATTGGCCTACTCTATTTCTTGATGTTCATAAGATGATAATTGCCTGTCATAAATGTCAACTTTTTGAGTGCAAAAGGAAGCTGCTACCCTTGCCTCTGCATCCAATCACTGTTGAAACCCCTTTTCAATAGTGGGGACTTGACTTCATAGGTGAAATTCATCCATCATCTTCAGCTCGGCATAGATGGATTCTCACTGCCATAGAATATTTCACTAAATAGATAGAAGCCATCCCTTGTAGGCAGGCCAATGATTATGTTATCATAAAATTCATGGAGAATAATATTCTCTCTAGATTTGGTTGCCCTACCAAGATCATCACTGATAATGCAGCAACATTTGGATTAAAGAAGATGGTTGAGTTCTGTCAAAACTATCAGATAACATTGGGGAATTCAATGGCATATTACCCTCAAGGTAATGGACTTGTAGAATCCTCAAACAAGAGTTTAGTGAACATAATCAAGAAGTTGTTGGAGGACAACAAAAAGTCTTGGCACATAAAGCTTGTGCATGCACTTTGGGCTGATAGATTGACTTTGAAGAAATCTATTGGTATGTCACCCTACCAGCTTGTGTATGGCACTGACGCAATCTTCCCAACCACCCTTGGTGTGCCAGTTATGATGTTGATTCAAGAGGTTCAGTCAAAAGATAATGACATGATCAGAAGGATAAATAAGACTATTCACCTTCAGCAAACCAGAGAGGAGGTTTATAACTAAGCATTGCAGAATCAGGACAACATTTAAAAGCTTTTTGATAGAAGAACAAAGGCCAACAACTTCAATGTTGGGGAAATTTTTTTAAAGTGGGACTCAAGGAGGGAAGACAAGGGCAAGCATGGAAAATTTGACAATTTGTGGCTTGGCCCTTACTTCATTCATTCAGCTGTTGGTAATAATGCATTTTTCTTACAAGAGTTGAATGGAACATAATTGTTTGGGGGTCCTGTCAATGGCAGGATGCTTAAGCATTACTTCTCTTGATCCATGTTATGTTCTGAAAAGCCTTTTTATATTTTTTCCATTATAAATACTTCATCCAACATTGCATTCAAAGTTAGAAAAATTAAAAATACAAAAACAATGAAAGAAAGAAAAGAGGGCAGATTGCGAAAAGAAGAAAGGTATAGTCCCATACCAAAAAAGAGAAACAAATTCTGAAAGTGTGCAAGCTTAAATGCCACTCCTGAAAAAAAGACTTCTAGTTAGTCAAACATCCTAATCTTGACTAATTAGTTTTAAATTTACTGCTGATAGGATAGAGAATTCGATTTGCCAAACTGTTTAATCTTGGGTTATCAGTAGGTAGATTAGGATATAAATTAAAGGTTCAAACATGCTCGAAATCTGAACCTATGTTTCCAAAATATGAATGACTCAAATCTGTTTAAAATTCCTGAGTCAAAATAGAGGGATAACTGGTTCTAATTAGCTTAAAATCTGAACCAGTTGATAGAAGAAGAAAAGCTCAAACAAGAGGCAAAGACAGAGCTGTAAAAGGAAGAAGGAAGTGCTTGAACTTTCAGATCTTAAGCCTTCCATTTTGATTTAATTTTCTGCAAAATAATATCTATGTGTAGCTTGTTTTTTATGCCATAGATCAGCATCAAGTTATACTGTTCAAACCTGACTTGTATGCTTTAAATTTCTGTTATAGAATCTAGAGAATAAAATCTGTTAGACTGTTTAATCCTAACAGATTGGTAGATTAGGTAGAGAATAATATGGACTCAACTGTTTAATCTGAATTCATGGTGAAATAAGGAGTAGAATTAGATTATTTTTATGCTTTCAAAAGAATAAAATGTTGAGAAAACAGTTTTCCAACACAGAAGAAAAAATGTTAGATCAGTGGGATTGGGTAGGCAGAAAGCTTGTTGATGAAAGATCCATTTTTTTTATGGCTGCTAATATGTTTTCAGAGGAAAAGAAGATCATTCAAAGAAAATAAATGCAGCCCAATGGATAAGGCACTGATCAGCCTCCCAGAGAATGTAGGTATGAAGTTCTTGATGCCTTCAAGAAGGCACCATCCCCAAATGGAGCCACTGTTAGCCACCAATAAAATTTGTCATACCAAATGGTGGCTAAAACAATTTCGGAGCCTTCAAGGAACAAGCTTTATTGCAAAAAGTGTTATCTCTTGAATACTCATGAAGACATCTTGATATTTGTCTAAATCTTCATTGTTGTTTCCTTTTTCCCAACTCAGAAATTCTGCTGATTTCAAGAAAAGATACTGCTGTAAACACCATTTTCCCCTCCTCCCACTTCAAAACTAACCTCCTTTTTACCCCTTTTTTCCCAAGAAATTCCTCCATTTTCCATTTTTCTCATTTCCCCTTCATGAAATCCCCTTTACAGAGTTTAAAACTCCTTTTTTAACTGTGTCGAAACCCCCAAATCCATTGAAAACTTGAAAAAATTTCATTAAAAACAATTTTTTTGTATTACAGACTTAAGCCCCCTTGGGATAAGTCCTAAACCACTTCTCCATTATATTCCCTGGTGCTAGAACCAGGTGCTAAGCCATTTAAGCGCTTATCACATTGTAAGAATCCCAGCGCGCAAGTCTGTTTGCCATGTTAAAAAGTTCCGATGCGATTAAGCCCTTGTACACAGCTCCCGATCATATTAATACTTCATATAGCCTGTGGGCCCGCACTCGGGCGCTTAAACCTTAGAATAAAACCCTTCCGATTGATATTTTCCTTTGTAAAGTCATAAACCCACTTTCCTAAAGTTTTTGTCTGAACCCGCCGGAGTTATGATTTTTAATGAAAAAATGGGTAGATTAAAGACCCGCATCAAAAATTCTGATACGATTGAGTCCCTTTATTAAAACTATGCCCCCTCCGCTTTTTACTCCATATAACTTCGCCCGGGACCAAGAGTTAAAGTCCCAAGTGCTAATCGCATCGCAAATTCTAAATGGGTAGATTGAAAAGCCCGAAGGCCTGACCTTCCAATTACGATTGGCCCTTTTCATATATAAGCCCCAGGCCTATTATCCTTCATATAATCCATGGCCCTGCAGACGAGTGCCTATTCACTTCTTATATATAACCCGCCTGACAGCCAAAACTTTGTATTATATTGAAATTTTGGGCTTTTTCCTATGTTATAAAGGGTTTCCACCGGTGCATAAGTTGAAACAATATAGACTGTTGATCTTGAGCCGATCAACGGCCCGCGCATTATCACATTGCATGATTCTATCGGGCTAACTTTTGTGTCCCCTCCGATTGGCATTCCCCGATGGATTTTTCGCTGTTGGATCTATCTGCCATATCCCAGATCCAAGGGCCCACATTCGCTCCGATCATTAGCCTTGCCTCCATTTCAGAACCCTCTGATTCATTTCCCACCATCAATCTGATCTGCAGATCGACGGTCAGTGCTCAATCGCTCCGTTGCACTCCAATTTCTTTGCCCCGTCGATGCCTCTGCCTCCGATAGCATCTGGACCATCCACGTGTCCAGATCGAACGGTCCAGGATGCCTTTCCGACTTTGGTTTAAAATCATGTGCCTCCCGTTCTAATGTTTTTTGGCCAATCACAGCTGTTGATCTCTGCAAATCAACGACCCTTATTAACCCATCTTCCACGATTGTATTATTTTGTTTATTCCCCAGATCAAATCCTGACCGTTGATCTGTTCGATCCAATGGCCCGAATTAAAACCACTCCCCTTTCTTCCACCCGTGCAACTATCTCATATCGCGTTCACTTTTCCATCGTCAGATCTGAGGCCCTTAATCTGACGGCCCACATTACGTTTTGCATAACTTTTAGCGTGGGATTTAATTTCCCGAAGGCCACACGAAACAGGTGTTTTTCTGATGCCGCGTGTCGGGCGGGGACGCATATCGCGTTCCAAAAGGCAAAACAACCTACCCGCCTTCTCTCCGCGCGAAACCCGTTGTTTTAAGTCCCAAAACCACTTTCCCTCTTTCTATTTGTGATTTATCGCGTGCAGTGCCCGTTGTTGATCTCTACAAATCAACGGCCCAAATTTAATATGGCCTTACATTATCACCCTCCACCCTTGCCAAAGGATATTAACGTGTGATCTCCATCGTTGATCATGTGGGCCGATCTCATTCGACGACCCACGATCATCTCGAACCCCAACTTCACTTTAAACCATATTTTCCTCCTAAACAAAGGTTTTTAACCTTATTTCATCAAAATTTCGACATTTTTTATAAAGTGACTCATTCATTTTGTATGATCACAACTGATCCCCACCGTTGATCTCTGCGCGATCAACGGTTCTGACTTATTTTTTCCTCTACTCTTCCTTTAACCTCCCCAAACATATCTACACCATTGGATGATGCCATCCAACGGCCATGCTCCTCCCCACACCCTCTGAAGCAGTTTTTACCCAATAATGCAGGATTTCTTAATATTTTGTGTATTTTGCAGGTTTCAAAGGATTTTCCCATTATAATAAAGGGAAATGAAAGCCGAGGGTGACGATCCTCTGGACTTTGGTTTATCAAAGGGAAAGAACTATAAAGGTTCCGGAAACATGTTTCATCAATGCTTCATGGGCATTGATGCCATATAAGCCTTGTGCAGCCCTGCACATCAACAAGACACACGGAATCACAATGAAAGAGTATCAGTGTCGAAGACAAAATGGAGCAGAATTAAGGATTGAAGACAGTTTGGGGATTACGGCTAAGATTGATTAATCAAAAGCCTAATCCTCCAAATTAAAACTGAATTAAAGAAAATCATAAAGATCTACAGACAAAAAAGCCTCCACCACCACAACAGAGGCTAATTGATTCCTCTCAGCTACCACAGAGCCAACTATTGCCTCAAAGCATTCAACAGAGGCCGAATTATTATCAGAACATTATATATTTTCCTCAACGCAGCTGAATAGTTAATTCTACCATCAAAACTTAATGCAAAAAATATCAGCAGAGTTAATTATATCCTGAAACAGAGCCTTAAAGTCAACAAAAGCTCCCACCGAGCTTAATCTTTAATGTAAATCAATTAATACAATGAAAAAATCTGTAAACTTCTCCATCGATCCCCTCAAAGGCCGAGAAGTCTTAAATCTGTATTAATTGACTGGGGAGATCTTTAATCCTCTCCCACCTCCTCATTCCTTCTATAAATACTGTTGTAGAAGATGAGAAAAGGTTGGTTGCTGAACTTTGAAATATACTTGAGCTTGAGACTTCTACTTGTAAATAGTGTTCACGCGTTCTTGAAGCTCTGCTTGTGATTTGATAAGTTAGTCTGGGAAGTGTAGATGATTGCTAAACTGAAACATTGAACTTAAAGTTGTAACTGGTTTGTAGCATCAATACAAGCTGATTTATGGGATCCTGGTCTATGTCAACGGTGAAGTTATTTCTTATTGTAAATCTTTATTTTATTTCTATTTCCATCTTGTTCATCTTCTCTTATAAAGAACAACAAGCATAGAGTTAAGATTTACTGTATATCAGTATCCTTCTCTGACTTGTAAGCTTTATCTAAATGTTTTCTTCCAAATTGTGTTGTTTAGGAATGATTTAATTCAGTTCAAGTAGTATGAATGCTGGCGTTCCCTCGTCCTCATGTCTTAGCTAAATATTGTTCTTAAACATTATTTTCAGTTTATGTTAAGTAGATATGAACTAAGGAAGATATGGTGAGCCCTGGTCCTAGTTTTATCCCAAAAGACTCTTTGAAAGTTTCCCTTGGAATGTGTTGAAAGCTGGCTAGTTTCAAAGTACTTACCAGATCTTAGACTATTCTTTGTTATCTTATGTGTTCATCTTGAAGGTTACCAAGTAAAGCAGATCTAGGAGAGGTTTTGTGGTGAGCCCTGCCCGCTAGTTTCTTCTCCAACAGTTGCCTTTAAGTTTCCCTTCATTTTTTAAATGTTTTTCTATTAAAAGTGTATCAAAGGCTAGCTATTTTCAAAGTACTTACCAGATCTTGGATTGCTTTTATGTTGTTCTTAAGTGTTTGTCAAATGCTAGCTAGTTTCAAAGTACTTACCAGATCCTGGCCTGCTCTTTGTTCTTCATTTGTTTAATTCCTCTTCTTTTGTATCATTTCATTCCATAAATCAAACATTAAAGAGATCCTTAGACATAGATGACTTGCCCCATGGACCACTCTTGCCCCTTGTTGTTTCAATTAAACCCTATTATGACTCCATAGCCCAATGGACTAAAAGCTACAATTATCTATCTTTATGGCCAAAGCTTGTTCAGATTGCTTGCAACTTCACACCTTTGAAACTCTTTACATTTAGGACTTTCCCTAAAACAATAATCATGCTCAATCATCCAAAAATAAACAAAACCCTTGGCCTTCATAGCTAGCCTAATATAATTACCCAAAACTTTAAAGATAAATCCATCTTTGCACTTATTGGAGAGATCTCTCTCCGGATTCAGGAGGGATAGATCCTAGAATCCCAAAGTGGTTGAAACGATGTTCTCCCTACGGTCGGACTTTTGCCAATCTTGCTGATTACAGGGAGCTAACAGAAGGCTTCTCAGAGAACACGACACAACCAGGGACATAAGGAGGGCCAGCTGGAACAAAGTTAATAAGAGGTCAATACAAGTGTAGATAGGCTACGAGTTCTCTACAATGCAGGTGCATATAAGGCCAAAGAGAACTGCAATGCTCTGTCTCCAAACTAGGAGGAGCACTGATCAAGGTAAAGGTCAAGTTTTGACACAAAAAATAAAATGAATCTCATTGAAAGGTTTTCCAAAGGTCAATTAAAACTTAGTGGGGTAATGGAGGTCTATTGAAGAGGTAAAAATAGTACCGAGGACAAGGAAAACATTAAGGGAATGAAACATTCCCTAGTGGAGTCACCAATTTTTTATCTAAAATTTACGACTGTAGATAAAAGTATATTCCCTAGACCTAGTGGACTGGTCTAGAATGACAGAGAAAAAAAAAAAAAAAAAAAAAGAAGAAGAAGAAGAAGAAGAAGAAGAAGAAGTTCTCCTTAGATAAATTTAAGAATGGAAATAAGATTACTTGGTGTTAGCCACCTATAAAATTTGTTATAGCAAAAGGTGGCTTAAACTTTTTTGGAGCCTTCAAGGAACAAATTTTATTGCTAAAAAGTGTTGGCTCTTGAAGACTCTTGAAGGCCTCATGCTTCTGTCCAAATCTTCTTTACTGTTTCCATTTTATACTCAGAAATTCTGCTGATTTCATGAGAAAAGACTGCTGCAAAATCATCATTTTTCCCCTCCTCCACTCAAAACTAACCTTCATTTTCTCTCCTTTTTCCTCCATAAAATTCCTCTAATTTTCATGGTTTCCCTTCTGCCATTTGTGAAAATCCTCTTTATATAGTTTAAAACTCATTTTTAAACTATACCGAAACCCCCAAATCCATTGAAAAACCTGAAAAATTCATAAAAAACAAGTTTTTATTATTAAGGACTTAAGCCCCCTTGGGCTAAGTCTTAAACCACTTCCCCCACATGCCCACGCCCTACAAACCAGGTGTTATTCCCATAAAGATCCCAAGGTGCTCAATCGCATCGCAAAATTCCAATGGGTTGATTGAAAAGCCCAAGCCCGAGGCTCCGATTGCGATTAGCCCTTTGTTATGAAAAGCCCCGGGCCCATCATATTCAATAGACCCATGGCCCCGCAAACAGGCGCCTAGCCATTTTATATATATACCCCGCACATACCAAAACCTTCGTTTTATTAAGATTTTTTGGGTTTTGTATATTATAAGGGTTTTTCCGCCAGTTCGTTCTAAAACTAGTCTCCACCATTGATCGTAAGCCGATCAAATGGCCAGTGCTTAATCACATCGGAGTTTTCCATCGCCCACATTTGTTTGCTCCCTCCGATCGGCCATCCCTCCGATTCATTCTCCACTGTTGATCTCATCCTTAGATCAACGACCCGTGCAAACTCGCATCACAACTTTTCATTGGGCGTGCTTATTTTCCACCTCCGATCGCTGATCCCCGATTGATTGTCCACCGTTGATCTCCTCTCTGCCTTCCGAAGATCCAACGGTCCTCACTCCCTCTGATCACAAGTCTTACCTCCGCTTCAAAACCCACCGATTCATTCCCCACCGTTGATCTGATCCTCAGATCAACGGTCAGCGCTTAATCGCATCAGAGTTTTTCATCGCATGCCTTTGTTTGCTCCCTCCGATCGGCTAAACCTCCGATTCATTCCCCACCGTTGATCTAATCCTTAGATCAATGGCCAGCGCTTCATCGCATCGCAAATTTACATCGGTACCATTTGAGTGTAGCCCCCGATTGGGATCCTCCGATTGGATCTGGACCGTCCACGTGTCCAGATCGGACGGTCCAATATCATTCCGTCTTATTCATTTCCCCGATCTTCTTTTTACCTTCTCTTGACTAATCTCTGCCATTGGATGATGCCATCCAACGGCCACGATCGCTCCCCACGTCCTCTGAAGCAGTATACCAAATAATGCAGGATTTTATAATTATTGTTTGTATTTTGTAGGGATTGGTGATTTTCCATTATATAAAGGCCGAAGGCTGGAAATGACGATTCCCGTGCCTTCAATTCATAAAAGATAACCATTCACGGGGCTCTAATCCATGTCTCGCCATTGCTTCATGAGGCAGTGATGCCATACGAGCCCTGCGTGGCCCTGCACATCGACAAGACACTGTGATTTTAAATCACAATTAAAAGAGTATCAGTATTGAAGATAGGACGTGGAAGAACAGAAGATTGAAGACCAATTTTCGGGGATTACGACTAAGATTGATTATCAAAAGCCTAATCCCCCAAATTAAAACATAGTCAAAATAAAATCATAAGTGTTTAAACAAAAAGAAAGGCCTCCACTGCCACATTTGAGGCGAATTGATTCCTCCCAGCTACCATAAGTGCCACCTGTGCCTCAAAGCATTCAAACAGAGGCCGAAGTTATTGATCAAACAAAGATATTCGCCTCAACGCAGCCAGAGAGTTACTTCTGCAAGGAACTTAATGCAAAAAATATTTGAAGAGTTAGTCCAACATAACACAGAGCCTCAAAGTCAACAAAAGCTCCCATCGAGCTTAATTCATGAATGAAAATCAATTAATACAGTAACAAACCTGTAAACTTCTCCGTCAAGCCCCTCAAAGGCCAAGAAGTCATTAAACTGTATTAATTATCTTGGGAGATCTTTTATCGGATCTCACTTCCTCATTCTTCTATAAATACTTCTGTAGAAGATGATAAATTGTTGGTTGCAGAACTTTGAAATACATTTGAGCTTAAAATTCTGAGTGTAAATAGTGTTCACTGGCCCTTGGATCTTTGCTTGTGATATATAAGTTAGGTTGAGATGAGTAGATGATTGTTAAACTAAAGCATTGGACTTAAAGCTGTAACTGGTTTGGAGCATCAATACAAGTTGTTTTATGGGATCCTGGTCTATGTTGACGGTGATGTTTTTCTCATTATAACTTGTTATTTTGTTTCTGTTTTCACTGTGTTTCATCTTCTCTTATAAAGAACAACATGCATAGAGTTAGGACCTACTATATATCAGTAACCTTCTCTGACTGAAAATCTTTATTTATATGTTTTCTCCCAATCTGTGTTATTTAAGAATGATTTAATTCAGTTTAAGCATAGGAATGCTGGAGTTCCCTCGTATTATTGCCTTAGCTGAATATTATTCTTGAATGTTATGTTCAGTATTAGTTAAGTAGAGTTGAACTAAGGAAGATATGGTGCGCCCTGGTCCTACTTTTATCCCCAAAGACTGTCTGAATGTTTCCCTTGGAATGTGTTAAAAGTTGGCTAGTTTAGAAGTACTTACCAGTTCTTAGGCCATTCTATGTTATCTTTGTGTTGGTCTTGAAGTTAACCAAGTAAAGCAGAGCTAGGAGAGGATTTGTGGTGAGCCCGGCCCGCTAGTTTCTACTCCAACAGTTGCCTTCATGTTTCCCTTTGTTTTAAAGTGTTTTCTATTGAAAGTGTATCAAAGGCTGGCTAGTTTAAAAGTACTTACTAGATCCTAGTTTGCTTTCATGTTTTTCTTAAGTGTATTTCAAAAGCTGGCTAGTTTAAAAGTACTTACCAGATCTTGGGCTGCTCTTTGTTCTGCATCTGTTTAATTTTCCTTCTTGTTGTATCATTTCATTCCATAAATCAATCTTCAGAGAGATCCTTAGACATAGATGACTTGCCCAATGGACCACTCTTGCCTCTTGCTGTTCCAATTAAACCCTATTATGACTCCATAGCCCAATGGACTAAAACCGACAATTATCTATCTTTCTGGCCGAAGCTTACTCTGATTGCTTGCAACTTCTCACCTTTGGAACTCTTTGAATTTAGAACTTTCCACCTCAAACAGTAATCATGCTCAACCATCCAAAAACAAAAAAAACCCTTGGCCTTCATAACTAGCCTAATATTATTACCCCAAACTTCAAAGACAAATCCATCTTTGCACCTATTGGAGAGATCCCTCTTCGGATTCAGGAGGGCTAGATCCTAGAATCCCAAAGTGGTTGAAACGATGTTGTTTCTGTGAACGGACTTTGCCAATCTTGCTGATTACAAATTCCTAACATTTCTGGCGACTCCGCTGGGGAATTTGAGTCTTTTTCATTCTAAATACTGCTAAGACTCAGAGTACCCATGATCTCTTTAGATTGGTATATGGTGGTGGACCATTAAACCTTTTACCTCCAAAAGAGATAAAAGCTTCCACTTGGCGACTCCACAATCCTGAACAGACCTTAAGACTCCACTGGGAAGAACCCTTATCACTATAAATATCATTCAAACTCATTTAGAGGACTGTAGGATTAAAATTTGAGTAAATAGATTAGTTGACCATTTAAAGACTGTCATACCTGGTCTAACTTTTCTTGATTAGTTGGGTCTAAAAACATAGCATAGTGGCTCCTAGAAAGATTCACACTAGAGCCCATCCTAACCCTGATCCACTTGAGATAGTTGATAACCCAAAAAGTATCCTTAGGAAGTCTCCTAGGATTAAATTGTCAACTGTTTTCAGATCACCCTTGAGAGTGAATTCAGTTCCTGAAAACCTTGCAGCTCTACAAGAAACACATGGTGGTGGAACCATAAAACATTTTACCTCTAAAAATTTTCCACCTAGCGACTCGACACTCTGAAACTCCCAGAAGACCAAATGACTCCACTGGTAGAAGACCCTGAACTGATTGACCAGACACAGTGACCTCTTTCTTGATTTACAAACATGATTCCAAGAATACAACGAAGATATGCCCCAATGAGTAGAGA
Source organism: Pinus albicaulis (assembly GCA_034641835.2). NCBI lineage: Eukaryota > Viridiplantae > Streptophyta > Pinopsida > Pinales > Pinaceae > Pinus > Pinus albicaulis. The sequence continues at coordinate 9,822,326 of MU968501.1, read as the reverse complement.
TCATATCCCTGGGTTTCCACATAAGATGCCCCAGGTGAATTGGGATGACAACCTACCTGTTTTTCAAGGTGAAAAGTTTGATGACCCTTTATTACATCTCATCAAATTTCATATACATGTATGGAGGTTGAAAGTTGAATGGCATGAAGACTGACTAATGAAAATGTTCATGTTAACATTAGAAGGAAAAGCTAGGGATTGGTATGAATGCTTGAGATCTAGTAGTTTGTTTTCTTTAAAGGACCTTAAATATGTGTTTTATGAGAACTATAAAGAAAACACTACATCATTATCATTGGGTACAATATATTATGATCCATCACAAATCCATCCTGAAGATATTTTAACAGCCATTCATGAGTTTAATATCCTATTGAAAAATTTTAAGAACATAGATGAATTAGTTGAGGAAGAGATGATCTAAGAAATAAAGAACATTCCTCAAGAAATCCCTGAAAACTCAGATAATGATTCATCATCCCTTACATTTGAGGCTCAAGAAGACATCCACCCTCAAAAAAAATCTTCACAAGAGGCAGAGAACTGCTATACTCTTGTTCAAAGGAACATAGAAACAACTTCCCCTTTGACAGCAAAAGAGGTAGATCAGACTATTAATAAATAGCCAGTCTCTGAAACTTTCTGCAAAACAAACGCTCTTGCCCATTCACATAGAGAACTTTGTTGTACAGATTTAGAAAGTTCTTTTGTAGATCAGAATTAAGAAGGACCTACTGATGACCCAATATGTTCGACTGACGAAATTTTTTATTCAGATGATTTTCCTAATTTCGATCAGTCTGATGATGATGATGAGTTTCAAGAAGAAATTAATCACGCAGGGCAACCCGCGTTCGATTGGTGTTATGAGTTTCACCATCGTCAACTTGAAAGCAGAAATCACCCATTTCAATCCATCACAAAAAGCTTTCACATAATTGGGAATCAACAGTCTTGCAACTCGAAGGGTGAAGAGCTGAGCAATAAAGAAATTTTTGAGCAAAAGGAGCTTTCTCTTGAAAAAGAGGAAACCTTTAAATAATCCCGTGCTTGAGAATATAATCACAGAGTTCAATTCACTGAATCCAAGCATACCAGGGTTACAAGAGGACGACACTGCCAAATATGATGAATCGTCTAGTTCAGATAATGAAAAAGATGAGAGATAAAAACAAATACCAGACTATCCTGCTGTGGATATACCATCTTCCCAAGAAGAGACTTCTCCCTTCATTAATGTCAAAATGTCATCCAAAGAACCTGAATGTATATTAGAAGCAAGCATATATTTAGACAAAGAAAAAATTTCACTGTTTGCTATTGTGCAGGTTAAGGATGAAGATACTTCCAAGCTACATACTGAAGAGATAGTCCTCAAAGCTGATGTCTTGGAAGTAGATAATCTACCAATTGTGGAGGACCAAAAGGAAGAGAACCTTCATCTTTTCTTTGTTGATCCTTTGGAAGAGTTTCTGGAAGTCTTGACTGGCTCAAATTATCAAGCAATGATCCTTTGCAAGAGCCAGAGACATGAAAAGCTGTCACCTCCTATGATAGTCTTGGTATTGAAGGTTAATATTCAATATGTTATATGGATACCTCTGACAAGTAGCCAGAGTTTCTTCTTCTTTTTGACATTACTCAGCTAGCTGCATTGGCACTTTTGTATCATATGAATATGTAAATACTCCATGTTTAGAATAGGTTAGATAGGAATGTCAATAAAGCTCAGTGTTGAGTAGTTAGATAGTTGTTGATTTTTGTCTCCGAAGAAAAAAAAAAAGCAATAAAAGAAAGAAAAGAGGGCAGATTGTGAAAATAAGAAAGGTACAGCCCCATACCAAAAAGAGAAACAAATCTGAAAGTGTGCAAGCTTAAATGCCACTCCTAAAAGACACACTTCTAGTTAGTCAAATAGCCTAATCTTGACTAATTAATTTTAAATTTACTGCTGATAGGATAGTGAATTCGATTTGCCAAACTGTTTAATCTTGGCTTATCAGTAGGTAGATTAGGCTAGAAATTAAAGGTTCAAACATGCTCAAAATCTGAACCAAATTTTCCAAAAGAATTAACTCCAATCTGTTTCAAATTCTGAGTCAAAACAGAGGTAAATCTGGTTCTAATCAGCTCAAAATATGAACCAGTCCGACAAAGAAAGAACAACTCAAACAAAATTCAAAACAGAGCTGTAAAAAAGATGAAGGAAGTGCTTTGAATTTTGAGATCTCAAGCCTTCCATTTTGATTTAATTTTTTGCAAAATAATATCTATGTGCAGCTTGTTTGTTATGCGATAGACTAGCATCAAGTTAGACTGTTCAATCCTGACTTGTATGCTTTTGAATTTTTGTTATAGAATTTAGAGAATAAAAATCTGTTGGACAGTTTAATCCCAATAGATAGTAGATTAGGTAGAGAATTATATGGAATCAACTGTTAAATCTGAGTCCATGGAGAAATAAGGAGTAGAAATAGATTGGTTTTCCTGTTTTCAAAAGAATAAAATTTTGTAAAAGAGTTTCCCAATCCAAGTGCACTCTAATGAAGAAAAAATGCTAGATCAGTAGGATTGGGTAGGTAAATAGTTTGTATTGATGAAGATCCATTGTTTCTATGATTGCTAATATGTTTTCAAAGCAAGATCATCCCAACAAAGGAAGGGCAGCCCAATGGATGAGGCACAGGTCAGCCTCCCAGAGAACATAATGGATGTGACACAGGTCAGCCTCCCAGAGAATGCAAGTCTGAAGTTCTTGATGCCTTCAAGAAGGCATCATCCCCAAGTGGAGCCACTGTTAGCCACCTATAAAATTTGTTATAGTAAAAGGTGGCTAAAACTTTTTTGGAGCCTTCAAGGAAAAAAATGTATTGCTAAAAAGTGTTGGCTCTTGAAGACTCTTGAAGGCCTCATGCTTCTGTCCAAATCTTCTTTACTGTTTCCATTTTATACTTAGAAATTCTATTGATTTCATGAGAAAAGACTGCTGCAAAATCATCATTTTTCCCCTCCTCCACTCAAAACTAACCTTCATTTTCTCTCCTTTTTCCTACATAAAATTCCTCTACTTTTCATGGTTTCCCTTCTCCCATTCATGAAAATCCTCTTTATATAGTTTAAAACTCATTTTTAAACTATACCGAAAACCCCAAATCCATTGGAAAACCTGAAAAATTAATAAAAAACAAGTTTTTATTACTAAGGACTTAAACCCCCTTGGGCTAAGTCTTAAACCACTTCCCCCACATGCCCACACCCTACAAACCAAGCGCTATGCCCATCAGGCGCTTATCGCATCGGAAGTAATCCACAATGGGTTGATTGAAAGACCACATTAAAAGATCTGATGCGATTAAGTCCCTTTGTATAAACCCTGCCCCTTCTGTTTTCACTCCATACAACCTACACCCTGGGACCAAGTGCTAAAGATCCCAAGGTGCTCAATCACATCGCAAAATTCCAATGGGTTGATTGAAAAGCCCAAGCCCGAGGCTCTGATTGCGATTAGCCCTTTGTTATGAAAAGCCCCGAGCCCATCATATTCCATAGACCCATGGCCCCGCAAACGGGCACCCAACCATTTTATATATATACCCCGCACATACCAAAACCTTCGTTTTATTAAGATTTTTTGGGTTTTGTATATTATAAGGGGTTTTCCGCCGATTTGTTCTAAAACTAGTCTCCACCGTTGATCGTAAGCCGATCAAACGGTCGGCGCTTAATCGCATCGGAGTTTTCCATCGCCCACATTTGTTTGCTCCCTCCGATTTATTCTCCACCGTTGATCTCATCCTTAGATCAACGGCCCGCGCAAACTCGCATCGCAGCTTTTCATCGGGCGCGTTTATTTGCCACCCCTGATCGCCGATCACCGATTGATTGTCTGTCGTTGATCTCCTTTCTACCTTCTGAAGATCCAACGGTCCTCACTCCCTCCAATCACAAGTCTTACCTCTGCTTCAAAACCTGTCGATTCATTCCCCACCGTTGATCTTATCCTCAGATCAACGGTCAACACTTAATCGCATCAGAGTTTCTCATCGCATGCCTTTGTTTGCTCCCTCCGATCGGCTAAACCTCCGATTCATTCCCCACCATTGATCTAATCCTTATATCATCGACCAGCGCTTCATCGCATCGAAAATTTACATCGGTACCATTTGAATGTTGCCCCTAATTGCGATCCTCCGATTGGATCTAGACTGTCCACGTGTCCAGATCGGACGGTCCAAGATCATTCTGTCTTATTCATTTCCCCACTCTTCTTTTTACCTTCTCTTGACTAATCTCTACCGTTGGATGATGCCATCCAACAGCCATGATTTCTCCCCACGTCCTCTGAAGCAGTATACCAAATAATGCAAGATTTTATAATTATTGTTTGTATTTTGCAGGGATTGGTGATTTTCCATTATATAAAGGCCGAAGGCCGGGAATGACGATTCCTGTGCATTCAATTCATAAAATATAACCATTCAAGGGGCTCTACTCCATGTCTCGTCATTGCTTCATGAGGCTATGATGCCATATGAGCCCTGTGTGGCCCTGCACATCGACAATACACTGTGATTTTAAATCACAATTAAAAGAGTATTAATATTGAAGACAGGACGCAGAAGAATAGAAGATTGAAGACCGATTTGCGAGGATTACGACTAAGATTGATTATCAAAAGCCTAATCCCCCAAATTAAAACACAGTCAAAAGAAAATCATAAGTGTTTAAACAGACAGAAAGGCCTCCACCGCCACATTTGAGGCGAATTGATTCCTCCCAGCTACCATAAGTGCCACCTGTGCCTCAAAGCATTCAAACAGAGGCCGAAGTTATTGATCAAACAAAGATATTCGCCCCAGCGCAGCTAGAGAGTTACTTCTGCAAGGAACTTAATGCAAAAAATATCTGCAGAGTTACTCCAACATAACACAGAGCCTCAAAGTCAACAAAAGCTCCCACCGAGCTTAATTCATGAATGAAAATCAATTAATACAGTAACACACCTGTAAAATTCTCCATCGAGCCCCTCAAAGGCTAAGAAGTCATTAAACTGTATTAATTATCTTGGGAGATCTTTTATCGGATCTCACCTCCTCATTCTTCTATAAATACTTCTGTAGAAGATGAGCAATTGTTGGTTGCAAAACTTTGAAATACATTTGAGCTTAAACTTCTGATTGTAAATAGTGGTCACTGGCCCTTGGAGCTCTGCTTGTGATAGATAAGTTAGGCTGAGATGTGTACATGATTGTTAAACTAAAGCATTGGACTTAAAGCTGTAACTAGTTTGGAGCATCAATACAAGTTGTTTTATGGGATCCTGGTCTATGTTGACAGTGATTTTTTTCTCATTATAACTTGTTATTTTGTTTCTGTTTTCACTGTGTTTCATCTTCTCTTATAAAGAACAACATGCATAGAGTTAGGACCTACTATATATCAGTGACCTTCTCTGACTGAAAATATTTATTTATATGTTTTCTTCCAATTTGTGTTATTTAGGAATGATTTAATTCAGTTTAAGCATAGGAATGCTGGCATTCCCTCGTCTTATTGCCTTAGCTGAATATTATTCTTGAATGTTATGTTCAGTATTAGTTAAGTAGAGGTCAACTAAGGAAGATATGGTGCGCCCTGGTCCTAGTTTTATCCCCAAAGACTGTCTGAATGTTTCCCTCGGAATGTGTTAAAAGCTGGCTAGTTTAGAAGTACTTACCAGATCTTAGGCCATTCTATGTTATCTTTGTGTTGGTCTTGAAAGTAACCAAGTAAAGCAGAGCTAGGAGAGGATTTGTGGTGAGCCCGACCCGCTAGTTTCTACTCCAACAGTTGCCTTCGAGTTTCCCTTTGTTTTAAAGTGTTTTCTATTGAAAGTGTATCAAAGGCTGGCTAGTTTAAAAGTACTTATCAGATCCTAGTTTGCTTTCATGTTTTTCTTAAGTGTATGTCAAAATTTGGCTAGTTTAAAAGTACTTACGAGATCTTGGGCTACTCTTTGTTCTGCATCTGTTTAATTTTCCTTCTTGTTGTATCATTTCATTCCATAAATCAATCTTCAGAGATATCCTTAGACATAGATGACTTGCCCCATGGACCACTCTTGCCTCTTGTTGTTCCAATTAAACCCTATTATGACTCCATAGCCCAATGGACTAAAACCTGCAATTATCTATCTTTTTGGCCGAAGCTTACTCTGATTGCTTGCAACTTCTCACCTTTGGAACTCTTTGCATTTAGAACTTTCCACCTCAAACAGTAATCATGCTCAACCATCCAAAAACAAAACAAACCCTTGGCCTTCATAACTAGCCTAATATTATTACCCCAAACTTCAAAGACAAATCCATCTTTGCACCTATTGGAGAGATCACTCTCTGGATTCAGGAGGGCTAGATCCTAGAATCCCAAAGTGGTTGAAACGATGTTGTTTCTGTGATCGGAATTTTCCAATCTTGTTGATTACAGATTCCTAACATTTCTGGCAACTCTGCTGGGGAATTTGAGTCTTTTTCATTTTAAATACTGCCAAGACTCATAGTACCCGTGATCTCTTTAGATTGGTATATGGTGGTGGACCATTAAACCTTTTACCTCCAAAAGAGATAAAAACTTCCACTTGGCGACTCCACAATCCTGAACAGACCTTAAGACTCCACTAGGAAGAACCCTTATCACTGTAAATATCATTCAAACTCAGTTAGAGGACTGTAGGATTAAAATTTGAGTAAATATATTAGTTGACCATTTAAAGACTGTCATACCTCATTGAAATTTTCTTGATTAGTTGGGTCTAAAAACATAGCATAGTGGCTCCTAGAAAGATTCACACTAGAGCCCATCCTGACCCTGATCCACCTGAGATAGTTGATAACCCAGAAAGTATCCTTAGGAAGTATCCTAAGTTTAAATTGTTAACTGTTTTCAGATCACCCTTGAGAGCTAATTCAGTTCCTCAAAACCTTACAGCTCTACAAGAAACACATGGTGGTGGAGCCATAAAACATTTTACCTCCTTACGAGCTAAAAATTTTCCACCTGGTGACTCCACACTCTGAAACTCCCAGAAGACCATATGACTCCACTGGTAGAAGACCCTGAACTGATTGACCAGACACAGTGACCTCTTTATTGATTTACAAACATGATTCCCAGAATACAACGAAGATATGCCCCAATGAGTAGAGATCATATCCCTGGGTTTCCACATAAGATGCCCCAGGTGAATTGGGATGACAACCTGCCTGTTTTTCAAGGTGAAAAGTTTGATGACCCTTTATTACATTTCATCAAATTTCATATACATGTATGGAGGTTGAAAGTTGAATGGCATGAAGACTGCCTAATGAAAATTTTCATGTTAACATTAGAAGGAAAAGCTAAGGATTGGTATGAATGCTTGAGATCTAGTAGTTTGTTTTCTTTAAAGGACCTTGAATATGTGTTTTATGAGAACTATAAAGAAAACACTACATCATTATCATTGGGTGTAATATATTATGATCCATCACAAAACATCACCCAACACATTATAGATAATGATGATGATTTGGAAGAAATCCATCTTGAAGATCTTTTAACAGCCATTCATGAGTTTAATATCCTATTGAAAAATTTTAAGAACATAGATGAATCAGTTGAGGAAGAGATGATCCAAGAAATAAAGAACATTCCTCAAGAAATCCCTGAAAACTCAGATAATGATTCATCATCCCTTACAACTAAGGCTCAAGAAGACATCCACCCTCAAAAATAGTCTTCACAAGAGGCAGAGAACTGATGTACTCCTGTTAAAAGGAACATAGAAACATCTTCTCCTTTGACAGAAAAAGAGGTAGATCAGACTACTAATAAACAGCCAGTCTCTGAAACTTTCTACAAAACAAACACTCTTGCCCATTCACATAGAGAAATTTGTTGTACAGATTTAGAAAGTTCTTTTGTAGATCGGAATGAAGAAGGACCTACTGATGACCCAATATGTTCGACTGACGAAATTGTTTATTCAGATGATTTTCTGAATCTCGATCAGTCTGATGATGATGATGAATTTTAAGCAGAAATTAATCACGCAGGGCAACCTGCTTTCGATTGGTGTTATGAGTTTCACCATCGTCAAGTTGAAAGAAGAAATCACTCATTTCAATCCATCACAAAAATATTTCACATAATTGGGAATCAACAGTCTTGCAACTTGAAGGGTGAATAGCTGAGCAATAAAGAAATTTTTGAGCAAAAGGAGCTTTCTCTTGAAAAAAAGGAAACCTTTAAATACTCCCCTGCTCGAGAATATAATAACCTCTTCACAGAGTTCAGTTCACTGAATCCAAGCATACCAGGGTTACAAGAGGACGACACTACAAAATATGATGAATCCTCTAGTTTAGATAATGAAAAAGATGAGGGAGAAAAACAAATACCAGACTATCCTGTTGTGGATATACCATCTTCCCAAGAAGAGACTTCTCCCTTCATTAATGTCAAAATGTCATCCAAAGAACCTGAATGTATATTTGAAGAAAGCATATATTTAGACAAAGAAAAAATTTCATTGTTTTCTATTGTGCAGGTTAAGGATGACGATACTTCCAAGCTACATACTGAAGAGATAGTCCTCAAAGCTGATGTCTTGGAAGTAGATAATCTACCAATTGTGGAGGACCAAAAGGAAGAGAACCTTCATCTTTTCTTTGTTGATCCTTTGGAAGAGTGTCTGGAAGTCCTGACTGGCTCAAATTATCAAGCAATGATCCTTCGCAAGAGCTAGAGACATGACAAGCTGTCACCTCCTGTAATAGTCTTGGTATTGAAGGTTAATCTTCAATATGTTCTATGGATACCTGTGACAAGCAGCCAAAGTTTGTTCTTCTTCTTGACATTACTCAGCTGGCTGCATTGGCACTTTTGTATCATATGAATATGTAAATACTCCATGTTTAGAATAGGTTAGATAGGAATGTCAATAAAGCTCAGTGTTGAGCAGTTATATAGTTGTTGATTTTTGTCTCCGAAGAAAAAGAAAAAACAATAAAAGAAAGAAAAGAGGGCAGATTGTGAAAATAAGAAAGGTACAACCCCATACCAAAAAGAGAAACAAATTTTAAAGTGTGCAAGCTTAAATGCCACTCCTAAAAGACACACTTCTAGTTAGTCAAACAGCCTAATCTTGACTAATTAGTTTTAAATTTACTGCTGATAGGATAGTGAATTCAATTTTCCAAACTGTTTAATCTTGGCTTATCAGTAGGTAGATTAGGCTAGAAATTAAAGGTTCAAACATGCTCAAAATATGAACCTAAGTTTCCAAAAGAATTGACTCCAATCTGTTTCAAATTCTGAGTCAAAACAGAGGTAAATCTGGTTCTAATCAGCTCAAAATCTAAACCAATCCGACAAAGAAAGAATAGCTCAAACAAAATTCAAAACAAAGCTATAAAAAAGATGAAGGAAGTGCTTTGAATTTTCAGATCTCAAGCCTTCCATTTTGATTTAATTTTCCGCAAAATAATATCTATGTGCAGCTTGTTTGTTATGCCATAGACTAGCATCAAGTTAGACTGTTCAATCCTAACTTGTATGCTTTTGAATTTCTGTTGTAGAATTTAGAGAATAAAAATATGTTGGACAGTTTAATCCCAACAGATAGTAGATTAGGTAGAGAATTATATGGACTCAACTGTTTAATCTAAGTCCATGGAGAAATAAGGAGTAGAAATAGATTAGTTTTCTTGTTTTCAAAAGAATAAAATGTTGTAAAAGATTTTGCCAATCCAAGTGCACTCTAATGAAGAAAAAATGCTAGATCAGTAGGATTGGGTAGGTAGAAAGTTTGTATTGATGAAGATCCATTGTTTCTATGACTGCTAATATGTTTTCAAAGCAAGATCATCCCAGCAAAGGAAGGGCAGCCCAATGGATGAGGCACATGTCAGCCTCCTAGAGAACATAATGGATGTGACACAGGTCAGCCTCCCAGAGAATGCAAGTCTGAAGTTCTTGATGCCTTCAAGAAGGCACCATCCCCAAGTGGAGCCACTTTTAGCCACCTATAAAATTTGTTATAGCAAAAGGTGGCTAAAAATTTTTTGGAGCCTTCAAGGAAAAAAAATTATTGCTAAAAAGTGTTGGCTCTTGAAGACTCTTGAAGGCCTCATGCTTCTGTCCAAATCTTCTTTACTGTTTCCTTTTTATACTCAGAAATTCTGTTGATTTCATGAGAAAAGACTGCTGCAAAATCATCATTTTTCCCCTCCTCCACTCAAAACTAACCTTCATTTGCTCTCCTTTTTCCTCCACAAAATTCCTCTACTTTTCATGGTTTCCCTTCTCCCATTCGTGAAAATCCTCTTTATATAGTGTAAAACTCATTTTTAAACTATACTGAAACCCCCAAATCCATTGAAAAACCTGAAAAATTCATAAAAAACAAATTTTTATTACTAAGGACTTAAGCCCCCTTGGGCTAAGTCTTAAACCATTTAGATGTCTTTATTGGAAAAATGCAAGTGGTATATTGCTTAAATGTTTTCCTGAGTATGATGCAGAGATGGTTAAGCATGAGTTCCATGAAGGAGAGTGTGGAGGCCATTTATACTGGAAGACAACAGCCAACAAAATCTTGAGGGATGGTTATTATTGGCCTACTCTATTTCTTGATTTTCACAAGATGATAATTTCCTGTCATAAATGTCAACTTTTTGAGGGCAAAAGGAAGGTGCTACCCTTGCCTCTGCATACAATCACTGTTGAAGCCCCTTTTCAACAGTGGGGACTTGACTTCATAGGTGAAATCCATCCATCATCTTCAGCTCAGCATAGATGGATTCTCACTGCCACAGACTATTTCACTAAATGGATAGAAGCCATCCCTTGTAGGCAAGCCAATGATTCTGTTATCATAAAATTCATGGAGAATAATATTCTCTCTAGATTTGGCTGCCCTACCAAGATCATCACTGATAATGCAACAGCATTTGGATCAAAGAAGATGGTTGAGTTCTTTCACAAATATCAGATAACATTGGGGCATTCCATGGCCTATTACCCTCAAGGTAATGGACTTGCAGAATCCTCAAACAAGATTTTAGTGAACATAATCAAGAAGTTGTTGGAGGAAAACAAAAATACTTGTCACATAAAGCTTGCGCATGCACTTTGGGCTGATAGATTGACTTTGAAGAAATCTATTGGTATGTCACCCTACCAGCTTGTGTATGGCACTGATGCAATCTTTCCAACCAGCCTTGGTGTGCCAGTTATGAAGTTGATTCAAGAGGTTCAGTCTGAAGATAATGACATGATCAGAAGGATAAATCAGACTATTCACCTTCAGCAAACCAGAGAGGAGGTTTATAACAAAGCATTGTAGAAGTAGGACAGCATTTAAAAGCTTTTTGACAGAAGAACAAAGGCTAGCAATTTCAATGTTGGGGACAAAGTTTTAAAGTGGGACTCAAGGAGGGAAGACAAGGGCAAGCATGGAAAATTTTACAATTTGTGGCTTGGCCCTTACTTCATTCATTCAGTTGTTGGTAATAATGCCTTTTTCTTACAAGAGTTGAATGGAACAGAATTGTTTGGGGGTCTTGTCAATGGCAGGATGCTTAAGCATTACTTCTCTTGATCCATGTTATGTTCTGAAAAGCCTTTTTATCTTTTTTCCATTATAAATACTTCATCCAACATTGCATTCAAAGTTAGAAAAATAAAAAATACAAAAACAATGAAAGAAAGAAAAGAGGGCAGATTGCGAAAAGAAGAAAGGTATAGCCCCATACCAAAAAATAGAAACAAATTCTGAAAGTGTGCAAGCTTAAATGCCACTCCTGAAAAACAGACTTCTAGTTAGTCAAACAGCCTAATATTGACTAATTAGTTTTAAATTTACTGCTGATAGGATAGTGAATTCGATTTGCCAAATTGTTTAATCTTGGGTTATCAGTAGGTAGATTAGGCTAGAAATTAAAGGTTCAAACATGCTCGAAATCTGAACCTATGTTTCCAAAATATGAATGACTCAAATCTGTTTAAAATTCCTGAGTCAAAACAGATGGATAACTGGTTCTATTCATCTTAAAATCTGAACCAGTTGATAGAAGAAGAATAGCTCAAACAAGAGGCAAAAACAGAGTTGTAAAAGGAAGAAGGAAGTGCTTGAACTTTCAGATCTTAAGCCTTCGATTTTGATTTAATTTTATGCAAAATAATATCTATGTGTAGCTTGTTTTTTATGCCATAGATCAAAATCAAGTTAGACTGTTCAATCCTGACTTGTATGCTTTTAAATTTCTGTTATAGAATCTAGAGAATAAAATCTGTTAGACTGTTTAATCCTAACAGATTGGTAGATTAGGTAGAGAATAATATGGACTCAACTGTTTAATCTGAGTTCATGGTGAAATAAGGAGTAGAATTAGATTAGTTTTATGCTTTCAAAAGAATAAAATGTTGAGAAAACATTTTTCCAACACAAGTGCACTCTAAAGAAGAAAAAATGTTAGATCAGTAGGATTGGGTAGGTATAAAGCTTGTTGATGAAAGATCCATTTTTTTTATGGCTGCTAATATGTTTTCAGAGTAAGAGAAGATCATTCAAAGCAAAGAAAGGCAGCCCAATGGATAAGGCACTGATCAGCCTCCCAGAGAATGCAGGTATGAAGTTCTTGATGCCTTCAAGAAGGCACCATCCCCAAGTGGAGCCACTGTTAGCCACCAATAAAAAATTTCATACCAAATGGTGGCTAAAACATTTTCGGAGCCTTCAAGGAACAATTTTTATTGCAAAAAATGTTATCTCTTGAAGACTCATGAAGACATCTTGCTATTTTTCTAAATCTTCACTGCTGTTTCCTTTTCCCCAACTCAGAAATTCTGCTGATTTCAAGAAAAAATACTGCTACAAACACCATTTTCCCCTCCTCCCACTTCAAAACTAACCTCCTTTTTACCCCTTTGTTTCCCAAGAAATTCCTCCTTTTTCCATTTTTCCCATTTCCCCTTCATGAAATCCCCCTTACAGAGTTTAAAACTCCTTTTTTAACTCTGTCGAAACCCCCAAATCCATTGAAAACTTGAAAAAATTTCATTAAAAACAACTTTTTTGTATTACAGACTTAAGCCCCCTTGAGATAAGTCCTAAAACACTTCTCCATTATATGTCCTAGTGCTAGAACCAGGTGCTAAACCATTTAAGCGCTTATCGCATCGCAAGAATCCCAGCGTGCAAGTCTGTTTGCCATGTTAAAAAGTTTCGATGCAATTAAGCCCTTGTACACAGCTCTCGATCATATTAATACTTCATATAGCCTGTGGGCCCGCAATCGGGCGCTTAAACCTTGGAATAAAACCCTTCCGATTGATATTTTCCTTTGTAAAGTCATAAACCCACTTTCCTAAAGTTTTGGTCTGAACCCACCGGAGTTATGATTTTTAATGAAAAAATGGGTAGATTGAAAGACCCGCATCAAAACTTCCGATGCGATTGAGTCCCTTTATTAAAACTCTGCCCCCTCTTCTTTTTACTCCATATAACTTCGCCCGGGACCAAGAGTTAAAGTCCCAAGCGCTAATCGCATCGCAAATTCCAAATGGGTAGATTGAAAAGCCCGAAGGCCCGACCTTCCGATAGCGATTGGCCCTTTTCATATATAAACCCCAGGGCTATTATCCTTCATATAATCCATGGCCCTGCAGACGAGCGCCTATTCACTTCTTATATATAACCCGCCTGACAGCCAAAACTTTGTATTATATTGAAATTTTGGGCTTTTCCTATGTTATAAAGGGTTTCCACCGGTGCATAAGTTGAAACAATCTCGACCGTTGATCTTGATCCGATCAACGGCCCGCGCATTATCACATCGCATGATTCTATCGGGCTAACTTTTGTGTCCCCTCCGATTGGCATTCCCCAATGGATTTTTCGTCGTTGGATCTATCCCCAATATCCCAGATCCAACGACCCACATTCGCTCTGATCATTAGCCTTGCCTCCGCTTCAGAACCCTCTGATTCATTTCCCACCGTCAATCTGATATGCAGATCGACGGTCAGTGCTCAATCGCTCCATCGCACTCCAAGTTCTTTGCCCCGTCGATGCCTCTGCCTCCGATAGCATTTGGACCGTCCACGTGTCCAGATCGGACGGTCCAGGATGCCTTTCCGACTTTGGTTTAAAATCATGCGCCTCCCGTTCTAATGTTTTTTGGCCAATCACAGCCGTTGATCTCTGCAGATCAACGGCCCTTATTAACCCATCTTCCACCATTGTATTATTTCGTTTATTCCCCAGATCAAATCCTGACTGTTGATCTGTTCGATCCAATGGCCCGGATTAAAACCACTCCCCTTTCTTCCACCCATGCATCTATCTCGTATCGCGTTCAATTTTCCACCGTCAGATCTGAGGCCCTTAATCTGACGGCCCACATTACGTTTTGCGTAACTTTCAGTGCGGAATTTAATTTCCTGAAGGCCACATGAAACAGGTGTTTTTCTGATGACGCGCGTCGGGCGGGGAAGCATATCGCGTTCCAAAAGGAAAAACAGCATACCCGCCTTCTCTCCACGCGAAACCCGTGGTTTTAAGTCCCAAAACCACTTTCCCTCTTTCCATTTGTGATTTATCGTGCGCAGTGCCTACTGTTGATCTCTGCAGATCAACAGCCCAGATTTAATCTGGCCTTACATTATCACCCTGCACCCTCGCCAAAGGATATTAACGTGTGATCTCCATCGTTGATCACGTGGGCCGATCTCATCCGACGACCCACGATCATCCCGAACCCCAACTTCACTTAAAACCATATTTTCCTCCTAAACAAAGGTTTTTAACCTTATTTCATCAAATTTTCAACATTTCTTTATAAAGTGACTCATTCATTTTGTATGATCACAACTGATCCCCACCGTTGATCTCTGCGTGATCAATGGTTTTGACTTATTTTTTCCTCTGCTCTTCCTTTAACCTCCGCAAACAGATCTACACCATTGGATGATGCCATCCAACGGCCACGCTCCTCCCCACACCCTCTGAAGCAGTTTTTACCCAATAATGCAGGATTTCTTAATATTTTGTGTATTTTGCAGGTTTCAAAGGATTTTCCCATTATAATAAAGGGAAATGAAAGCCGAGGGTGACGATCCTCTGGACTTTCGTTTATCAAAGGGAAAGAATTATAAAGGTTCCGGAAACATGTTTCATCAATGCTTCATGGGCATTGATGCCATATAAGCCTTGTGCAGCCCTGCACATCAACAAGACACACGGAATCACAATGAAAGAGTATCAGTGTCGAAGACAAAATGGAGCAGAATTAAGGATTGAAGACAGTTTGGGGATTACGGCTAAGATTGATTAATCAAAAGCCTAATCCTCCAAATTAAAACTGAATTAAAGAAAAGCATAAAGATCTACAGACAAAAAAGCCTCCACCACCACAACAGAGGCTAATTGATTCCTCTCAGCTACCACAGAGCCAACTATTGCCTCAAAGCATTCAACAGAGGCCGAATTATTATCAGAACATTAGATATTTTCCTCAACGCAGCCGAATAGTTAATTCTGCCATCAGAACTTAATGCAAAAAATATCAGCAGAGTTAATTATATCCTGAAACAGAGCCTTAAAGTCAACAAAAGCTCCCACCAAGCTTAATCTTTAATGTAAATCAATTAATACAATGAAAACATCTGTAAACTTCTCCATCGAGCCCATCAAAGGCCGAGAAGTCTTAAATCTGTATTAATTGACTGGGGAGATCTTTTATCCTCTCCCACCTCCTCATTCCTTCTATAAATATTGTTGTAGAAGATGAGAAAAGGTTGGTTGCTGAACTTTGAAATATACTTGAGCTTGAGACTTATACTTGTAAATAGTGTTCACGCGCTCTTGAAGCTCTGCTTGTGATTTGATAAGTTAGTCTGGGAAGTGTAGATGATTGCTAAACTGAAACATTGAACTTAAAGCTGTAACTGGTTTGGAGCATCAATACAAGCTGATTTATGGGATCTTGGTCTATGTCGACGGTGATGATATTTCTTATTGTAAATCATTATTTTATTTCTATTTCCATCTTGTTCATCTTCTCTTATAAAGAACAGCAAGCATAGAGTTAGGATTTACTTTATATTAGTATCCTTCTCTGACTTATAAGCTTTATCTAAATGTTTTCTTCCAAATTGTGTTGTTTAGGAATGATTTAATTCAGTTTAAGCAGTAGGAATGCTGGTGTTCCCTTGTCCTCCTGTCTTAGCTAAATATTGTTCTTAAACGTTATTTTCAATTTATGTTAAGTATATATGAACTAAAGAAGATATGGTGAGCCCTGGTCCTAGTTTTATCCCAAAAGACTCTCTGAAAGTTTCCCTTGGAATGTGTTGAAAGCTGGCTAGTTTCAAAGTACTTACCAGATCTTAGACTATTCTTTGTTATCTTATGTGTTCATCTTGAAGATTACCAAGTAAAGCAGAGCTAGGAGAGGTTTTGTGGTGTGCCCTGCCCACTAGTTTCTTCTCCAACAGTTGCCTTTAAGTTCCCCTTCATTTTTTAACTGTTTTTCTATTAAAAGTGTATCAAAGGCTGGCTAGTTTCAAAGTACTTACTAGATCTTGGATTGCTTTTATGTTGTTCTTAAGTGTTTGTCAAAGGCTGGCTAGTTTCAAAGTACTTACCAGATCCTAGGCTGCTCTTTATTCTTCATTTGTTTAATTCCCCTTCTTTTGTATCATTTCATTCCATAAATCAAACATTGAAGAGATCCTTAGACATAGATGACTTGCCCCATGGACCACTCTTGCCCCTTGTTGTTTCAATTAAACCCTATTATGACTCCATAGCCCAATGGACTAAAAGCTACAATTATCTATCTTTATGGCCAAAGCTTGTTCAGATTGCTTGCAACTTCACACCTTTGAAACTCTTTACATTTAGGACTTTCCCTAAAACAATAATCATGCTCAATCATCCAAAAATAAACAAAACCCTTGGCCTTCATAGCTAGCCTAATATAATTACCCAAAACTTTAAAGATAAATCCATCTTTGCACTTATTGGAGAGATCTCTCTCCGGATTCAGGAGGGATAGATCCTAGAATCCCAAAGTGGTTGAAACGATGTTCTCCCTACGGTCGGACTTTTGCCAATCTTGCTGATTACAGGGAGCTAACAGAAGGCTTCTCAGAGAACACGACACAACCAGGGACATAAGGAGGGCCAGCTGGAACAAAGTTAATAAGAGGTCAATACAAGTGTAGATAGGCTACGAGTTCTCTACAATGCAGGTGCATATAAGGCCAAAGAGAACTGCAATGCTCTGTCTCCAAACTAGGAGGAGCACTGATCAAGGTAAAGGTCAAGTTTTGACACAAAAAATAAAATGAATCTCATTGAAAGGTTTTCCAAAGGTCAATTAAAACTTAGTGGGGTAATGGAGGTCTATTGAAGAGGTAAAAATAGTACCGAGGACAAGGAAAACATTAAGGGAATGAAACATTCCCTAGTGGAGTCACCAATTTTTTATCTAAAATTTACGACTGTAGATAAAAGTATATTCCCTAGACCTAGTGGACTGGTCTAGAATGACAGAGAAAAAAAAAAAAAAAAAAAAAGAAGAAGAAGAAGAAGAAGAAGAAGAAGAAGTTCTCCTTAGATAAATTTAAGAATGGAAATAAGATTACTTGGTGTTAGCCACCTATAAAATTTGTTATAGCAAAAGGTGGCTTAAACTTTTTTGGAGCCTTCAAGGAACAAATTTTATTGCTAAAAAGTGTTGGCTCTTGAAGACTCTTGAAGGCCTCATGCTTCTGTCCAAATCTTCTTTACTGTTTCCATTTTATACTCAGAAATTCTGCTGATTTCATGAGAAAAGACTGCTGCAAAATCATCATTTTTCCCCTCCTCCACTCAAAACTAACCTTCATTTTCTCTCCTTTTTCCTCCATAAAATTCCTCTAATTTTCATGGTTTCCCTTCTGCCATTTGTGAAAATCCTCTTTATATAGTTTAAAACTCATTTTTAAACTATACCGAAACCCCCAAATCCATTGAAAAACCTGAAAAATTCATAAAAAACAAGTTTTTATTATTAAGGACTTAAGCCCCCTTGGGCTAAGTCTTAAACCACTTCCCCCACATGCCCACGCCCTACAAACCAGGTGTTATTCCCATAAAGATCCCAAGGTGCTCAATCGCATCGCAAAATTCCAATGGGTTGATTGAAAAGCCCAAGCCCGAGGCTCCGATTGCGATTAGCCCTTTGTTATGAAAAGCCCCGGGCCCATCATATTCAATAGACCCATGGCCCCGCAAACAGGCGCCTAGCCATTTTATATATATACCCCGCACATACCAAAACCTTCGTTTTATTAAGATTTTTTGGGTTTTGTATATTATAAGGGTTTTTCCGCCAGTTCGTTCTAAAACTAGTCTCCACCATTGATCGTAAGCCGATCAAATGGCCAGTGCTTAATCACATCGGAGTTTTCCATCGCCCACATTTGTTTGCTCCCTCCGATCGGCCATCCCTCCGATTCATTCTCCACTGTTGATCTCATCCTTAGATCAACGACCCGTGCAAACTCGCATCACAACTTTTCATTGGGCGTGCTTATTTTCCACCTCCGATCGCTGATCCCCGATTGATTGTCCACCGTTGATCTCCTCTCTGCCTTCCGAAGATCCAACGGTCCTCACTCCCTCTGATCACAAGTCTTACCTCCGCTTCAAAACCCACCGATTCATTCCCCACCGTTGATCTGATCCTCAGATCAACGGTCAGCGCTTAATCGCATCAGAGTTTTTCATCGCATGCCTTTGTTTGCTCCCTCCGATCGGCTAAACCTCCGATTCATTCCCCACCGTTGATCTAATCCTTAGATCAATGGCCAGCGCTTCATCGCATCGCAAATTTACATCGGTACCATTTGAGTGTAGCCCCCGATTGGGATCCTCCGATTGGATCTGGACCGTCCACGTGTCCAGATCGGACGGTCCAATATCATTCCGTCTTATTCATTTCCCCGATCTTCTTTTTACCTTCTCTTGACTAATCTCTGCCATTGGATGATGCCATCCAACGGCCACGATCGCTCCCCACGTCCTCTGAAGCAGTATACCAAATAATGCAGGATTTTATAATTATTGTTTGTATTTTGTAGGGATTGGTGATTTTCCATTATATAAAGGCCGAAGGCTGGAAATGACGATTCCCGTGCCTTCAATTCATAAAAGATAACCATTCACGGGGCTCTAATCCATGTCTCGCCATTGCTTCATGAGGCAGTGATGCCATACGAGCCCTGCGTGGCCCTGCACATCGACAAGACACTGTGATTTTAAATCACAATTAAAAGAGTATCAGTATTGAAGATAGGACGTGGAAGAACAGAAGATTGAAGACCAATTTTCGGGGATTACGACTAAGATTGATTATCAAAAGCCTAATCCCCCAAATTAAAACATAGTCAAAATAAAATCATAAGTGTTTAAACAAAAAGAAAGGCCTCCACTGCCACATTTGAGGCGAATTGATTCCTCCCAGCTACCATAAGTGCCACCTGTGCCTCAAAGCATTCAAACAGAGGCCGAAGTTATTGATCAAACAAAGATATTCGCCTCAACGCAGCCAGAGAGTTACTTCTGCAAGGAACTTAATGCAAAAAATATTTGAAGAGTTAGTCCAACATAACACAGAGCCTCAAAGTCAACAAAAGCTCCCATCGAGCTTAATTCATGAATGAAAATCAATTAATACAGTAACAAACCTGTAAACTTCTCCGTCAAGCCCCTCAAAGGCCAAGAAGTCATTAAACTGTATTAATTATCTTGGGAGATCTTTTATCGGATCTCACTTCCTCATTCTTCTATAAATACTTCTGTAGAAGATGATAAATTGTTGGTTGCAGAACTTTGAAATACATTTGAGCTTAAAATTCTGAGTGTAAATAGTGTTCACTGGCCCTTGGATCTTTGCTTGTGATATATAAGTTAGGTTGAGATGAGTAGATGATTGTTAAACTAAAGCATTGGACTTAAAGCTGTAACTGGTTTGGAGCATCAATACAAGTTGTTTTATGGGATCCTGGTCTATGTTGACGGTGATGTTTTTCTCATTATAACTTGTTATTTTGTTTCTGTTTTCACTGTGTTTCATCTTCTCTTATAAAGAACAACATGCATAGAGTTAGGACCTACTATATATCAGTAACCTTCTCTGACTGAAAATCTTTATTTATATGTTTTCTCCCAATCTGTGTTATTTAAGAATGATTTAATTCAGTTTAAGCATAGGAATGCTGGAGTTCCCTCGTATTATTGCCTTAGCTGAATATTATTCTTGAATGTTATGTTCAGTATTAGTTAAGTAGAGTTGAACTAAGGAAGATATGGTGCGCCCTGGTCCTACTTTTATCCCCAAAGACTGTCTGAATGTTTCCCTTGGAATGTGTTAAAAGTTGGCTAGTTTAGAAGTACTTACCAGTTCTTAGGCCATTCTATGTTATCTTTGTGTTGGTCTTGAAGTTAACCAAGTAAAGCAGAGCTAGGAGAGGATTTGTGGTGAGCCCGGCCCGCTAGTTTCTACTCCAACAGTTGCCTTCATGTTTCCCTTTGTTTTAAAGTGTTTTCTATTGAAAGTGTATCAAAGGCTGGCTAGTTTAAAAGTACTTACTAGATCCTAGTTTGCTTTCATGTTTTTCTTAAGTGTATTTCAAAAGCTGGCTAGTTTAAAAGTACTTACCAGATCTTGGGCTGCTCTTTGTTCTGCATCTGTTTAATTTTCCTTCTTGTTGTATCATTTCATTCCATAAATCAATCTTCAGAGAGATCCTTAGACATAGATGACTTTCCCCATGGACCACTCTTGCCTCTTGCTGTTCCAATTAAACCCTATTATGACTCCATAGCCCAATGGACTAAAACCTGCAATTATCTATCTTTTTGGCCGAAGCTTACTCTGATTGCTTGCAACTTCTCACCTTTGGAACTCTTTACATTTAGAACTTTCCACCTCAAACAGTAATCATGCTCAACCATCCAAAAACAAAACAAACCCTTGGCCTTCATAACTAGCCTAATATTATTACCCCAAACTTCAAAGACAAATCCATCTTTGCACCTATTGGAGAGAACCCTCTCTGAATTCAGGAGGGCTAGATCCTAGAATCCCAAAGTGATTGAAACGATGTTGTTTCTGTGATCAGACTTTGCCAATATTGTTGATTACAGATTCCTAACATTTCTGGTGACTCCACTGGGGAATTTGAGTCTTTTTCATTTTAAATACTGCCAAGACTCAGAGTACCCATGATCTCTTTAGATTGGTATATGGTGGTGGACCATTAAGCCATTTACCTCCAAAAGAGATAAAAACTTCCACTTGGCGACTCCACAATCCTGAACAGACCTTAAGACTCCACTAGGAAGAACCCTTATCACTGTAAATATCATTCAAACTCAGTTAGAGGACTGTAGGATTAAAATTTGAGTAAATATATTAGTTGACCATTTAAAGACTGTCATACCTAGTTTAACTTTTCTTGATTAGTTGGGTCTAAAAACACAACATAGTGGCTCCTAGAAAGATTCACACTAGAGCCCATCCTGACCCTGATCCACTTGAGATAGTTGATAACCCAAAAAGTATCCTTAGGAAGTCTCCTAGGATTAAATTGTCAATTGTTTTCAGATCACCCTTGAGAGCGAATTCAGTTCCTGAAAACCTTGCAGCTCTACAAGAAACACATGGTGGTGGAACCATAAAACATTTTACCTCCTTACGAGCTAAAAATTTTCCACCTGGCGACTCCACACTCTGAAACTCCCAGATGACCAAATGACTCCACTGGTAGAAGGCCCTGAACTGATTGACCAGACACAGTGACCTCTTTCTTGATTTACAAACTTGATTCCAAGAATACAACGAAGATATGCCCCAATGAGTAGAGATCATATCCCTGGGTTTCCACATAAGATGCCCCAGGTGAATTGGGATGACAACCTGCCTATTTTTCAAGGTGAAAAGTTTGATGACCCTTTATTACATTGAAATAGTGATTTACAAATTTATGAAAAAAAAATAGTATTATTATTCCCCACTCTAATTCTAATCCCTTACATTTAAGTCTTCAAACAACCTCCTTATCATCTAATAATTTCTGTAGTGTCTAATTCCTTTATATTCTACTTGTAATCTTTCATCTAGTAGAACTTCCAAATCTTATGACTACATAAATAAGTGGATCCTCTCAACCTTTAACATTTTCGTCAACCTTTAACATTTTCGTTAACCCACTTAGGAAACATATACTTGATCTTGCATTTGTTCCGATGAAACTAAAACATTGTTGAGTTTCCTTTATTATCTTTTAATTTAATTAATATTATTTTTAATTAAATAAATACATATATATAGGTTGAGCCAAACTCATCTATAAAATATAAATTAAAATATAATTTCACTATAATAAAAACATAAAAACAAGATAGCCAATATAACAATCATACAAACATAAAGCCACTAACAAAAAAACCCAACTAAAGTACGAATATCACTGCCTCTTTCTGTCGGGGTGCAGCGCCATAATCCACTGTTCAACATATTTAGATTGTGAAGGTGGTGGCGGCAACAACATATCTTCCACTACTTCCCATTCTACATCATCTTTTGCTTTTCTCATCATCCTACTTGGCCCATCTCCACTCCCTGCAACAATCGACCTTTCATCTTTACACAGTTCGCTCTCCTGTAACTTGCTGGACGCTATTTCACCATCTGACGATGATGACTCCACGAGTAACCTCGCTCTTTCACACCTTAACTTTGTTTCTTTCAGAAAAGCTGCGGCATCTTTATCTCTGGAAGCGATAAATTCCAAAATCTTTTGAAATGCTTCGAAAGTGGAAACACCAGTAGGCAAAGGAATCGAAAATCAATTGAAAAAATAGGTAGTGAGACAAGCCACGACTCTTTTCAAAAGATGTATCCCTTTCATCACGTCCTCGGCCATAGCTTTCTGCCGATCAAAGTTCAACACAGATGCAACATCCAAAACACCTGAACTTTCTTTAGTGGCATGGGTAGAATTTTTTTTCCTATTTGGAAAGAAAAGAGGATAGTACTCCTTCTCATGCTTCCTTTGAGAGTCTGCAATATATGGAGTTCTTTGGCACACACGTGAACATGAACCTACAAAACCAGAATGAAGAAGCAATGGGGCATCAAGGTAACGGGCTACAAGATTCAAAAGCTGCACCATATACCCCAACGATACCCCAAGTTCTTTTGGAGTAACAAAATTTGGATTAAGACCTTGAGGCAACGGAACATTATAAATTTGGTCACACCACGAATATTCCCCACTACAACCTTCGTCTCTGTTTTTCCCATCCTTGGGCTTATGGACATGCTCAAGTGGGAAAATCTTGCAAAGTTGTTTTATTGCAACAGACTGATTTTGCAGAAGCTCCTCCTAGAGTGCTCTTAGAGATGATCTTTGGGCGCGAATTTGCTCTGAATGCAACTTCAACTCTTTAGCTTTTTTCTCCTTTAACACGACAGAGGCTTCAGCTAGTTTCTTCATTTTGGTATTTAATTCATTTGTTTTGTCCTCTACTTTAGATTTTGCTTGACAAAGTTGATTCTGCTTGAGACGAAGTGTCTCTTTTAAGTGATCAATCTTTTCAGCATGAGTCAGTCTCCAGTTCTGCTGCTCGACTGCTTCGCCGTTGGCTTTAAGCTTCTGGTCCAACCTTTTGTGTAACAAATCGCGTTCACGTTTTGCGGCATTGAGAAGCTCATACTTTTCCTTTAAATTTCGATTCACGCAAGCTGCACAAAGTGAAGGGGAATTTTCATTCCCACAGTTTCCACAAAAGTGAGTTTTCGTCTCCATTGATGACGAAATGGAAACACGAAAAATGTTCGTTGCCTCCCAAGCCTCTCGCAATATGACCCAATTACTGCTCTCGCTGACTAATGGAACAAGTGACGACTCGAAATTTATTAGTGTTCTGAAAAGTGGACAATTTAATGAATCTCATTAACATTAATATATATCTTTGTTAGTACATTACACATGGATGATCTATTTAGAAGGCCGACTTTGTATATCCTAACATGATATGGATATATGGGTTTCTTCCTTAAGCGTTCTCACTATGGATCTTGATTTCTCTCCTTCTAACTTGTAGTCAGTTTCTATGGCTTTTTCTTGAGCCATGTGGTGGGAAGTTAAAATAAAATAGGAGAATTCTTTATTTCCTTGCACAAACACTGAAGGAATTGGCCACCTACTCCAATGAAAAAACTCTGTATAATCAAATAGTATACAATTGATAATCACAATGTGACTTTTCCTCCACTCTAACTAGGAAATTAGAATTCCATGCATGACTAGAGTTATTTTTAGTAAATTGATCAATTAACTAAGATATCAGTGAGTTAACAAAAATTATAACTACTCAAGCGAACTCCTACTGACTCTATTCTAGACTGAGAGATCATATAATTAAGTTTAACTAACTATAACTCCACTAGATTGCTAGATTTTAGCAATCAACCCATGCACAACTCTACTTCTAGCCTACAAACACAAATCGATTGACCCAACTGAGTGATTTGGCCATGCCACTCTTTCTAACTACAACTCAAGTCATCTTGTTGATGTGGAAAATCGAATTTCTCCATTTGACTAAGGCACAAGTTAAATGAAGCCTTTTCTTGCTACAATTTAACACTCCCTCTTAACAAGAAAATGATTTTTCACAACCTGAATCTCAGTCCAGTGGAATGTACTGTAACACAAATAACACTCCCTCTCATTATTGTTGTTTTTGCTGCAACAACTGCATTTGAGAAGCATCCAAAATATTGAATCAATTGTGTCTCTGAGCTGCCACTGTCCCCTGAGTCTCTGACTGCTATTTTCACTCAAGATCTGACTGTATTAGATGACACTAATCCTTCTTCTACTGAATATTGTGGGCCCATATAACAAGGGTAATGATCCATGAGAAGGGTATACTACAATTGTTGTTGCTCTCCTATGGACCCTACCCAAATATTTGCAACTTTGGGACTAAGGATCTACATTGTCCCACCTTACTCCTATAGGTATAGTTGCATGTGGGCGAAATATACCTCTAGCTTGTAGATACTTTTAGCTCACACACCAAATTGTTTTAATTTTCAAGTAGCAACATGCTTCAAAAAATCTTTCCCCTTACTGAACATCACATCATATCCACGATCTTCAAGTACATCTACATAAACTAGATTTTTCTTCAGACAAGGCACATACATTACATCCTTTAGGTGAATAAGGGAGCCTAACTCCCTCTTAAAGGTGAAAGCTAATCCCTTGTGTACTATACCTTCTATCATCCCCACGATCTATGTGTAATTGTAAGTCCTTCTCCTCTAGGCTGCTAAAGAACTCCTTATTTCCTACCATATGATATGAGGCACCAGAATCTAGGTACCACTCACTCCCTCTTACTGTGCTTGTCGTGCAATCAATGAGGGTGAAATCCAACTAAAATTGTGATATGAGAGCATCTCCTCCCGCTCCTTCTATAGGATCCTTATTTGATTTTCTGTGTGGACTCTTGGTTGCATAATGTCCATACTCATGGAAGTAAAAGCATTTAATCTTACTTAGGTATTTCTTCTTTGCATGGTTCTAGCTAGATTTTTCCTCTCCTTAGGCCTTCTTTCCTTTGGATTTTTTCCTTTTTGAACTAGAGCATAATATTCTTCCTCATCAAATCTAGATGTGACATCGTCTAGTGTTTCTTCTAATATCCTCTTGCACCAAATCAAACCAATGTCTCTCCCAATTTGGTAGCTTGTCTCTTCCACTATTTAAATCCTGATATTTGTGCCAAGATTTTGGAAGGGCAAGCAATGCTAAGCTCACAAATTCAAATGAGGCCACATTTTCTCCTACTCCTCCAAGCTAATCTCGATCATAGGTGAATATGGATAGGTACTCAGGAATGGTTTGATTTTTGTACATGCAAATGCTCCTGAGTTTATCTCTCAATGAAAATTTCTTGTCATCACTGCTGCTTTGAATAGATCTGTGAGAGTTTTCCACATTGCAAAAGGAGCCCCCTTTCCATGCAAGTTTAAAACCACATGATCTCTAACACCCTCAAGAATAATCCTTCTGCCTCTTGTTGTGTATTTCTTCCACTTAGCAAGTGTTTTTTCCTCTGATGTTGTTGGTTTTGGAATTGTGTGTATTTCCATACTCCATTTTCATCCATAACAACTTCCATCCTATATTTTGTTGTGTAACCAGCTCCAAAAATAGAAGAAAAGAGATATCAACGCCTTAGAAATAAGCCACTTTGAGGGGGCAACCTCCAGTACATTACATAAATGAACAATTCTTGGATGATACAATTTACAAAACCTCCTTTCTATATATAGGAGTCCATGTGGCCATAATGTAATCCTAGTGGGCCACAATGTAATCCTAGCCGACCTAACAATAATAATTTAAGGGCACAATAATAACAAAATGGGGGTTACAAGGGTACAATAATAAAAATAATGGGGTTACATTAATAACAACAAGGGACTATACTAGTAATATAGGGACCTAACATGCCCCTCTCCTTCAAAAAAGTGTTGTCCTCAATCCTTGAGTAGCTCTGGGTGCTTCTGTATAAACTTCTCATCCTCCCATGTGTTAGCCCCCTGTAAATTTTTTGACAGGAAAAGTAAGGGGCTAATTTGTTTCTGAGCCTTCAATGAATGCATCTCCCCAGAGACACATCATCCTTGAAGTCTCTTGAGCTTTTGCCTTGGATATTCCCCTCTGCTGATCCCCATTATAAAGACCCTTTGATTGCAAAATTTGTGCTCTTGAAGGCCTTCAGATACCCCCTTGTACCCCTGCAGAATGCCCCACTCTTACCTTGATTTTCCCCTTGTCAATTTCCCCTCTAATCTCCTAAATCTCCTCAAAAATCCCTTTTAAACCTTCCAAATACACTTTATGCGGTTTAAATCCCCATTTCCCCTCTATCGTTACCCAATTCCGTCCTCCAATTGCATTAAAAATGGCCTAAAACCATATTCTTCATATTATGAGGCCTAGCCCCTTCTCTGCTAGCCCCGTAACCTTTCTCTCCATGTAACCTTGCGCCATGACCAAGCGCCAAAGCTAAAGCACTTAGCGCGTTTCGTATCGGGGGCAACAGTAGCCGTTGATCTTCACAGAATAGACGGCAATCGCCGCCCCCGCAGCTTCCACCGTGCAACTCGTCCACCGCCCATTGTCGCATCCCCACTGTCCACTAACTCACTAGATCAACGGTTCGCAGCTCATCCGGATCGGGCATGATTTAAACCGTTGATCCACACAGATCTGACGATGCAGAATCCGCTCGCCACGGTGGTCCCCGCCTGCTTTCACTGTTCCAAAACCATATGGTTTTCATCACACCATTAATAAGGGTCGGGCGGTATTTTCCCATCGACCAGCGATTCCATACACCTTTAGACACGTGGCTTCTGTACGATTGCAAAACTGCTATCCCATCGCACGTTATTGTTCGATACAGGACGCACAGCGATATTCACATCAGCCGTTAGATCTTGAGAACTTCATCTGACGGTCATCGATCAACGAAGCTGCGCGGGGTTTAACCCATAGTCTTCGTACCTCTGGCCCACTAATCATCGTCCCCCACCGCATGTTCAACCGTTGATCTCCTCTCAGATCCGACGGTCCACATTCAATTGCCCCCGCTGTTGACTATTCCGCCATCACCCGGTTGTCCACGTCATTCTTCTAGGTGTCTCCTCTGTACATTCGTCCACCCCCGTGACATATATCCATTCCAAGGTCAAATTTCATTGTTTTTACATTAAATTTTCTGCTCCGACGTCTTTCCATGCAGTTCCCGTTGTGCCACGTTTTCCCCATAGTAGCCTCTGCATTCGTTATCTTCATCCACACCACGCTGCCCTGGTCACAGTCATCCATACCCCCTCCCCAGTCATGGATTTCATAACTTGTTCGTGTATTTTGCAGGGTTTGAGGCAGTGAAGGCCGCCATGACTTGCACACGCTATCACAGTAACCAGAAAACGCCGAAGAAGACCGCGTGCAGAGGCAGAAATCATGAAGGAAAGGTCGAGGTGGTCCTACGACATGACTTACATTAAAGGAGTAGAGTTTAACTCTGAGAAAATGTCTCGGTGCCATTAACACACAGGTTTCACAGCCAGAGATTTAAATGGAGCAGCAGAGAGCTTAAGGCACGCAAATGAAGGTATTTAAGCCTTATGCTCAGGGATTTAAAGGTAAAGCATCAGATTGAAGACCCATGGATCACGCAGAAGATTCAGCACAGAAAATTAGTATATCAGGGTTTCTACATCAGCAGAATGTTTTCTCCATGCAAGGACAGAGTTCCCATGCAGCTTTTATTCTACACCATGTTCCTAAAGAAATTTCCACCCTGACAATAGTCCTACACTGCCAGTGCATTAGTTATACGGTATGGCAGATCCCATCGTTGTCCATACACCTCGGTTTACTCGCTAGAATTCTACAAAAGGCTACAGAAAGTACATCAAAGACATACCCTAAGTAAATTGCAGCCTGATGAAGATCACTTCTCCATCTGAAAGCGTAGAAGATAAATGCTCAGAATTAAATCCAAATGGAGCCTCGGCCCTCCTACTGTTTTAGAGATTTAATGTTGCATTTAAGTTTTCAACTACCATTGTTATTCTTTCTCCTATAAGAATTCCCAAGATCAAATTGTAAAGGGTTGTTGTTCGGCTACTGCCGTTGTAGTTAGAGGGATCTTGTTTTGATTGTTAGAACAGTTCTGGGAGAAATAGTAGAGTAGTTTGTATTGTAGTAGGCTGGGAGGAGAAGTTGGGATTGTAACAGTCATTGAGCTCAGTGTATGTGACTGGTTTTGCATCAGTTAATCAAAGCACATTTCACAGAATCCTGGTCTATTACTATTGGTGATATTTTCTAACTCTGTTTATTACATTTCATGATGTTTCATTTTCTTCTGGCTTGCATCAGAAATATGGCATAGGATTTACCCTCGTTAGGTACCCTATGTCTCTGCTCTCCTTTCCTTTAATGTTTTTCTGCTAAATGTGTTATCTAAAAATTGGTTTCGGTTAATTTAACTAGTGTAGTAGTTCCTTATGCTGCTAGCTGATGTATGAATTAAATGAATCTGTCCTTAGATGTTTCTTGTTAGGTTTAAGCTGGAAGATTTGGGAACAGTGGGGATTAGAGTTAGCCCTGTCCACTAGGATCCTTGTGCGACCAGCTAGCCTTTCTAAGAACTCTTTGTTAAACTTATCTCTGTTTTTCCTATGGAGCATGCTAAAGTTGACCTGGAGTTAAATGACCTCTGGTCCGATCTATAAGCTGCCTCTTTGTCCCTCCTTCGAAATTTGCCTTTGAGTATGTCCAAGCAGGTCTGGAGTTAAATGACCTCTGGCCTGATCTATAGACAGAAATTGGGTTGCTTTCCTTCTTTCGTCTTCTTCCCTTAATGTTCCATCCCACCATCTAATATAAAGATCCTTTGGTATTAGATGACTTGCCCTTTGGAAGCCTTGGCTAGCTGTTGCATGTAATTACCTTTCATGACTCCATAGCCCAATGGATGGCACTTTCTTGACCTATCCTCTTTGCTAAAACATCCTGCTGCCTTGTTCCTTTTTCTCCCATTACTTTCTCAGTCTATGATCTCATGACCAACCCAGCAACCAACCAACCAAATAATTTTAAACCCCCCTTTGTGCTTCATAACTAGCCTAACATCTCATTTGAACTTTCAAAGATATATCATTCTTTGTTTTATTGGAGAGATCCCTCTCCGGGTCCAGGAGGGCTAGATCCTAGGGCCCCAAAGCGGTTCTGATGTGGTCTCATCTTTTGGCCTTGCCAATCTGGCCAAAACATGGGAACCCCAACACCATGTAGAATCTTCAATGGGTAAGCTCTTCCACTTGATGAGATACTCTGAAATTGATCTATTCCGCAGCTGTCGAGTTCTTGTTTCCGTGACCGCTTCAGGTTCCAATATGATTTTTCCTTCCTCATCAAGTTCTGGCAATATTGTTTGAACTGGAAGATTTTCACCCATAACCTTCTTTAAGCATGAAACATGGAAAACTGGATGCACTCGCGAAGAATCAGGAAGCTCCAATTTGTATGCCATAGTACCAATCTTTTGCAACACATTGTAAGGACCATAGTACTTTGGCGATAATTTATTATCCTTCTTAGCTTGCTTGAGGGACATTTGTTTATATGGTTGTAGCCGTAAAAATACCCAATCTCCTACATCAAAATTTCTCTCGCTGCGATGTTGATATGCCTGTTGTTTCATTCGATTTTGTGCCAAATTCAGGTTATCCTTTAAGAGTTGGAGAACTTCTTGCTGATGCTCGATGTGATCTTCCACTGCTTGAACCTTCGAATTTTCCTTTAAAGATGATGTGATGGATGGTGGATGATATCCATAAAGTGCCATAAATGGGGTCATTTTTGCTGCAGTATGGAAGGAAGTGTTATACCACCATTCAGCGAGAGGTAACCACTTGACCCATTGTGTTTGTTTATCAGATATAAAACGACAAAGATATCCTTCCAAACATTTATTTAATATCTCAGTTTGACCATCAGATTGAGGATGATAAGATGAGCTATGAGCTAATTGAGTACCCAAACAAGAAAATAACCCCGTCAAAAAATTTCCAGTAAAAATGGGATCGCTGTCGCTCACAATAACCGTTGGGCTTCCATGTAGCTTTTGAATTCTATCCATAAAGGTAGTAGCAAATGTACTTGCTTTAAATGCATGAGATAATGCACAAAAGTGTGCATACTTGGTAAGTCTATTAACTACCACCATGATGACACTCTTTCCTTCGGACTTAGGTAAACCTGTGATAAAATCCATTGAAATCTCCTCCCAACGTTGACTTGGAATGGATAAAGGTTGTAGAAGTCTCGGGGTCTTAATTGTCTCAAATTTATTCTGTTGGTAAACCAAACATTCCACCACAAACTTTTGAATATCAGATTTAAGGCCATCCCAAAAAAATTCTTTCTTCACCCTGTGGTAAGTTTTTAAAAATCTTGGGTGTCCTCCTAAAGGAGAAGTGTGCAATTCCAAAAGAATCTTTTGTTTTAGTTGGGAATTCTTACAAAGATATAAGTGATATTTGTACCATAAGGAATCATTTTTCCAACTAAATGTATCAGATGTACTAGGATCTTGCTGCAAATTTTGAATGAGTGTCCATATATCTTTGTCCTTCTTCCATTCATCTCTTGCTTCAGTTATCCAATCTGGTTGGATAATAGAAATGGCACAAAGCAATGCTTCCACCTCTTCATTCTTTCTTGAGAGTGCATTTGCAACAACATTAAGCTTTCCTTTTTTGTAGATTATTTCAAAGTCAGAACCCAACATCTTTGTGACCCATTTTTGTTGCTCTTCTGAAGATAGTCTTTGTTCCAAAAAGTGTTTAAGACTATCATGATCAGTTTTTACCTTGAAGTGTCTTCCCATTAGGTAAGTTCTCCATTTCTTTAGTGCATGCAATATTGCTAACATTTCCTTCTCATAAATGGGTTTCTGTAAATGCTTTTCCTTCAGCTGATATAAGTTCCTTTACTTTGCATCTGGTTTCTCATTTTCTTTAAAATTTTGGGTGAACTCTACATGGTAATTGGGATGGTCTCTAACCCTTATCTTATGTTGATAATTAGCTTTGGTTTGTCTTATGAGCCTGAGACGGCGTCTTAGTCTAATTTCAATTAGATATCTTTTGGGTACTTCTGTCTTTATGGTTATTTTGTGGATTCTTGTGTCTCTCAGTTGGGTGGGCAAGATTTGGGTTTGGTGGTGGGTACCCTTTTAAAGGTGTTTGCGCTTTTGGGCTTCCAGTTTGGGTTTGTAACCAGTATGTTTGTGTGTCCAATTCTTTTACATGTGATTATGTTCCTAGGTGCTTCCTCTGGTAGAAGCCCCCAACAAGGTCTTAGGTTGGTGGGTGTGTTTTTTTAGCAGTGGTCTCATTTTTAATTTCCCAGACCCATAAAATAAGGTCGGTAGTCCCACGGGATAGAAGGTTGTTGGATAATTTTGGACTTCCTGTTGCTCTGATGAGGTTCAAAGTGTGTTGGGAGGTGGTGCAGCTCAGAGTGCATCTAGAAGTTTTGTTGTTCGGTGGTGTTCCTAGCCTTGAATCACATCCCTGGGTCATGCGACCTATGATGCACAATTCCTTATCCAAACCCCTGAAGAGGGGAGCTTTGGATGGCCGGTGGTGTAGGCCACGAAGTTAAGAGCATGAACAAGGTCACAGTAAATATGCTAAAAGTGTGGTTCGGGCAGCCTTTGGGGCCCTTGGGGGAAAGGCTGGTGTGAAATCAGCTCGAGGTGGTCGTGTGACAAGGAATGGTAAATCGGGAAGTGGGACTCACAAGGTTGGAGAAGGTGGGCAAGGCCGGCAACGTCGACCAGGGCGTGTATGGGTTGTTGGCCATCAATGGTGTTTTTTGGCATGCCAAGACATGGTCTATTCAATTATAGATCACATGGAAATGTAAGATAAGGCTAGGAAGGAAGAACACAAAGTTTTTATTGCCACGCTCAACCAACTGCATTAATTTCAATACCATGTGAGGGAAAGGATCGTGGTGGTTTGGCGTGGTCAGAACCTACTATCTAAAAAGGTGGAAACGCTGGAAAAATGGATGGCACATTTTGAGAAATATGTTCAGTGCCCTTATCACCCCCTCCTCCTCGAGGGACTGGGCCATACAACTCTACATCTATTACCTCTGATGATTGAGCATGGTTATAGGTGTTCTGCAAGTCCTGTTCGTCTTTTGGTTCTTTTGGCATGTTAACTTATGGATTGTTTCCTTATTTCTACTTATGTTTATTTTCCATGTGGTACTAGATGTAGTCGACAAACCCGGTCGGGGTGAGGCTACTTCCCTTTTCTTTATCCATATACTCAACTTTTGATGAATGAATAAAACCTTGATTTCCATAACAAAAAAAAAAATCAAACATAAAAAATAAAAAACACAATTAATTTAAATAATAATAATAATAACAATAACAATAAAAATAAAAATACAAAAACATTGAAACTATTTTTTTTAAATGAAATAAAAATACATTAAAAAAAATCCTTAAAAAAAGGTTAAAAAAACACATAAAATCAATAAAAATAATTATAATTAAATTTAAATAATAATAATAAAACTAAATTAAAAAAAAAACATTTAAAAAATTACAATTAGATAAATAAATTAAAAATCATGGCCCCTCGCCCAGCCCAGCAGGCCGTGGGCTGTGGCAATCCGATTCCAGCAATCAAATTGCCATGGCCCAGGGGCTGCTGGTTTGGGCATGGGGAGACGAAGCGAGCACCCCACGGGCCCTGGGTTGTGGAAATATGATTCTTAGAATCATCTTGCCACATCCCAAGGCTCGTTGGGCGAGATGAGGGGGGGAAGGAGTTAGTTCCAATTACGCCCCCCTAGTGGCCCAATGAACCTAAGGTTGTGGAAATCTGATGCCTGAAACCAGATTTTCATGACTCAGGGCCTGTTGGGCTGCTGGGTTGGGCGGGGACGACGAATTTTAATTTTGTAAGTTTTTTATTTAATTTTAATGTTTTTTTAATAGTTTTTAATTTGTGTTTTTTTTTAATGTTTTTATTATTTTGTATGTTTTTTATTTTATTTTAATGTTGTTTAATTTTGTTTGTTTCTTTTTTAATTATCATATATATATATATATATATATATATATTTGTTAATATTTTAATTTTTTTCTTAAATTATATATTTTTTGAAATATTTCTTAAATTATACTTTTTTAATCTAGCATCGAGCTTCTCAAGGACACAGGGAAGGGTTATGACCAAGCTTCAAATTAATTGTTCAATCATCTGTAACCCTAAGGCTCCAAATTTAGTGGTATCTAAAGCATATTTTCTCTGCATCATTGAAGGACAGAATTTGTAACCAAAGGCCACATTTATTAAACCCATTTAATGTATTCTTTTAAACAATGAAAGGCATACTCCAGTGCAGTTTAAGTAAGGTAGTATTGCATTTGTTCATAAATTTGTGGAGGATTAACCTATGCTAAGAGTTTATTTAACTGATACCTTCAACGAAGCACATCCAATTTAACAAAAGATATATACATTTGTGGTTCTGTGATATATACAATGCAGGCTAGGTGGTCTCCTCAAACATTCCAAGTGCATCAATTTATCTCTCTCTTCCTTTTATTAAATTATATTTGGGTAAAATATGAGTACTTCCCCTCATATTTACAAGCATTCCTCTAGTAGAGGTAGGCCAAGAAAAATTACGCTAGAGAGTCTCTACGAGCACATTGAGTTCTTAGAACAATGAAGGGAAGAAAGAGACAAGCAATATAAACTAGAATTATCCAAAATTCTTACATAACATAAATTTTAATTATCCACAATGCTTACCAATAACTACAAATCATTAGAAGATAAAATTTTAACATTCGAGACTAAAATTCAAAAAATGAAAGATAGGACGCAATATTTAGAACATCAAAACAATAAATGGCCAAGGAAATTTCACCTTGAGATATGAGATTAAAGCTCTACAAGAAAAACTAGATGATAACTCAGCCCTAAGAAGCACAACGAGTCAAGTTGATAGTAAACCCATAAAAGAAGAAATAAAAAAATTAATTGAATTGGATCATGAACGACACAAAAGAGCCCTAAACCTTATCATTGTTGGTATAAAAGAGCAAGAATATGAGGACACATTAACAATAGTAAAATAACAATATAAAACCCACTAACAAATTCAAACAACATATCTAAGAGAAGCACAAAGGGTGGGAAAGATTCTTGAGCATAAGCATCGATTAATTTGTGTTAAGGTAAATTGCAATGACCACAAATTAGATATACTTAGAAAATATCCTAGTCTAAATGGGTCATGAATATTTATAAATCAAGATCTTATTCCATACGACCACGTTCAACTAAGGAAAGAGGTACAAAAGGTAAAGGAGGAAAGAAAGGAAGGAAAATGGGAAATCATTAGAAATAGAAAAGTTATTATTAAATATAGAGTCCAAAATAAAAGCGATAAATAGGAACTAAGAACACTTCAGATCCTCTTCTGGAATTGTCATGGTTTTCCATGGCGCAAAGGTCCTATGTTAATTTGGATCTTAAGTGATACTAATATTACTCTCTTAGTCGAAACCTGGGAGCATGATGAATTTAGGGTTCCCCACATTGATGGGTTCACACTTTGGTCTACCTGGAATAAGAGATCATCTCACCGGGGGGTTGGTGGTATAGCTTGTTATATCAAAAAAAAAAATTTCTTTCCACATGTGGCTTCATAAGATTGACCCCCTTAATCTGTACGATTGGATTGACATCTCTTACTCTAATATCAATGGAATATTACTTGCAACTTGCTACTTCGCTCCCTTCAACTCTAATTTCTATAAGAAGAATAACCTAAATAAGGATTGTCCCTTCATTAACTTAGAGTTTGATATCCAAAACCTAAGGAATGAGGGAAACATTTTCTTTCTCAGGGACTTTATTGCTTGTACTGCCAATAACCAAGCTACTCTATTAAGTAATACCTCTAACCCTAACCCTTATGGCTTGATGAGGATTGTGCTCTCACTAGTAAATTCCAAATAAATTCTAAAGACAATACCGAGAACCTTTTTGGCACTAAGATAATTAATATTTGGAGTTCCCAAGACCTGATTATTTGTAATGAGATTAATAAGTGGCCTTCCTCTGGCCACATAACTTGTATTCATGGGCGTGGCAGCAGTGTTTTGGATTATGTGATATTTGATACCCAGGTTTCTCACCGTATTGTTAATTTTGGCCTCTTAAACGACCATGAGTCTCACTCTAACCATGGAAATCTCTCCTTAACCCTTAACCTTGATATGTACATAACCACATGCATATGAATGATGAGGGTCCAACACACATGCAATTTGAGAAAGGCAAAGCATATCTCTTCTTAAAAATTTTAATGAAAGATCTAGGTTCCTTAACATATAATGACAACATTGATCACATATACCACAATTTTACTACTATCCTCTCCACTACCATTAATAACTTCTCTAAGGAGGTATTATATAATAAGAATAATAGGACTTCCAACACATGGTATGACAATGATTTTAAATTCCAGGAAAGCGATTAGAGATGCTCCCAATGAAACCGTTAAGGATGATAAAATCAAAGTGTACAGAGATCTTATCAAAAGGAAAAAGAGAGAGTATAAAAACAAGAGGCAAGATGATCTCCTTAACCTCTCTAAATTTGAGCCGAGAAATTTCTAGAGGAAAATTATTGTCTATAAATCGAAAGGAATTAATTCAATCCCCTTAAAGGATTAGGATGTCTATCATAGGAATCTCTATGACTCCTCAAACACCATGAGTTACATCAAAATTACTCCTATAGAGGGAGATACCGTTTCTTTGGAAGACGTGGAATCCTAGATTAAGAAGCTTGCTAACGGGAAAGTTATGGATATTGAAGGGTAACAAGATGAAATTCTCAAAATTGGAAGGTCCATCCTCACTCTGCGTTTACACAATCTCCTTAAATTGGAAGTAAAACAAGGCTTCCCTAAGCTATGGACATAAAGATTCTCGCGCCTATATTTAAAAGTGGGGATAAAAACATTCCTTTTAACTATAAGACTATCATGATTAGCCACTCTTTAGCCAAGCTGTATGGGGTCATTCTAGAAAATAATATAAGCACTTGCCTTGAAATCCATGGTAAAAGATCCACTGGGCAAGCTGGTTTTAGAAGAAACCACTCTATGATTGACCACCTTGTCACTCTTAAGAAATCACTCTTATGATTGACCACTTATGTCTTGATGCCATGCATGACCTCCTCTGCCAAGACGATTTCTCTTTCACTAGTATAATTCAAGATAATCACCCAAGTTCAGGATTAAGGTATGTTATTGCTCTCCCAATCCTCTTCCTTGATTGTTATGAGACTAATCGATTAGATCTACAAAAAATATTAAATTTTCTATCCTTGTTTTGTCACAGATCTCGATGCAAATTGTGGAGAAACTCATATGTCCATGAAATTGGGGGGGATTTTTTTCACAAGGTACTCTTACTGTGAATTCCTGTCGACATGCATCGGCCACATAATTTATTATTGTGCTAGTGCATGTCATTTGCACAAGGCTTTAAGAGATAAAGTCGCGTGTTTGGTTATCCATTTGACAATTTTATCATCAATCCTTTGGATAACCACAACATCCCAAAGATATTTGGGAGGGGCTTGAAATGTAAATGGTTTCCTCAAAAATTTGAACACTAATTAGGGTTAGAACCAAGGCTATACTTAACTTTTCTCGATTTGTTTTGATCAATCTCATGAGCGATACCCACTCTGTCATGTGAGATCCTCGTGACAGGTTGAGAGCCTTGAGGTCATCTATGGTTGCTTGGCTCAAATCCTAATAATGTTCCTCACTTCGTCAGTTTTCCAGCTTTCCCCATGCAATAATTAGAGTTTTGTGTGAAAAATATGACATACACGGCAAGGGATTGGAAACAACCTATATGAATTGGCCTAAATAAGACAAATCCCTTAGAATATATATTGGTTAATCAAAAGGTAGGCTAGGCCACTACTTTAACTATGGTTTCCATAGCTCTTAAAAATAACTGACCAAAGTGAAGAGCCTTCAACATGAGCGATATGAAAGGTCGCTTTCTTCTGTCATAAGCGTTTTTGCACAGGGTTTTCCCCATTCCCTAATTAGAGGCTTGTGTGCATGGTACAAGGCTTTGATTAATTAAGAGCACGTGAATACAAAAAAATTTCGTCTATAAATGATTGCTTCAAATGAATCTTCTATAATTCATTTAAATTGCAATAATGATATTGAGAAACTTTTAGATAAGGAGATATAACCTTATTTAAACTAAATATATAAATTATGATCATGTAAGTGATTGACACAAGAAAAGGTAAATATAGAATGTTGAAAAATCAAACCGAATAATTTGAATCACTTTTAATCAAGGAAAAAGGATGCAAACCACCAGCCTCATCATCTCTTCAAGTCATCTATAAGCAAAGAGTGTAAAAAAGGTTTCATATTTTACTATATAACACCCGTAATAATTCTAATACCATTTTAAAAAATTCTTTAAACCCATTTGTAGATTTGTAGAAGGTTTGTAGCCTAGTTCCAATCATGCACGAGTGACATTGGCACAAGTGAATGGCACATTACCATTCCCTAGAATATTTATGCAACCAAAAGGCCGCAAATACCCACATATGCAGAAACTTTAAACTGCCTACCCGTTCCCAAGATTTAGTACTCATAATAGAGTATATGTTCCAATTTTTCCACAATTGGATAGGTTCATAAAACCCTTCTTATTCCACACCGATCCTTCACTTACGCGCTTAAACCTTTAACCACTTCTCTTGTCGTACGTGACTGCTTCACTGCGCAATCCCACATCGCAAACCTCCATTTTTCAAATCACAAAACTTACCATTTTTCACTTCGAAAAACTTAGCAGTTCACACGTTGCTGATTTTAACCTCTATCGTTAACTAATTGTGCCATATCGCATGCGATATGCGATATGTGTGTGGACCCCGCCGGCACGTGGCTCCTCTCTACTACATCGCAACATATACCATTTAGCTTGCGATGGCTTAACAACCTACAGGTAAATATAACGATCGCTAATTGCGAAATCGCACTAGGTTGCGATTCAACCTCCACCGTGGATCTATGTCAGATCTAACGGTTCCGCTACACCTTTGTTGATCGCCTTCGCATCACAACACAAATAACTTACATGTCAAGTCTTAATATGTAACTAAAAGAATCACCGATTGCAATGTACACCTGGCGGCTCCTCCCGACACATGTCTACTATGCAGTTTTCCAAACTTACTTTGCGAAGTAATCTGGGTTGTCGACCTTACTCTGATCCTTGCCATCCGATATCTTCCTTTGGGAGTCTTTAAAAGATTTGATGCCTTAGTCTTTTTCTCCTATTTCTTTGACGGCCACTGCTCTGCATCTCCATTTCCTTTACGCTATCCTTCTTGATCTTGTTCGGTATTTAATTGCACTAATCTCTCATGAGCTTTGACTTCTATTCATTAGCTCAGATATTTGATGTTGCCGCCCACTTTTATATGCTTTCTCATTCTCGAATACAGAACACCTTTCTGTATTACTTCCCCGAATCAGGAATTTGGATTTTTTTCCTTCTTGAGTTGTATCCAATTTATAATTACTTAAGATTGGAATCACACATGATTCTACCCAGCCATTAAGTCCTTTGTCACTTAGAAATACTTATGCATTCATTGAGCATTCATCAAAATTCATACAACTGGGGTTTATTACACAAAAACCAAATTTTCTTATTACGGATCACTCAGCTTGTAAAAAGACACAATACAATTGCATAAATACAATTTCTCATTAATAAATGTACATATACAAAAAAAACTTGTTTACATATAGTATTTGGCCTGCTACTCTCTTTTCATGGCCTTCTCTTCTTACAAAGAACCCTCTCTATCTCTCGGCTCTCGCCTCTCTCTCTTGGCCTGATCTTCTTTATTAAATTTGACCTCTTCTCTCCACAGCTCTTGTCTCTCTCTCTCTAGGCGTGATCTTCTTTCTTTTATTTTTCCTCCTTTTCTTTAAAGCTCACAATTGGATTTATAACACAATTTAGAGCTTATCCAACCCTCACTCAACTCCTAAAACTTGTAACTGAATTCTATTTTTAAGGAAATCCTAATTTATGACTTCTCTATCTTCTTAGCATAAACAACAGATATTCTCTCTAATATCCCATTTCTTAAGGGGTTTTTTTACATTGGCTCAACACTCATTGACACCTAATCACTAAGCATATTCCCTACCAATTCCCACTAAGAAATAAAACAATTTTTACATGAGTTTTACAATGGTTCCTCCTGTTAGCCCCCTGTAAATTTTTTGACAGGCAAAGTAGGGGGCTAAATTGTTTCTGAGCCTTCAATGAATGCATCTCCCCTGAGACACATCATCCTTGAAGTGTCCTGGGCCTTTGCCTTTGATAATCCCCTCTGTTGATTTCCATTATAAAAGACCCTCTGATTGCAAAAACTTGTGCTCCTAAAAGCCTTCATTTTCCTCTTGTACCCCTACAAAATATCCCTTTTCATCCCTTTTTCCCTTTGTCAAAGTTCACCTTTATTACCCCCCAATTTCCCCCCTAAACCTTCTAAATCATTCCTATGCCCCTCTTAAACCACACGTACACCCTTGGTTTAGTTGTATAAACCCTCATTCTTTCTATCGTTACCTTTGTTTGGCCTCAAAATGCATTAAAATAGCTTAAAAACCCATTTTCCACATTATAATAGGCCTTAGCCCCTTTCCGCTAGCCCCCGCACCCCTTCCTCCACATGATCTGGCGCTGGAACCACCCGCCAGCACTGAAAAGAACCTATCTCCAATGTGCATCGGGTGCAACGTCGACCATTGATCTTATTGATCGGATGGTTATCGTTGACCCCACAACCTTTCGCGTTTCCCCCGTTATAACCCCGACAGGGCAATTGCTGTCCATCTAAACTGTGATCTGACAGTTCAGAGTCTGCCCGCCCCTATGGTCCCCACCAGCGCGCCCGTCCGAAAACAACTCGGTTTTCATCGCAACACCATCCGAGAGCTGGCGGTATTTTCCCTTCGCCCAGCGATTCCATACGGCAATCGACATGTGGCTCCTGTACGGTTTCAAAACCGCTTGCCCATCGCGCATTAAATTTTGACTCAGGATGCCCAGTGATATTCATATCAGTTGTTAGATCTCGGGCGCCTCATCCGATGGTCATCGCTCATCAAAGCTGCGCACGAGTTAAACCATCTCGACCGTACCCCTAGCCCACCGTCCATCGCCCTCTGACGCATCAACCACCGTTGATCTCCGCCACGATCGGACGGTCCAGATCTGTTTGCCTACTGTTGACTATTCCACCACCGCCCGGTCCTACCACGTCACCCCCACATGCACCCGTCGTACGTCATCCCATGCATCGCATATATTTGTGAAAATTTCGTGTTTTTTTAAGGTTTTTCATTCGTATTTTGCTCCGCAGACCACCAACCTCCACCAGAGCATTTTTTGCCATTTCTCTGCATTTTTTCCTCCATTTCATCATCTGCACAGCCATTTCCTCCATCCACACTTCCTCCATCATTCCCGCCCATGGATTTCTTAACAAGTTTTATGTTTTGCAGGGTTTCAAGCGGGGAAAACCAATATGGCTCGTTACCTCTGTCACAGTGGTAGAAATTGCAGAACAGGTCATGTACAGAGATACATTTAAGGAAGATAAGGCCTGGGAAGGTGATGGACGCGACTGCATTTAAAGAACCGGGCCGAAAAATCTGTAAAGCTTCCGCAGAGCCATTAAAGCACAGACTTTGCAGGCTGGGATTATAAATGGGAAAGTAGAGAGTTTTAAGGCAAGTAATTGAAGACTTTGAGCCTTTTTCCAGTGTTTAAAGGGCAAGGTACCAGAATTGAAGACCTAGTGGATCGTTCAGATGGTCCAATGCACTGAAATATAATACCATCAGGGTTTCCGTATCAGCAGAACGTTCTTCCATGAAAGGACACGGCACACATTATTGTTTCAGTCGACTTTGTGTCCAAATGAAGATTTCTGCCCTTTCAGCAGTCCCACACCATCAGAAGCATTTTTTACATGGTATGGCAGACCCTAACATCATTATTATGCCTATTTATGCAATTCACCAGAGCACGGCAACGAGTACCAAAGAAAAATGCTCTGATTAAAATCAGATGGGGCCTCGGCCCTCCTACTGTTTTAGATTGTTTATGCTGCATTTAAGTTTACAACTACCATTGTCTTTCTTTCCTCCTATAAGAATCCAAAAGAACATATTGTAAAGGGTTGTTGTTGGGCCGTTGTTGTTCGGCTGCTGCCATTGTAGTTAGAGGGATTTAGTTCTGACTGTTAGAACAGTCTTGGGAGGGATTAGCAGAGTAGTTGTATGTAGTAGGATGGGAGAAGAGATTTGGATTGTATTCAACCATTGAGCTCTGATGTGTATGACTGGTTTTGCATCATTAATCAAGTACATTTCACAGGATCCTGGTCTATTACTATTGGTGATGTTTTCTTACTCTGTTTATTGCATTTTCATGTTGTTTCATTTTCTACTGGCTTGCATCATAATATTGGCATAGGATTCACCCTTGTTAGGTGCCCTATGTTCGTGCTCTCCTTGCCTTCAATTTTTTCTGTTAAATATGTTATCTAATGATTGGTTCCAACTAATTCAACCAGTGTAGTAGTTCCTTATGCTGTTAGCTGATGTATGAGTTAACTGGTAATCTGTTTTTAGATGTTCTTGTTAGGTTTAAGCTGGAAGATTTGGGAACACTGGGGATTAGGGTTAGCCCTATCCACTAGGATCCTTGTGCGACCAGTTGGCCTTTCTAAGATCTCTTTGTTAAACTTATCTTTGTTTTCCCTTTGAGTATGTCCAAGCAATTTTGGAGTTAAATGACATCTGGCCTGATATATAGACAGAAATTGGGTTGTTTTCCTTCTTTTACTTTCAATCCTTAATGTTCCATTCCATAATCTATCTAAAAGATCCTTTAGTGTAGATAACTTTCCCTCTGAAATCCTTGGCTAGCTGTTGCAAGTAATTCTCCTTTCATGACTCCATAGCCCAATGGATGGCACTTTCTTGACCTATCCTCTTTGCTAAAACACCCTGCTGCTATGTTCCTTTTCTCCCATTTCTTTCTCAGTCTATGATCTCATGACCAACCCAGCAACCAACCAACCAAATCATTTTAAACCCCCATTTGTGCTTCATACCTAGCCTGATACCTCATTTTGAACTTTCAAAGATATATCATTCTTTGTTCTATGGAGAGATCCCTCTCCAGGTCCAGGAGGGCTAGATCCTAGGGCCCCAAAGTGGTTCTGATGTTGTCTCATCTTTTGGTCTTGCCAATTTGGCCAAAACATGGGAACCCCAACATAATGGTGACTCCGTTGGGGAGTTGAGTGCATTTCACCTTCAAAATCCCTAGGCACTCAAAAGACCCAAGATCTCTAGTTAGATTGGCATTCACATTGCTGATGGTGGACAGCAACCTGCTCCAAACAGTCAAATTCATCCACTTGGTAACTCCACACTCCATAACTCCCAAAAGACCAAATGACTCCATTGGTGGAGGACTCTGAACTGGTTGAGAAGAAGTAGTAGCCTCTTTTCAAAAGCATGAATCCAAACATGGACAGGGATACAAAGTATAATGCTTTGCATGATCAATTAAATGAATTAACATAAACGTTTGGTAAAGTGCTGGAAATGTACATGGCTAACCTGAATGCAAATGATGATAATTTCGAACAGCCCATGCATCTCCCAGAACAAGAACAAACTCAGGACCTAGAAGATGAGCAAGAAATGTATGATGCTCAAGAATCTATAGAAGATGAAGAGGAAAGTGATCAGGAATCGCCTAATTGCTTACCTGTGTCTTGTATTACGCTGACTAGAGAATATCAGAACCTAATAAAAAAGGCTAATAGGGAATGTTGCTTTGAGGAAACAAGGGACCACATAGAAGAGGCAGAATCTGATGTGGAAGAAGAGGCTCAAGAAAACATCCAGCCTCCAAATCAGCTAATACAAGAGAAATAGTACTGTTGCTCTTCTTCCCATGATAAGAGGGAAACCCCTCTTTTGACAGAAGAAGAGATTGATCAGATATTAAATCAGCAGTCCACCTCAAAAATATTCTATAAAACACACACTCTTGCCCAGTCATCTTATGAGTTTGATGATACAGATCCGGAAGACTCCTCTGTGGATCAGGACGAAGAAAGACCTGCTGAAAATCCAGGAGGTTTGGTGGGTGACATTACTTACAGTCATGATTTTCCTATTTATGATCTGTTTGATGATGAGTGTTTTCAAAGGGAAGCCGAGCTTGCAGGACCATCATCCTTAGATTTATGGGA
Source organism: Pinus albicaulis (assembly GCA_034641835.2). Lineage (NCBI taxonomy): Eukaryota > Viridiplantae > Streptophyta > Pinopsida > Pinales > Pinaceae > Pinus > Pinus albicaulis. The sequence continues at coordinate 9,778,173 of MU968501.1, read as the reverse complement.
GGAAGATCAGAGAGAAAAATTTCAGAGAAGTAATGAAACCAGTCAGCCTATCTATGATACTGATGGTGAGAGTTACAACAGTATAATAGCAGATGAAGATTCTTTGAATCTTCATTCTGCTTTACCACAGATCATCAGTGAGACTGGTAACTAGCAGCCTTCCTTTTCAAAAGATGAGGAGGAGAGAAAAGAAGAAGTTCTTGAGCAAGATGAAGAGAACGAGCCTTCTCTTGAAAAAGAGGAAGCAATGGAACAAGCCACTGCTCAAGAATACTTAGATATTTTCACAGAGTTCAGCCCACCAGAGCAGAATATATCAGAGCTCTGAGAGGACAACACTGCCATATATAATGAGTCCTCCAGTTCAGAAAACGAAGAATATGAAGGAGATTCTCTTTCTCAAGAGAGTCTTATTCTCCATCCAATGGAAGAAGAAGAGATCCTGGTTGAAGCCAGCCTACCAAATATTCATAACCAGGTATCATACATGATCCTTATGCACATTTCCTGCAAACATTTGAAGAAGGATCAAGAGTCTTTTTGAGAAAAATGTTGCAAACAGAAAGCAAATTTTTCAAAGCTGCTGTTATTGGACAAAAAGAGTGGGAGCTGCCCTGCCTATCCAGCCTGCTCAAGGCGTTGAGGAAGAAAGACCAGTCATGGGATCATTTGATGGATTGGTTTCATTGGAAGACAATGTTTGTAAGCTAGACTGGTAAATATTCTAGTTAGAGTAGGGTAGGTAGGAAAAGCTCAAATAAGCTCAGTCTGTGAGCATGTAGTTAGTTGTTTTAATTTCTGCAAGTTCCAGCAAGTCAGACAGTCTAGACCTGACTTGACTGTTTTCAATTTCTGCCTTAGAATGTAGAGAAGAAATCTGCTAGATAGTCTAATCCTAGCAGATAGTAGTGTAGGTAGAGAAGCATATGAGACCAACAGTCTAATCTGGTCTCATGGAGTTATAAGGGTAGAAATAGAATAGGTCTATTTTTTTCTGTGGAATAAATGATGTAAAGGGTCTGCTAGTCCAAATGCACCCTTAATGAAAAATGCTAGGATTGTAGTTTGGGTAGGGAGATTGTGTGGGAATGTTTTTGCTGATATAATGTCTTCAGGATGAGTGGCAGTTGATCTAAAGAAAGAAAGGGATGTGCCAAGCAGCAGGTCACTGGCCTACTCCAAAGATCTATTCTTTGGATTCTTGACTCCTTCAAGAAGAAGCCATCCCCATGTGGAGCCACTGTTAGCCCCCTGTAAATTTTTTGACAGGCAAAGTAGGGGGCTAAATTGTTTCTGAGCCTTCAATGAATGCATCTCCCCTGAGACACATCATCCTTGAAGTCTCCTGGTCCTTTGCCTTTGATAATCCCCTCTATTTATTTCCATTATAAAAGACCCTCTGATTGCAAAAACTTGTGCTCCTAAAAGCCTTCATTTTCCTCTTGTACCCCTGCAAAATATCCCTTTTCATCCCTTTTTCCCTTTGTCAAAGTTCCCCTTTATTACCCCCCAATTTCCCCCCAAAACCTTCTAAATCATTCCTATGCCCCTCTTAAACCACACGTACACCCTTGGTTTAGTTGTATAAACCCTCATTCTTTCTATCGTTACCTTTGTTTGGCCTCGAAATTCATTAAAATGGCTTAAAAACCCATTTTCCACATTATAATAGGCCTTAGCCCCCTTCCTCTAGCCCCCACACCCCTTCCTCCACGTGATCTGGTGCTGGAACCACCCGCCAGCACTGAAAAGCGCCTATATCCAATGTGCATCGGGTGCAACGTCGACCGTTGATCTTATTGATCGGACGGTGATCGTTGACCCCGCAACCTTTCACGTTTCCCCCGTTATAACCCCGACAGGGCAATCGCCGTCCATCTAAAATGTGATCCGACTGTTCGAAGTCCACCCGCCCCTATGGTCCCCACTAGCGCGCCCGTCCGAAAACAGCCCAGTTTTCATCGCACCACCATCCGAGAGCTGGTGGTATTTTCCCTTCGCCCAGCGATTCCATACAGAAATCGACACGTGGCTCCTGTACGGTTTCAAAACCGCTTGCCCATCGCTCATTAAATTTTGACTCAGGATGCCCAGCGATATTCATATCAGTCGTTAGATCTCGGTCGCCTCATTCGATGGTCATCGCTCATCAAAGATGCGCGCGAGTTAAACCATCTCCGCCGTACCCCTGGCCCATCGTCCATCGCCCTCCGACGCATCCACCACCGTTGATCTCCGCCATGATGGGACGGTCCAGATCTGTTTGCTTGCTGTTGACTATTCCACCACTGCCCGGTCCTTCCATGTCACCCCCACGTGCACCCGTCGTACGTCATCCCATGCATCGCATATATTTGTGATTTTTTTTTGTTTTTTTAAGGTTTTTCATTCGTATTTTGCTCCGCAGACCGCTAACCTCCACCAGAGCATTTTTCGCCATTTCTCTACGTTTTTCCTCCATTTCATCATTTGCACGGCCATTTCCTCCATCCACACTGCCTCCATCATTCCCGCCCATGGATTTCTTGACAAGTTTGTTGTTTTGCAGGGTTTCAAGCGGGGAAAACCGCTATGGCTCGTTACCTTTCTGTCACAGTGGCAGAAATTGCAGAACAGGTCATGTACAAAGATACATTTAATGAAGATAAGGCCAGGGAAGGTGATGGATGCGATTGCATTTAAAGAACCGGGCCGAAAAATCTGTAAAGCTTCCGCAGAGCCATTAAAGCACAGACTTTGTAGGCTGGGATTATCAATGGGAAAGCAGAGAGTTTTAAGGCGAGTAATTGAAGACTTTGAGCCTTTTTCCAGTGTTTAAAGGGAAAGGTACCAGAATTGAAGACCCAGTGGATCGTTCAGACGGTCCAATGCACTGAAATATAATACCATCAGGGTTTCCGTATCAGCAGAACGTTCTTCCATGAAAGGACACGGTACACATTATTGTTTCAGTCGACTTTGTGTCCAAATGAAGATTTCTGCCCTTTCAGTAGTCCCACACCATCAGAAGCATTTGTTACACGGTATGGCAGACCCTAACATCATTATTCTACCTATTTATGCAATTCACCAGAGCACGACAACGAGTACCAAAGATAAATGTTCAGATTAAAACCAGATGGGGCCTCGGCCCTCCTACTATTTTAGATTGTTAATGCTGCATTTAAGTTTACAACTACCATTGTCTTTCTTTCCTCCTATAAGAATCCAAAAGAACATATTGTAAAGGGTTGTTGTTGGGCCGTTGTTGTTCGGCTGTTTCCGTTGTAGTTAGAGGGATTCAGTTCTGACTGTTAGAATAGTCTTGGGAGGGATTAGCAGAGTAGTTGTATGTAGTAGGCTGGGAGAAGAGATTTGGATTGTATTCAGCCATTGAGCTCTGATGTATATGACTGGTTTTGCATCATTAATCAAGTACATTTCACAAGATCCTAGTCTATTACTATTGGTGATGTTTTCTTACTCTGTTTTTTGCATTTTCATGATGTTTCATTTTCTACTGGCTTGCATCAGAATATTGGCATAGGATTCACCCTTGTTAGGTGCCCTATGTTCCTACTCTTGTTGCCTTCATATGTTATCTAATGATTGGTTCCAACTAATTCAACCAGTGTAGTAGTTCCTTATGCTGTTAGTTGATGTATGAGTTAACCGAGAATCTGTTTTTAGATGTTCTTGATGGGTTTAAGCTGGAAGATTTGGGAACACTGGGGATTAGGGTTAGCCCTGTCCACTAGGATCCTTGTGCGACCAACTGGCCTTTCTAAGATCTCTTTGTTAAACTTATCTCTGTTTTCCCTTTGAGTATGTCCAAGCAAGTCTGGAGTTAAATGACCTCTGGCCTGATCTATAGACAGAAATTGGATTCCTTTCCTTCTTTCACTTTCAATCCTTAATGTTCCATTCCATCATCTATCTAAAAGATCCTTTAGTGTAGATGACTTGCCCTCTGAAATCCTTGGCTAGCTTTTGCAAGTAATTCTCCTTTCATGACTCCATAGCTCAATGGATGGTACTTTCTTGACCTATCCTCTTTGCTGAAACATCCTGCTGCTATGTTCCTTTTCTCCCATTTCTTTCTCAGTCTATGATCTCATGACCAACCCAGAAACCAACCAACCAAATCATTTTAAACCCCCCTTTGTGCTTCATACCTAGTCTGATACCTCATTTTGAACTTTCAAAGATATATCATTCTTTGTTCTATGGAGAGATCCCTCTCCGGGTCCAGGAGGGCTAGATCCTAGGGCCCCAAAGCGGTTCTGATGTTGTCTCATCTTTTGGTCTTGCCAATCTGGCCAAAACATGGGAACCCCAACATAATGGCAACTCCGCTGGGGAGTTGAGTGCATTTCACCTTGAAAATCCCTAGGCACTCAAAAGACCCAAGATCTCTTGTTAGATTGGCATTCACATTACTGATGGTGGACAGCAGCCTGCTCCAAATAGTCAAATTCATCCACCTGGAGACTCCACACTCCATAACTCCCAAAATACCAAATGAATCCACTAGTGGAGGACTCTGAACTTGTTGAGAAGAAGCAGTAGCCTCTTTGCAAAAGCATGAATCCAAACATGGACAGGGATACAAAGTATAATGCTTTGTATGATCAATTAAATGAATTAACAGAAACGTTTGGTAAAGTGCTAGAAATGTACATGGCTAACCTGAATGCAAATGATGATCATTTCGAACAACCCATGCATCTCCCAGAACAAGAACAAACTCAGGATCTAGAAGATGAGCAAGAAATGTATGATGCTCAAGAATCTGTAGAAGATGAAGAGGAAAGTGATAAGGAATTGCCTGATTGCTTACCTGTGTCTTGTATTACGTTGACTAGAGAATATCAGAACCTAATAGCATAGGCTAATAGGGAATGTTGCTTTGAGGAAACAAGGGACCACATAGAAGAGGCAGACTCTGATGTGGAAGAAGAGGCTCAAGAAAACATCCAGCCTCCAAATCAGCTAATACAAGAGAAATAGTACTGCTGCTCTTCTTCCCATGATAAGAGGGAAACCCCTCTTTTGACAGAAGAAGAGATTGATCAGATATTAAATCAGGCGGTCCACCTCGGAAAATCTTCTACAAACACATACGCATTCATCTTATGGGTTTGATGAGATCCGAGCTCCTCATGGATCGGACGAAAGAAAGACACTACTTGAAAATCGAGTTTGGTGGGCGGCACTGCACCCCCGGTCATGATTTTCTGTTATGAGTACGGCAGATTCGCTATGACACTGGAAGGGCGGGCGGGCTTGCGGGACCATCATCCTTGGGTTTATGGGAGGAAGATCGAGGAGAGAACAATTTCGGAGAAGCTAATGAAACGTTCGATATCTCGCAATGCGGTGGGTGAGAGTTAAAATAGTGTAATAGCCGGATGAAGATTCTTTGGATATTCGTGCTGCCCCCACCACCTAGAATCATCGGTGAGATTGAGCGCCAGCAGCCTTCATACCCGGAAGAAGAGGAGGAAGCGAGAAGAAGTTCTTGGCGAGTAAGAAGAGAAGCAGGCCTTCTCTTGAAAAAGAGGATGCAATGGAAAAAACCACTGCTCAAGAATACAGGGGTCTCTTCACAGAGCTCAGCACATCAAAGAAAAATATATCAAAGCTCCAAGAGGAAAACACTGCCATATATGATGAGTCCTCCAGTTCAGAATATGAAGAAGATGAAGGAGATTCTCTTTCTCAAGAGAGTCTTATTCTTGACCCAGTGGAAGAAGAAGAGATCCTGGTTGAAGCCAGCCTGCCAAATATTCATAACCAGGTATCATATCATGATCCTTATGCACATTTCCTGCAAACATTTGAAGAAGGATCAAGAGTCTTTTTGAGCAGCATGTTGCAAACAGAAAGAAAATTTTTCAAAGCTGCTGTTATTGGACAAAAAGAGTGGGAGTTGCCCTGCCTATCCAGCCTGCTCAAGGCGTTGAGCAAGAAAGACCAGTCATGGGATCATTTGATGGACTGGTTGCATTGGAAGACAATGTTTGTAAGATAGACTGGTAAATATTCTAGTTAGAGTAGGGTAGGTAGGAAAAGCTCAAATAAGCTCAGTCTGTGAGCATGTAGTTAGTTGTTTTAATTTCTGCAAGGTCCAGCAAGTCAGACAGTCTAGACCTGACTTGACTGTTTTCAATTTCTGCCTTAGAATGTAGAGAAGAAATTTGCTAGACAGTCTAATCCTAGCAGATAGTAGTGTAGGTAGAGAAGCATATGAGACCAATAGTCTAATCTGGTCTCATGGAGTTATAACGGTAGAAATAGAATAGGTCTATTTTTGTTTGTGGAATAAATGATGTAAAGGGTCTGCTAGTCCAAATGCACCCTAAATGAAAAATGCTAGGATTGTAGTCTGGGTAGGTAGATTGTGTGGGAATGTTTCTGCTGATATAATGTCTTCAGGATGAGTGGCAGCTGATCTAAAGAAAGAAAGGGATGTGCCAAGCAGCAGGTCACTGGCCTACTCCAAATATCTATTCTCTGGATTCTTGACTCCTTCAAGAAGAAGCCATCCCCATGTGGAGCCACTGTTAGCCCCCTGTAATTTTTTTGACAGGCAAAGTAGGGGACTAAATTGTTTCTGAGCCTTCAATGAATGCATCTCCCCTGAGACACATCATCCTTGAAGTCTCCTGGGCCTTTTCCTTTGATAATCCCCTATGTTGATTTCCATTATAAAAGACCCTCTGATTGCAAAAACTTGTGCTCCTAAAAGCCTTCATTTTCCTCTTGTACCCCTGCAAAATATCCCTTTTCATCCATTTTTCCCTTTGTCAAAGTTACCCTTTATTACCCCCCAATTTCCCCCCTAAACCTTCTAAATCATTCCTATGCCCCTCTGAAACCACACGTACACCCTTGGTTTAGTTGTATAAACCCTCATTCTTTCTATCGTTACCTTTGTTTGGCCTCGAAATGCATTAAAATGGCTTAAAAACCCATTTTCCACATTATAATAGGCCTTAGCCCCTTTCCGCTAGCCCCCGCACCCCTTCCTCCACGTGATCCGGCACTGGAACCACCCGCCAGCACTGAAAAGCGCCTATCTCCAATGTGCATCGGGTGCAACATCGACCATTGATCTTATTGATCGAACGGTGATCGTTGACCCCGCAACCTTTCACATTTCCCCCGTTATAACCTCGACAGGGCAATCGCCGTCCATCTAAACTGTGATGCGACAGTTCAGATTCCGCCCGCCCCTATGGTCCCCACCAGCTCGTCCGTCCGAAAACAGCCCGGTTTTCATCACACCACCATCCGAGAGCTGGCGGTATTTTCCCTTCGCCCAACGATTCCATACAACAATCGACACGTGGCTCCTGTATTGTTTCAAAACCGCTTGCCCATCGTGCATTAACTTTTGACTCATGATGCCCAGTGATATTCATATCAGCCGTTAGATCTCGGGTGCCTCATCCGACGGTCATCGCTCATCAAAGTTGTGCGCGAGTTAAACCATCTCCACTGTACCCCTAGCCCTCCGTCCATCGCCCTCCGACGCATCCACCACTGTTGATCTCCACCACGATCGGACGGTCCAGATCTATTTGCCTGCTGTTGACTATTCCATCACTGCCCAGTCCTGCGACGTCACCCCCACGTGCACCCGTCGTACGTCATCCCATGCATCGCATATATTTGTGAAAATTTTGTGTTTTTTTAAGGTTTTTCATTCGTATTTTGCTCTGCAGACCGCCAACCTCCACCATAGAATTTTTCACCATTTCTCTGCATTTTTTCCTCCATTTCATCATCTGCACGGCCATTCTCTCCATCCACACTGCCTCCATCATTCCCGCCCATGGATTTCTTGACAAGTTTGCCGTTTTGCAGGGTTTCAAGCGGGGAAAACTGCTATGGCTTGTTACCTCTGTCATAGTGGCAGAAATTGCAGAACAGGTCATGTACAAAGATACATTTAATGAAGATAAGGCTCGGGAAGGTGATGGACGCGACTGCATTTAAAGAACCGGGCCGAAAAATCTGTAAAGCTTCCGCAGAGCCATTAAAACGCAGACTTTGCAGGCTGGGATTATCAATGGGAAAGCAGAGAGTTTTAAGGCGAGTAATTGAAGACTTTGAGCCTTTTTCCAGTGTTTAAAGGGCAAGGTACCAGAATTGAAGACCCAGTGGATCGTTCAGACGGTCCAATGCACTGAAATATAATACCATCAGGGTTTCCGTATCAGCAGAACATTATTCCATGAAAGGACACGGTACACATTATTGTTTCAGTTGACTTTGTGTCCAAATGAATATTTCTGCCCTTTTAGCAGTCCCACACCATCAGAAGCATTTGTTACATGGTATGGCAGACCCTAACATCATTATTCTACCTATTTATGCAATTCACCAGAGCACGACAACGAGTACCAAAGATAAATGCTCAGATTAAAACCAGATGGGGCCTTGGCCCTCCTACTATTTTAGATTGTTAATGCTGCATTTAAGTTTACAACTACCATTGTCTTTCTTTCCTCCTATAAGAATCCAAAAGAACATATTGTAAAGGGTTGTTGTTGGGCCGTTGTTGTTCGACTGTTGTCGTTGTAGTTAGAGGGATTCAGTTCTGACTGTTAGAACAGTCTTAGGAGGGATTAGCAGAGTATTTGTATGTAGTAGGATGGGAGAAGAGATTTGGATTGTATTCAGCCATTGAGCTCTAATGTATATGACTAGTTTTGCATCATTAATCAAGTACATTTCACAGGATCCTGGTCTATTACTATTGGTGATGTTTTCTTACTCTGTTTAATGCATTTTCATGCTGTTTCATTTTCTACTGGCTTGCATCAGAATATTGGCATAGGATTCACCCTTGTTAGGTGCCCTATGTTCCTGCTCTCCTTGGCTTCAATGTTTTCTGTTAAATATGTTATATAATGATTGGTTCCAACTAATTCAACCAGTGTAGTAGTTCCTTATGTTGTTAGCTGATGTATGAGTTAACTGGGAATCTGTTTTTAGATGTTCTTGTTGGGTTTAAGCTAGAAGATTTGGGAACACTGGGGATTAGGGTTAGCCCTGTCCACTAGGATCCTTGTGTGACGAGCTAGCCTTTCTAAGATCTCTTTGTTAAACTTATCTCTGTTTTCCCTTTGAGTATGTCCAAGCAAGTCTGGAGTTAAATGACCTTTGGCCTGATCTATAGACAGAAATTGGGCTGCTTTCCTTCTTTCACTTTCAATCCTTAATGTTCCATTCCATCATCTATCTAAAAGATCCTTTAGTGTAGATGACTTGCCCTCTGAAATCCTTGGCTAGCTGTTGCAAGTAATTCTCCTTTCATGACTCCATAGCCCAATGGATGGCACTTTCTTGACCTATCCTCTTTGCTGAAACATCCTGCTCCTATGTTCCTTTTCTCCCATTTCTTTCTTAGTCTATGATCTCATGACCAACCCAGCAACCAACCAACCAAATCATTTTAAACCCCACTTTGTGCTTCATACCGATCCTGATACCTCATTTTGAACTTTCAAAGATATATCATTCTTTGTTCTATGGATAGATCCCTCTCCGGGTCCAGGAGGGCTAGATCCTAGGGCCCCAAAGCGGTTATGATGTTGTCTCATCTTTTGGTCTTGCCAATCTGGCCAAAACATGGGAACCCCAACACCTCCTTGAACAAATGTCAATACCCTAAGGTCTGATTTCTACTTGAACTTTTGACTTAGAGCAGATGCTCCTGTATTAGACTCCCCAAGTGAGAATAATCATGATCTCTAAATCATGTGTCTTTAATAGTTGTCCTCCTGGATCCCATACTTCATTCTGTAATCTGTCTTTGGTTGTTGTTGTTGTTGTTTGTTACTGTTCTCCAGGTCTCCATACTTTATGCTGCATTGTCCCACTGGCTATGTTCTCACATTCTTCTGATGTCTTTCTCTTGCTTTTGCTGCTTTCCTTCCTAGATTTTGTCTTCTTTTGAGACACCTTCACCATCAACCATCATATTCTTTCAATCTCCATGTCTAGTTTATCTTCTAACTGGTACTCACTTTTCCAATTGTCTTCAAACTGATGTTTGTTATCTTCTCTTTGAAGTTGTTCGATTCTTACTACCACCCTTACATCCTTACCCTCTTGTTGCTTCTAAACTTTCATCTCATCTCCAAAAAACCTTTGTTCAATATCTTTGATAAAAACATCATACTCAGATGCTTCCAGCAAACAGTTCAACAATTCAATTTCTACCTAATTCCTTTCAAACACCTCATCACTATGATGTTCATCAATTCCAACATATCTTTCTTCCTCTTCCTTGAAAACCCTCAGTGATTTTCCTTCACCTCCTTGACTAATCCTCATAGTCAGTTCAACTTCCTTCAGTTCTAATACTGTTTCCTCTTTAGCATGAGACATGCCCATGTCACCTTTACCCAATTTCAATTGTGCATTCAGAATATTCATTCTATGAATTGCTAGTATATTCTCCAAAAGACTTAGCTCATGCCACACATCTGTCATCTCATTTGGAACTTCTTCCAAAAATTATATACAATCCTCATTATCTCCTTCTTTGTCACAAGTCCAATTTCTTGGTGACACTACTTCTTCATTCTCTATCAAAATAAAATTATGATCCTCTATCTCTGTGACAGCATTAGATGTCTTTCTAACAGTATTCTCTTGGTCTATTAGATAAGCCAATTCTTCCCTGTCCTAAAAAATAACAGGTTCCTTAATATGATACATGACTGTCTCACCTTCCTTGGAGATACTTTCTTCACTAAGTAAGGAATTTATGAACTCCTTCTGCTGCAATAACTCAACTTGATCTTCATCTAAAAGACAAACACCATTGTACTTTTCTTGACAATTCTCTACTTCATTCAAGAAAAATCTAAGATATGAATTGCCTTCTGCAACACCTGTAAACACAGTCAAATTATCAATCTCAAAATTACAAGACCCAGTGGTTTCATTTGATGATCCAGTCACCAAATCTTCCCCTTCTTGTTCTAAGTCCTCTACATGGCTCAGAAAATATTCAATGGTCTTCTTATCAGCCTCCTCAATCACTTCACTCGGTTTCTTGATATCCTTCTCCACTTTTTCCTGCTTTTGGTCATCATCATGAGCCAAACTTCCTCTGTTTTCAACTTTAGCATGCTGAAAAACAATACTTCTCTCCAATTGTGTATGAACTTCCTCATGAGATCTAAATGTATAAAAACTCAAATTCTTCTTCTCTTCTTTTCTTCTTTGACATCACCTGCAAACATACACAAATTATTAATTTCATAATAATAAGGCTCAATTTCCTCAACTGATGTTTCAGACATCACTACTCCATCTTCAAATTCAAAAGAAACTTGTTCATCTCCAACAACTTTGTCTTGCTATAGCTCAACTCCTTCGAGCTTCTTTGTCCTCAATTCAACATCCATAATCTGCTCAACCTTCCTCAACTCTTCTATTAACTACATATTCACCTGTTGTTCTCTCTTCTCTTGTAGCTTATGCCACTTCATTTTCTTTCTCATTCTGTAACCAAATATCTGGTCTTCTTTACTCCTCTGGAAAAACTTCATCAAAAAATTTAATTGCATTGTTATCTCAGCCTTTTCTTTCTCATACTCTTCATCCATACCATCTGCTTTGACATTTTTCTTCACTTTTCTTCTACTGTGGTCTCTCTCATAACCTCTGCTATGACTATCAGTAGTCATCTTCTCCTCTATCTCTATGAGTTCCTCACTCACTATGAGTTGTAATTAAGCCTCTCCAATAAAAATTCCTCCTTGCTACATTTACCACACCAAGCTTTCCTCTATACTTGGCCACTAGTCCCCTCTTTGGAAATTTCTTTGAGCATTCCTCTGCTCCTTCTAGGCTTCAACTCATCTACACTTTTAAAAACACAATTGTCCTCTTGTATTTCAATCACAAATGAAATACCAGGTTTTGGCCACACTTTTATTTCACTCAAAAAATCTTACCAGCTTGTTGAGAATGAAACAAGATGACAGAGCTTTGTGGAAAGGAGTCGCCTTCACTAAGTGGGCCCGCAGGGTATTTTTGGTGCAAAGTCTATTTTTAGACTATGTCTATTTTTAGACATGTCGATCATGATTCTATGAGTTGCAGGATGCTATTTGTGGAGGGATGGTCAAGTTGGAAAAATAGATGGACTTCTATTTTTAGACATACTGGGCGGAATCTATTTTTAGATTGCCAGTCTAAAAATAGATATGCCAAATATTATTAGCTCTTAATAATATTTGGACTATAAACATTATCTTATCCTCTTGGAGCACTTCAGTTTGACCTACGGATGTGGAACATGCAGCTGACAGAAGGAATCACGCTATTCCTAGGGTCTAAGTGGAGCTATTGCATGATGAATTCAGTTAGAACTCATGTGAGTGAGTTTGGTGGAGTTGATTGAGGAGTTGATGGAGTTGTGTTCAGTTTAACTCAGTTAAACATAGTTGAACTAGTTGTATTTAGTCTAACTGATTAATACACTAGTGATGAGTGGTGTGAATTAATTATTAATTAATTCACTAATTATTAACTCATAAATCAACTAAATAACACATCAATTAACTCAGTGCATGGACAGTTTCAGTGGAGATCAGTGATGGAGATAGGTGAAAGAGCAGGTTGACTATTAGTTGTGACTATACTGGTGCATGAGTTTGCACCACACATTGATGGAGAAGCCAATGAGGATTGCGCAGTACATCTTGGTGGGATTCGAACTTGGATCTAACTATTCTCCATATTGGATTGCGCAGTAGAGGCTGGCTAACAGGTGGACAGGATTGGAGCATGTGACTTGCTAGATTTGAGCTTGTGTAGTGTGTAGCATGTGAGATAGTGTTGAGAGCTTGTGAGGAGCTTTGTGCTATTATTGTTACTTGAACTCTATCATTATAATATACAGATAGTTGGGGGTTTTCAGCTTTAAGCTTTCCCATAAATACTGTGTTTATATGTGTGATTGATTATGTGGTTTTAATGTGCGCATGCGATTGTTTATTTTCCGCAATTAATGATCAATGGTAGAAGAGGTTATGTATTATGCATGAAGAAAAAATAGTGTGTAATAAGGATAATATTGGTGAATAAGTTATCTATTATTCAAATTTCTACATGGTATCAGAGTGATATTGATCATTGGAGCAATTGCAGTACATTGAAGCGGTTGAGTTTTGAGCTGGTGGAATTCGAATTTGCAGGAGTGTTTTCTTGGTGTCGAAGTTGAAATGTCTTTCAACGGATTGCGATTGGAGTATGCCCTTGAGGGAAGCTTGAATTATATTGCATGGAAGAATAGGATGGAGGCAGTGTTAGATGACAACGGGTTGAAGGAGTTCATAGATGCAGAAGTCCAGAAACCTTCTTCTAGCGATGCTGCCACACTAGAGGCTTGGCAAAAGAAGACAGCAAAGTGTCGAAGAATTCTGTTGGAGGGAATGAAGGATCACATAGTGTCCAACCTGCATGGTAAGGCTTCTCCATTCTTGATGTGGAAAGCCTTGACATATTTATTCCAAAGCAAGAGCGACCAGAGGAAGTTGGCGCTCAAGGACAAACTCAGAAACATAAAGATGGAGAAAGGCGACAGTATGCCCAAGTACCTCACGAAGTTCATCCAATGCAGGGATGAGCTGGGAAGTGTGGGGGTGAATGTAGATGACGAGGACTTGGTGAGCTTGGCTCTCCTTAGGCTTCTAAAGAGTTGGCATTCCTATCAGGACTCTGTCAATGGTCGGGAGAAATTACCAGGATGGGAGCGACTTTGGTCGGATCTTGTGCAAGAGGAGGTAAGGCGAAGTACTAGGGACGGATCTTCATCAAAGGCATCTGATGAAGAAAATTGCACTTTGGCTGCCAAAGCAAAGAAGGGGAAGAACAAGAAATCTTCTCAATTCGGTGCGAAAGGCAAGAAGTAGGACTTGTCCAAGGTGAAGTGCTTTCATTGTCACCAACACGGACATTATGCCACAAATTGTCCGCAGAAGAAGAAAAATAAGCAGGCTGCTAGATCTGCAACTAGAGAGGCCTTAGCCTCGCAGTTTGAGCTGGATTTTTCGCTGATCGCATGCTTGGTCTCAAGTGTGATGGGTTCAGTGTGGTTTCTGGACAGTGGTGCGTCTTTTCACATGACAGGAGATCGAGATTTGTTTACTGATCCGGATGAGAAAGATCTTGGAGTGCACATCGAGATGGGCGATGATGGTAGATACAGTGCGACCGATATTGGTACCATTTCCTTTGAGAGGGAGTCTGGTAAACCCTTCGTATTGAAGGATGTGATGCATGTTCCAGGATTGAAGAAGAATCTTATCTCTGTGGCGATGTTAGAAGACAAGGGATATGATGTTGTCTTTAGTGAAGGAAAGGATTTCCTGCGCAGTAAGGCAAATGGTGAGACCCGGAGGGTAGGGGTTCGAGTTAAGAACCTTTATCAATTGCAGGTAGATGGCTGCGTAGTAATGGCAGGCAAGGCAGAAGGAGTGGTGAGCCGGGATGATGGCGAGTTGTGGCACCGGAGATTGGGCCACCTTCACCATGGAGCTTTGAAGATACTGCAGCAGATTTCTACTGGGCTTCCTAAGGGTACACTTGCACAGTCAGATCAGTGCAAGGGATGTACCTTGGGAAATTTTTTGAAAGACACCTTTCACGAGAAGGATAGTCGCGCCACGACGATCCTTGAGAGAATTCACATAGACGTGTGTGGACCTTTCTCAGTAGCTTCGACAGCAAAGCATAGGTACTATGTGATCTTTGTTGATGATTTTTCTCGGAAGTGCTGGATCTTCTTCATGCAGAAGAAGAGCGAGACATACTCAAAGTTCTGTGAGTTTAAGGCACTGGTTGAGAAAGAATCGGGGAAGCAGGTGAAGGCTCTTAGGAGCGACAATGGTGGTGAATTCATCTCTGGCGAATTCAAGGACTTTTGCAGCGCAGAAGGAATTCGAAGAGAGCTCATAGCACCTCATAACCCACAACAGAACGGGGTTGCTGAGCGGAAGAACAGAACAATCGTGGGTGCTGCACGGGCGATGTTGCATGATCAGGGCCTACCCATTCACTTGTGGGCGAAGGCATGCAATACTGCAGTATATGTGCAGAACCGTTGTCCTCACAGGATACTTGGCATGAGTACACCCGAGGAGGCATTTTCTGGTAAGAGGCCTGATATTTCCCATTTGAGGATTTTTGGTTCACCTGTTTACATTCATGTGACGAAGGATGCCAGGAAGAAGCTGGAGCCGACCGCATAGGTTGGGATATTTGTGGGGTACACTGATACGCCCCACAACTATCGTGTGTATTTTCCAGACAATCGCAAGACTGTTGTGCGACGGGATATCAAATTTCAGGAGGAGAAAGCCATGAAGTGTTCGCTTGAGAGGGAGCCACACTTGCATGCAGATGAGGAGCTATTAGTTCCTAAGGATGAGCCTCAGGATGTGGATCAGCCACAAGAAGAGGTTCATGGAGTGGAAGAGACCACTCATGCAGCGCCAACCATCAGAGGGCGGAAGTGCACTACAGAAGCTGAGCGACTGGCTCAAGATGTAGAGAAGATTGTAGGAGCACCTCCATCACAGCACAGACAGAGACAGTCACCTGATCGGTACACTGGATACATGGCTCTTGTGAGCAAGTGTATCGTGACAGATCCATCCTCTTTCGAGGAAGCTATGGAGGATCCCACATGGGTAGATGCCATGGTGGAAGAGTATGATTTGATTGTCAGAAACAGTGCATGGGAGATTTTCCCAAGGTCGGAAGGGAAATCAGTGGTGGGTTTGAGATGGATCTACAAAGTGAAGCAGGCAGCTGACGGGAGTGTGGAGAAGTAAAAGGAAAGATTTGTTGCCCGAGGCTTTTCACAAATTGAGGGGATCGATTATGAGGAGATCTTTGCACCTGTCGCAAGGTATTCTTCCATACGGACGATTCTTGCTCTCTCAGTGCAGATGGGGTGGCACATTCATCAGATGGATGTGAAGACTGTGTTCCTCAACGAAGTCATTGAGGAGGAGGTGTACATAGAGCAGCTCGAAGGTTTCGAGATCTTTAAAGTGAGTCGCATGTGTGCAGTGCTCAAGAGAGCGTTGTATGGTTGAAACAAGCACCGGCATGGTACACATGGATGTACGCTATTTCAATTTGATTCTTGGCTTCACCAAGAGTGAGGCGGATGCAAACCTGTACCATATTGTGGTGGAGGGTAAGCTTTTAATCATTGTTCTTTATGTTGATGATTTAATACTAACGGGTGATGAGCAGTTGATACACTCATGCAAGGCAGATCTTGCAAAGGAGTTTGAGATGAAGGATTTTGGCCTCCTTCATTATTTCCTTGGATTGGAAATATGGCAGCGAGAAGGTGAACTATTTCTGTCTCAAGGCAAGTATGCCCGGGAGATACTGAAGAAGTTTCACATGCAAGGCTGCAAGCTCCGTTGATACTCCTCTCTTCCCCGGAGGTTGGAGGAAGGAGGATGCTACTTCTAAGAGGTAGTGGATGCCACTGTTTATCGACAGTTGGTGGGGTCGCTTATGTATCTGGTCAATACACGACCCGACATATGCTATGCTGTTAACCATCTTTCACAAGCTATGGTTAAGCCTACCAATCTCTTTTGGAAGGCACACAAGCATGTATTGAGATATCTCAGAGGCACATCGGGATATGGATTATGGTACAGACAGTCGGATGAGGTGAAGTTGTGTGGCTTCACGGATGCAGATTGGGCAGGGAGCCCAACAAACAGAAAGAGCACATCTGGAGGGATTTTCAGTATCGGGTCGACAACAGTTTCTTGGTACAGCAGGAAGCAGAGATCCGTGGCACTCAGTTCAGCAAAGGCCGAGTATATGGCAGCGAGTTTGGCTGCATGCGAGGCTATATGGATGAGGAAGATCCTGGTCGGGTTGTTCGGTTCACACTTGGAGCCTACTGTGATTTATTGTGATAACCAGAGTTGCATCAAACTCTTGGCTAATCCAGTATTTCATGATAGATCCAAACACATTGACATCTGGTATCATCATATCAGAGATTGTGTGCAGCGGAGGATCATGTTACTTTCATACATTCCTACGGAGGATCAGGATGCTGATATCTTGATGAAGGCGCTCACCAGGAGAAAATTTGAATACCACAGGGGCAGGATAGGGGTTGTAGATAATCTGTATCTTGTTGAGAGGGAGTGTTGAGAATGCAACAAGATGACAGAGCTTAGTGGAAAGAAGTCGCCTTCACTAAGTGGGCCCGCAGGGTATTTTTGGCGCAAAGTCTATTTTTAGACTATGTCTATTTTTAGACATGTCGATCATGATTCTATGAGTTGCAGGATGCTATTTGTGGAGGGATGGTCAAGTTGGAAAAATAGATGGTCTTCTATTTTTAGACATACTGGGTGGAATCTATTTTTAGATTTCCAGTCTAAAAATAGATATGTCGAATATTAGTAGCTCTTAATAATATTTGGACTATAAACATTATATTATCCTCTTGGAGCACTTCAGTTTGAGCTACGGATGTGGCACATGCAGATGAAAAAAGGAATTACACTATTCCTAGGGTCTAAGTGGAGCTATTGCATGATGACTTCAGTTAGAACTCATGTGAGTGAGTTTGGTGGAGTTGATTGAGGAGTTGATGGAGTTGTGTTCAGTTTAACTCAGTTAAACATAGTTGAACTAGTTGTATTTAGTCTAACTGATTAATACACTAGTGATGAGTGGTGTGAATTAATTATTAATTAATTCACTAATTATTAACTCATAAATCAAATAAATAACACATCAGTTAACTCAAGTGCATGGATAGTTTCAGTGGAGATCAGTGATGGAGATAGGTGAAAGAGCAGGTTGACTATCAATTGTGACTATACTGGTGCATGAGTTTGCACCACACATTTATGGAGAAGCCAATGAGGACTGTGCAGTACATCTTGGTGGGATTCGAACTTGGATCCAACTATTCTCAAGGTTGAATTGCGCAATAGAGGTTGGCTAACAGGTGGACCGAATTGGAGCATGTGACTTGCTGGATCTAAGCTTGTGTAGTGTGTAGCATGTGAGATAGTGCTGAGAGCTTGTGAGGAGCTTTGTGCTATTATTGTTACATGAACTCTATCATTATAATATATAGATAGTTGTGGGTTTTCAGCTTTAAGCTTTCCCATAAATACTTTTTTTATATGTGTGATTGATTATGTGGTTTTAATGTGCGCATGCGATTGTTTATTTTCCGCAATTAATGATCAATGGTAGAAGAGGTTATGTATTATGCATGAAGAACAAATAGTGTGTAATCAGGATAATCTCGGTGAATAAGTTATCTATTATTCAAATTTCTACATAGCTTCCTTCATCACTACTTCTTAAGGTTGTGATCTTATTTTGCTGAGATACTTCATTAGTTGCAACTATCAATCTTCAATCTGTCTTTTATCCTGCAAAACTTAAATCAGAGTTAAATAAAACAATACCTGCATGATTTCTCCAGCAGTCTCCATCCACTCTTCACATTCGAGTGAATCTCCATTCTCCACAAGAAAACAACCATCACTGTGCTTTCTTTATGCTTCCGCAATCTCTTCTTAAGAGTATCACTTACTCCCATCTTCTGCCATAATTTAATTCTATATGCCTACTGCTTGTCAGATTTAAAATATGATCTCCTCTTCCTGCAATATCTCTGTCAATTTTCTGCAATGCAAATTTTCTTTACTGATCTCCTCTTTCTCCAATAGCTCTGTCAATTTTCTGCAAAGCACATTTTCTTTACTGGTCTCCTCTTTCTTCCGCAATCACGCTTGCATTCTGCACAAACAACTTCAAGAACATAACTCGGTTCTAACTTTCTCCCAAAAGAACTTTTACTAACCTTTGGCTTTAACCTTCAAAAGAGCTTTAACTTGATCTGATACCAAATCATGCAGCCAAAAGGCTGCAAATACCCACATATGCAGAAAATTTAAACTGTTTACCCGTTCCCAAGATTTAATACTAGTAATAGAGTATATGTTCCAATTTTTCCACAATCAGATAGGTTCATAAAACCCTTTTTTTTTCCACACCAATCCTTCACTTATGCGCTTAAAACTTTAACCGCTTCTTCTGTTGTACGTGATTGCTTCACTACACAATCCTACATCGCAAACCTCCATTTCACAAATCACAAAACTTACCATTTCGCACTTCAACAAACTTAACATTTCACACGTCGCAGAGTTTAACCTCCGCCGTTAACTAATTGTGTCATATCACATGCGATATGTGATATGTGTGTGGACCCCACCGGCACATGGCTCCTCTTCACTGCATCACAACTTATAACATTTAGCTTGTGATGGCTTAACAGGTAAATATAACGATAACCGATTGTGAAATTGCACTGGGTTGTGATTCAACCTCCACTATGGATCTATGTCAGATCTAACGGTTCCATTGCGCCTTTGTTGACCAGCTTCGCATCGCAACACAAATAACTTACCTCTCAAGTCTTAATATGTAACTAAAAGAATCGTCGATTGCGATGTATGCCTGGCTACTCCTCCCGACACGTGTCTAATTCGCAGCTGTCCAAACCTACTTTGCGAAGTAATCTGGGTTGTCAACCTTACTCTAATCCTTGACTTCCGATCTCTTCCTTTGGGAATCTTTTAAAGGCTTTGCTGCCTTAGTCTTTTTCTCCTATTTATTTGACTGCCACCACTCTGCATCTATGTTTCCTTTACGCTATCCTTCCTAAGTTTGTTCGGTATTTAATTGTGCTAATATCTCTTGAGCTTTAACTTTTATTCATTAGCTCAAATCTTTGATGATGTCGCACAATTTAATACGCTATCACAATCCTGAATACTAAACACCTTCTTGTATTACTTATCCGAATCCAGAATTTGGATTTGTTTCCTTCTCGACCTGCATTCAATTTATAATTGCTCTAGACTGGAATCACACATGATTCTACCCAAATATTAATTCCTTTGTCACTCATAAATACTTATACATATATTGAGCATTCATCAGAATTCATACAACAATGATTTATTACACAGAAACCATATTTGATTATTACGGATCACTCAGCTCGTAACAAGACACAATACAATCGCATAAATCCAATTTATCATTAATAAATGTACAGATACAAAAAAAAAATTGTTTACATTCAGTCTTTGGCATGCTGCTCCCTTTGCATGGCCTTCTCGTCCTACAAAGAACCCTCTCTGTCTCTCAGCTCTTGTCTCTCTCTCTTGGTATGATCTTCTTTATTTAATTTGGCCTCTTCTCTCAGCTCTCGTCTCTCTCTCTAGGCCTGATCTTCTTTCTTTTATTTGGCCTCCTTTTCTTAGAATCTTACAATTGAATTTATAACAAAATTTAGATCTTATCTAGCCCTCACTCAATTCCTATAAACTTGTAACTTATTTCTATTTCTAGGGAAATACTAATTTATGACTTCTCTATCTTCTTAGCATAAACAACAAATATTCTCTCTAATATCTCATTTCTTAAGGGGATTTGTTACATTGACTAAACACTCATTGACACCTAATCACTAAGCATATTCCCTACTAATGCTCACTAAGAAATAAAACAATTTTTATATGAGTTTTACAATGGTTCCTCCTTGAAAAAATGTCAAGATCCTAAGGTCTGATTTCTACTTGGACTTTTGAATTAGAGCAGATGCTCCTGCATCACATATCAACAATGTTTTTTCTAGCCATAACCTTCAAGTGAGTCTCAAGTGTATTCACTAATGTTCGTACAACCAAATTGTAGATCTTGTATCATGTTGGGAATTTATTTTTTCCTACACTTCTTGTACTATTTCCTACAGTGCCAAGAGAATCAGCACAACCCTTGACAATGTCATCTATATATGTGAAGTCTCATGCAATATCCACCTAGTTATCTCCTTTGTATATAGTAATTGGTTTGCCTTGCAAAATATTCCTTGTGAAGGAGAAATAAGCCATGCTAGGTCGTCCCCATCGTTCATATACAATGAAAAATCTCAAACCGGTGATAGAGAGTACATATATATGATTTTATGTGTGAGTGATTTTCTCCCCTTCTTTCTTTGAAGCGGCATAAAGACTCGCAAGTTGATTAGTTTTATCTTTCTTAGAAAAACATAGAAGACAAAATAAAACATAGAAAAACATATACATTAAATTCTTAGTAAACGTTGATAGATATAAAATACTTACCTCAAAATACATTTCACATGCTAAAATTTAAAAGAAAAAAAATTAAATTTATTATTATTATTAAAATAATTAATATATGAATACTATATTTAAAATAACATGTAACAAGATTGTTAACCATGTAGTTTCAACACCACTTTACGTGATAGCCTAGCAATGTTTTAATGTGCAAATGAACCATAGGGTTGGGCATTAAACAATGATGTGTAAAAAAAACTAAAACTAGAGGGGCTTTAACACCTAAATTTTATGCAATTCTAAAATAGGATATATGTACTGCAAATTTTGTTAATTTTTGGGCTCTATTAGAAGGTATCCACTTCCAAATACCCATGTATTCTTAGTATTGGTTGTATTCCTCTTTGAAGGAAAATTTTTGCTTAGGATTCTAGGCACATATTTTTCAATTAATACAAATATTCTCATTATCGTATGAGAAAAAGAGAAAAAAAAAGTGGTACATGTACACATAGTAACTCTTATCCAATAAGTTATTGTTTAACAAATTTTCATTGCAACTAAAGTATCATGACAAGGAAGAATTAACTTGCATCATGCCAAGAAAATACATGAAATGGAATAAGAGACATAGCAAAAACAATTTAATAGAAATATGAGTTCAAAATTTAATTATGGAAGAGGACATTTTCAAGTTTAATACGCAAAGTTTAAGTGGGCCTTGAGAAATGGGTTATGGAGATATGATAAACCTATTTTTATTTATAGGCCCAAATTCTTATATCATATCCTTATAGTCCCTTTCTCATTTTAGGAAAAGCAATGAGACCTTATTGACCCTAGAAAAAAATGGATAGTAAAATGTGTTTTGTATGATATTAAAAAGTCTAATTTAATGTGAATGTATTTTATTAGATTAACATTTACTATGCACAAGTTTTATAGAGGATGCATGTCTTTCTTGTGGCGAACTAGAGACCATTTGACATTTATTTTTTAATCTTCATGATGCTTATGGGTATTGCAATTTTATTTACAACAAGTTGAAGTGCACATTCCTAGAAGATATCCACAAGAAAGGGACTCTCCTAGGGAATAAATATTCTATTGAAGTGAAAAATAACAACATAATATACTTCCCTAAAGGACACATTACCTTTGCTCAAAACAAGGTTATATTTTCTACAATTAGGATGGTTATATTGACCATATATATTTAAGAACAATTGCCTTCCCTAATAAGGATGTTATTTATATATTCTCTAAAATCAAAGGATGGGTATCTTGACAATATTATATTCTCTAAAATCAAAAGATAGATATCTTGACAATAGATATTCAAAAATAACTACCTTAGTGCCATGGATTCCCTTTATACCTATAATGTCAAATTGCATGTTTTAAAATCTATAAATGGTACAGGAAAACTAAAAGTTCAATTGGAGATTGAATTGTACTAACAAATAATTTATTTATGGTTAATCTTTTAATTTAATAATTACATTAAAAAAAACTAAGCATTACAAATTGATCTTATGAAACCTAAAATGAACATTTCTTAGTACATAACTAAGTCTTACACATCTAATTAGAAGCATTACATATATTAATTGAATATATTTAATTTGCAATCCCAACAAAAATGTATTGAATTTTAAACATAATTGAGGAAAAATGAACACTATTGAATTTTCTTATTATTGATAGTTTTTTAAAAGATACATTAATTTTGTGTTAAGAAAAGAATGAACTAGGAGGTCTGATCGAATGTTGTTGTGCTCGGGTCTTCTCTAGGTCATGATGCTGCTGTAGTCGCGCCTGGCCAGCGAGCACCCTCGGCTTTGCTCCCTCTTTTCTTCTAGCATGGCCCCTCCAGGCTCCTCCCCGGAGGCTGCCGCTGCACAACTTGCTTTCTCCGCCCTTGTTAAATCTCTGCTGCCTCAGAGGCCTCGCCCGAGAATCTCCAAATTTGTAAAGAAACTTGAGGGTCTTTATGAAGTCATTCTTCCTCCTTCTCTTCCTCGCATGGTCACTCTTTCTTTGGCTAAAAAATGACTTATTGGTCAATTCACTAGGCTTTGGCCCTCTCCGAGAACGGTGCAGTGATGGGTTGAGTGAAACTGGGCTGACAAAATAAATGGAAAAATCTCCATATGCTTTTGTGGGAAAGGGTATTTCACTTTTCACTTCGAATCCAAAGAGGAAAAGGATTTAATCTTCATGAATGGGCCTTATTTCATGGAATCTAGAGGTCTGTATCTTAAAAAATGGACCCCAAACTTCGATCCCAAGCTATATGTTCCCAGCACGGTTCCGGTCTGGGTCCGTCTCCCTCACCTCCCCCTTCACTGTTGGGGAGATGAATCGGTCCGTGCCATTAGAAATGTCGTCTGAAAATTCATTGATCGCAGCAAACCAAAGGACAACATGCAACCATGCGCCAGGATCTGCGTTGAGGTTGACCTAGGTAAAGGTCTCCCGGAGGCCATCAAGCTCAAGGTGGATGACTAGACTCACATCCAACAACTTGATTACGAGTAGATCTCGTTCAAATGTAAGGTATGTCACGAATACGACCACTTTGCAAATCGTTGTTCTAAAGTTATTGATGTTGAAAACCCTGACCAAGAAGCACAATGGGAAATGGTTAAAAAAAATTAAATCTGCCTCTAACCCTAAAGATATCTCATCCTCTGCTCCTCCTCAGGCCAATCCCTTAGCCTCCACCTCCTCTCTTTCTTCCCAGGAACCCCTCATTCATCCTTCTGCAGCCTTTGTCCAACCCCCCCTTCCAATTCTGCCCTGGAATATTCCAACCCCTTTTCCTCATTATCCCCTCCCAAGGATGATCCTCCTCTCTTCATCCCCCTCTCCCAACCTGATGCTCCATGCTCCTCCCCTTCCTACTGGGATCCCCCCTCCACCCATGCTACTAGAAAATCTTCGAAAGAGCATGGTGCAAACCTTGAACCTCATAAAAAGCAAGGGCCAGGAAGGAGATCCATCAAGCAAAAAAGAGATGAAAATGCACAAAAAGACATTGCAATGGGCACCCAAAACCCTATTGAAACCTACATCTTGGGCCAAAGTAGTAAGGAGATGGGGGCTAAGGAACGAGGAGGGCGAGCAACCCTTCGTACCACTGGTACTCAATGATGAAAGTCCTTTCCTAGAACAGTAGGGGATTAGGGCACCCCTCCAAAACTGTTGCCCTTAAAGATCTGATAAACCATGAGAAACCTGGAATCCTTCTCTTGCAAGAAACTAAGCAATGGAAACTATAAATGATGGACATTATTGACAAGCTCAAGCAATATGAAGGCCTCCTCTCTGAATCAAGAGGGGCTTCTAGGGCTCTTGTCACCCTTTGGAACAACAATGAATGGAGACTTAAAGGCAATATTATTAACCAGAATTGGATCAAGGCCATATTAGAGAACATCAGAGACAACAAAAAAATAGTCACCTACAATGTTTACGGCCCAAATCACTACAGAGATAAAGAACAGTGTTGGAATTCTATCAAGACCGATATAGATGAAGAAGAGAACAGTAATATAATAATAGGAGGAGATTTTAATCTCATCCTACACTCCAATGAAAAAAGAGGAGGAACTTTCACCCAAGATCCTTTTAGAACTCAACTAGAAGGCATGATGCAGGAGCATGAGTTGGTCGACATAGTTCCTAAAAATCACAAATTTACTTGGAGCAACCGTAGAATTGGGAAGGACAATATTATGAAGAGGCTTGACAGAGTTCTTGTGGACATCACCCTCCTATCTTCCTTCTCAACGGCTACGGCCCTCGTGCTTCCTTTCTCTGCTTATGATCACTACCCAATTATGCCCACTCTTGAAGAGAAACGCCCTTTCGGGTCTATTCCTTTTAAATACAGTCCTTTGTGGAACAATATCCCTGAAGCCAATAATATTGTCCGGTATACTTGGAGCCAACATATAGAAGGCTCACATGTATTCATATGGGAAAGCAAGCTGAAGAACGCTAAAATTTCTCTCAAGGAATAGGCAAAATTCCATTACAAAGAGCGAGAGAGGATTCAGTCAGATATAAAGCGTAGACTAGAAGGCGTCCATGAAAAAATTGAAACAAATGGACTCATCCAAGAACATTGTGTGCTTCAAAATGATCTTTACTGCCAGCTTTATTGTGCCAACAGAGAGGAGGAGCATAAATTGTGCATTAAATCAAGACAGCTATGGTTGCAAGGAGGTGACAAGAATTCTACCTTTCTTCACAAACAGGCCACTGTTATGAAAATTTGAAACAACATAAGTTCCATCACTGATGCTGAAGGAAATCTTCATTCTGATCAAGAAGCAATTAAAAAGGCCGCCTCTGCACACTTTCAAGACCTTCTCACTGAGACGAGAAGCGACGAGTACTACTCTGATTTCCTCCAGTACCTTCCCACTATGGTCAATGAGGACATCAATAATCTGCTCACCAGGGAAATTGATGAAACAGAGATCCAAAGAGCAATATGGACCCTGCAATTAGATAAAGCTCCGGGCCCAGATGGCTTTTCCATTAGTTTTTACAGGATATATTGGGGAATTATCAAAAAAGATTTGGTCAAACTGATACAGTGGACCCAATGCAGGTGAAAAATAGGAGGCTATACTAATGCTACCCATCTTGCCCTCATTCCCAAAGAAAATCGACCCTCTTCCTTCTCTAGATTCTGGCCCATTTCTCTTTGTAACTCCTCTTACAAAATTCTGAGCAAAATCCTGGCTCTATGCCTTAAACCCCATCTTCATTCTCTCATCTCTGAGAAACAAGGAGGCTTCTTGTCCAATAGAAAAATCTCTGACTCCATCCTTCTTGTCCAAGAAGCAATCCATTCTAGCCTCTCTTGCAAAGAAAAAGGATTTATCCTAAAGCTTGATTTGGCCAATGCTTTCGACTGGGTCCAACACTCTTTCCTCATTGTTGTCCTTAAAAAAATGGGATTTGATCCCGCTTTCCTTGACCTTGTTAAAGCTTGCATTACTGGCCCTTGGATCTCCCCCCTCATTAATGGCAGGCCTACTCCCTCTTTTCAGTTGTCTCGCGGTCTAAGACAAGGTTGTCCCTTGTCCCCTTATCTTTTCATTTTAATGGTTGAATCCTTCAGTAAGGCCCTGGACCAAAAGTGCCAGGTCGGGCTCATCACTGGCATTAAGTTTGGAAATGGAGTCAAAAAAATGAACCATTCTGAATTTGTTGACGATACACTGCTTATGGGAGGGGCCTCCAACATCATAGCTCATCGTTTCAAATATCTCTTGGATAAATTCATGAGCTATTCTAGAGGCATGATTAATCATCTTAAAAGTTGTATTTATGGATGGAATACTTCAACTCAGTCTTTGCACAGCATTTCCAACATTTTTGGGGTCCCTTACAAGTTGGAATGGGGGCATTTTTCTTATCTAGGCATGCTTATGAGCACAGGTCCCCTGAAGGCTGAAGTTTGGGACATTATAATTGACAAAATGAAAAGGAAAGTGTAGCAATGGGGAGCTACTTGGCTCAATCCTGCTGGCCGCCTCATACTCCTCAAATCAGGCCTCTCCTATCTGCCTTTATACCAGTTTACCCTCCTTCAAGCCCCTGCCACCTTCCATCACAAAGTGGAGGCGATTATTCGGAAATTTCTTTGGCAAGGTGGGAAATGTGAGAAAATAAAATACAATCTCATTAACTAGAAACAAGTCATCCAAGATCAAGAGCATGGGGGTTTGGGTATCCCCTCCCGAAAGCTTTTAAATCTGGATTTTGGTGGGAAGATAGTTTGGAGGCTAATCAGTGGCAAGCCAGCATGGTGGAAGCGTGTTTTGGAAATCAAATACCTTAATACTTCGAGGCAGCATCTTCTTGACCAATCTATCCCCAATAAAGCTTGCACCAGGATCTGGGGGCTCTGTAAAAAATCTATTTCCTTTATAGCACACAATATATCCAAAGTGCCAAATGGTGGCAACAACATTAGCATTGGGGCGGACAGAATTATGGGGCAGGCCCCCATTAACAGTAATCAGGGAACTCATCATATTCTGGCCTATCTCAGCAACATGGGGCTGCATATTCTAAACCAGATATCCACTTTGGATTCTCAATCTCTGCTTCAGACCGGGTGGCAATTTCCCGAAGTCCCAACTAACCTAGAAGCGAGTCTTGCAGCTCTCCAAGCTCATCTCCATGGCATTTCTCTTATAAAGCAGGATAGTGAGGACGAATTTCGTTGGGATCCTTCAGGATCGACCTATTCTATTAAAGCAGGCTATCAAACTCTTTGCAATATGGAATATCCTGCGCCCATATGGTCTCTCTGGAAATTAGCTTGGAGATCTGAGGCCCTCCCTAAGATCAAATTCTTCATCTGGACTTTACTCAAAGGGAAAATCTTAACCTCTGATCATTTAAAAAAATGAAGTGTGATTGGTCCCTCTCGCTGCCCAAACTGTCAAGCTGCTGAAGAAACCATTCAACATCTCTTTATTGAATGTCCCTTTGCCACCAGTTGTTGGAAGGAGCTCACTCCAAACTCCAACCTCCCATGGGGCTCACACAGCACCATCGTTGAAGCCTTGGGCTTATGGAAGAAATTCTACCCTTGGAAACGCAAAAAGAACAGCATAGCAAAATGAGTTTGGAATACTCTCCCCCTCACAACTCTTTGGAATATTTGGCTGGCTCGAAACCGAAAAGTTTTCAAGGATAAAGCAACCAACTTTAGGAAGCTGTGTAGTAAATCTAGAAGTCTTACTCTTGAAACTATCTCAACTAAGAATCATTCAAACCAAATTGACTATAAGGATCTTTGTGTGGAAGAGCGCAATTTCATAAGCTACCTGCTGGACAAGAAAAACATCATCAATCACAGCAACAGCCTCGCCAATCAGTGGAACATCCCCAATAACAGTTGTAAAATTCGACTAAGTGAGGAGGATTTCAGCATCTGGTTAAAAAGTTGCAAAAGGCCCTCCCTATTCTTTGATGGTGTGTCTAAGTCCAACCCGGGGGTGGCTGGGGCTAGCGGTATTATCTGCAACGAAGATGGTAGCATTATTTCTTCCTTTGAATGGGGATTGGGAACTCTTTCCAATAACAGGGTTGAAGCTCTCATTTTGCTCCAAGGCATATTACAACTGCAAAATCTTGGCATAAATAATGCCATGATCTTCGGCGATTCGGGCACCATTATCAGCATGATGGTCGACAAACGCTTGGCATCAAATGTGGCCCTTCAACAAACCACTAGCATATGACATCTCCTTATCAAAAATATGCAGGGTGTCAGCTTCTATCACATTCTCCGCAACCTCAACAAGGAGGCGGACTTCCGTGCCAACAGGGCCTGCCACAGAACCATAGGATGTCTCTCCTGCAATGATGTCGATCTCCAAATCCACCTGCCATGAATCTGCAAAATCTACTTTGGATCCACAGCAAAAGGCTCTTCGCATTAAGAATCTGGTGTGCCTTTGTCATCATAGTTTCAAATTGGAGGCAGTTTCACGTGCCACCTGAACCTGCTCATGGTCCCTTTATTACATCTGCAATGATTCTGAATCCTTTCTCATCTGATTTAAATCTTCCCAATCTTCCCCATCTCTGCAAGTTTACCCCTTTCGAGGCTGTTGTCCTCCCCTCTCCCTCGCTCGTTTCTTCCCTCTGCCTTCTTGTGACTTCCCGTGGCCTGTCCTTCCCTCCCTTTCTTGCCCCTCCCTTCTTATATGCCCTCCTCCCCTCTTTGGCTTTCACTCCCGCGCTGCTTTGCTGTGGAAGCCTTTGCCATACTGCTGCTGCGTCTGCCCTCCTGTGGGTGTGCCCTCTGCCCTTCGAGCTCTCCCCCTACCTACAGCGCCTGTCCCTTTGCCCTCGTTATCCTTTGCTTCGTCTTTTGCTGCTTGAAGCTTCGTCCCTTTACATTTTCTCTTCCCTGTCTTGTTTCAGACTTCTGGAATTTGGTTTTTACAGCCCAGAATGACGAGGAGTGAAGACTGTTTGCACTGTGCTGACCTCCAAGTGGAACTGGAGCAAATCCGAGCCCATCAGAAGATCATGGACGATAAGCTTCATTTTTAGGCTAAGCTGGCTAAAGAGAGACACGAAGCCGATCTCAGTTTCTTCCACCAGAGGGTCACCTCCCTCTAGGATCAGTTCAAAGAACTCTCCAATAAGTGCGCTCACGCACAAGAATCAATTGAAATTTTGAAGTACATGTTGGAAAATAATACTGCACCGAGCTCCAGCTCTACAAATTTAAGAAACCAGGGAGCAAATGCCAATCCTGAAGACTCCACCGCTCACCAAATCCGCCATATAAATATCGACTAATCATGTCTTGCAAATTTATCTTCTTACTGTTTCAGTTCATTAGAACCTATGCACCTTCTGTTTTTCAGTCTTTTTTGAAAGTTAGAAGCAAAAGGGTGGTAGCAGACATTATTGCCACACCTCTCTCTGCTACTTATATATCACTCCTTGTAACTTTGGAGCTTTGTCTCCCCTTTTTTGAATATTAATAGCAACCGACTTTGTTAAAAAAAAAATAAAAAATAAAAAATAAAAAGAACTAGACATCTTTCATTTTATTACTCTTATTAGGTAGTAATTGAATTTTTGTATTTTCATCTTCTTTTTTTGTTTGAATAATAAAATACTTTATTATGATGAATATTGAAATATTTGATTTAAGTGAGAATGAGAGTGAAATATTTTTACATCTCCTTGATACTTGGTTGTAATTCCAACATCAAAGTTACCAAGCATACTGAGAAAGAGATTATTGATGTTTGTAATGCTCTTAATTAAAACTAACCTTATATATATATGATTGTTTCTATTATTGACATTCTTTTACATTAAAAAAAATGCTTTTATATTAAGTAGACATTTGTCAATTTAAATAAAAAGCACTGACATAATTACACATCTCTCCTATACTAGTAATAAAATTACTTTTTGAAAATCTACAATATATAAATTTTCCTTTTAATATATATTTTTTGATAAAATTTAATTATATTTATTTTGTTTTACTTTATATTTATTTTAGTAAATTATTTTTATTAAAAATAATTTGAAAGAGTAAATATTTATTTTGCTAAAGACAAATTATTTAACTTTCTATATTTAACCTCTCTTTACTGAATACATAGTATTTTTTTGTCTTAATGCTAAAAACTGCATAAATAGTTTTACTGACCTTTTTGTTGTGATCATCAACAAATTTTCTATAGAGAATCCAGAAAATTTTCGTGAAGTGAAAGTATGACACTGAGGGATTATGAAACCACATATATAACTAGCAATTGCACCAAGAGGTGCAAGGGAACGCCGGAAGGAGGAGGTCTGAATTATGAGAAACATAGCTTTGATAGTTTCTTGAGCAAACATTACTTGAGCTTGCATTAGTGAGGAGGCTCATTGACCTATTTGAGTAGAAGGATATAGAAATGGTTGTCAATCCCTGTCAAATCTCGAGAAATCGAATTGATATTGGTTGCCACAAACTGAAGCTCGTGTTGAATAAAGTCACTCAAGTTTGAGGCATCATAAACCAAGATACCTAATATTAATGCTACAAATTCAAATCAAAAACTCCGTAAGGCTACTTTAGGACTCCCTAATCTGACTTAATAATTTTCGTTGGCCCTATTTCATCTTTTGCGTATCCACTATGGAAAAAATCACGAGAGTAAGAAAATTACAACCTCTATATTATTTTATCCTTATTTGAAGGAAAAAAATGTTGCACTGACGTGGCATAAATATGGAGTCGAAGTTAAAAATTTGTGTATAATAAAATATCAGCACGCTTCCTTCGTTCTGCTTGTGTTTTGTTGATCATCTCTGTAAAATGTGTTATACATAGGTGAAGGAATCAAATTCGAATCATCACAATTTGAACCAGTCATGACAATGGGGATTCATTGTGAAAACAAGGAGGGCTGCAAAGCAGCAAGTCCCTACCTTGGGGAGCTTGAAGAAAATATTTAGCATCTAAAAAACAAGAACTCTAAAATATAAGTTGAGATATTTTGAAGAACTAATTATGGACAGGTAGTTAAAACAATCCAGTGCCAATTTTTGTCTTGCAAGTAAACCACTAAGTTTTTAACACACACAAAAGGGAATAAAACTAAATAGGGATAGGGAGACAACAATATGCATAGCTTATTGCAAGTCTAAAGGTAGGGTTTCTTTTTGAATGGATGACCAAATTGAAATGAATGCGTTTATTATTATTATTTTTACTACATTTTGAATCAAAGACATAACGTGTGCACAAAGCATTTACACAAATCAAAAGTGACATAGACTGAAAAATGGCTATATTTTATCAAATTCTAAAATGAAATTGCAGGAACACATTAATGGTGAGAACTTATTCCTTATAAAGTAAATTTCGACCGATGATGAGAATGAAAGATAAGACTGTCACTTCATAACCTTGAAGCAGTGAGTAGACATACATAAGCATGAAAAACAATTCACTATAGATTTCTACATCAAGAAAAACTTATTCCCGTATTTAGGTTTGCTCGATGCATATGGGAATTCATGACCTTTGATAAGAGTTCCGCATTTGAAGATTGAACATTGGCCACTAAGGAATTGTTGAATTAATAAAATAACTCAGATTGTTGATTTAAAATTGCCAACTCAAAAGTTAGAAATAACGTGAATTTGCCAGACTATGGGGTTGTTTGGAAAATGAAGTTGCTGAGTGCATTTACACACAGATTGCGAACAAAATTTGAAGGAATACTGAGACTGTGGGTATTACCCCCATCAGTTTTGGATAGGATTTTTTTTTCTTTTTTAATTTTAAGTTTTATATCTTAAAATCTTCTTAAGATTGTTTGATTTTTTTATTATCAAATTTTAAAATGTTCACAAAGTCCACCTAAGTGTTTGATTTTGTTTGATTTTTGTTTAATATATATTACATTTTCAAAATACACTCTTTATCATACAACTGCGCTAAAATGGTTGTAAATGGTTACAATGGAATTAAGAATTTAATTATATTAATTTTTTTTTTACTCTTATTAATTCAAAATAATGATTTTTTTGGTTTTAAAAACAAGATTAGAATTAATAGAAAATATTAAATTTAAATTGTTTTGTTTTAAAAACATGATTAGAATTAAAAGAAAAGATTAAACTTAAATTGTTTTGTTTTAAAAACAGGATTAGAATGAAAAGAAAAGATTAAATTTAAAATGTTTTAAACAAAACAAAACTGGATAGAAATAATGACGAGTTAAAAGATATAATTAAATTTGAAATTCAAAAATCTTTCTTGAAAACAGTACATTCAAAAGATAAAGATCTAGGTTTAAAAATAAGATTAGAATTAAAAGATCTAATTAAATTTGATTTTTTTTTGTTTAAAACAAAAGTTAGAATACTACTGAATAGTTAAAAGATTGGATTTAATTTGCTTTTCTCTGACATACACTGCCACATGTGATGTGATAAGCGCTGCACCCTTCGATCTAAACACGTTTCACCAAATTTCATTTCCGAAAGTTGTGAGCGCTATCTTTCCTGGGCCATCTCCATTCTGGTTCATGGAGCCTAGCTCGCGAAGGGCCTCTCCTTCCAGCAGGGATGGACTGGACCAGGGTAAGGAGAGAATGAGAGATTTGAAGGAGAAGGTAGTGAGTGTATTGGAAGAATGGGGCAGATTCTGCAAAGGCATGGACGCTACAGTGTCTGAGTGGACAAAGAAGGTAGCAAACTAGGCAGCCATCATGAACCGGACCAGTTTGTTGGCTCTCCCTCTCAGTGATGTAATGTAGTGTTGCCTGTTTTGTTATGTTTTCTGTTGTGTGTGTCTATTATGTTGTCTGTTGTGTTATGTCTTATTCTCTGCTGTTTTTTTTTTGTGTGTTGTATGTTGTTTTGTGTTTTCGTATTGTATGTTATTTATGTATATGTGGGTCTGTGAAATCTGAGAGAGAGCGCAAACTTTGGCCTACAGGAAAATATGAAATGATGATTTAGGGTAAAAATCCAGGAAAATATGAAATGATGATTTAGGGTAAAAATCCATGCAGAGAGCGTGCTATCTGAGCCGTTAGAACAGCGTTTTCCACTCCAACTATTCTGCTCGACTCCTCGATTCACCGAGGTTTATACTTCCATCCATTCTGCCCCAGACTGGGCATTGTTTTCTTGCGCCAGGAGGTATAATAATAATAATACATGCATACTGTTCACATTAATAATATAATTAAATTAAATTTATGAATACCTGGATCATGATTATGGATCACCTGTTATATCTTCTGGTCCAGATGGTGGATTACTCTCTCTGGTCCTCCATAGTGCACTGCTTTCTCTGTTTGATTAATAGGTAAAACTGGAGTACTCTGTCATCTTGATTTAGGGTGGTTTAAATGATGCTTTCAGATAAGAGAATATGAAATGGTCAGTTCAACTTGTTTTCAATTTTTCTTCAATGAATTATTTTATTTTATTTTATTGTTAATTGAACATGTACCAACAAAGCCACGGGAGCCCACCATTTGTGCAGCGAGGAGTTCCCAAAGTTTGGGCAGGGCAAATGTATTTACATTTCAGGAGGTATAATTATAATATATGGATACTGCTCACATTAATTATATAATTAAATTAGATAAATGAATCCCTGGATCATGATTATGGATCACCTGTTATATCTTCTGGTCTATATTGTGGACTGCTTCCGCCTTCATGCTCTCTCTGGTCCTCTATAGTGGACTGCCTCTGTTTAATTATTAAGTAAAATTGGAGTACTCTGTTATTTTGATTTAGGGTAATTTAAATGATGCTTAAGAGAGGAGAATATGAAATGGTAATTTAGAGAAAAATCCAATATCTACTTGACTTTGAATTCTTCAACCTATTTTCAGTTTTTCTTTGATGGATTAAATTTTTAAGAACCAATACCAACAAAGCCACCGGAGCCCACCAATTGTGCAGCGAGGAGTTCCCAAAGTTTGGGCAGAGCAAAGGTTATTACATTTCAGGAGGCATAATTATAATAGCCACCGGAAACTTCGATTACATTTTGATGCTTGCTGTGTCCACAGGAAACTGCATAGCACCGCCATCTCATATTGCTGGTAAACCTCTTCAACCAGATACACAGATATTGATTTCGATAATGGTATTGAATTCTGTTGCGAATTCATCTTTTACCGTGTATTCATGGTTCGAATTTGCCATTTTCTCAATTGCTGTCTCAACTTGCCGATTTTGCTTCAACTTCATCATCCTTTGGCCGTGCTCCATCTTTTCGTTTCGTGCTTCAGATCCATGCTTCCAGATTCATGCTTCAAATCCCTTCTGGATCCTTTCAAATATTTAAGATCTCTTTCTATCGTGGTATACGCTACTTTATGCTCACGCTTCACAGGCTGTATTTGAGGTAATCTCAGGGACAGATCCTGATGGAATGACACCAACCTGGTTTCGTCATGCTCCGGCTTCTTGATCGCGCAGATCATATGGACGTGCACGTGAATGCGCAGGGCGTGCAGGCGCGACAAATCCCGGTTCCCGCCTATTGGTTTTCCTTCCCGGCCACCGCCGTTTGCAGTTCTAAACAAGCCTCGTGCGACTCGATCTTGACACCTGAGACTTTCAAAACCCTGGCTGAAATCGTTGACCAGAGAAACACGTGGCAAAAGCTAATTGGTTCCATGCGTGATAGCGAAACTGGTTCTCATTGGCTGGCGTGAACAGTGTTTGCTCACCCTCACTCCAACCCGCAATGGAAAACGCCTCAGGCGTAATTACACAGAAAAATTTCCTTCCATCCAATACTCTAATTTTCTTATCTTATACAAACACTGTGCGGCTAAAATTCTCATACTTGTGCGAATTTAATAGTGGCAATGCTTCCGGTTACATATATTGCTCTTCAGTGACTGAAAATGGCGTTCTCTCATTACTGGAAACAAGGTGTGTATCCAACAAAAATAATTAATATTCTTTATGACCATCCAACGAATCACAAAAGAAGAGAAACAAAAAGTTAACGAGTATGAGATAGGTTTTTCCATGGTGTTGTGATTATTGTGTCTTGGACCCTGCGACCAAATCAAACCAATATGAAATATTAACAATTTTAAATTTCTTGATATTTGATAGAAAATTAGGCGCCTTATCCATTAGGCCATTTAACTTTCCTGTTAAAGACTCATTTTATTTATTTATTTACAGTAAAGGTTCTCCAGTTCGAACTTGTCAGACATTAAATATTGAATGTTGAATCAAAATTTAAAGATCAAAAGATTTACTACAGACAGACATTAAAGATCAAAAGATGAATCAAAATTTACTACAGACAGACATTAAAGATCAAAAGACGCAGCAAAATCTATTCCACACATTTGCGTCTGCGTTTAAAGACCCTCCTCGCAGATATCCTAAGATCTTTAATATTGTTCTTCAGCAAAGATCACAAATAACCATCTACATATTCAGCACACGCCCGGTGGGACTCGAACCCACAATCGCCTGATTAGAAGTCAGACGCCTTATCCATTAGGCCACGGGCGCACAAGACATGAGAGCAATTTGCTGAGGAGCCACCAATCTATAAAACGCAAACACCGATTGTGCAATCAATCAGAGCCCTTGGGCGGCAGACGCGGGGCAAAAATCCCGATTACCCACTTTTCGTGGGAGGAAAGCAACACAAGAATAACCCATCACATATATTCTTTAATAACCCAGGAAAATAAAAAATAGTGGTTAACAAACTCTTATTAAAAGGTTAACGAAAGAACCATGACAGAACACCATCCATACATTTATTTATGTGCCATTCTCTCTAGTCTGTCGAGAGGTCCATAGATTCATGTATGTTCCATGCTCTTAAGTATATAGAGTGTTCAGTTTTTTTTATGAAGTATCTATTTTTCTGTTGCTTTGTTGCTTTGTTTTCTTTGTATATGCCACAAAAATTTAACAAAGAAAGGATAAATCATTTTAATTTTATAAAAGTTTGGTTTTAAAATATAATTTTTTAGTTTATAAAAGTTATTTATCCAATTATAAATATCGAAGAGTCACTTTTACATTTTTAAAGTAATTAATGTAAGCAATAATGTTAATGTAATAAATTTATCCAAATTATTTGTACTTAGATTAGTTTTAAAATTTCAGCACATTCTCGTTATAAAGAATGAGTAATCTTCTAGCTAAGGTGGATTCTTTTCGTTTCTACCATCAAACTAATTTTAGGTGTTAATTTTATCAATTTGTTTTATCTTGATTTCTCTAATAAGTTTATCTAGCTTGACTTGACTAAAACTTTTCTGTATGAAAAAATATTGAACTACACATTGGTTTATCACAACAATTTATCAATATAATTGATCACAACAATTTCTTTTTCTTTCAAATCTTTATAACATAAAAATTGAATGCATAAAGATGGAATATACTTTTGGGACAAATGTGGTGATGAAATTTCAAGTTTTTTCTCTTTTATCAATTTGAAACCCTTAAAATTCATATAAACATTGTGAATTTTGATTCAAACTAAAAAGACAATATGTGGAGAATTATGTTGTTGTCTTAAAGACATTTTTTGCAAAAAAAAATTAGTGTCGTATAATATCTCAATTTTCCATTAAATGCAATACTCGTCTTTGCAAAATTTCACACATTTTAAGAGGTATGTGTGTGTTCACGTAGCATAACTTAGTCTAAAAATGTGTAATTTTAAAAATATATATATCTATGAGTATGATCTACACGAAGAAAGCTAAGTTTTTCATATTAAAAATTTGTTTTTGATACAAAATTATATATATATATATATATATATATATATATATATATATATATATTTCAAAATTGGCAAAGTAATATTTCAATTTCATTTTGAAGACATATATGTTCGCATAAGATTTTTTTCAACTCTTTAAATAAATTGGAAAAACAAGAGTACCATTTTGAAGAGGATTCGTAAACAAAAATAGTGGTATTTTTTGAAATTTTTTTGTTATGTATGTTTATGTTATTGATTTATTATTCAGCCCCTTTGAAACTCTGCAAAAAAAATTCAAGCGTTATGTTTTATAAAAATTAGATGGAAAATATTATAAGAATTCGAAAGTGCCAAACTCATATGCCATTGGATAGAGGATTCTTTAACAAATCCAACATGATCAACTCTGCCACTTAGGGAAAAATTATTCCTTAAATCTGCTAGGGTAAAAAATGGGGTTGCAGAGAAATATGCAGAAGGGGTGTTAAAGCTGTGATTTTTAGGATCTCAGGATCCTGATATAGCACTTGATTTTGAAATTCAAATAGCTCAATCGAGGGTTAGTAAACCCTCAATCGAGCCCTTAATGTGGTTAAATAAAGGCTCGATCTAGCTTTAAGGCTCGATCAAGCCTGTAGCTTTATCTAGCTTTAAGTCTCAATCGAGGCACTTTTTTTAATTCCATGCCTAGGTTGTATTGGTCGGAAATTTCAAAAACATGGCTCGATCGCTCGATCAAGCTCCTAGATAACCTCAGGTTGCATTTTTTAAGCCATTAAATGATGTAGGAGCATCCGGCTCGAAAAATCATTGTATTTTTGGTTGACCTAGGGGGTCTAATGTTTATTAAAAAAATTAGTTTATTTATAGGAATTTTGTATATTTTTATATGATTTGAGTGAGAAATATGTATGTGAGGTTTTTAATGTAGATATTCTCAAATAATTAAGAATACGATAGATATTAGGCTTGTAAAGATCTCATAAAAAATCTTAGGGATTAGGAGATCGTAGAATAGGGTTTAGTTGAGTTAAAAGTGGATTTAGAGGATTTTTAGGATATGGTTGAGCAGATTATGGATTTGAACCATAATTGGTTGCAAAATCCTTTTGTATATATTTGTAAGCCTTGAAGGCATGAGTGGAGGCCATTTCAAATGAAGAAAATCAAGTCATGGAAAGAGAGATGAATTAAACAAGGATTGTAAGTATATATACACTTTGATTAATGAAAGGAAGGGTTTCATTATTTTATTGTCTCTGTGAATATTAATTGATGAATTCCAATTTGTATGCCTATCTAGAATCAATGATGGATTAAAATAAATCTATCATATGTGAGGTCAATCCTTGAAGAGCGAGTTATCTCCGCATAACTTGAAATTATCTCTGCTCGAGAAATTGAATTTGTTTATGTGTGATACATCTGCAAGTTTATGGGATGTATGTTAATCTTGGCTTGTACACTTTTAGTATTGAATTAAAAATGTAAAAAAAACCTATTTTTATTTATGAAATCTTGAAATCGATGTGTGGAAGAGACAAAGTACAGTAATATGCAAATCTCGTGAGAAAAGGATTAGAATCTTCTGGAATGAAATCAACTAGTGAATTCGATGTCAGGGGAAGTATTTTTGGAGAAGATTTCTTTCAAGACCATCGTGTACAAGTGTAGATATGCATAGAATGCGTGGAGGAAACAAAGTATGGCAAAAAAAATTGTTGTATATATCTGGATACCTAAGAATTGTTTGCAAGCTCAGTTTGAGTTAGATTGTTGAATTTCACTATTGCATTCTAGCACGAGGAAAGTGAATTCAACAAAGGAGTGTTTCTGCGTGGAAGCTGGCCATTTTAAGTCGAGTTGAAAACCATTATGCAGAGCCTGTATTATAAAATAAGGCTCATTTTTTAGCCACAAAGGGTGTAAATTTGCAGCATTTGTAGATGGAGTAACAGAAGAAGGGAATTCGTAAGGGAAAACCATCACCAAAATTGCGGGGCAATTTCTGGTTAGGGGAAGATGAAATTTGAAATTCTGTCATCTGGGTTTTGTGTAGAGCAGGGTCTGTTTGGTAACACAGAAGAGATTTTTCAAAAAGATCCTTGGTTGAGGAGTTCTGAAGTGATCTTTGAACATTTTTTTTTGCAGAATGCGTAACTGAAAACGACTTGTTGTGTCTTTTTAAGTGTTGTGTGAACAGATATTGGTAGAAGTCCAGGAAAGGAGGAAAGTGAGGGATCACAGAAGTCTAAAGCATGAGAATAATTCACATGATATCATCATAGGAGAAATAAAATCTTAGTCAAAGGGATGCACAAATTATGAATGTGATTACATTGGACGGAAAAGCTAGAAGTCAGGGGAACCATTCGTAGAGTCATCTGATGGATCATAAATATTTTCATTAAAATCGATCTTGTGTTTAAATTCCTTTTGTCTGTGGTTGGCTAAAGAGGCACAATAGAAATGTTCAAGTAGTGTGATATGAACAAGGGTTAAATGGCAACCATTGATTGTTTGAAGAGGGTGTTCAGTTCCAGTTTCAGAGCTCAGTTCCTATTCCTGACCAAACAATGTGGTTCCTGTTCTAGCAATCCGGTTCCTGAACAAGTTGTTTGATTCATATTCTCACCATCCAGGGTTCTCACACATCCAACAAGAATAAAGGAGAACGAGCACATGGGTTATGAGGAACAAAGTGCTGACATGCTTATGTGTTCATTCAACCACACTCAAAGATGAAGGGTTGAATTCTCTCGATTGGAGACTTGTAGTGTAGCCTTAGCGTTTTAAGGCTATCGATGATGGAGGAATAGACCTGGTAGGTCATCATTAAACAACTAGATCAAGGGTTCAAACATTGCTCAATCAAACACTTAAAATGACTTGATCAAGTTGTTTTTGTTATACAAAATTTATGACTGCGGATAGAAGTATCTTCCCTATACCTAGTGGATTGGTTTAGAGCAACATAAAATAAAAGAATATAAAGTTAGCCTTATAGAAATTGAAGAATGGAAAGAAGCTTACTTGGAATCCGTCATAATCTTCGCTCACCTATCGACTTGTAAGCTCCAATCATAGCTCTGATTGCTATAATTTGAACCTACGCATACAATCACAACAAGCCAAAGATCAATGACATTTATGTAGCATTATCCAATTACTTTATTCAATGGATTAGAAAACGAAACATATGAATTTAAATGTAACATAACATATATAGGAAAACGATATACTCTTTGTATTAATATGAAAAGGCATTAGGGGAATTTTGAGGTCTAAAATGGGCCTCCCGAGGAAAATGTACAAACAAAATTCACTTTATGAGAACCAATCACATTTTAGGGGATGACATCATCCCTAATGGTTGAGGTGGCATTGCTTAAGTTAAAGGTACTTACTTGTCACATTCCCAATGGTGGATAAAAAATCATGGTTAACCATGGTAGTGCTCTAAGTACTTTTAAAGTCATAAAGTAAAGTACTCATAATAAATGTCATTTCACACTTTTTGAATAAAATATTATTATTGTCATTTCATATTTTTTGAAAGAAACAATGCATATCCCTACACAATGTATTCACACATTTTTTAACAAATATTATATTTGTATATTTTCAAATATTTATTTATAAATCAAATCAATTCATTATGTAATATAAAATTCATACATAAAACAATATATTATATTATTTTATTTTTATATAGTATATTAATTACATGTTATTATATAATTTAAATAATATAAATTTTAATTAA
Source organism: Pinus albicaulis (assembly GCA_034641835.2). Taxonomy (NCBI): domain Eukaryota; kingdom Viridiplantae; phylum Streptophyta; class Pinopsida; order Pinales; family Pinaceae; genus Pinus; species Pinus albicaulis. The sequence goes on along the minus strand of MU968501.1, from coordinate 9,737,432 downwards.
TAGTATATTCTATATTCAGGAATTTATGAATTTATATTTATATTTTATTTTATGTTATTTAAGTACAAAGGACAAATGCATTAGTTGTGCAATGATAATGAATTTTTCTTGAAAATCTCATTCTTATTTATAGTCACACCAATACAATTTTTTATTAATTTTATTTTGATACAACTTTTGAATTGAATTTAACCATGGTTACTTGGATTTTGGTGCAAAAAGTGAATTGCAAATTCATAAATATTATTTTATTGGTTTAGCTATTATTTTATTATTTTCTTAGGAGGCCCATTTTAGACCTCAAAATTCCCGTAATGAGAGATTTTACAACCAAGAATAGTATTTGATCTTGTAGAGATCTCCCCAAGTTGACTTGTCCTTCTTTGCCACAAAGCACACCTCGATGTCACCCAAATGCATGAAGATGATTACTCTCCTAGATTAAAGGAAACAACATGAGGGCATGATATGTCTCCAAAAGTGCACCCTGATGTTGTAGATGGTTGTAGATTTATAAGAGAGGGTGGTGGTTTAGGAATTATTATCTATTTACCAATCGAGGGTTGAAATCCACTCTTGATGGGAGGATGAGTTCAAGGGATAAGAGGTGAAATATACAAGGTAGGATTAGATAATATTTGAAGTTCTTATTCAAGGTAAATGGTTGAAACAACTCTTGGAAGCTTCTGGAGAGGAAGCTTCAAGATTCTTTTTATTTTTCCTGAATTTCTAGAATTAGCGCACCCAAAACAAGGGACAACCTTCTCCTGATCAGTGTAGGTGAAAAATGGAGGTTGAACATGGGTCCTTAAAAGGCCAGGGTGTGTTGGGCCTTAAAAAGACTATTTTGAAGCAGTCAGACTCAGAAACTCAGGGATTTGGAAGAGTCATGCTTAGGGATTGATTTATGGATGATGACAAGGTGTTCATAGATGTTGATTGATCTAGTTTGCAGGCCTATTGAGCAGATGCGACAAAATGACGTATAACATATTGCCCCATAAAGCACAAATTAGGAACTATGGTTGATGACTGAATTTCTTTACCTTGCGACAAGTCCATATCAAGAACAACTGGTTGAGATCATCATATGTTACAATTCATTTTATCATGATATCTTTGCTGAGGGTGGCATACCCATGCTCAACACATAAGCTAACAGTACATGTGCAATGATAAAAAATTGTGTCCATTCATGACAAAGTGTAGATCTATGATTAGATGAATATATGATCATAGCCATCATGCTCTGTAATCTTGCATTAATCCTGAAAGCGCAACCAGCATGGATGGAACTAGATCCAGGGTATTCTTTCTCATTCATTCAATCATCCAATGTACGATTCTAACCATGCGAATAAAGGAGTTTAAATCTAGCATGATAGACACCATATGATTTTTGACCATTGACGTAAGTCATTAACATATGTGAGAGAAAAAAATGATGATGTTAATGGCTCTCAGGGTACAACAATACAATTTGTATGGTGTGAATGAATGAGTTAAAGTAGAACACCACACAAAATCTATAGGTCAAATACCAATGATATAAATCTTTTGACGAGAGTTAGGAAACTTGTCATTGATGTATGCAAGCTCCAAGGTACTGACAAAGAGTTTCTAAGTCAACGTCTTGGATAGTGAGCTGATGTCAACATGAAGCGACTCGTCGCAAGAGGTCGTTGATGTATCCACCATTAATAACACAAAATGGGTATCATGATTCGAGACAAAATGATGTTGATGTGGAACTGGTTCAAGAATGCCAGACATGAATGTAGGCTTAAGAGTATCATATCAAATATCAAGCGAAGGAATTCTCTTGAACACATCGACTACATTGAATGGATTTGGAAGCATTGACCCAAAACCAAAAGTGGAGCCTTTGAAAAGGTGTGATGAACCAAAAGAAAATCATATTTCCTAACCCAACAACCATGACTATGAAGTGGAAGAGGGTCATGTTCAAGAGCGACTTGCTGCCATTAATAGGTGGAGTATCCCATTTTCCCAATTTCCCAAACCATTTATGATCAATACCTGTTTATTTTTAACAAGATTGAGGAGGATTACATATTCTTGATCTGTAATTTCATCCTTCAGATGATTTTCTCTGAGTATATTTAACGAACCATGTGAAGGAGTAGTTCGGTCCCTGTTGAAGTCCAACAAGAAATTACAGCACCTACACTAGTGTGGGACCAAGAGGTCCTAACATCACCTACACTAGTGTGGGCTAAATTTGGTGCAGTGTCTAATTTAATTTTACCTTAATTAAATTGGACAACAAAATGTACTATTATCTTATAATCACTTGTAATAGTTAATTGAGTGTGATAAACTCAGTTAGATCATGAATTTCGAGTTGAGGGTGATTGGTGAGGCATGCAGAGTAATTATATTAGTTATGGAGTTCAAATTGCAGTTGGTGCATTAGTTTAATGCATGAGTAATTAGTTAACTCAGTTAGGTGAGTTAGAGCCAGTTGAACTAGTTGTAACTGTTTGTTTCACTAGCGAGAGATCAAGTGAATTAAATATTATTTAATTTACAATCAATGATCTTCCATGCAACTGATGATTTACTATTAATAGTTGCATGCATGTTAGTTCCAGTCGAGACCCAGTTGAGACAAAGGTTAAAGGGAAGTTAACTATCAGTTGTGTGATTAGTAGGTTGACCACATGCAACCAAACATCCATTGGATTTCCCATGGTCCCTGCGTATTTTAGGAAGGACAAAATTCCTAAAGAATAGGGATTGCATTCATCAGGAATTGCGCAAGCAAGGTAGGTTGTTTAGAGGTTGAGAATTGGCTAAGTGTTGGTCAGCTTTGTCCAGGACAGTGTGAGATAGTCAGGAGAGTGCAGGAGAATATTGTGAGAAGATGTCATTGTAATTGTTTCATGATTCTATGGTTAATATACAATAGAAGATAGAGGGGTTTTGAGCAACAATATTTCCCCAAGAAATTATTTGTGTTGTGGTTTGATTTAATTCTTTCTTTGCTTCATGTGATTGGCGATTGTGGTTAATTTTCATAATTGGTTTTTAGAAGTGATTCAGTATCTATCTTTAGTACATTGTTAGATCAGATTAAATCCATTGATATACATATGTTTGTATAATTTCTATAGTCCCGTCATGTTCAACAAGTCCATCGATGTTTCATGTTTCTACGAGTACAACGAAGTTGTAACTCAACTTCTTTATCATGTTTAGAGAATTTGGAAAAAAGGAAAAAAAGAAAACTCCGAAGTTCCTTTTTGTAAATAGTCTTTTGAGTCCGAAAAGGCAGAAAACAATACTCAAGAGAACCTCTTAGTCTTGTTCGATTAAGGTATTCCTTTTTCGTAAATAGTCTATCTCATTCTAAAAAAGGGTTAAACTTATACTTAGTAGACGTCTTTTGGCATTTATTTTAATGAGATCGAAAAGACAAGTGCTCGGAAATCTTTTCATATTTTAGGATTCTAAAAAGAGCTAAAAGAAGAATCCATGAGTTTCCTTTTTTGTAGGTTTATAAATCCTGAAAAGGTGATAAAAGTATGCTCTTTGGTTAAAATGAACTATTAGACATCATCAAAATCTGCTAAACAATTGTCAACCTACTCAAAACACCACCAAAAGATTAAAAATACACGTTTCATGATAAAATTGAATCACATTTAGGTCAAAAAATTTAAATATTAACAAAATAATGTTGAAAATTACCGTAAAATAGGAAAAAGGTAATTCATTTTTACCATTTCACATTTTACCTCTCAAAGAGTGAGTTCTGAGTGCTTTTTCCCTCAATATTCTGCAACCCATTGTGACCAATACAATGGACCATTTCGAGCATCATCACTTCTAGGTATGAGCTATGACCTTCCTCTCTCTTATCATGCATCCATTTTGTCATTTCATGCATATTTTTCTAGTTTTTGAGGGCCCTAAGGCTCTAGTTTCTTGCCTAGTTCCAACGCACCCCCAACAAATCATAGGGAGCATTGGATGGGGAGAATTTGGACTAGGGAGGGAATTGCAACTCATTATCTGCCCTTAGGGGGTGCGTTGAGCGCAATACCCAAGTTTGTTTTGCATGTTTCCTTCAAAAAATTTACAGTATTTTACATGCAACTTGTCCTAATGATCCTTCTCATGATGTTTCAGGTGTCTATTGGAACAAAATGGCTTTGATATGGAGGGAAAGAGAACATGAGGAACAATATTTAACTGCAACTAATGATCCTGCCACTATCCAGGATTTGAGAAATTATGTGCTCTTGAAATTATTCTGGCTTCCTGATATGAGGCAAGATAAGGAATTGTTGAGGTATATTGTCTGTTCATGGGATGTCCAAGCACAAGCATCCAGACTTGGTGCACATATGTTTGAAATACAGGTAGAGGATATACACTTCTTGATAGGTATATCAAGGTGAGGTGCCCCCATTTCCTTATCTGGTTCAAGGAGTGGTGGAGAGACATTCAAATATTACATCAATGCACACAACAGGCTGAGATTCTAGCCAACTAAAGATGGGAAAATCAACATCAAGGATGTGGCATGTTTTCCATTAAGAATGATCCAATTTAACATTTCCAGATTGACAGGTAGTGCAACTCTACATGTGGCCAATAAGTCACATATGCAGTATGCTATAGAGTGTATACAACCGACAATATTCAAGCGGAGTGAGGGAGTACTAGTAAACATGAAGGAGAAACTAACAAAATCAAAAGAAGGAGAGTTAAAGAACTTTGGCTATGGTTTGATCCTGATTTATTTCAAGTTAGAGTGGATTCCATCACTCAAGCCACAACATATTCAACTCGAGCCCGCATATCCGAGAGGTCCATCATCGATGAGTTTCACACCAATATTATTCAGATGGTTGCGCATGCAACTCATTATGATAGAGACTACCCATATGTAGGCATGAATTTCCATAGAGACCAGGAGCTTGTGCTTCCTGATGGAGAGCGATGGGGTGCCATAGCTAAGACAAGAAACATTTTGATAATTTTTTAATTTTAAGATTTACAATTATTTTTTGGTGATTTTTCAATGTATCCGAGACTAATATTTTGATTTTTACACATGTATACATTGGGCCCATTTGACCTATGTGTTCTTCTTATCTTCATTGTGCATGAGACCCACATCAGACACCAGTGGCAGTACATGTTGTTGTAGCAGGATGAGAAGTACTACAAGATCTCAATGTGGTTCAGACCCTTACATAGGTTCAACTCCACATGGAGGGGTTGATCCATGGCATAGCTAAGACTATGGTTGATGAGGTTCCTATGAGGTTGCAACAACATACTATTGGCATGCCTGGCTATATCCATTGACTATTGTGTAAGATGGCTCACATAGTGGTGTGCTACCATGAGCACTATGATTAGTCTACTAGGAGGCTTGCAGCCATATTTTTATTGCATGTATATGACAGGCCATGTGGTCATATGTGTCTCGAGAATAAATTTTGTAAAACTAAATGTTGTTATATATATATATATATATATATATATATATATATATATATATATATATCTTCAATGTTTCTTATGGTTATGTTATCTCTTTCAATGTATATGATATGTATTGAATTTATTTTACACGTGTCACAAATATCTATCTAAAACATGATTAACCAATGCATCTGTCAATTTATTTAGATTCCTATAAATATGTTGATATTGGATGAAATCAAAATATATTTCTAGAAGGTGAAACCTCAAGAACATACAAAGCACAGTTGAACTTCTAACTGAATAGAAATTAGTCATTTGTAGTACTATAAGTTGTGAGTCAATTCTGATAACTATATGACAGATACCATGATAAATAACATCAGACAATAGTTCGATCAATGCGATATACTCATCGATGTTATTTGTAGAGAGATCGATACAAATCCCTTGTAAAATCACTACCTCGACATTCAGATCATATATAACCCATGTTGCAGAAGAGAGGTTCTGAGTACTACAACTAGTGCCATCAACATAACCAACATATGGGTCGAGGGGTGCCAACATCTGCAAACCAAATGTAAACAGAATTAACAAAAAACATGGGAAACTCTGAAAGGAACACATTGTAAACACACTCAACACACCCATATACATTATGTACATAGTTCAATACGAAAAAAATAAACCATATTATTTCTTAAGGTATAACCCATTTAAAGGTTGCAACAAGGGAACTCCATCGAAATCAACAAGCTCATAGGCCCCTTTGGCAAGAACATGTGTGACAATGTATGGACCTAGCCACATTTACTCGAACTTTCACGATCCTAATTTATCAAATCCTTGATCGTATAACAAGACAAGGTCTCCTTTTGAGAAGATGCGAGCCTTGACTCTTTTATCATATTGCGCATTGATACATTTCTTATGGGCTTCATTAGCCATAGTGGCATCACGTCGAGTTTCATCTAAGAAAATTAGATGTAAGAGGTGTTCCTCTTCTACAGAAGTGGTAAGGAGGTGTTCAACAATGAGTTTGAGAGATGGAATTTCACATTCAATTGAAGTATTGCTTGCATACCAGAAACCAATTGGGGTGTGACCTCAGTATCAGTCCTAATGAAAGTTCGATATGCCCACAAGGAAGCATAAAAAATAATATGCCATTCTGATTTGTGGACCCTTATCATACGTTGAAGCATCATTTTAGGGACTGTAATGATTGAATCAACTTGCCCATTTTTTAGAGGGTAGTAGGGAGTGGAAATTTCTTAAGAGATTCTCATCTTGGCAGTCAGTTTTGACATCATGTGATTACGAAAATGTTTTCTATGCTCTGTGACTATAGCTTGTGCAACACAAAACTGTGCATTGACATGGTTGAAGAAAAAGAGAGGATTTTTTTCACCAGTATTATTGGATGTAGGCATCGCCTCTGCGCACTTGGTAAAATATTCAAACGATACAATGATATAGCCATTCCCCCTAGTTGAGTGAGGGTTACATGTCATGAAATCAATTCCCTACTTAGAAAATGGTCCAACAACGATAACAAGATGTAGAGGAGTGGGTGGAGCATGGGCCTTAAAATCATATATCTGGCATGCATGACACTTTTGGATGGCGAGGATATAGTCACGAAACATACTAGGACAGAGGTAACTAGCACACAGTATCTTCTTTGCAGTAGCATAACCAAACATATGTCCCCCACAAGCTACATAATGGAATTCATTTAAGAATATATCAGTCTCCTCATGAGTGAGGCACCTTCGAAATAATGTATTGATGCCACGAAGATAAAGGGTAATTTCGTCATTGATACTGTAATGTTTGGCTTGATATCATATACGTCGATGGTTAGAGAGAGAGGTATTAGACTAAAAATTTTGGGTTTGGAGATATACGATAATGTCTCCATACCATAGGTCAAAGGAAAAAATAAAGAATAACAAATCGTTTGGAGTAGAGTCATCAGATGTTGTCTCAGTTTCAACAGTGGGAAGGTCACAAATGAGCTCAGAAAATACTAAGAATTTCTTCAACTTGGATTTGATGAAGTCCAAGTGGAACTTCTTTAGGATGAAGATCCACTTGGAGTACTTCCCCTTGAATAATTGGCACGATAAAATGTACGTCATGGGGTTGTAGTCATAAACAACCATAGTTTTATGGAGAAATATGTAAAGGCAGAATCTTTGGACAACTTGGATTGCTTCCAAAGCTAACTTTTCAACATGAGTATACTTGACTTCTATATCATTGAGATTTCGGCTCAAGTAATAAATAGGATGTTCGGTCCCTACATCATCTTCATGGAACAATACCATATTAATGGTAGTTACTGCAACAACGAGGTACAAGAAATAATCGTGTTGGTAGTCCGGGGGATATAACAAGGATGCCTGAATCAAAACATCTTTCAAGGCATCGAATATTTTCTGAGAAGCATCATCCAAATGGAAGGGAAACCCTTTCTTTAACAAGAGATTAAACCCTTTGGTAAACTCGACGTAGTTGGGAATGAACATCTGAATAAAGTTAGCCTTCCCTTGGAGTCGGTGAAGCTGAAGAAGGGAAGAAGGAGCAGGAATATCGATGATTGTATGGAATTTCAGTGGGTCGATATGAATTCCATGTTTTGATACCATGAAACCGAGAAGTCGACTGAAACTTACATAAAACACACACTTGTGCGGATTAAGTCAAATATTATAATGTCTACATCATAAAAATATCACCCTTAGATGCATCATATGATTAGCCTGATGATATGAATGAGAAAGAAAATCGTCCAAATATGGTTGTACAATATGTTTGATGTTGTGGAAATCGTAATTCATCTCCCTCTGAAACGTAGTCCCAACATTCTTTAATATGAAAGGGATTTTCCTATACATAAATGTGCCCCAGGGGAAAATGAACGTGGTTTTATGTTAGTCCGCTAGGAGAATGTTGATTTGATTACAGCTAGAGAAACCATCCATAAACGAAAATATCTCACAAGAGACATAATCATCAACAATTTGGTCGATGAACAAGTGGGATAATTTCCCTTCAAAAAAGCATGATTGATGTCTTGATAATCAACACACACACGAATTGTTCATTATTTCTTCATGACAAGAAAAAATTTAGACATCCAATCAATCAAAGGTACCTAGTAGATGAAACCAACGCATATAATTTTTTCAACTTTGGATTTAATAGCGACAACCTTCTTCGGATGGAACAGATAGAGGCATTTCCAAACTGGCTAAGCATCAGGGTACATCTTAATTTCATGCACAATGATGTTCAAATTGATATCTGGAATTTATTTGTAAGACTAGGAAAAAGCGTCTCTAAACTCTTGGAATAGGGTTTTATAATTATTGAACTCATGGGGAGAACAAGATGCAATGAAATGTATATTTTCGACAATTTCAAGTTTGATCTAAATGTCAAGGGTGATAGTCTCTTAAATGTTCGACAAGATATTCTCAGAATTGACATCGTGCATGGATACAAAATTCAAAGACAACTCAACGAGATTGGGTCGACACAGTTCGGTAAGATATCCTCGAGGGAATTTGGCAAGGAGGAATGATGATGATTATCGCCCCATGGTGCATAATATGGCATCATGATCTCCATGATGTTGTCATAGGTAGGAGATGTACGAGAGAAAGAGTCATAGGATGTGTCGAAAACTAAAGAAAGATCAACCCAATTAATCGATTAGGAAAGGGTAGAGTGTGTCGCACAGGCTAAATAAATGGATTCATAGTGAAGCTCAATGGGACTGAGCTACATATGGTCACCAAAAGTGTCAAGAGTGGATTCATCTGGTACTATCCAAGGATAATATAGAATAGTAAAAGAAGATAACATATTGATATAGGTAACCAAAGTGGAACTGTTAGGAAGGGAAGGAGGAGGGAGTGAAAAGGTTCCCATGAGAGAGGAATATTTAAGCAATCCAATCCCGACATGTTGATATGGGTGTGGGGTTTCCATCATGAGAGGGATGCTTCGTGTAACTTGATACTTAGAGGCAAATAAATTGAGTTGATAATGGCTACTATATCGCTTGTATGAGGAAAATAGATCATTCTAAAATATGTTAAGACAACAACAACCATAACATAGACCCATGTACAACCTAGTAGAAGATAATAATCTAATGGTCCATCGATGACTTTTACTTCTACTGATATGCACATGCCACCTAATTCTACTTCGAGAAATTCAAAATGCCACACGACTTATAGCTTCTTCCATTAAAAATGTTTAGAGTGGTCAGTGACTGACTTAGTTGTGGAGAACCAATAACCTTCCAACAAGACATGGACGTAATACAGGTTGAGGCTCCCTCGTCCACAATGGAATGATAGATGTCCTTACCATTAAAAACAACCTGGATCATGAAAGCTAATTAAGCTAGAAGTCGAGGTGTATAGTCTCATGGTTAGCAACTACTAGCTTAGAATTCGAAGGATCAATACATCCAATTACTGATAGCAAAGACTTCTTTTGGGCGGGAAAATTTTGCAACACCTCAAGAGTCAACATAGTTGAAGGAGCCTGAGCTTGATCCTAAACTATGTTACAATTATGAGTAGATATTGCATGAGAGTTGATGTAGATTTATGGATAACACATTTAGGAGGCTTAATTGTTAACTTAGTAAGTATGATAGCTGGAGTAGGATCTGATGGAGATGGAGTTGAACTAGTAGGTTGATCAGTAGCCTGACCATTCAAAGGATTCATATTACCATAGTATTTATTTTGGGTGGCCACCATAATGTCATTTTTTGGTTTAGTAGAAGAAAGAATCAAAACCAAGTTAGAGGGAGCAGGATCCCGGGAAACCATATTGGTCTCTTGATTAGGAAATATATCTGTCAACACAACAAGTGTAGTGGATCATTTAAGAAATTGATTCACTTCTACCCACTACAAACAATCCCGAGTAAAATTCTCCTCATTACAAATCAAACACAGGTAATGAGGTTTTTGCTTTTCTTCAGGATATTGATTTTTTTGTTTATCCTACAGAGGGTTATCTTTCTTCTTTTTACATTTTCCTTTCTTATTTCTTCCTGGTTGCTGATATTTACATTTAGAAGATTGAATGAGATTGATCTCGGAAGTAGAATCTGCGAGAGTGGAGGGATGGCCTTAAGAAGGCGCAATAATAGTCATACAAAATTGTTTACTCGTCGACTATTGGATGGAAAAACAAATCATGTCATCAAAGATATGTGATTATTTATTAGGAGGTTGAGGAAAATTACTAAAATGTCGTAGAGAATTTGGTATTTTATCATAAATCATACCATATTGGGTGTATATGAGATACAAATACTATGCACGAGAAATTACCTTCTCTTTGGCCATGACACCGCCGTTGGCGACGTGTTCATTGATAGATTGCAATAGAGACTTGATGAACCATTCTGCAATGCACATTTTCTTTACTGATCTCCTCTTTCTCCAATAGCTCTGTCAATTTTCTGCAAAGCACATTTTCTTTACTGGTCTCCTCTTTCTTCCGCTATCACGCTTGCATTCTGCACAAACAACTTCAAGAACATAACTCTGTTCTAACTTTCTCCCAAAAGAGCTTTTACTAACCTCTGGCTTTAACCTTCAAAACAACTTTAACTTGCTCTGATACCAAATCATGCAACCAAAAGGCCGCAAATACCCACATATGCAGAAAATTTAAACTGTCTACCCATTCCTAAGATTTAATACTCGTAATAGAGTATATGTTCCAATTTTTCCACAATCGGATAGGTTCATAAAACCCTTTTTTTCCACACAAATCCTTCACTTATGTGCTTAAACCTTTAACGGCTTCTCCTGTTGTACGTGACTACTTCACTACACAATCCCGCATCGTAACCCTCCATTTCAAAAATCACAAAACTTACCATTTCAAACTTCAGAAAACTTAACATTTCGCACGTCGCAGAGTTTAACCTCCGTCGTTAACTAATTGTGCCATATCACATGCAATATGTGATATGTGTGTGGACCCCACCGGCACATGGCTCCTCTTCATTGCATCACAACTTATAACATTTAGCTTGCGATGGATTAACAGGTAAATATAATGATAACCGATTGTGAAATTGCACTAGGTTGTGATTCAACCTCCACCATGGATCTATGTCATATCTAACAGTTCCATTGCGCCTTTATTGACCAGCTTCGCATCGCAACACAAATAACTTACCTCTCAAGTCTTAATATGTAACTAAAAGAACCGTCGATTGCGATGTATGCCTCACTACTCCTCTCGACACGTGTCTACTTCACAGCTTTCCAAACTTACTTTGCGAAGTAATCTGGGTCGTCGACCTTACTCTAATCCTTGACTTCTGATCTCTTCCTTTGGGAATATTTTAAATGCTTTGATGCCTTAGTCCTTTTCTCCTATTTATTTGACTGCCACCGCTCTGCATCTCCGTTTCCTTTACGTTATCCTTCCTAAGCTTGTTCGGTATTTAATTGTGGTAATATCTCTTGAGCTTTAACTTTTATTCATTAGCTCATATCTTTGATGCTGACACACACTTTAATACGCTATCGCAATCCCGAATACAGAACACCTTTATGTATTACTTATCCGAATCCAGAATTTGGATTTGTTTCCTTCTCGACCTGCATTCAATTTATAATTGCTCTAGACTGGAATCACACATGATTCTACCCAACTATTAATTCCTTGTCACTCAGAAATACTTATTCATTTATTGAGCATTCATCAGAATTCATACAACAATGATTTATTACACAGAAACCATATTTGATTATTACGGATCACTCAGCTCGTAACAAGACACAATACAACCGCATAAATCCAATTTATCATTAATAAATGTACAGATACAAAAAAAAATTGTTTACACTCAGTCTTTGGGCTGTTGCTCCCTTTGCATGGCCTTCTCGTCCTACAGAGAACCCTCTCTGTCTCTCATCTCTCGTCTCTCTCTCTTGGTATGATCTTCTTTATTTAATTTGTCCTCTTCTCTCAGCTCTCATCTCTCTCTCTAGGCCAGATATTCTTTCTTTTATTTGGCCTCCTTTTCTTAGAATCTTACAATTGAATTTAGAACAAAATTTAGATCTTATCTAGCCCTCACTCAATTCCTATAAACTTGTAACTTATTTCTATTTCTAAGGAAATACTAATTTATGACTTCTCTATCTTCTTAGCATAAACAAGAAATATTCTCTCTAATATCTCATTTATTAAGGGTATTTGTTACATTGAATAAACACTCATTGACACCTAATCACTAAGCATATTCCCTACCAATGCTCACTAAGAAATAAAACACTTTTTACATGAGTTTTACAATGTCTCTTTTACAATGGTTCCTCCTTGAAAAAATGTCAAGACCCTAAGGTCTGATTTCTACTTGGACTTTTGAATTAGAGCAAATGCTCCTGCATCACATATCAACAATGTTTTTTCTAGCCTTGACATTCAAGTGAGTCTCAAGTATATTCACTAATGTTTGTACAACCAAATTGTAGATCTTGTATCGTGTTGGGCATTTATTTTTTCCTACACTTCTTGTACTATTTCCTGCAGTGCCAAGAGAAGCAGCACAACCCTTGACAATGTCATCTATATATGTGAAGTCTCATGCAATATCCACCTAGTTATCTCCTTTGTATATAGTAATTGGTTTGCCTTGCAAAATAATCCTTGTGAAGGAGAAATAGGCCATGCTAGGTTGTCCCCATCATCCATATACAATGAAAAATGTCAAACTCGTGATAGAGAGTACATATATATGATTTTATGTGTGAGTGATTTTCTCCCCTTCTTTCTTTGAAGCGGCATAAAGACTCACAAGTTGATTAGTTTTATCTTTCTTAGAAAAACATAGAAGACAAAATAAAACATAGAAAAACATATACATTAAATTCTTAGTAAACGTTGATAGTTATAAAATACTTACCTCAAAATACATTTCACATGCTAAAATTTAAAAGAAAAAAAAAATTAGCTTTATTATTATTATTATTAAAATAATTAATATATGAATACTATATTTAAAATAACATGTAACAAGATTGTTAACCATGTAGTTTCAACACCACTTTACGTGATAGCCTAGCAATGTTTTAATGTGAAAATGAACCATAGGGTTGGGAATTAAACAATGATGTGTAAAAAAAATTAAAACTAGAGGGGCTTTAACACCTAAATTTTATACAATTCTAAAATAGGATATATGTACTACAAATTTTGTTAATTTTTGGGCTATATTAGAAGGTATCCACTTCCAAATACCCATGTATTCTTAGTATCGGTTGTATTCCTCTTTGGAGGACAATTTTTGCTTAGGATTCTAGGCACATATTTTTCAATTAATACAAATATTCTCATTATCATATGAAAAAAAAGAGAAAAAAAAGTGGTACATGTACACATAGTAACTCTTATCCAATAAGTTATTGTTTACCAAATTTTCATTGCAACTAAAGTATCATGACAAGGAAGAATTAACTTGAATCATGCCAAGACAATACATGAAATGGAATAAGAGACATAGCAGAAACAATTTAATAGAAATATGAGTTCAAAAGTTAATTATGGAAGAAGACATTTTCAAGTTTAATACGCAAAGTTTAAGTGGGCCTTGAGAAATGGGTTATGGAGATATGATAAACCTATTTTTATTTATAGGCCCAAATTCTTATATCATATCCTTATAGCCCCTTTCTCATTTTTGGAAAAGCAATGAGACCTTATTGACCCTAGAAAAAAATGGATAATAAAATGTGTTTTGTATGATATTAAAAAGTCTAATTTAATGTGAATGTATTTCATTAGATTAACATTTACTATGCACAAGTTTTATAGAGGATGCATGTCTCTCTTGTGGCCAACTAGAGACCATTTGACATTTATTTTTTAATCTTCGTGATGCTTATGGGCATTGCAATTTTATTTACAACAAGTTGAAGTGCACATTCCTAAAATATATCCACTAGAAAGGGAATCTCCTAGGCAATAAATATTCTATTGAATTTCAAAATAACAACATAATATACTTCCCTAAATGACACATTACCTTTGCTCAAAACAAGGTTATATTTTCTACAATTAGGATGGTTATATTGACCATATATATTTAAGAACAATTGCCTTCCCTAATAAGGATGTTATTTATATATTCTCTAAATTCAAAGGATGGGTACCTTGACAATATGATATTCTCTAAAATCAAAAGTTAGATATCTTGACAATAGACATTCAAAAATAACTACCTTAGTGCCATGGATTCCCTTTATACCTATAATGTCAAATTGCATGTTTTAAAATCTATAAATGGTACAGGAAAACTAAAAGTTCAATTGGAGATTGAATTGTGCTAACAAATAATTTATTTATGGTTAATCTTTTAATTTAATAATTACATTAAAAAAAACTAAGATTTACAAATTGATCTTATGAAACCTAAAATGAACATTTCTTAGTACATAACTAAGTCTTACACATCTAATTAGAATCATTTCATATATTAATTGAATATATTTAATTTGCAATCCCAACAAAAATGTATTGAATTTTAAACATAATTGAGGAAAAATGAACACTATTGAATTTTCTTATTCTTGATAGTTTTTTAAAAGATACATTAATTTTGTGTTAAGAAAAGAATGAACTAGGAGGTCTAATCAGATGCTGCTGCGCTCGGGTCTTCTCTAGGTCGCGCTGCTACTGCGGCCACACCTGGCCAGCCAACGCCCTCAACTTTTCTCCCTCTCTTCTTCTGGCATGGCCCCTCGGAGGTCCTCCCTGGAGGCTGCCACTACACAACTTGATTTCTCTGCCCTTGTTAAATCTCTGCTTTCCTCAGAGGCCTCACCCGAAAATCGTCAAATTTGTAAAGAAACTTGAGGGTCTTCAGGAAGTCGTTCTTCCTCCTTCTCTTCCTCGCATGGTCGCTCTTTCTTTGGCTGAAAAATTACTTATTGGTCAATTCACTGGGCTTTGTCCCTCTCCGAGAACGGTGCAGCGATGGGTTGAGCAAAACTGGGCCGACAAAATAAATGGCAAAATCTCCATACGCTTTTGTGGAAAAGGGTATTTCACTTTTCACTTCGAATCCAAAGAGGACAAGGATTTAATCTTCAGGAATGGGCCTTATTTCATGGACTCTAGAGGTCTGTATCTTAAAAAATGGACCCCATACTTCGATCCCAAGCTAGATGTGCCCAGCGCGGTTCCGTTCTGGGTTCGTCTCCCTCACCTCCCCCTTCACTGCTGGGGAGATGAATCGGTTCGTGCCATTGGAAATGCCATCGGAAAATTCATTGATCGTAGTAAACCAAAAGACAACATGCAAGCATGCGCTAGGATCTGCGTTGAGGTTGACCTAGGTAAAGGTCTCCCGGAGGCCATCAAGCTCAAGGTGGATGACTGGACTCACATCCAACAACTTGATTACGAGCAGATCCCGTTCAAATGTAAGGTATGTCACAAATACGACCACTTTGCAAATCGTTTTTCCAAAGTTATTGATGTTGAAAACCCTGACCAAGAAGCACAATGGGAAACGGATAAAAAAAATAAATCTACCTCTAACCCTAAAGATATCTCATCCTCTGCTCCTCCTCAAGCCAATCCCTTAGCCTCCACCTCCTCTCTTTCTTCCCAGGAACCCCTCATTCATCCCCGCACCCTCCGTCCACCCCCCCCCCTTCCAATTCCGCCCTGGAATCTTCCAACCCCTTTTCCTCATTATCCCCTCCCGGGGATGATCCTTCTCTCTTCATCCCCCTCTCCCAACCTGATGCTCCATGCTCCTCCCCTTCCTACCGGGATCCCCCCTCTACCCCTGATCCCCCCTCCACCCGTGCTACTAGAAACTCTTCCAAAGAGCCTGGTGCAAACCTTGAACCTCATAAAAAGCAAGGGCCAGGAAGGAGATCCATTAAGAAACAAAGAGATGGAAATGCACAAAAAGACATTGCAATGGGCACCCAAAACCCTATTGAAACCTACATCTTAGGCCAAAGTAGTAAGGAGATGGGGGCTAAGGAACAAGGAGGGCGAGCAACCCTTCGTACCACTGGTACTCAATGATGAAAGTCCTTTCCTGGAATAGTAGGGGATTAGGGCACCCCTCTAAAACTGTTGCCCTTAAATATTTGATAAACCATGAGAAACCAGGAATCCTTCTCTTGCAAGAAACTAAGCGAGGGAAACCGGAAATGATGGACATTATTGACAAGCTCAAGCAATATGAAGGCCTCCTCTCTAAATCAAGAGGGGCTTCTTGGGGTCTTGTCACCCTTTGGAACAACAGTGAATGGGACTTAAAGGCAGTATTATTAACCAGAATTGGATCAAAGCCATATTAGATAACATCGGAGACAACAAAAAAATACTCACCTACAATGTTTACGACCCAAATCACTACAGAGATAAAGAACAATGCTGGAATTCTATCAAGACTGATATAGATGAAGAAGAGAACAATAATATAATAATAGGAGGAGATTTTAATCTCATCCTCCACTCCAATGAAAAAAGAGGAGGAACTTTCACCCAAGATCCTTTTAGAACTCAGCTAGAAGGCATCATGCAGGAGCATGAGTTGGTCGACATAGTTCCTAAAAATCGCAAATTTACTTGGAGAAATCGTAGAATCGGGAAGGACAATATTATGGAGAGGCTTGAAAGAATTCTTGTGGACATCACCCTCCTATCTTCCTTCTCAATGGCTATGGCCCTCGTGCTTCCTTTCTCTGCTTCTGATCACTACCCAATTACACCCACTCTTGAAGAGCAACGCCCTTTAGGGCCTATTCCTTTTAAATACAGTCCTTTGTGGAACAATATCCCTGAAGCCAATAATATTGTATGGTATACTTGGAGCCAACATATATAAGGATCACCTGTATTCATATGGGAAAGAAAACTGAAGAACGCTAAAATTGCTCTCAAGGAATGGGCAAAATTCCATTACAAAGAGCCAAAGAGGATTCAATCAGATATAAAGCGCAGACTAGAAGGCGTCCATGACAAAATTGAAACAAATGGACTCATCCAAGAACATCGTGTGCTTGAAAATGTTCTTTACTACCAGCTTTATTGTGCCAACAGAGAGGAGGAGCAGAAATGGCGCATTAAATTGAGACAGCTATGGCTGCAAGGAGGTGACAAGAATTCTGCTTTTTTTCACAAACAAGCCACTGTTAGGAAAATTCAAAACAACATAAGTTCCATCACTGATGCTGAAGGAAATCTTCATTATGATCAAGAAGCAATTAAAAGGGCCGCCTTTGTACACTTTCAAGACCTTCTCACTGAGACGAGAAGTGACGAGAACTACTCTGATTTCCTCCAGTACCTTCCCACTACGGTCAATGAGGACATCAATAATATGCTCACCAAGGAAATTGATGAAAAAGAGATCTAAAGAGAAATATGGACCTTGCAATCAGATAAAGCTCCCTGCCCAGATGGATTTTCCATTAGTTTTTACAGGACATATTAGGGAATTATCAAAAAGGATTTGGTCAAACTGATACAATGGACCCAACGCAGGTGAAAAATAGGAAGCTATACTAATTCTACCCATCTTGCCCTCATTCCCAAAGAAAATTGACCCTCTTCCTTCTCCACATTCCGGCACATTTCTCTTTGTAACTACTCTTACAAAATTCTAACCAAAATCCTGGCTCTACGCCTTAAACCCCATCTTCATTCTCTCATCTCCGAGAACCAAGGAGGCTTCTTGTCCAATAGAAAAATATCTGACTCCATCCTTCTTGTCCAAGAAGCAATCCATTCTAGCCTCTCTCGCAAAGAAAAAGTCTTTATCCTAAAGCTTGATTTGGCCAATGCTTTCGACTGGGTCCGACACTCTTTCCTCATTGTTGTCCTTAAAAAAATGGGATTTGATCCCTCTTTCTTTGACCTTGTTAAAGGTTGCATTACTGGCCCTTGGATCTCCCCCCCATTAATGGCAGGCCTGCTCCCTCTTTTCAGTCATTTCGCGGTCTAAGACAAAGTTGTCCCTTGTCCCCTTATCTTTTCATTTTAATGGTTGAATCCTTCAGTAAGGCCCTGGACCACAAGTGCCGGGTCGGGCTCATCACTGGCATTAAGTTTGGCAATGGAGTCAAAAATATGAACCATTCTCAATTTGTTGACGATACACTGCTTATGTGAGGGGCCTCCAACATCATAGCTCATCGTTTCAAATCTCTCTTGGATAAATTCATGAGCTATTCTAGAGGCATGATTAATCATCTTAAAAGTTGTATTTATGGATGGAATACTTCAGCTCTGTCTCTGCACAACATTTCCAACATTTTTGGGGTCCCTTACAAGTTGGAATGGGGGCATTTTTCTTACTTGGGCATGCCTGTGAGCACAAGTCCCCTGAAGGATGAAGTTTGGGACATTATCATTGAAAAAATGAAAAGGAAAGTGCAGCAATGGGGAGCTACTTGGATCAATCCCGCTGGCCGCCTCATACTCCTCAAATCGAGCCTCTCCTCCCTGCCTTTATACCAGTTTACCCTCCTTCAAGCCCCTGCCACCTTCCATCACAAAGTGGAGGCCATTATTCGAAAATTTCTTTGGCAAGGTGGGAAATGTGAGAAAAGAAAATACAATCTCATTAACTAGAAGCAAGTCATCCAAGATCAAGAGCATGGGGGTTTGGGTATCCCCTCCCCAAAGCTTTTAAATTTGGCTTTTGGTGGGAAGATAGTTTGGACGCTAATCAGCGACAAGCCAGCATGGTGGAAGCGTGTTCTGGAAATCAAATACCTTAATACTTTGAGGCAGCATCTTCTTGACCAAGCTATCCCCAATAAAGCTTGCACCAGGATCTGGGGGCTCTGTAAAAAAGCTATTTCCTTTCTAGCACACAATATATCCAAAGTGCCAAAGGGTGGCAACAACATTAACTTTGGGGCAGACAGAATTATGGGGCATGCCCCCATTAACAGTAATCAGGGAACTCATCATATTCTGGCCTATCTCAGCAACATGGGGCTGCATAGTCTAAACCAGATATGTACTTGGGATGCTAAATCTCTGCTTTGGACCAGGTGGCAATTTCCCGAAGTCCCAGCTAACCTAGAAGCGAGTCTTGCAGCTCTCCAAGTTCATCTCCATTGCATTGCTCCTATAAAGCATGATAGTGAGGATGAATTTCGTTGGGATCCTTTAGGATCGACCTATTCTATTAAAGCAGGCTATCAAACTATTTGCAATATGGAATATCCTGCACCCATATGGTCTCTCTGGAAATTAGTTTGGAGATCTGAGGCCCTCCCCAAGATCAAATTCGTCATTTGGACTTTAATCAAAGGGAAAATCTTAACCTCTGATAATTTAAAAAAACGAGGTGTGATTGGTCCCTCCCGCTGCCCAAATTGTCAAGCTGCTGAAGAAACCATTCAACATCTCTTTATCGAATGTCCCTTTGCCACCAGTTGTTGGAAGGAGCTCACTCCAAACTCCAACCTCCCATGGGGCTCACACAACACCGTCATTGAATCCTTGGGCTTATGGAAGAAATGCTACCCCTAGAAATGCAAAAAGAATAGCATAGCAAAAAGAGTTTGGGATACTCTCCCCCTCACAACTCTTTGGAATATTTGGCTGGCTCGAAACCGAAAAGTTTTCAAGGATAAAGCAACCAACTTTAGGAAGTTGTGTAGTAAAGCTAGAAGTCTTACTCTCGAAACTATCTCAACTAAGAATCATGCAAACCAAATTGACTATAAGGATCTTTGTGTGGAAGAGGGCAATTTCATAAGCTACCTGCTGGACAAGAATAACATCATCAATCGTAGCAACAACCTCACCAATCAGTGGAACATCCCCAATAACAGTTGGAAATTCGACTGAGTGAGGGGGATTTCAGCATCTGGTTAAAAAGTTGCAAAAGGCCCTCCCTATTCTTTGATGGTGCGTCTAAGTCCAACCCGGGCATGACTGGGGCTGGTGGTATTATCTGCAACGAAGATGGTAGCATTATTTCTTCCTTTGAATGGGGATTGGGAACTCTTTCCAATCATAGGGCTGAAGCTCTTGCTTTGCTCCAAGGCATATTACAACTGCAAAATCTTGGCATAAATAATGCCATGATCTTCAGCGATTCGACCATCATTATCAGCATGATGGTCCACAAATGCTTGGCATCAAATGTGGCCCTTCAACAAATCACTAGCATATGCCATCTCCTTATAAAAAATATGCAGGGTGTCAGCTTCTATCACATTCTCCGCAACCTCAACAAGGAGGCAGACTTCCGTGCCAATAGGGCCTGCCACAGAACTATAGGATGTTTCTCCTGCAATGATGTCGAACTCCAAATCCACCTGCCATGAATCTGCAAAATCTACTTTGGATCCACAGCAAAGGGATCTTCACATTAAGGATTTGGTGTGCCTTTGTCATTATAGTTTCAAATTGGAGGCGGTTTCACGTGCCACCTGAACCTGCTCATGGTCCTTTTATTACATCTACAATGATTCTGAATCCTTTCTCATCTGATTTAAATCTTCCTAATCTTCCCCGTCTATGCAAGTTTACCCCTTTCGAGGCTATTTTCCTCCCCTCTCCCTCACTCGTTCCTTCCCTCTGCCTTCTTGTGACTTCCCGTGGCCTGTCCCACCCTCCCTTTCTCGTCCCTCCCTTCTTATATGCCCTCCTCCCCTCTTTGGCTTTCACTCCCGCGCTGTTTTGCTGTGGAAGCCTTTGCCATACTGCTGTTGCGTCTTCCCTCCTATGGGTGTGCCCTCTACCCTTTGAGCTCTCCCCCTACCTACAACGCCTGTCCCTTTGCCCCCGTTATCCTTTGCTTCGTCTTTTGCTGCTTGAAGCTTCGTCCCTTTCCATTTTCTCTTCCCTATCTTTGTTTCAGACTTCTGGAATTTGGTTTCTACTGCCCAGAATGGCGAGGAGTGAAGACTGTTTGCACTGTGCTGACCTCCAAGCGGAACTGGAGCAAATCTGAGCCCATCAGAAGATCATGGACGATAAGCTTCATTTTCAGGCTAAGCTGGCTGAAGAGAGACATGAAGCTGATCTTAGTTTCTTCCACTAGAGGGTCACCTCCCTCTAGGATTAGTTCAAAGAACTCTCCAACAAGTGCGCTCACGCACAAGAATCAATTGAAATTTTGAAGTACATGTTGGAAAAGAATACTGCACTGAGCTCCAGCTCTACAAATTTAAGAAACTAGGGACCAGATGCCAATCCTTAAGACTCCACCGCTCGCCAGATCTGCCATATAAATATCGACTAATCATGTCTTGAAAATTTATCTTCTTACTGTTTCAGTTCATTAGAACCTATGCACCTTCTGTTTTTCAGTGTTTTTTGAAAGTTAGAAGCAAAAGGGTGGTAGCAGACATCATTGTGACACCTCTCTGTGCTACTTATATCACTCCTTGTAACTTTGGAGCTTCGTCTCCCCTTTTTTGAATATTAATAGCAACCGACTTTGTTAAAAAAGAAGAAGAAAGAATGAACTAGACATCTTAATTTTATTACTTTTATTAGGTAGTAATTGAATTTTTGTATTTTCATCTTTTTTTGTTTGAGAAATAAAATACTTTATTATGATGAATATTGAAATATTTGATTTAAGTGAGAATGGGAGTGAAATATTTTTACATCTCCTTGATACTTGGTTGTAATTCCAACATCAAAGTTACTACGCATACTAAGAAAGAGATTATTGATGTTTGTAATGCTCTTAAATAAAACTAACCCTATATATATATGATTTTTTCTATTATTAACATTCTTTTATATTTAAAAAAAATACTTTTATATTAAATAGACATTTGTCAATTTAAAAAAAAGCACTGACAAAATTACACATCTCTCCTATACGAGTAATCGTGACAATGCTTCCAGTCACATTCCTGAAAATGGCGTTCTCTCATTACTGGAAACAATGTGTGTATCCGACAAAAATAATTAATATTCTTATGACCATCCAACGAATCACAAAAGAAGAGAAACAAAAAGTTAACGAGTATGAGATAGGTTATGACCATCCAACGAATCACAAAAGAAGAGAAACAAAAAGTTAACGAGTATGAGATAGGTTTTTCCATGATGTTGTGATTATTGTGTCTTGGACCCTGCGACCAAATCAAACCAATATGAAATATTAACAATTTTAAATTTCTTGATATTTGTATCAAAAGATTATTACCAATATTCATCGCAACGATTTTTGCCTCATTTTGAAAAGCCAAAGCCAAAGATGATTGGATATGGTAATGGGCATTCATTTTGAAAATACATTTGGAACATAATATTTTTCTACCAGTACACACCCTATAACATGATTTATATCTAAAATATATTCAAAAGGATAACGGGACAGTAGTTTTATTTCATTAACTGAATTCAAATTACAACAATGAATATACAACATTTATCATAACATCCATCTCCATGTATTTAAAATCAACAATTAAAAAGAAGAAAACCCTCATAAAATTTTGCGGAGCACAGGGTAATTTCAATCATAGGATTTAGATGAAAATGAACCAAAATAACCATTCGTTGAATTATTTTGAGCAGGTAATGAGTTTAAGTTACAAAATTACAGGGGATTACCATTTGACACCATTTTACAGCAGAAAAATAAGATTTAATTATATGTAAAATCCAATATCGGCTCAGCTGGAATTGAACTGAATGGATGTATCCGCTCAGTCTGGATCCATTACAAACAGAAAATTAAATTCATTAGTGGTCAGGGTGTAGATTCACGTCTCTTTATCACTTCTTCATCTATAATTATGCATATAGAGAAAACAATATAATATTAAATCTAGTTGTTTTTAGTGCGATTTTTTGAAGGTTTTTTTATGAATTTTTCTGATCTAATTTCTCTAAAATCTGGAAGAAATTTATTGAAAATAGAAGTTTGATAAGTAACCTTGCACAATCAAAATGTCATAAGGTTTTTTAAGATGCTGAATCCATATATACAACAAAAAAAACCAATTTAAATAACAGATATCAAGATTTCACCTCAAATTTACTCACCAAATTCCTGCACCAGAAACTCCAATATTATTTACCCTTTTTAATTTCTTTAAAATATTAATGAATCAAAAGCTACACAAATATTATTTGCCCACTTTAATGTCTTTAAAATATTAATGAATCAATAACTACACAAATATTATTTTCCCTCTTTAATGTCCAAAGCGTCTTTGTATTAGCACGTCTGGTACAGTCTATTAATCAGGGTTCAGTTTCCTTCATAGTTACGGACATGGAATTTCTTTGGGCCCTTTTTAACCAGGAATAGAAAACTTAATTTTAATGTTATTGCGTTTGACAAAGAAAGCATTGAAAAGAAATATCTTGATGTTCGAAGTAACTCTCCACACAAAAGGAAATAGAACTGAGCAACCAGACATATGGAGTAGTTGTCTGGGTGGTGTAGGTGGTTATCACTTTAGTCTCACACACTTTCGAACCTGGGCTCAGACAAATGCCATTTAACATTCCTGTTAAAGTCTCATTTTATTTATTTAACTTACAGTAAAGGTTCTCCAGTTCGAACTTGTCAGACATTAAAGATTGAATGTTGAATCAAAATTAACTCGAGAGGTCCCCAGTTCGAACCTGGGCTCAGACAAATGCCATTTAACTTTCCTGTTAAAGTCTCATTTTATTTATTTAACTTACAGTAAAGGTTCTTCAGTTCGAACTTGTCAGACATTAAAGATTGAATGTTGAATCAAAATTAACTCCAGACAGACATTAAAGATGAAAAGATGAATCAAAATTTACTACAGACAGACATTAAAGATCAAAAGACGCAGCAAAATCTACTACAGACAGAACTTGTCAGACATTAAAGATCAAAAGATGAATCAAAATTTACTACAGATAGACATTAAAGATCAAAAGACGCAGCAAAATCTATTCCACACATTTGCGTCTGCGCTTAAAGCCCCTCCTACCAGATATTCTAAGATCTTTAATATTGTTCTTCAGCAAAGATCACAAATTACTATCTACATATTAAGCACACGCCCGGTGGGACTCGAACCCACAATCGCCTGATTAGAAGTCAAACGCCTTATCCATTAGGCCACGGGCGCACAAGACATGAGAGCAATTTGCTGAGGAGCTACCAATCTATAAAACGCAAACACCGATTGTGCAATCAATCAGAGCCCTTGGGCGGCAGACGCGGGGCAAAAATCCCGATTACCCACTTTTCGTGGGAGGAAAGCAACACAAGAATAACCCATCACATATATTCTTTAATAACCCAGGAAAATAAAAAATAGTGGTTAACCAACTCTTATTAAAAGGTTAACGAAAGAACCATGACACAACACCATCCATACATTTATGTATGTGCCATTCTCTCTAGTCTGTCGAGAGGTCCATAGATTCATGTATGTTCCATGCTCTTAAGTATATAGAGAGTTCAGTTTTTTATGAAGTATCTATTTTTCTGTTGCTTTGTTTTCTTTGTATATGCCAAAAAAATTTAACAAAGAAAGGATAAATCATTTTCATTTTATAAAAGTTTGGTTTTAAAATATAATAGTTTAGTTTATAAATGTTATTTATCCCATTATAAATATCGAAGAGTCACTTTTACATTTGTAAAGTCATTAATGTAAACAATAATGTTAATGTAATGAATCTAGCCAAATTATTTGTATTTAGATTAGTTTTAAAATTTTAGCACATTCTCGTTATAAAGAATGAGTAATCTTCTAGCACTACTTAAAGGTGGATTCTTTTCGCTTCTACCATCAAACTAATTTTAGGTGGTAATTTTATCAATTTGTTTTATCTTGATTTCTCTAATCAGTTTATCTAGCTTGACTTGACTAAAACCTTTCTGTATGGAAAAATATTGAACTACACACTGGTTTACCACAACAATTTACCAATATAATTTATCACAACAATTTCTTTTTCTTCCAAATCTTTACAACATAAAAAGGTGAATGCATGAAGATGGGATATACTTTTGGGACAAATGTGGTGATGAAGTTTGAAGTTTTTCCTCTTTTATCAAATTGAAGCCCTTAAAATTCATATAAACATTGTGAATTTTGATTCAGACTAAAAAGACAATATATGGAGAATTATGTTGTTGTCCTAAAGACATTTTTTGCAAAAAAAAGTAGTGCCTTATAATCTCTCAATTTTCCATTAAGGGCAATACTCGTCTTTGCAAATTTTCACACATTTTAACAGGTATGTGTGTGTTCACGTAGCATAACTTAGTCTAACAATGTGTAATTTAAAATATATATATATATATATATATATATATATGAGCATGATTTACACGAAGAGAGCTAAGTTTTTCATATTAAAAAATTATTTTTGATACAAAATTATATATATATATATATATTTCAAAATTGGCAAAGTAATATTTCAATTTCATTTTGAAGACACATATGTTCGCATAAGATTTTTTTCAACTCTTTAAATAAATTGAAAAACAAGAGTACCATTTTGAAGAGGACTCGTAAACAAAAATAGTGTTATTTTTTGAATTTTTTTTGTTATGTATGTTTATGTTATTGATTCATTATTCAGCCCCTTTGAAACTGTGCAAAAAAAATTCAAGCATTATGTTTAAAAAAAATTAGATGAAAAATATTGAAAATGTGAAGCTGGGTTACACTTTTTGCCCTTTTTTGAGAAAAAAATTTCATTTTTTTCGGTTCTTCAACTTTCTGCAAACTATAACAAATTTTCCGTGTAGAATTTCATTTTGCGATAAAAATAAAAGTTGTGAGAAATTTTGTTAGCTTTCTATTACTTATTTTTTAAAATTTTTTTATGCAGATTTGATATGTCAACTTAGCGTTTCTTTGAGTGTGTGTTTCTTAACAATCAAAGGATTCATAAGAAGTACTAGAATTTTTTGAAGTGGTCCAATACGAAAAACTACGTATTTTGGATATGTTTCGCGTGGCAAGAAATTTCTTAACATATAAGTTATAAACTAAAAATCTAAAAGCTACCCATTAGAGTCGACGGACCAATGTAATGCCCCATAATTTTTTCAATTTTTTTTACAATGTAATTTGGGAGATACAAAATTTTGATTTCACTGAATCACGACGACCCTCAGAAATTGTTTGCACCTATTTTATTAGAAAAATAATTAAAATTAATAAACGTTTATGAAATTCCATAAAAGTTATATTTCCTGAAAGTAGATTCAATTCTGAAAATGCTTGTCTTGGTTCCTACAATTAATTAACAACTTTTCATGGAGTTTAATCAGTCCAAAGTTGCAGAACCGTTTTCAGAGCCTGCTTTTGCGTAATTGGTGACGCGTTAATTCGGCCGAACTTTTAGTCCAAGTTCGGCCGAACTATGTTTTCCATTTATGAGTCGCTAAATCTAACGTCTTAATAGTTCGGCCGAACTTCTTCTGAACAGTTCGGCCGAACTATTGTGTAACTCTCCGTCGGCCGGAAAGTTTTGTGGAGCTCCCTACAAAAAACACATTTCGCATCAATATAAATTGCCGCGAAATGATTCACAAATTTCGCACATTTCGCACTTCATCTCATTTTACAAAGACTTGGTTTGGGTTCAAAAACTTTTCTTCAAAGTTTGGGTTTAAAGAACTTTTTTGGAAGACATTTTTTGGAGGCGACGTGATTTTTCTTGGAGGTATGTACGTGTTTTGTGTTGAAATAAATCTTTTGAGCTTCTTTGTTCAAAAATTTTTCTTCAAAGTTTGGGTTTAAAGAATTGGGTTTAAGAGCATTTCTTGAAAGCAAATTGATTTTACAATTTTGGATTTAAATAATTTTTTTGGAAGACATTTCTTGGAGGTGGCATGATTTTTCTTGGAGGTATGTACGTGTTTTGTGTTTTTTAAAGTGTGTGTTTTGGATTGGATTACGTATTTTTTACAAAAAATTTACACTGAATTTTTTTTAAATTTTTTTTAAATTAAATCTTTTGTGATATTTTTTGTAATTGAGTTATTGTCTAATTTTTTGAAGGAAATTTTTTGAACTTCATACCCTATTATCATGGGAAATTGAAGAACTTGTGCGAGAAAATATGATCAAAAAGGAGACCCTGAGGCACGTAGAGAAGAGACGAGACAATATCGCAAAAGAAAGTTAGAAGCCCTCTCAAATATTGAAGAGGAAAATCAACTTCAAGCAGAAATTGAAGCAGGTATGTAAATGTAAATATTATGATCTATTGATATATATTTAAAATTTTCCTAATGTAAAATGTGAAGCTTAATTTTTATTTGATGAACTAGTTTGAAAAATATTTTGTTTGATGTAAGCAGACAGAGATATTCCTCAAAATATTGAAGAAGAAAATCAACCTCAAGCAGAAATTGAAGCAGGTATGTAAATGTAAATATTATGATCTATTGATATATTTTTAAAGTTTTCCCAATGTAAAATGTGAAGCTTAATTTTTATTTGATGAACTAGTTTGAAAAATATTTTGTTTAATGTAAATAGACAGAGATACTCCTCAAAATATTGAAGAAGAAAATCAACCTCAAGCAGAAATTGAATCGGGTATGTAAATGTAGATATTATGATCTATTGATATATTTAAAATTTTCCTAATATCTATTGACATATTTATTAATTTAGTTATTTATTGAATATGTACTATTTTTTCGAATATGTACAGATGAAATCACTATCGATAATGAGATGTTAGAAAATGTCAACACTCACACATATGGAGATAAAAAACCTGACCATGTTATACGATATCGTGTCGATAGAATTTTTGAAAAGTATTTAAAAAATGAGCAAGTGACAGTTCAAGCTCAAATGTTGAAAGGTCTCCTATCATCAAGGAAATTAAAAGAAGCGACGACACTATTGGGTATTCGAAAATCAACCAAAGATAAAAAAATGAGAGAAGAGGTGATAAAAAATATAAGTAGTTCTATAGAGTCAATTAAGAGATCTAGAGATAAAGATGTTTCAAATATACGTAGAGGAATACAGATGGCAATGGTTCCACCAAGTACTCAAGAGAATCGTTTGATAACATTTATGGCACGAGCACTGGGAACCTCGCAAAAAACTCTGCACAAACATCAAAAATTTCGACTGAAAATAGATGTAAATGATGAAATCGCTTGTTGGAGAGCTATTTGTAGGCAACCATACAAGGATAAACTTGGAGAAGATGTTAAAAAAATAATATATGAATATTGGAAGAACAATTCGCGTGTTTCACCAACTGCAAGACATGTGATGCGACGAAGAGTAGCACGAAATCAATACGAAGAACATGAAAAACATCTCTTGGAAACCACTCAGATAGAGTTATTCAACAAGTTCAAAGAAGAGAATCGTCAAATTCATGTTTCACTTAGTGCTTTTGTTCAACAAAAACCATGGTATGTAAAACCTATCACCGTACGCGACACTTGTTGTTGCCGTTATCATGTGGAATTTGAATTATATTATGACACATTCCTTGATTTCGGTAGAACATTATGGAAGGATTCACCTCCTCCTTCCACTATCCATGAATTCATAGCTCAAATTCTATGTGAAAGAGAAAGCGATGAACTATTTTACAAAAAGAAATGTGTTGGTGGTAAAAAATGCGATGATTGTGGAAATTTGACTAAATTTCAAAACAAATATCGTATTGATATAAATGATCAATCATTGTCCAAAATGAAAGTGAAATGGAAGAGATATGAATATACCAGTACATCGATTCAAAGTGCAGATAATGTTAAAAGAATCGAATTACGAGAAGACGAAATTTTTCTAATAGACTTTTTGAGAAAATTTGAAGCAGAAATTTACAAATACACCATGCATTCCCATAGAGCTCGATGGCAAGACTTGCAATTCAAAAAATCTCGTGAAGTTTTTCCACCAGGAACCATTTTGTGAGTGATTGATTTTGCAGAAAACTACACATTTGCTCCACAAAAAGAAATTCAGAGTGAATACTATCACTCTGACCAAGTCTCCATGCTCGTCCATATTCTATATAGACATGCTGAACAAAATGTCGATCATATAGAAAGCATGAGTGAAAATCAACATATCATTAAAGAATATCACTTTTATATCAGTGATGATCGTACACATGATACATGTTTTGTACAACATTGTTTTGGAAGAATTTATGATTCATTGAAAAATCGTGGAATAACATTCAATGAACATTGGATATGGTCAGACGGATGCGCAGGTCAATTCAAATCTGCACGCTCATTTTTTTGGTTGTGTCGTCTTCATAAGAAAACCTGCATTAAACATTGTTGGAATTTCTTTGAGACTGGCCATGGAAAAGGAGAACATGACGGTGCAGGAGCATGCATAAAACGAGTACTTCGAAGATATCAAATGAACCACTTTGCACGCCGACTTGCAAACGCTGAAGAAGTTGTTCAATGGTGCAAAAATGCTTTAAGCCATGAGATTAACCCATCACGAGAAGTGCAAAGGTACATTCAATTTAATTTATATTGGTAATCTAATTTTAAACATTGTACATTTATCATGCAATGATTATTTTTAATTGTATTTTGATATCATATTTATAAATTCTTTTTCTAATTTTCCATATAAAGGTTTTTCTGGCATATTGGAATCGAAGACGTAGATAGATCAATTGGAAATGACGTTGAAACAATAAAAGGGACTCGAAAATTGCATTCAATTCAAACAAAGTCGTCCAGAAATGTGTTTGCATTGGATAAAAAAAAATATTCTTGTTTTTGTGATGTTTGCATAGACAACACAAAATCCAATGACGTTTGTGAAAACAAAATGTATGTGAACGATTGGAAACATACAGAGCTAAATACAAAGGGAAAAATGTCTGTTTCAATGTTTGAAGAAATGCAATCAGAGGAAACTACAATATCATACGATGGTGATCGAGTTTCTGATCTTGTTAGAGAAGGTAACATTTGAATTACTTTCTAATGATTTAAAGATCTAGAAATAAATTTAAATATGCATAATTAAACGTTATATTTATTTTATTGTGTAGGAGATGTTTTTGCTGTAATTGCACCTATTGACAACGATGAAAATGTGAAGTATTATTTGATGCGTTGCACTGAACGAAAAATGAAATTATTGCAAGACTATAATGATCACGGATTTCAGTATGACAGAGGGTCTATTATACTGAAAGGTTATTTTTTCAGACAAACTCATCAAAGTGGAGACTTTGTTTACTTTGAAGACTATGAACCTGATTCCATAAGTTGTCAATATAGTCACTTGGTATGTGCAACACGCATAAAGTTGATAGAAGTTCAATCAAAGAAAAAATCAAAAATTAAGAAATGAAAATGTCAAAATCCGATCATGAACGGATTATTGAGGATAGATTCCATTAGAAATTTTTGAGTGAAGTGTCCAACAATTTTATTATCTTTGGTTAAATATGTTTTAGAACTTCAGGTATTTAAACTTAAATTGAAGTACTTTTACATATTATTTGGACTTTGCACATATTCAAGTCATTTAAGGTACAATCTTAAGTATCTAATATCAAGCTGAGAAATAGTTTTACATGTGCATTGATGAGAAAATGTATATGTATTTGGATATATATATATATATATATATATAATGAAATTAATTGTTCTTGTATATTAATTGTTCTTGTATATGTTTTCCGACCGTATAGTACAAATTATTTCACTTTATTTTGTAAGGTCAGATTCGGTCCCCATATGGCCTAGCCTCCAAGGGACGAGATAACAAGTGGTTGTCCCCACTTGCTCGAATCTCAGCTTTTAAACTTACATGAGTACAATTTTACTGTTTATGTCAGGCATCTTACATGATGTCCTAGCCAAAGATAGATTCTCTTTGTTTCAAGTTTCGGGTAAAAGTTGTCACCGAATGACCTGCTCGAACTCTTGTAGTAAACACCATACCTTATCTCTCTTGCTCTCCAATATTATTAGGTTTAATTATTATAACACAAAAATCGTTCTACATTGTCAATAATTTTTTGCGCTTACACTGAAATCAATGAACACTATTAATTCAATGACTTTACAAGTAATGTACCATCATACATGCAATTATATCAAATCATAAATCAACATATACAATGAAATCAATGGGGATTGTCTTGTTACAAGTAACATAATTTCAATTTACCACATGTGCAAATGTAGGTTGAAACCATCCAAAAATTTAAGTTGTAGATTGAAACCATCCAAAAATTTAAGTTTTAAAACCCTTTTGATTATATATTGTGCAACATTAAAACATTAAACATTTAAAGTTCATTAAATATCACATGCAAAATGTAGATTGAAACCATCCAAAACTCGAGTTTTAAAAACTTCACATGCCATGCCAATTATAATTCAACTATCCAACAAAAACATTTAACAAATTAAATATCACATGCCAAAGTTGTTTCAAGTTTACGGTAAAAGTTGTCATAGAATGACCTACTAGGATATTATAAATACTAACTTTGTAAGATCATTTGGCATTCGGAAAAATTTGAAAGTCTTAGACTGTCAATCAATTTAAAGTATCATTCACCCTAGGGAGTGTAAAATATTCAATGTAGGTTGGTGACGATGCTCACTCCTAGCTTGAAGCAGCGCCAATGACCAATTCTTTAATGAATTCCAATGCACTAGACAAAAGTTGGTTCAACCTACTTGGTTTTTCACCCAAGAAATTCCAAGGATGGACTATCTGGACAAACTGCTGAAATTGAAAAGCTTGACATGGAGATACGAAAAGGTGAACAAAGACTTCAAGAACTCTTTATGGAAAGGGCTCACTTGAAGGAAAGAAGCACCACGTTACAGGCTAAAGTCAAGAACATGGAAGATAAGATCAAGAGGGACTTTCTTGATCCGAAACCTATTGGTTTGAAGAAATAAAATGCATGTGTTGGCACACTTGGGAAAGAAGAAGACCACACTATGAGGATTAGTGCACTTCGTTTGGAAGGAGTCAATATATGTCGTATTGGAGCAATTAGACAGAATTAGAAAAGGAAAGAGCTTGAACCAATTCAAGCAGACCCAGGATCGGATTGTTCTATGGAGCTTCATGAGAAGAGATATGTGAAAAGGACTGTTAAGCCAAGGGCTAGTTCGAAAGACATATTGGAAGAGGAAATGTTGAAGAAGATTGCGGAAGTAAGGTGCAAGACAAGGAGGAGGAATGATGATGAAAGTTCCTTGGACTTGAGATTCATGTCTACAACCGTACATGGGAAAAAGGTCTCTGCTTTGATAGACACGGGGGCTACCCATAGCTTCCTAAGTCAAAAGGCAGCTTCATCTCTTAGAAAGAGGAAGGCTAGCATCGAGAAAGAGTTGAGTGCTTTCAAGGCAGTCAACTCGAGGATGAAAGCAGTGACTGGTGTCATGAAAGGTACACATGTGAGAGTAGGGTCATGGTTTGGAAAGATAGACTTAAGAGTCATTGACATGGATGATCATTCTATGGTGTTGGGACGAGACTTCATGGTTGCAGCACAAGCCATACCAATGATGGACCGAGACATTCTCTTAATTCTTGTGATCAATCTTAAACTATTTTCTAAACTTCTATTCTTATTGTCACCCTTATTAGTTTTATCATCTTTCCGTATCGATTATATTAAAAAGAAAGTAAAAATCATAAATCATAAACCATTTAAATATTTAGCTCGAACTCTTGTAGTAAACACCATACCTCAAGTCTCTCTTGCTCTCCAATATTATTAGGTTTAATTATTATAACACAAAAATCGTTCTACATTGTCAATAATTTTTTGCGCTTACACTAAAATCAATGAACACTATTAATCGAATGACTTTACAAGTAATGTACCATCATACATGCAATTATATCAAATCAGAAATCAACACATAGGTACAAACCATTTAAATATTTAGCTCGAACTCTTGTAGTAAACACCATACCTCAAGTCTCTCTTGCTCTCCAATATTATTAGGTTTAATTATTATAACACAAAAATCATTATACATTGTCAATAATTTTTTGCGCTTACACTGAAATCAATGAACACTATTAATCCAATGAATTTACAAGTAATGTACCATCATACATGCAATTATATCAAATCAGAAATCAACATATACTGTAATGAAATCAATGGGGATTGTCTTGTTATAAGTAACATTTCAATTTACCACATGTGCAAATGTAGGTTCACATTCTATCATTCATGTAGTTTTAAAAACTTCAGATGCCATGCCAATTATAATTCAACTATCCAACAAAAACATTTAACATTAAATATCACATGTGAAATGTAATTCAGATGACAACATTACTTCACATTCACATGCCAAAAGTACTAAAACCATCCAAAAATTAAATAAAACAAATTATATAATAACATTGTAATAAAATATGTCCAAAAATTGTAAATCTCACTTGAGTATCAAACTGTATCAAGTTTAAAATTTTTTAAAACCATCTAAATTTTGAAATCAAATCTACTGTAAATCTTGTCCATCAAATGGAGGATCTAGCATCTGGGTCTCGGGTAGCGCCCTATCCTGTGAATAGGAAACCTACATACACAATGCACATGTACTTGAACATTAAAATTTGAAGTTTTAAAAATGAATGAGAATATATATATCTAGAACTTCATGTAAAAACAAAATATAACAAAAAAATCATGCAATACCTCATAAGGTTCCCTCTCCATTTGATGAAGAGGTTCTGCCATAGAAACATCTGCAGTGGTAACCTGTACAATATACATGTATAGTTAAATATAAATATATATATATATACATAAATAATTTATATAAATTAAAAACTTTCAAATGAAAATGCACGTGTACATATATAAACTTATTTGAACAATAATATTAAAAAAAGAACTAAATACAACTTCTTCAAATGCTGTGGATGTTCCTATCTTCGTCGCTAAAGTCCTCAGATTAAAAAAATCTTCTATACGAACCTAAATTCAAAAAATTTTAAATAACTCAAAATATAGATCTCTCTCTATATATCTCAATTTTTAATGGAACTTTTTGAGGTAACATAAATTTTGAACTTGTGAAAAATTGTCCATACTTTTACATCTCCCAATGAAGTAGAAGGTATATCTCCTAAGGAAGAAGAAGGTACAGCCATCCCAAAAACATCAAACGGAATCGGAATCTGTTAAAACATTTAAAATCAAATTATATATATACATACATGTACATGTGTGGCAACAATTATTTATTTTAGAGTCACTTAAAAAACACTAACATACATGTGCCAACATATCATGATGGTCAGACCCATCTGCATCGTTTGAGCCAAAGGTCCCGAACGTAATATTAACATTTTCATCACGCATCATGCCTGAGAACTGCAAATGGTGTTTTAACATATAATCATACATTTTTGTTAGATTAATGTACACGTACAAATAAATGTATACATGTGTACATACACATGTATTTATTACAAATTGTACACATGTATATGTAAATATAATTTCAAACCCTAAGGTCACTAACACATACCGTTCCGGTGCCCTCTTCCTCACGAAAAATTAGGTCTTGCGGACCATTGCGACAATTTATTGCGTATGTTCGGAGATCTTCAACATTCATGTTGTAAATCTCCTCATCTGTATGATAAACAAAATTGGCACGTGCATTTTCACGTGCTCTTTGTCGATTTAAGCCAAGATTGACTCCACTCAATCCGCTATGAACATTTTCGATCATAACATCTCTTGCTTCATGACTTATTTGAGAAGTCGCATCCATCTCTGATCGCAGGGTTTCGACTCGAGACGGTCGACTCACCAATGGCGGCTCAGGGCGAGGCAACTCCACATCTCACTTAGTGCCCTTACGTTGATATAATCGACCTCTCCCCGGGCCAAAAAATTCTGAAGGAAGGTCATTATAGTCGGGTTTCATACCCAAAAAAAATTCTGCATAAAACATCTGTGCAAAATAAACAGGAACCTCATCGTTCCATGGAAGCATTCCAAAGGCCGCAAGATGTCGATTATAAAAATAAGAAGCTTTGTCTGGGTGCTTGAAATACTGCACCTTCAACATTTTTCTTTTTGGCCCTTCCTTATAATTAAACATTGACTTAGCATCTGCTCTTGTAACTCTTTGTTTTATGTCCTGCCATTTATCGAGACCTATCACTGTTTCTTTTCTCTTTCTCATCAGTTCTACAAACGAATCAGTCATTGGCCCCAAATTTCTGTACACCTTTACCATTTCACCCAATGAATTTGTAACTATTTCGAGGCTTTGTCTACTCTCAGCAGGTAGAGACAAAGCCTCGAGATCTCTTTGCAATTTTGCATGAAGGCTTTGACACCTTTGTAAGGTGCATTCCACCATGTTCGTTTCCCATGGTATATCAGCAATCTCAGCCGGATAAGTTGTGTTGGGTTGACAACCTTCTTCTTGAATGCAGCGCACTGCCCTACATCTATTTTGACCACTGGCTCGAACATTTTCATCCTCTGCATCAATATATATATAATTTCGTATATTAGAAAAAACACGTGTAAAAAAAGTTGCACAAATTTAATGAAAAAATACTGAAATTGATGTCAACCTTGATGTTGTTGGTTAACATCATCTCCAACATGACCCTGCTGAGAACCAACCCCAGAATGACGCTGTTGAGAACCAGACCCACAGTGACCCTGTTGAGAACCAACAGCTGTTGATTGGCCTTCGGGGGAATAAAAATCACCCCCTTCCCGCAACCTGCTACCACTCATACCTCGACCGGTTGAACTTTGGCCACGCTCCATGGATGGAGTAGAAATCCTTCTCCTCTTGCCTCCTAAAAATTAAAATATGAAACTTATTAACTAATTTCACTCACAAAGTTAATAAAAAAATCAATTCCATATGTACACACATGTATGGAGATTTAAGATTATATGTAAATACTGTGGACATCCTCCGATCCCTGAACCTCCATATGGGATTCGGCTGATCTTTGTCTTTCATCCTCCATGATATATATCTATTGGTCGACATTCACAAAATAGATTTCAAAAAATCAATTTGTAATTTAGTGTACACAAATTATGTAGAACACAACTTTCAAAGCAATAATTGATCATGTGTGAAACTAAATTTAATCGAAAAAAGATATTATAAAAATGATAAGTTCACCAAATTGCGCTTTACATGGTGGGAGCACACTTGGTATAAAATTTCCTACTTATACACTTTAGTTTGTGGAATAAATGACACATGTACATAGTTTACCTTAAAGTAGTTGTGTTTTACGGATATTAAAATGAAGAACTTCTATTTAGATCCATTCCAGAGATTGACTGTAGGGGCATTTACTAGATATGTCACCTTTCATAAAGGATGAGATCTAGAGGCTAGCTGGCCCTTTACAGACTCTGCCTATAGAACTTGTAGAAGTAAACACTAGAGGCATTAACAATAAAGTTTTTGAGAAGCAAATATGGCTTGTTCCTCAACAACATCCCTGAACATGGACACATCCTTGACTATCTAAGGACATAATGATCGAATGAACCATTTACATAAGATATCATCAGGGAGTTTGGTTTGTATTAACCCCTTGCGACATCACCAATCATGGATGTGATTAGAAATCAGTATGGCATCATCTTGTTTTAAATTAGAAAAGAGATCAAAATCGATGCCATACCTCATCGGTAACTAAAAATGAGTTAAAGGAGTTTGAGCTAATGATGAAAAATTAATGTAATATTTTTTGTCTAATTCAATATACATTTAGCATCATCTCCAGTTAAGGTGCATTAGAACAGACGTAGTTTAATGGAATCATCCACGAAATAATTTTATGACCACCACAGATGATAGGTGGTAATGCACATTAATGGATTTTCTCTAGAATTCCCTTCAAATTTGGGGATATTGGAAAGCAAATTGGAAGGTATGGGTGGCCACCAAGGATCATGATGAATGGGGTCATTAGTTAACTTCTCCAAATTTGAAAGAAAAATGGAGGATAAGAAAGGATTATGAATTTGACTAAATATGATATAGGAGGATGATCACCTTGAACAACAGTGAGATCCCCCCATATACTAATTCTAAGGATTAGGAATAGTAGGTTAGGAAAAACTTGGAGTAAAAATAATTGATCCTATAGGATAACTAGAGTTAACTACCATAGATGGTGAAGATAAAGAAGTAGGCATAGGAACAATAGGAAAATTTGTAATATCCATGTATAATATATCAGTCAAATGTCCCAAGAATATGTGAGAGGTGTCAATTGAGGTGTAGCTCCTACCACGTTTAATGGTGGCAATGATGACATATCAACAGAAACTTCAGATGCAGAGGGAAAAGAGGAACTAACATCCTTCACTGGTAAAATAGGAATGTAAGTGTAAGTATGTGTAGTATTGTCTGGGTTTAGCCACTGTAACTATAGTTCTAATGGATCAGTCAAAAGTGGATTTACAAGAGAGCCATAATTGTTCACCAATGTTTCGATGGAAACCAAATCACTACAAGGAGGACTAGGTATAGAATCCATAATTATATTTTTGTCTAAGTCTTGGGTAGTGACGGGATCTATCCGAGCAAGAGATAAAATTCCACCTTGTTCAAGAGGAAAACTAACGATATTGGCAATTAAAAAAAACAAATTTGGCACTTAGAATTTCCATAACGCTTATAACCCCATCCTTACAATTTTTATAATTTCCATGATGAGACATTTGAATTTCCTTCCCCATATTTCTTGTTAATGATTATAACCTTAAAATGGCTAGTATTGGTTTGTCATCATCATCTCAAAATGACCTGGCAGATGAAAATTTACCCTGCCACATTAGTAAGATGTCGCCACATAGTGTTGGTTGATGTAGATGATATATGTTTTCTAGCCTGAGGTGGTGTCACTGAGGCTATGGACTGTTGTGAAACTAGCTCCAAAAAGAGAAGAAAAGAGATATCAACGCCTTAGAAATAAGCCACTTCGAGGGGGAATCCCCCAATACATTACATGAATGAAAAAATCTTGGATGATTCAAATTAAAAAACCTCCTTTCTATATATAGGAGTCCATGGGGCCACAATGTAATCCTAGTGGGGCCACAATGTAATCCTAGCCGACCTAACAATAATAATTTAAGGGCACAATAATAACAATATGGAGGTTACAATGGTACAATAATAACAATAAGGAGGTTACACTAACAAAAATAAGGGACTATACTAGTAATAGAGGGACCTAACATGCCCCTCTCCTTCAAAAAAGGGTTGTCCTCAATGCTTGAGTAGCTCTGGGTGCTTCTGTATAGAATTCTCATCCTCCCATGTAGAATCTTCAGTGGGTAAGTTCTTCCACTTGATGAGATACTCTGAAATTGATCGATTCTGTGGCTGTCGAGTTATTATTTCCGTGACCGCTTCAGGTTCGAATATGATTTTTCCTTCCTCATCAAGTTCTGAAAATATTGTTTGAACTGGAAGATTTTCACCCATAACCTTCTTTAAGCATGAAATATGGAAAATTGGATGCACTCGTGAAGAAGCAAGAAGCTCCAATTTGTATGCCGTAGTACCAATATTTTGCACCACCTTGTAAGGACCATAGTACTTTGGCGATAATTTATTATCCTTCGTAGCTTGCTTGAGGGACATTTTTTTGTATGGTTGTAGCCATAAAAATATCCAGTCTCCTACATCAAAACTTCTCTTGCTACGATGTTGATCTACCTGTTGTTTCATTCGATTTTGTGCCAAATTCAGGTTGTCCTTTAAGAGTTGGAGAACTTCTTGTTGATGCTCGATGTGATCTTCCACTGCTTGAACCTTCTAATTTTCTCTTAAATATGATGTGATGGATGGTGGATGATATCCATAAAGTGCCATAAATGGGGTCATTTTTGCTGCAGTATGGAGGAAGTGTTATACCACCATTCAGCTAGAGGTAACCACTTGACCAATTGTGTTTGTTTATCAGATACAAAACAACAAAGATATCCTTCCAAGCATTTATTTACTATCTCAATTTGACCATCGGATTGAGGATGATAAGATGAGCTATGAGCTAATTGAGTACCCAAACAAGAAAATAACTCTGTCCAAAAAATTCCTATAAAAATGGGATCTCTGTTGCTCACGATAACCCTTGGGTTTCCATGTAGCTTTTGAATTGTGTCCATAAATGTAGTAGCAACTGTACTTGCTTTAAATGGATGAGATAATGCACAAAAGTGTGCATACTTTTTAAGTATATCAACTACCACCATGATGACACTCTTTCCTTCGGACTTAGGTAAACCTGTGATAAAATCCATTGAAATCTCCTCCCAACATTGACTTGAAATGGATAAAGGTTGTAGAAGACCCGGGTACTTAACTTTCTCAACTTTATTCTACTAGCAAACCAAAAATTCTGCCACAAAATTTTGAATATCAGATTGAAGGCCATCCCAAAAAAATTCTTTCTTCACCCTGTGGTAAGTTTTTAAAAATCCTGAGTGTCCTCCTAAAGGAGAAGTGTGCAATTCCAAAAGAATCTTTTGTTTTAGTTGGGAATTCTTACAAAGATATAAGAGATCTTTGTACCATAAGGAATCATTTTTCCAACTAAATGTATCAGATGTACTAGGATCTTGCTGCAACTTTTGAATGAGTGTCCATACATATTTTTCCTTCTTCCATTCATCTCTTTCTTTGGTTATCCAATCTGGTTGGATAATAGAAATGGCACAAAGCAATGCTTCCACCTCCTCATTCTTTCTTGAGAGTGCATCTGCAACAACATTAAGCTTTCCTTTTTTGTAGATTATTTCAAAGTCATAACCCAACATTTTTGTGACCCATTTTTTCTGCTCTTCTGAAGATAGTCTTTGTTCCAAAAAGTGTTTAAGACTATCATGATCATTTTTTACCTTGAAGTGTCTTCCCATTAGGTAAGTTCTCCATTTCTTTAGTGCATGCAGTATTACTAACATTTCCTTCTCATAAATAGGTTTCTGTAAATACTTTCCTTTGATTGGACGACTTTCAAAAGCAATGGGTCTTCCTTCTTGCATTAAAATAGCACCAATTCCATTTCCTGAGGCATTACATTCCACAATAAAGGTTTTTGTGAAGTCTAGTATAACTAAGACTGGTGCTACGCACATTTCCTCTTTAAGATGTTCAAAGGCCTTAGTTGCTTCAAGAGTCCATGAAAATGCATCTTTCTTCAATAATGTTGTTAGAGGTGCTGCTAATCTCCCATAATTCTTAACAAACTTTTAATAATACCATATTAACCTAATAAATCCTCGCAACTGCTTTATGGTTGTGGGGACTTTCCATTCCTTAATGGCTTTAATTTTGTTAGGGTCTACCTTAACACCCTCGTGAGATACAATATGACCCAGATATTCCACCTCTTGTACTCCAAAGGAACATTTGGATGTTTTTGCATATAATTGTTTCTCCTGCAATAGTTTGAGCACCTTGTCCAAAAGTTGAACATGATCCTTCCAAGACCTGTTTTAGATTAGTATATCATCAAAAAATACTAGCACAAATTTTCTAAGGAAGGGTTTGAAAATGGAATTCATCAACCCTTGAAATGTAGAAGGTGCATTGGTAAGGCCAAAAGGCATGACCAAAAATTCATAATGACCCTCATGAGTTCGAAATGTTGTTTTCGGATTATCTTCAGTCTTCATTCTAATTTGATGATACCTTGAACGAAGATCCAATTTGGTAAAATAAATTGCTCCATGTAATTCATCCAATAATTCATCAATCACACGAATGGGAAATTTATCTTTAATGGTGAGCTTATTGAGCTCCCTATAATCTGGACACATGCGCCATGATCCATCCTTCTTGTGTACCAATACTATAGAAGCAAAGAAATAACTTTTACTAGGTTGAATTATACCCGCCTCTAACATTTCTGCAATCATACGTTCAATTTCGCTCTTTTGGACATAAGGATATCTATAAGGCCTGATGTTTGGAGGAACACTTCTTGGAATCAAATTAATAGCATGATTATGATCATGAATAGGTG
Source organism: Pinus albicaulis (assembly GCA_034641835.2). Classification (NCBI taxonomy): domain Eukaryota; kingdom Viridiplantae; phylum Streptophyta; class Pinopsida; order Pinales; family Pinaceae; genus Pinus; species Pinus albicaulis. The sequence goes on along the minus strand of MU968501.1, from coordinate 9,695,934 downwards.
GAAGTCATTTTGGAGTTTCAAAAACCTTGGAATGATTGTCCAAGACTTTTTGGAGATCTGCAAAAATAGATGATTTTGATGTTGGAACTTCTAGTGAGCATAATTGTGCAATTATGCCTCGTTTTTATTTCTTTAGAAGATTTTTCATGACATTAGAGGTTATTATCTTTCTCGGCTTCCCAGAAATACCCCGCAATTCGACTTCCTTTCCTTCTGAAAAAAATTTCAAGAAAAGTTCTTGAAAATTAAAAGTTGCCATCCCCAAAGATTGTAACCATTGTACTCCTAGTACAACATCAGCATCTCCCATAGGAATGGAAAGAATTGGACTATTCAATACATATTCCCCCATGGTTAGCTTGATATTATGGCATTTTCCAGAGCAATTTATAGTTCCTCCATTTGCAACCATCACTTGACATTCTGTTGTTGGGTATAGGAAACAATTCAATTCCTTGGCTACCTTACAATGAATAAAATTATGGGTACTACCTGAATCAATCAACACTATTACCTTTTTCTTCTTGATATGTCCTTCTATCTTGAGAGTTTGAGTGGTAATTCCTACCAATGCATTACACGATATGGTCAGACTCATTTCTTCCTCTTCTTGGGTTGGTTCCTGGTGTATATCCTCTTCTTGTTCATTTTCTTCTTCCTCTTCACAATCTATGTAAAATAATTTCTTCTCAGCACACTTATGACCTTTAGTGTATTTCCTATCACAACTGTAGCAAAGCCCTTTTGCTCTTTTTTCTTCCAATTGTTGTGGTGTCAACCTTGTAGGTTGTGGAAATCTAGGCGTAGCAACACTTCCTTCTTTATAGAATTGAGTGGTAGGCTTCCTTGTCGCCACAATTTTACATTCAACTTTTCTTGCCAACCTGAATGCCTTCTCCAATGAATCAGGTTCCAAAACGCGAACTTCGTGTTGGATGTTATCCTTTAAAGTGCCTATGAAGAGATCAATCCTATGTTCCTCTAGAATATCGGTTACCCTTATATTCAATTTTTGGAAGTCCTCAATGTGCTCCCCCACTAAACCCTTTTGTTTGAGATTTATCAATTGGCTAAAGAAGGTGTTACTCTTTGTATCCTCATAATGTGCTATCATTTCCTCCATAAAAATTGACCAAGTGACAATTTTTTTACGGGAGCAAAGCCATCGATACCATACAAATGTATTTTGTTCTAAATGTAAAGTTGCAATGCGTACCTTTTGTGTGTTTTTCACATTATGGAGATCAAAATATTGCTCCATCTGTAGTATCCATGTTACAAGATCCTTTCGATCAAACTTCCTCATATCCATTTTTGGAATATGGTGGTTCTTCCCGCTAACATTAGATTTTATGAAATCACGATTAACATTTATTTTTTTCTCATCATGAGTTTTCTCTACTATCTTTTCACCATTAGGAAACATTTCTTGTATCAACTTTGTCAAACCTTCCATTTCTGTTTTTATATCATTCTTCATGTTTTCCATTTTCTCATCGATCTTAGCTTCCATGTCATCCATCTTAGATTCCATCTCGGATTCCATGCCATCTATCTTAGATTCCATGCCATTTATGCCATTCTTCAAACCATCCATCTTAGATTCCATGCCTTTCTTCAAACCATCCATCTTAATTTCCATGCCTCTCTTCAGAACTTCCATGTCATTTTTTGTTGCTCTTTGCGAGAGCGAAATTTGTTGCACTTGCTCTTGTAATTTTGATATGTCATGTTGCCATTCTTCGTCTTCATGAGTCATAGTAGAGCTTTCTAAAGGCTTAATGGGTGTTGAATTCTTTTTAGGGGCCATTTTAGAATCCAATACTGATATTTACTCTACGATATTCCCTTGGAATCAATTCAACTTGATTCTTCAAACAAAACTTATGCAATTTGGAAAAAAAAATACACGCCTTTTACTTGATTTTGAGGAGCTCTATATTGAAATTGAATTATCTATATAATTGTGGATCCTAAATATCTGAAATTCAGCTTTGTGGCATCCCTCTGAAACTTCTTTAAAATTCCACAGGTCTGATCTGATTTGGATTCTTCAAGGCAAATTTATGTCCAATCTCCCACAATGACCCAATTTTGGACTGGTTCAGTAGAGCGAATTTGTATGACTTTCCACGTGTCACTGTTTCCTCCTTTAGCTTTGAAATTGATAAAATAAACACTATATTCCATGTACTTGTGGCCACTTTTTACATCATTCCAATCCGATGCTCAGAGAGAGAGCTATGAAGATTTTCCCTTGATCACCTCTTTGAGATGAAATTCAGAAGCCTCAAAAAGCCCTAACTTCCACAGATCATATCTCCAAAAATATTATGAACCAATAGCTAAAATTATGCAAAGATGTTCCTCAGGATTGTGGCTTCGCACTCTAAATATTTCAGCTTCTGATCCTTCGTAGAAAAAAGTTATTACGAAAATACCATGATGACTTGTTTAGGTTAAATTCAGGAGCCTGAAAAATGACCTAACTTGCACAGATCATATCTCCGAAAATATTCCGAACCAAGCTCTGAAATTTTGCAAAGATGTTCCTCAGGATTTTTGATTCGCACTCTAAAAATTTCAGATTCTGAAGCTTCGTAGAAAAAAGGTTATAGCGAAAATTCCATGATGACATTTTTAGGTTAAATTCAGGAGCCTGAAAAATTACCTAACTTGCACAGATCATATCTCCGAAAATATTGCGAACCAAGCTTTGAAATTTTGTGACAATGTTCCTTGGGATTTTGGATTCGTATTCAAAAAATTTCATATTCTGAACCTTCGTAGAAAAAATGTTATAGCGAAAATGCCACGATGACCTGTTTGGAGCAGCAAAACCCTTGAATCTCAAAGCTCTGATACCAAATGTTGTGAAACCAGCTCCAAAAAGAGAGGAAAAGAGATATAAACACCTTATAAATAAGCCACTTTGAGGGCGAAACCTCCAATACATTACATGAATGACCAATTCTTGGATGATTCAAATTGCAAAACCTCCTTTCTATATATAGGAGTCCATGGGGCCACAATGTAATCCTAGTCGACCTAACAATAATAATTTAAGGGCACAATAATAACAATATGGGGGTTACAAGGGTACAATAATAATAATAAGGGGGTTACACTAACAACAATAAGGGACTATACTAGTAATTTAGGGACCTAAAAATGGACACAAGAGCAAGAAATATCTCCAAGCCTAAGTTATTATTTTGGTTGTAAATCTCTTAATTAAATTAATTATTCAAGTTTAATTGTTTTCCTAAGTTTTAAATTAGGGAAAGAGATTAATTAATTATTAATAATTGATATGTGGTCGATTTTCCTCTAGAGACTTCTAGTAAACAAGTGATCTTATCCATTGATTAGATCATTTCATATCTAGATCTTGGTCGTTTATTTCTCAATGAGATATTATAAATAAAATTGATGGGCATCCTTGGAGATCGTTCATTGCAGTGAATAGGGCATAATGATAATGTGGAGTTTGACACCAATGAGTGTTTCAACAACCGTTGAAGAAACGAATATTTCTAGAGTTTTTTTTCATTAGTATTCTTCTAGTTATCGAGATCCAGAGGAGGAATTATCCCAAAGTATTTTTGCATATAGGGAGGTTGAGTTTTGAGGTTGTGAGGGTTCCAAGGGAGGTTGAGTTTTCTTTGGGAGAGGTCGAGATTCTTTGTGGGGGCCAACATTGATAGGAGGGGGGTGTATATATTATTAAGTGGGTCGTACGAGTTTCCAACATAGCTGAGAGGCTAATTCTTTCTAGATCGTTAGCATCAGAGAGCTAGAGGAGCCACACGTGAGAGGTCATATAGGTTGTGTTTGCTAGTGTGAAGTAGTGTCAGGTTGGAGAGGGAGGTCATGATACTTACAATGGTTAGTTTGAATTGTGGAGTTGAAGAAATATTTTTTTAGAGATTTGTTAGGGTATGGAAAAGTAGTATTGTAATATTCATTAATTGTAGAAACTGTTGAATATTAATAAAACTCTCATATATGAAGAACTAGTTTTCCCTTTGGGGTTTTTCCATGAATTTTTTTCCAAAATATTCATGTCCATTGCGTGATTGGTTTTTTATCAAAGATTTCATAGTTTATTTAGTAAATATTGCAATATTTTTTTTATTCAATATTTTAATTTTAAAAAAAAAATCTCAAAATTAAATGGATTGGATAATTACCAGTTGATTGCAATAAGAGATATTTTTATCAATTTTTCACATGTGGCACCCATGTGGCTCTGCCATTATTGGGCCACAAATATGTCATTATTATTATCACTATTTAATGTCTATTTCATCCATTTATATAATTATTTAACATGTCATTCATCATAATTTATCACAATTTATCACATAATTCTATTTTATAAGTATTTATGCTCTTATGGATAAATATTATTTTTTCTCCTTTATTTTTAACAAATTGAAAATTATTAGGAATTATTTTTCCAGCGATGATTTATTAATGAATTTTTTATAACATCACTCATGATTTTATCCTCCAAGATATTTTCCAGATTGCAAATTTAATTTCCAGCTCATAATCAAATATCCCAACTCGAAAATTCACTGGAATAAGAAGTGATAGTATTGTGTTCGACTTTTTGGACAAATGAAGATGAATCATAAAAATCCAAGACATGGGTTTTGTGTAGAACAGACCAATTTAGTTTTTCTGTGATCAATTTTCAAAAATTCGGTCTCTATTAAGAGAAACACAAGGTTCTTCGAAGATGATTTTATCATATTTGTTGTTGTGTCTGTTTTCGAAATTCTTCCAATTGCAATACAGGATTCGACTTGTTCCTGCTGAATGATGATGGGAAGATCATTCAAATGTGATCTTGTTTATTGAGATTATGTAATCAATCCAAAATTGTAATGGAAAACATTTTCTAAATCAACTTTTTTGTAACTTCCCTTTGCTCTATGTGTATTTAAATGAAAATAGAGATCAAAGAGGTGGAAGGATAATTATGAAATAAGAGAAAGGAATAATTAGGAGATAGGAGAGATGGGAGAAGTACAATTGTTGAATTAGAGGCAAGGCTATGAAATTCATTATGTTTTAATTATTTCTCTCATATATCTTAATGAAGGAAGTTATCCATTGAGTTCTATATCTGTTACTTGTAATCTGATCTGAATTATTTCTCAAGGTAGAACTGAGTCTTGGGCAGCTGGGCCCACTACCTTGGATGAGGTGTTGCCTCTAACATCTAAAGTAGTCTAGTTGTGTTCTTGTTTATTTGAATTTCAATTATTATTATTTAAATTAAATTTCCTTTCTTTAAAATAAAATTGTTGTTTGCTGCATTTTCCAGATTTTTTAGTTCTTGCAATTTCTAGATTTCATTTAATTTGTTGCTTTGAGATTAGCATTAGTATTATGTTGGGTGCAATGGGTTAAATTTATAATTCAGCAATGTGTGATTTAATTTAGTATTGATTCAAGTCGTGTGATTAGCATAATTATTTTCCTGTCATTTACTTTTTGTTTTTGAGATTTAGTATTGTTTTTCAAGTCTTACATTTTATTTCTTTTCGAATGAACTTTATGGTGTAGGACATAATCATATAGAACCAATGTTAGTTGCTGGTATTTTCTTGCATGTATTTTTTATATTTCCTTGAAACAAAAAGACGTTCCTCAGGTTGATAATTAATGTTCAAGTGATTAGTTTTTTCTATTAAGCAATTAATTTTACCTAAAATTTTCACGTCGTTGCTTGGGAGGCAATAAAATAGCACTACCACACTAATATTTGGTTGTAGATACATACCTGATTCTAGGGAGAGTGTTTAAAAGTAATTTATTTTTATCTTCTTGTTGTAAAAGAATTGGGTATTGAAAACGAGAGGTAAGAACCTGCGTAACTAGCAAGTAAAATGCTTGATGAATAGCCTTCTTTGTGGAAAATGCATAGAGGTTAAATAGGAATAGGGGTTATCATTTCACTTAAGTGGTGATGTAAGCACCACCCATTCCACTAAATAATTGATGTGAACATTTGAAGGAGGAGCCTTAAAAAACACATGAAGAACATCTTTTATAATGGTAAGAATTGGATTTCATTGCTACTTTTGAATTCCATTTGAGAAATCTAGGAGGAGTGACACAAATGCACATAATTCCCCCATCTTCTCTACCAAATTTTCATGGTTTGGAAAATGAAGATCCGTATACATTCTTATTTGATATTGAAGTACTTTGTAGAGGATATGATTATTGTACTAATGATAAAAGGTTGAAAGTGTTTCCTCTTACTCTAAAATGATCATATCTTCGATGGTTCATGAGCCTTGGTGGGAACTGCATTCAAACATGGGAGGACATGAATAGTGTATTCTTGAAGAAATACCAAGACTATTGCAAGTCCAGTGAAGATATTTTTAGTATGATACAAGGGGAAGATGAAATCTTGGAGGACTATCTGGAGCGATTTAAATACAACCTTCAAAAATAAAAGCATAAGAATTTGGACAAATAGATCTTCAAAATTCTCATTCTTAAAGGAATCAAAGATGAATTTTTAGAATTCTTAAATTTTATAGGAAAAGGTGATGTTTTTCAGCTATCATGTGATGATGTTTGTGATTTAGGCATAAGGTATTCAAGAGGAATCTCCAAAGCTAGTAAGAATTCTAGAGAATTTTATTCTTTTATTTCCAAATGTACTACAAGAACAGGAGATATAAGAGCTTAAATTAGTGATTTATTTGAACATTTTAAAATTTATTTTATTAGCTCTCTAAATTCACAATTGCATGTTTTCAGTTTAAGAGAAATCAGATAGAATTTGAAGAAACGTTTTTCCCTCATTGCCAAAAGGAGCATCCCATGGATAATTTCTCTTTCTTACTTGGGATGAAAACAACGTATCCAAGAGATCAGGAAGCTACAAGCTCACAAAAATGAAAACCATGGCCTACATGTATGTTTCGAAACACTTCATTTCCATTTTCTCACTTGCATAATCCATTATGGAATACTCCTATGTTAGGCCAGCCATGTCAATCTCAATATAACCCTCATCAATCTTGTCCACAAGCTTGGCATGGTTCATCTGATGATTACATGAATACTCTTCCACATATTGTAGCACAAACATATCATCCATATTATTTTCTAGCTCTTCAACAACATCTTTCTTGCCTATCAAAATATTCTACACATCCCAATCAGCTACATCATCAAAATCCTCCATGCCCTACATAATTTCTTGCTCAATCCATTCCACACCCTCATAGTAATAAACTAGTACAACATGCTTACAGTGTTGAACTGCAAAATTTACCCACCCTTCCCACCAATTTTATCTCACATGCACCATTACAACAAACTTATATTGAGATTGGAAAGGTTTCAAATAAAAAAAAATTCATAATTTATGGAAGAAAATGAGGTTTCTTCTAGTCTACATCAACAACTCGTTGAGATCAATAAGACATTGGGAACTCAACAACTTCAAGAAATGAAAACTATGGGAAATCAAGAGAGTAAAGGCTATATTTAAGACTGGTTTAACTCCATAATTTTCTTGCAGCAACATTCCATACTTCGGAAATTCTTAACACCATCCTTTCAAGGGAAGCTGGTCTCTCATACCCTATTAGTTATTAACATTTATTTTCCAAATTTGGGTATGTACATACTTGAGGCCTTATTTCAAAAATGGTTCCATTGGAAGTACTCTTACACTTAAGTATATTTTATATTTCAAAGTGGAGTAGTTTAGTGTATAAAATAGAATAAATAAGAACATAAATAAATAAATTTCTTTATTTGTAAAAAAAAAAAATAGTTGTTTTCGTTGCAACACACTTTGGAAATAAACATCGGTGATAAATTTTTGAATTTATTTATGCATTTATATGTATTATATTGAAGATAATATTTCTAGAGACACTTATGTTCATTTTTGTCACCAATTTGGAAAAATTGCTTGAATATCATATTTTTTTGGCTTGCGGGCTTGATAAAATTTCTTAAAACACAGTTAGGACAGTCATGTTTTGAGGGACCAAAAGGAAATATTTTTATAACCTGTTTCTATCCTAAGTAGTCCTTTATTTATACATTCCAAGCCAATTTTAATCACTCATTTTGGATTTTAAATGAAAACATTATAACCAAAACATTGACAGGGTGTCTAGTTGGCAGCTTAGGGACAGAGTTGGGACAGTCCAATTTTGGAGGCCTTAATGACTATATTTTTAAAAATGGTTTCTATGGTATATACCCCATGAATATAGTTTATAAATAAAATTTAAATCACTGAATTTCGATAGCGTATGAGGAAATTTGACCAAAATACTGACTGTCTATTGTAAATCTGCACTTTTAAAACTTTGTTTTTCTGGATGTTCACTTGCATATTTGACCCATCAATTCTTATTTCCTTCAAAACATATTTCTATTGGAGATATATAAATGAATATAATTTAATCTCCAATTTTAATCATTTTAATTCATCATCAAACAAAAAATTTAATCTTAAAATACCAAGTGTTGGTATAAGTTGAGAAATCGAAAATGAGTCTGTTATGTAGGTTGTTATAAGTAAATTTGACATATCATCTCACAGATTTTTTAAACCTATCTGTTTTGTAGATATCCCTACGAAATCACTTTCATTTTCCTTTGGAATCACTCACATCAGAATAAAAACAAATAATTTGTCATTAAAATATTGTTGGTTAGTATGGTTGGCCACCGCTCCCCCACGGGTAACAATTTTTTTTTTTTTTTAATTTTTTTTTTTATTTTATTTTATTTATTTATTTATTTATTTTTATTTTTATTTTTATTTTTATTTTTATTTTTTATTTTTTTTATTTTTTATTTTATTTTTTTATTTATTTTTTAATTTATTTTTTTATTTTTATTTTTATTTTAAATTTTTATTTTTATTTTTTTATTTATTTATTTTTTTTTTTTATTTTTTTTTTTATTTTTTTTTCTGTTGATTTGTTTTACAGAGTAAATACCTATTATTTTTTCATATGCATTGTATTAGGAGAGCCTAATCACCTCTCTTCTTCAATGATTTCATGTTTTATTGCAGGTAGACACTCGTTTTTTTGCAGGTCCCGGGAGAATAAAGGAGGTCAATTTATGACCGAGTGATTCTTGAAGGAAATGATAATAGCATAACATATTTTCATCCAATCACATATTAATAAATCTAATTATTTTTTTTTTTCTAGGTGTTGTAAGAGCTTCTTGCAAAATTGTCCCCACTATTGCTCACCAACATGAAGAAAACAACTTGAAGACTTTTTCATTACCTATTGGTGTCTTTGTTTTGGAGAAGGAAGTTTTGAGTTGTGGAAGGATAGGAGAGGAAAGGATAGGTGGCAGAGCGCAATCAATATAGGAAAGAAGTCATTGTGATTCTAGAAAACTTGAAGGTAGGTGGTAGAGCACAGACAGGTGGCGACATAGATGGTAGGGATGAGATACAATAAACAGGCAGTAGAAATCCCAGAAACAGAGCCAGTAACGGAAGAGATGCGAAAGGTAGAGAAGTGCAAGGGAACAATTGATTGTAAAATGGGCAAATACTGACAGTGTCAGTTTCCAGGAATAGATAAGCAAAGAAGGAACGACTTTGAGGATAGTTAGAGGTTGATAGTGGGTCAGAGTCTAGGAAGAGCTCTGCGGAGCTGTATGTACTGGATTGAAATGTATTGAACTCTATGGAGTATGTTTGTAATGTTTTGAGATAAGTTAATAGAATCAGGTTGATGTTAGGTTGTGTGCTATGGACTAGTTGATATTTGTTGATCATTGTATGTGTGGTTATTTTAAAATTTTAATTCAATGCTCAGAATGTGTATAGATAAATGATAAACTTGTCTCTTAAGTTGATATAGGATGAATGCATTCAATATAAAATGAGGAATGACTTGTTGTTTGTAATCTCTCTTTGATGTTAATGATCTATTTTTTAATCCCAGTAAGGTCATGGCACACCTCAGGTGAGACTCCTTGCTCTCTTGAGCAAGGTGAAAATGTCGGCTTTGTCCTAGGCTACAGCGGAACTTTGTTGGTTGTAAGCCTAAACCTGGGTCTTGCCCAGAGACCTCCTTTTTCGCCAACAAATGATTCCGCTGTCAGGACCTGAAAATTTATCTAGAAGATAGATCATGATATCGAGGATATATGAGAGAGAATTGCATAGAAGGTGGGACAATCATGTAGATCAGTTCATATCGCAACAAGTAGAGCTTCGACAGCAAAGGGAAAAGACTGTCAAGGATCAAGTTCTATTTTCTAACTCTATGAGTGATTTGTATGAATTTTTTTGGGGAAAATTTCCTGAGGAGCTCCATAACTGGTTTGAAGACTCCAAATAAAGTCACTTCCTGGAGGATTGCATCGAGATCGTCGCAGTTGAATGCATACAAATTTAACAATGCTACATCAATTAGATACAAATCTAACCCAAGAAGTATGATTTTGGGTACAAACTACCTTGGAGGGGTACATTGTAGAGTTTGGAGCCGAGTGCTATCAATCTTTTACAAAAACTGAAGATATATTTAAATCTGGGTTGCAGGGAAATTTGTTGAAGGAAGTTCCATTGTGGATTAAATTTTTAATGGTGGACGAGGGACTATGTTGTTTCAAAGCCCCGAGATGGAGACTTAAACCTCCAGTACTGGGGAAGGAGTGGAGGGAAAGATGATACAAACAAGGAAAAAGGGGGAACAAGGATATGGACGCTGGAACCTCCAGTAGGTTGAAAGAGCGGAGAGCACATCGAAGGGCGTAGATCACTGAAAAGTGGCAGGAAAGGGTGATACAAGAGTTCGAAAAGAAAGAAAGGAAGAGGCACCACAGATGACAGAATAAATACAATTTCAGGTGGGACCCAAAGGAATGGAAGGGTCCATCAAGGAAGTTATGCAAATTTATAAGAGCCCAACCCGAAGAGAGAAGGGAAAGAAATC